>CM076574.1:341748306-342437361 GCA_034641835.2 Pinus albicaulis | reverse complement strand
TTGTTTTATTGGCAGAGTGAAGTGTCCATAGAACTATTTGAGAATACCTCTGGTCAAAGGTTATGATTGATGTATTAAAATTTTGTATGCTTCATCACAAGTGAATACTGCATTATTTTCCAGAGGAGCAGTGCACATATAATCTGGATTCCTTATAAGTAAAAATACCTCTATATTGAAAAATAAAGCATTTAATGATTTTCTAATATCAAGATGAGATTTGAATTAGTTGGGAATTAATTTGTCTTTTTTGAAGAGTTCTTAGTTTTATTGCAAACTTTCCTTCTTTGTAACATAGCAAGTAATATTTTGATAGACTTTAAAACAACATTTCTAGAATGGATTGTCAGTTTGAATGAAATATACATCCCCTTTTCCCTTAGACAATTGAGAATTTTTTTTTTCAAGAGTCACTCAACCCAGAAGAGGAGCCATGAGTAGGTTTACGATGTGTTTTATTTACTTTGAAAATTCTTGTTTCCTAAGTGACACATTTGAATTTTTTACAAGAGTTTGATTTCTATTTCATAGATCCATGAGGCCTTCTTCTGTAATTTATTATGCTACACCTCTAATTTCACGCAACCAATATTGACATATTAAATGTTGGTACATAAATCTTGCATTATATCGCTTGAAATTTTGGCACCATTGCCAGTGAGGCGCTTGAAGGATAGGGCCTTGGTTATCTATTATGCTGCATTTTTTCCCTCTTCTTTGAAAATGAATTTTTATATTAGTGTGATTCCATTTTCTTGTTGAAGAATACTAGACAGTATTTCTAGAGAGCTCACAAGTGTTGCGTGTCATTTTTGTACTCATTCCCTATGTTTGCTTCCCTCATTTCTACCTTTTTAACCTCCAACCTTGGTACTACCTTTGCCTTTTTCCTTTTCCTTATCTTAATATAGTGAAACTTTACCTTGTTTCATTATCTTTCCATTCTGATTAATTATTATGATGTATTGTTTCCCTTTTGTGGCTAACTGGGATGAATATTGGAGGAAGTTCTTTGGTATTTTTGCTGCTCTTTCAGATATAATTCTAATAACAAGGGTCCTAGAACATACAGGCACATAAAACCAGTTGAAAGAATGGTGTTACAGTGTGCTATTATATGGTGCTTCTACCACACAAAGAGTCAAAACCTTCGCTGCCATGACCTGTGCTATTACACCATGATGTTGTTACACTGCGACGATGTTACAGATTCGGTGCTACAGACTATTGTTACAGTCGCATTATTGATTGCGTACTCTCAACTTCTGGATGCTGATATTTCTTCAAACGCTATTATGCTACAGCTGTTGCATTCCAACGACAGCTATAGGATTCATCATATATTGTCATCTAGAATAAAAACTTTAGGTAGTTTTTATTGAAATCAATATTTTCCCAGTCAAGAATCTTAGTGAGGGAATCAATTGTAACTATATGTACTTTATTTTGATCAGCATGAGAATCGTAAGATTCTCATGACTGATCCATTCCTCATTTTTTGGACTTGTAACTATTATATAAGCACTTGGACCTTTAAGGCCAGGGGGTTAGCACAGAATAATATCGCCATTTTGACTCTATAATTTTGATCACCATAATATAAAATATCTTATTGTTGTTTTTATATGTGTTGCCGGATTTAATTCTTACTTAGTTTTCATCTTCTACTGCACCCTATTAGGGAGGAAGGGCCCTCCTCTTTAACAGGGATTGCAGTGATAAAGTAGCTGTAGTATAACTCATATTTGCTTCTGCATATTTTTGGAGTGCTATTGTTGTTGTGTCAGCTGTAAGTAGATCTGCTTCAGTTTCAGGTATTTATTATGTTGTTACACAGTGTCAATTAGAAATACCAGCTGGTGTAGTTGTCATGTGGTGCACTAGATACCATTTTATCTGAAGTGTGATTAAATTCGTGTAGATCCTTGTTTTATTCCTGCATGAGTGTCAATTTTCACCAATTGGTTCAAAAACGCTTTCTTCTTGTTTTATTTGTGCTTCTGGTATGATGTATCAACACAGACAGTGCAAATTTCATTGAAATAAAAGACGTCCATGGATTGATAATTTATGTGTACCGTCTTAGTCATTTAACAATGATTAAAACAGTCCAACATTTTTGCGCCATTTTCGACGATGGAAATGACGACACAATCAGCAAGAATTGTTTGTTTGATGGTAGGATATTCCTAGTCAGTAATTGTTGGGTGGTAATATGAGAGGTAAGAACCTACACATCGCTCTAACATACTTGAGCGGGCTCACCGTTGCTACACTGGGGCACTTAAAAGTGTGAGTTTGGGTGTTTTTTTTTTCTAGAATGTGCCTTTAGCTATATAGTTGTTGTGCGGTAAGATGAGAGGTAAGAACTTGCGCATCACTCTAACATACCTAAGTGGTCTCACCACTGTAGAACTGAGGTACTCATATTAAATATTAATACAAATAGGGTCCATGTGTTCATTTAGGATAGTAGAGAAACCAAAACACCCCCACCCTAACTAACAACAAGAAAGACAGGTCATAAAAAGGAAAAGAAAAGTGCAGATTTGGGAAGGAAGGCATTCTTTGGGGATCTGATTTCAAAAGCAGAGAAAGAACAATACACTTCATACGAGGAAGATAGGACCACATAAATCTGCCACTATATCAAGGACGGAGGGATCTGCACCTTCAGTATCTAGAACTCATCATCCTTCACACAACATATCCACTCCTGAAATTAGGACCCCAGATCAGAGTGGAAAGTTATTGATCAAAACTTAAGAATTGAAGGACAAGGGGAAACCAACGAGGGGCAGCCAAGGCCTAAACCAGAAAAAATATTACTTGATTATCATCATCTAGATTCGGGTAATGCAGTGAAGTAGTCGGTCCTAGAACAACCTGATCCCTTATCCATCTGTCAATCCCCAGCACATTCCGAGGTTAGTTCATCTTATCGGGAACTATCAACCATTGGGGATGAAAATATTAGAACAAATGGTATTGTTACTTTTTAATTCCCAATACTGAAAACAAGAGATTAACTGCCTATGAAAAATATTCCCTCATCATCTCTGCCATCCTTTCAAGGGATGGACATCGAAGATCCTCACACCTTTATGTTCGAGTTCGATGTCTTGTGTAGAAGTTATGACTACACTACAAATGCCTAGAAGCTAAACCTATTTCCTGCTACTCTAAAAGGAGCAGCGTTGAGATGGTTCATGAGACTAGGTGCTGGCTCGATCCGAACCTGAAGTGACATGACGGAGGCATTTCTCTATAAGTATCAGGATTACTATCGAAATGGTAATTTGAAGGAAGAAATATTTAGAATTACACAGAAGGAAGAGGAAATATTGGAAGACTACATGGAATGATTCCCTTGTAATTTAAAAAGGTCCTAGTTTGGTGACTTAGCCCTGGAAATCTTGAAAACAATATTTATAAGAGGTATGAGAGATGACTGTTTGGATCACTTGAATCTGTTAGGAAAGGGAGACATATCACAAGAATTGCTTGAAGAAATAATGAAGATCTGTCTGTGGAGTTCAAGAGGATCGACCAAGGGAAGGAGTTCAGTTCAGGACCCTTAAGTCTGGATACAAGAGTCCACAAATGGAGGAGTAACTAGAGAAGAGATAGATAATATATTTGAGGATTTTAAAACCGACCTCCTCAATACTCTATCTGTTGGAAATATGATGCAGAGTGTTGTCCTTGATGGCAACCCACTGAATGGAGATGAAGACATGCGACTGGTGACATGTGTTGTCCTTGATGGCAAACCACCTGATGAAGTTATTCTTGACTTGATGGACTTGCTAAATAATGTAAATCTGATGTTTGTTGACAATATGATGCTGAGTGTTGTCCTTGAAAGGAAACCCACTTGATGAAGATGATGACAACTTACTTGATGAAGTTGTGCTTGAGAGAATACGTTCCTGATGAAGAAAATATGATGTATCTACAGTGTGTACAAAAGGCAATGAAGAAAGGAATTCAGAATGTGCTCAAAATATGATGAAAAGAGTATGTCTCTTTGTATACGCGAATTTTCCTAGGGGAACTCGCGTATGCACGCGGAAAGGAACGTTCCAAGTCGCGTATGGGAAAAAGCGCTCAAAAAGTGCAAAACCAGGGGTAACCACCATGGCATTGACCCATTGTATTGGGTAATGATCCGCCTAATTGACCCTGTCCAGGTAGTTTTGGGCTCATGGTATTGCTTTGACCCATGGTATTGAAAAAGGGGCTCATGGTATTGAAAAAGGATAAGCCTATATAAAGAGAAGAAATTCATTGTGCAAATCATGGGTGTGGTGCAAGATGTCTGAGCTTGAATGAATACTTCTCTCTGAAGTAGATCTGAATGGAAAGGGTTACACTTGAAGATAAATCTGAATGTATGATGCACCAATGATGAAGAAGGAGATCTAGATCTAAAATGCACTTGTATCTACTAGATCTGCTTATGGAAGGCCTAGATCTGTGATAAGGCGAACATCTGTCTGAAGTAAAAGGGTAAATCTGAACTGAATATCTGATCTGAAGAAGTATGCTTCTTTGTAATGATTGAATATCTATACGCTACTTCTCCGCGGAGGAAGCGCGTATATACGTGTCTTCGCTGAAGAGAAAGCGCGTATGCGCAATAAAATATACACTGAGGTATACGCCGGTTTGTGTGGACGGAAGCGCGTATATACGCGAAATCAGTGAAGTAAAAGAGCGTATGCAAACTAGGTTTTGCTGAAGCAAGGGGTATGATCCGTTCGCCGCGTTTCGCTATCAAATCTCGTGTTGATAAGTAAATTCCGTTGGTGATGTATGTTTGTGCTTAAATATATGGAAAGGGTCCAAAATCAACGCGCACGAAATGTGGCCTCATGGAGTTCTATTGAAGTGGTTGGATCCAGGGTGAAAATTGATGAAACGTGGTCCAAGGTGGTGCTGAGGGTTGTAGCCTTCGCCTGTGGGCGTTCCTTCTGTGTGAGGCCGGTAAACGAGAGCAAAGGCTACTGGGTCTCCCTTCCGTGAGAGTCCAGTAGGCACGAGTCGTGGGTTGGAGCTCCTTCCAGAGAGGCCTGTAAAATGAGCGCAGTGGCTCGCGTGCCGGTCAAGCTCCGCACAAGACATGTTGTAAGATGTTTTCTCTATAATAAAATATCAAGGCCGAGCAACTCACGGGTTTTCTCCCGACTCGGGTTTCCACCTAAAAATCCTGGTGTTCATGTGTGATGCTTTGTGTGATGGCTTATTCTGTTCTTACTGCACATGTTTACTGCTTATTGAATATCTGATGAATAAATGATGGAATGGTTTAAGTAAAGATTTATAATATAAGTAAAGATTTAATGACAGATCTAGATCTCTGTGTATACGCTAGTTTCATAAAGGGGATCCACGTATATACGCTAGTTTACTGAAGGAAAGTAGCGTATGGGTTTTAAGGAATGAAAAAGTAAAAAGATTTGATTATGCAATAAATACTGATTCACCCCCCCCTCTCAGTATTTTTCCCAACAATTGGTATCAGAGCAGGTCCTTCTGCAGAAGCTTGATCGCTTGAAGGAGATCCGTCGCAATGGGAAGTCAAGAAGGAGTGATGTCTATAAAGCCACCTCTATTCAATGGAAACAATCTGATATTCTGGAAGGTACGAACAAAAGCATATCTGCAAAGTCTTGGTGCAGATGTATGGGCAATCGTGGAAGAAGGTTATCAATACCCAGCAAGTATTCCTACCGATGCAGCGGAAAGGAAGAAGTATGAAATCAATGCCAAAGCAGTGAATGTCTTGTTAGGAAGCATGTCTGAATCAGAATTTGCTAAAGTGATGCAGCTACATTCAGCAAAAGAAATATGGGACAAAATCATTCTATGCTATGAAGGAGACACAAAGGTAAAAAGTGCAAAACTCCAAACTCTTAGAATTGAATATGAAAATTTGAAGATGCATAGTGATGAGAGTGTTGCCAGTTTCTTTCTTCGTCTGGATGATATTGTAAATCGAATGAGAAATTTGGGTGAAACCATAACTGATACTACTCTGGTGGAAAAGGTCTTAAGATCCTTGACCTCAAAATTTGACTCTAAAGTTTCAGCTATTGAAGAAAGGCAAGATCTGCAAACGCTTACTATTGTTCAATTACATGGTACTCTGACTGCTTTTGAAATGAGACAAGGAGGTCCTTCTCAAATAAGAGAAGCTGCTTTTAAGGCATCTACAAAAAGAAAGGAAAATGAAGTTGTCAAAGAATCCAACTATATATCCGATGAAGAAGAAGCAAATTTCGTGAGAAAGCTCCAACTAGGTACTGGAAGATTCAAAAGTAAGCTTCCCTTCAAATGTTTTGAGTGTGGAAAAGTTGGTCATTATGCTGCAAAATGTCCTTATAAAGGAAAAGAAGTAGTAAGAAGGAATAAGAACCGATCTAGCTCTAAGAAAAGTTACTATACTAATGAAGATAGTGGTGGGTCATCTAATAGTGAGGAAGAATGTGAAGAAGATCTTAGACTTCTCATGGCATTTGAACAAAAAGAAGAAAAGGATACTTTTATGGATGCTCTAGAGGAAAACGATTTTCTTGAAGAAAATAATCAACTCAAACTACGCTTAGAAGATTACAAAATTCTCTTAGAAGAACAAAATATAATCAGAGAAACCATTGAAAAGCAGCTTGAAGAAGCAAAGAAACATATTGAAAAACTAGAATGTGAAGTGGTAAGTCAAAGAAAAGAAGTTGAGAAAGAAAAAACCTTGAATCTTAGATTTGCTAAAGGATCTGAAACCTTAGATGAGATCATCAAGGTATAACGTTCTCCTCTTATAAAGACAGGTCTTGGATATACCAGAGAATCTTCTCAAACTTCAGCACCAAACTATCTAAAAGAAGTTACAGGTGGTTTACATCATTCAGTCACTCAGCAAGGAAATAAAGGATCTCTACAGGGAAAGCAGGACCATCTCAATTCAAGGTACACTAACAGGGATAGCTTTCAAAAACACTACAACCAACAGGTAAATTCAAATAGAATATTCCATGATCGCAGAAATTTCTACTTCAATGGGCAATGTTTCACTTGTCACAATTTTGGTCATAAAGCTATTCAATGTGTTGCATATAAAACCATCATGACAAGAGAAGCAAGAAAGAAAAGGTTGGATACTGAACTAAAGAAGAATACCTATAACAATTTTTCTCCTCTTCAAAGTGAAGTTGAATGTACTTATTGTAATAACTTTGGCCATGAAGAATCTGAATGCAGGAACAAGATCCAGCCAAAAGAACATGTTCCCTCAAGCTCTAAAGTGTGGAAAAAGAAAGAACCGCCAATTGAAAATTGTGGGATAGCATTATTTGCAGAAGGTGAAGAAAATCAATGGTACATCGATAGTGGGTGCTCAAGACACATGACAGGTGACAAAAGCAAACTTCATACTTATAATGCTCTAGAAAAGGAAAAGAAAGTTACATTTGGAAATGATACTCCTGCTGTAATTAAAGGAAAAGGGTCAGTATTTCTAAAAGAAAAGTGAAGGCTAAAGATGTCATGTATGTGGATGGATTAAGGCATAACCTGTTAAGTGTTAGTCAAATGTGTGATCAAGGAGCAGAAGTGGTCTTCAGTTCCAAAGAATGTGTGGTTCGTGATCTTGATACAGGTAGAATCATTATAAAAGGAAAAATAAATCCAAGCAACCTGTATGTACTAAATGACATAGATCAATGTTACTTGAGAAAATCTTCAGAAAATTGGCTATGGCATAGAAGGCTGGGGCATCTGAGTTTCTCTCAAATCAACAAAGCAAGCATACTTCAAGCTGTTCGTGATCTTCCCAAGGTCAATCTTCCAGAAAGTATCATATGCAAATCTTGTCAATTTGGTAAGCAGACCAGAGTACGATTCAATGCCAAAGAAGGATCATCAAGTAAGCCTCTTGAACTCATTCATACTGACATCTGTGGACCTATGAGGAAAAATTCATTACATGGGGATGAATACTATATCTTATTTATTGATGACTACTCTAGAATGTGTTGGATCGGGTTCATTAAACACAAAGATCAAGCATTTGAAAAATTTTAGAGCTTCAAAGCATTGGCAGAAAATGAATTAGATCTAAAAATCAAGTGTCTTAGATCTGATCGAGGAGGAGAATATTCATCAAATGACTTCTTTGAATTTTGTGAACAACATGGCATTAAAAGACAGTTCTCTGTAGCAGGCACTCCACAACAAAATGGTGTAGCAGAAAGAATGAATAGAACAATTGTTCAAATGGCTAGAGCTATGCTTGCTGATTCTAATGTTCCTGACATGTTCTAGAGTGAAGCATCACATACAACAGTTAACATTCTCAACAAGGCTCATGTTCGGGTAAATAGTGACAAAACTCCATATGAACTCTGGTATGGCAATTCTCCCACTGTGAAGCATTTTAAAGTTTTTGGAAGTAAATGCTTTATCAAAAATAATGATGAAAAGCTTGGCAAGTTTGAACCTAGATCAGATGAAGGGATATTTCTTGGTTACACATCTTCAAGCAAAGCATACACATGTTACAATAAAAGGCTTCAAAAGGTTGTTGAATGTATTGATGTTGTTACTGATGAGTCTCCTGCAGCTCCTAAAGAAGAAAAACAAACAACAAAAGAAGATGATAGCGACATATGGCCTTTTACATCAGATGGAAATGATATAGACAATGGATCCAATGAAGAACCTGAAGATGATCTATCTGAAAAAGCTCCATCCAGATATGTTCAAAAGAATCATCCTGAATCTCAAATTTTGGGTGACAAAGAATCTGGTGTACGAACAAGGAGAAATCTTGTAGGATCTTCTAATCATTTGGCACTCATATCCACAATTGAACCACACAATGTTAATGAAGCTAGCAAATATGAATGTTGGAGGCAAGCCATGGATGACGAACTTGTTCAAATTGAAAAAAATGACACTTGGGATTTGGTTCCAAGACCTCATGATAAAAATGTCATTGGAACTAAATGGATTTTCAAGAATAAGTTAAATGAGAAGGGGGATGTTGTAAGAAACAAAGCTAGACTGGTTTGCAAAGGGTATACTCAACAAGAAGGTATAGACTTTGAAGAAACTTTTGCTCCTGTAGCTAGACTTGAAGCCATAAGAATATTTCTTGCTTTTTCAAGTTATCAACACATCAAAGTTTATCAAATGGATGTTAAATCCGCTTTTCTTAATGGTGATCTAGAAGAAGAAGTATATATAGAACAACCAGAAGGATTCATTTTGGGAAATGATGCAAATCTTGTTTGTAGACTTAAAAAGGCTCTATATAGTCTCAAACAAGCTCCAAGGGCTTGGTATTATTGTCTTGACAAATATCTTCATCAACAAGGATTTTCAAAAGGGTCTGCTGATAGCAACTTATACACAAAAGTTGAAAATGACAAACTATTGATTGTGGTTGTATATGTTGATGACATCATTTTTGGGAGTAACGAATAATCTATGAGTCAAAAATTTGCCTCTGTCATGCAGCAAGAATTTGAAATGTCTCTACTTGGGGAACTAACATTCTTTCTTGGCTTGCAAGTGCATCAAGCTGCAGATGGTATATTTCTATCACAAAAAAAATATCTTAAGCAAATTCTGAAGAAGTATGGCATGGAAGAATGCAAACCTGTAAGTACACCAATGATAACCGGATGTAGTCTCAGTTCTAATGATGATTCTCCCACAGTGAATCAACCAGAATACAAATCGATGATAGGAAGTCTGCTATATCTCACTGGGACTAGACCAGACATTATGCATGCAGTTGGGATTGTAGGAAGATTGCAAGCTAATCCAAAAGAGTCTCATCTTCAGGCTGTCAAAAGAATTTTCAAATATCTACAAGGAACTCAAGATTTTGGTCTATGGTATCCGAAGAATGCTAATCTTACTCTTCATGCTTACACTGATGCAGATTGGGCTGGAAGTGTTGATGATCGGAAAAGCACTAGTGGTGGTGCATTCTATATGGGACCCTGGTTAGTATCTTGGTTCAGCAAGAAGCAAAATTCTATTGCCTTATCAACAGCTGAAGCAGAGTATGTAGCTGCCGCATCTTGTTGCACTCAACTCATATGGATGATGCAAACCTTGCAAGATTTTCAAATCAAATGTGCAACTCCTATCTCCATTAAGTGTGACAATACAAGTGCCATCAGTATTTCAAAGAATCCTGTTATGCATTCAAAGACCAAGCACATTCCCATCAAGTATCACTTCTTACGTGAACAAGTGCTTGAGAAAACAGTGAATTTGGAGTATGTTCCCTCCAAAGAACAAATTGCTGATATTTTTACCAAACCTCTGCCCAGGGAAGCATTCGAGTATCTAAGACAGAAGCTGGGAGTGTTATCTGCCAGTCAAAAGAACAAATCTACATAATTTTAGAAGATGGCTTGGGATACGCGGGTTTCCTGAAACACAGTCGCATATATACGCGAGTTCCTGCACAGAAAACCGCGTATGGTTGGTTGCTGACAATTTTTGGTTGGTTCAGCTCTCTTCAGCACAGCTGCTGTGCTGTTTGGTATCTTTGATACTGTTTGGTATCTCTGGTGGTGTTCCAGTTCTCATAAATCTGTTTCTAATGTTTTGATAAAGATGCCTTGATGATTTGTTGGTGAAAGTGTTCAGGATGCACAAACTAAGGGGGAGCCTTAGTCATATGAAAAGGATGCATGGATGCACAGATTCAGGGGGAGCATTAGTTTTGCTGAGTATAATGCATTGCTGGAATTATGGTGGTTCTGATATATGATCTCTCTTGAGGTCTTTTTGGTATTGATTAAGAAAAGTCATATTTTTATTTTGATGAAAAGGTCTGGTTGAGACCCATGATGTAAAATTGTAATATTCAATCATGTAAGGACTTGTCAAATTTGTAAACCCACTTGGTTGGGTAGCTGAGTCAATTTTTGTAAACCCACTTGGTTGGGTAGCTGAGTTGAAATGTGTAAACCCACTTGGTTGGGTACTTGAGTCTTATATGTAAATCCACTTGGTTGGATATTTGATGTAAGTATGAGTCTTTGGTGGTAGGAAGTTCATAGAGTCATGTACTTCATTGACAAATATGTTTGAAGATTCAGCATGAACTCAGGGGGAGCTTGGCCACTTCAGCACATATCAGATCTGCAGAATGTTTCTTCCACATGAGGAGAAAAAGGAGGAGAGTGTTGGTTTTTGATCCGCCCTTTGCCCTTGATGTCAAAGGGGGAGAGTGACATGGTGTTTGAATGAAGAGAATATAATGATGTCAAATATTTGGGAGAGTGACACATTTGGGAGAGTGACATGGTACCTATCTGTTGTGGTAACCAAACACCATCGTGGTTGCCATCAAGTCCAAAGGGGGAGATTGTTGGAAATATGATGCAGAGTGTTGTTCTTGATGGCAACCCACTGAATGGAGATGAAGACATGCGACTGGTGACATGTGTTGTCCTTGATGGAAAACCACCTGATGAAGTTATTCTTGACTTGATGGACTTGCTAAATAATGTAAATCTGATGTTTGTTGACAATATGATGCTGAGTGTTGTCCTTGAAAGGCAACCCACTTGATGAAGATGATGACAACTTACTTGATGAAGTTGTGCTTGAGAGAATATGTTCCTGATGAAGAAAATATGATTTATCTACAATGTGTACAAAAGGCAATGAAGAAAGGAATTCAGAATGTGCTCAAAATATGATGAAAAGAGTATGTCTCTTTGTATACGCGAATTTGCCTAGGGGAACTCGCGTATGCACGCGGAAAGGAACGTTCCAAGTCGCGTATGGGAAAAAGCGCTCAAAAAGTGCAAAACTAGGGGTAACCACCATGGTATTGACCCATTGTATTGGGTAATGATCCGCCTAATTGAACCCGTCCAGGTAGTTTTGGGCTCATGGTATTGCTTTGACCCATGGTATTGAAAAAGGGGCTCATGGTATTGAAAAAGGATAAGCCTATATAAAGAGAAGAAATTCATTGTGCAAATCATGGGTGTGGTGCAAGATGTCTGAGCTTGAATGAATACTTCTCTCTGAAGTAGATCTGAATGGAAAGGGTTACACTTGAAGATAAATCTGAATGTATGATGCACCAATGATGAAGAAGGGGATCTAGATCTGAAATGCACTTGTATCTACTAGATCTGCTTATGGAAGGCCTAGATCCGTGATGAAGCGAACATCTAGGCGAACATCTGTCTGAAGCAAAAGGGTAGATCTGAACTGAATATCTGATCTGATGAAGTATGCTGCTCTGTAATGATTGAAGATCTATACGCTACTTCGCCGCCGAGGAAGCGCGTATATACGCGGCTTCAGCGAAGAGAAAGCGCGTATGCGCAATAAAATATACACTGAGGTATACGCTGGTTTGTGTGGACGGAAGCGCGTATATACGCGACATCAGTGAAGTAAAAGCGAGTATGCAAACTAGGGTTTGCTGAAGCAAGGGGTATGAAATATCTGATCTGTTCTGCTGTGTTTCTGCTATCTGATCTGTGTTGATATGTATCTGTTGATGATGTATGTTCGTGCTTAAATATATGGAAAGGGTTCCGTCTGGAAATATGATGAATTGCGGTCTGCAAGTTGTGTTCTATTGAAGTGGTTGGATCCAGTGTGAAAATTGATGAAACGTGGTCCTAGGTGGTGCTGAAGGTTGTAGCCTTCAGTCAGGGGGTTGTAGCTCCCTTCCAGGTGAGGCTGGTAAACGAGATCGGGGGGTCGTAGCTCCCTTCCAGGAGAGGCCGGTAAACGAGTCAGGGGGTTGGAGCTCCCTTCCAGGAGAGGCTGGTAAACGAGCGCAGGTGGGTGCCTGCGTGCTGGTCAAGTCTGCGCCAGCACATATGTTGTAAGATGTTTTCTCTATAATAAAATATTGAAGGCTGAGCAACTGCAACGGTGGTTTTCTCCCGACTTGGGTTTCCACCTAAAAATCCTGGTGTTGATGTGTGATGCTTTGTGTGATGGATTATTCTGTTCTTACTGCACATGTTTACTGCTTATTGAATATCTGATGAATAAATGATGGAATGGTTTAAGTAAAGATTTAATGACATATATAGATATCTGTGTATACGCGAGTTTCATAAAGGGGATCCGCGTATATACGCTAGTTTACTGAAGGAAAGTAGCGTATGGGTTTTAAGGAATGAAAAAGTAAAAAGATTTGATTATGCAGTAAATACTGATTCACCCCCCCCTCTCAGTATTTTTCCCAACACTATCAACCCAGATTACCACAGTACAAGTCAAGAAAGCACAAGAAGAAGTTGAAGCCACTTTTTAAATACTCTGTCCTTGGTGCAAAAGGAAACATCTACAAAGGGAATGCGAACTGAACAACATTAGCTTGTGCAACATTTGTGAGTTGGCGCATTCCACTAGTCAATGCCCAAAACTACCCAGACGAAAAGAAGTGCTTAAGGAATCAAGCGAGGAGGTCCAGTCTTCCTACTTCATCAGATCAAAGAGACCATGGCAGTCGTGACCTACAGGTATGCCTCCAAATTTTATGTCATTTAATCCTTGGAATAATTCTTATAATGGCCAACAATTTCCATGGCTATATCCTACTCCTTCCTTAATACAATTTCCTTCACCCTGGAACCAATGGCCTTCCCCTCCACCAATTCAATATCCTCCATCACAATATTATCCTTGGAGTCATAATTGGAGAGGTAATAGCCAAGGTACAACCCCCTCTACGCTACCAATGCAGCAACAACTACAACTACCTCTTCTACAAACTTTTGAACCTCCTGTCCAACCCCAATTACCTATGATACCTAACCCCAATCCATATAACAAGGCAACCCAGAGCATAGATACCCCGACCACTTTCCAGACTAACCTTATTACTCCTATTGGGCTCAATGATATTCAGCTTTGATTGGGAAAAGTAATCAGACCTGGCCATACTCCTATAATTTCCGAGGAAGAAAGTGAGTCATCCAGAAAGGGTATAGTCGATTATAAAATGACTATTACACCTGTAACAGTCGATACAACACCAATTGTTTCACCTGTAGTAGCAAAATCAGATAGGCATGTTGTTCCTACAATAGCCAGCTTGAGCAGGGATGGCGCATATGTGACAACTGACTTAGTTGTTAGATCTCAGGATCCTCCATACCCTCAACGATTAATTTAAATTGGGCCAACCTCACAAAATGAATCAAAGTTTCTCAAGGAATTGCAAAATCTATGTGTGTGAATTCCGTTGTTACAAGCTCTCAAGGAAGTACCTATTTCTGCCAAAACGGTGAGATATCTGTGTGTCAAAAATCTTAGAAGGAAGCCAAAGGACCCTGATACTATCCATGTTATGGGGAAACTGTCTGAACTAATGATTGATCAGCCTTTGTTAACTAAATTATTAACGACCTAGTAAATCCTACAATTACTGTTCATATTGATTACCAGCCCATAACTAATACTCTTATCAATTTGGGGGCGGCCATTAATGTAATGACTATGGATATTTTTATCTCCCTAGGACTTCATGGACTCAGACCTAAATCTACAGTGCTTGAATTAGCAGATAGGTCCCGTGTCAAACATGAAGGGGTGATAGAAGGTGTGGTGATTACTGTAGCTTCTTGGATATATCTAGCTGATTTTCTCATTTTGCAAACCAAATCCAACTTGGGGGGTCATCCTTTAATTATGGGGAGACCGTGGCTAGCCACTGCAGACGCATTTATCAGATGTAGATCTAGATCTATGATGATCTCAGATTGGGAAGCCACTAAGAATCTGAACCCTTACCCATCAGTGAAACCACACATGGATTTAAATAGTCCCTGGTGGGACAAATTTGAACCTGAATCTAATTTTTCCCTACCTCTCCTCACACTTGGAAAAGAACAATATTTAAGGATGAAACATATGATGACATTAGTAATGGTTTTATTATAAATTCCCTCTCTGTTTATTCCATTAGTGATCCAGGGGAGGAATATGAGGTATATGATGTAAATATTGAACATATGAGAACCACTCTGCATACTAACAGTAGTCTCATCGAAATTGAGCCACAAAAATATTTAAAAATTAATCCTAACTTGACTGTCGAATAGAAGAGATTTCCGATAGAGCTACTACAAAAGTATAAAAAGGCATTCGCATGGGATTACATTGACATGAAAGGAATCCATCTTGGCCTGTGCACTCACCACATTTACCTTAAATATGGCTGCAAATTAGTTATACAACCGTATCACTGAATGAATCCCACACTTAAGGAGATAGTGAAAGAGGAATTATAGAAAATCTTTAATGCTAACTTCATCTATCCCATCTCTGACAGTTAGAGGGGGTCTCCGCTTGTCATTGTTCCAAAAAAGAATGACAAGTGGAGAGTATGTGTAGATTATAGAGAACTTAACAAGGCCACCCAAAAGGACCATTTTCCTTTAGCATTTATAGACTAGGTCATGGATACTCTTTCTGGGAAATAATTTGTTTCATTCTTGGACGGATTCAATGGCTATAACCGAAAACAGATTGCCCCAAAAGACCAAGACAATACAACCTTTACTTGCCCATGGGGTAATTTCGCATACAAAGTCCACCCTTTTGGCCTCTGCAATGCGCCTGCAACATTTCAAAGGGAAATATTGGGTATCTTTTCGGATATGTTGAATGACTGCCTTGAAATTTTCATGGATGGTTTTTACCTTATGGAGATGCCTTTGAAACAAAATTAGTTGATTTGGAAAATGTGCTAGAATGTTGTGTAAAAATTAATGTTTCTTTGAGCATTGAGAAGTGCCACATGATGATGATCGAGGGGATTGTGCTGGGACATTTCATTTCAGCAGATGGAATCAAGGTAGACCCTGCGAAAATTGCAGTAATCTGGAAAATCCCAACTCCCACGACTCAAAAGGAGGTACGTAGCTTTCTGGGAGATGCAGGGTACTATAGGAGATTTATAGAATTTTTTTCAAATATTCATCTCCTTTGTTTTCTTTTCTTATGAAATATGCGGAATTTGTGTGGATAGGGAAGTGTGAGCAAGCCTTTTTGAAGCTGAAGCACTGTGTAACAACAACACCTATTTTTCGAGGACCAAACTAGAAACTGCCATTCCATATTTCTACAGATGCATCCAACATAGCTATAGGTGTTTTTTTCGGTCAACTGGAGGAAAATAAGCCTTACTCCATCTATTATATCATCAATAGTTTAACTCCATCTAAGCTCAATTACACAGTGACCGAGAAGGAATTCCTAGCAGTAATGCATACTATGAATAAGTTTCGACATTACATCACCGAGTACAAGTATTTATACAAATTGAAAACTATTCCATTCTATTTATAATGAATAAGCCTATTACTAATGGTAGAGTTACACGTGCTGTTATAGGAATTTGATATCACTATTCTAGATAAAACTGGGAAAGATAATGTAGTTGCTGATTTTATTTCTAGGTCAACCATTGGTGATAATTTCACTCCTACTGAGGATTATTTTCCAGATGAGTATCTTTTTTCCATATCTACTCACTCACCATGGTATGCATTTATAACCAACTATCTTGCTTGAGGTAAATTCCCACACTATTTTTCTTCTAGAGAAAAAACGAAGATCATACAACAGAGTGCCACTTACTCCTGGATAGAGGGAAATCTCTATCACACTGGACCAGACTTTCATATTCAGCGTTGTGTTAGAGAAGATGAGATTTTTGATATCTTGAAGGCTTGCCATGAGGATCCCTATGGAGGTCACTTCGTGAACAAGAGGATGGGGTACAAAGTACTCTCAACAGGGTACTACTAGCCAACTATATTCCAAGATTCCAAGAAGTTTGTGAAGAGGTGTGATAGATGCCAAAGGATGGGCCAACCTCTGCAATCAGACGAGATGTCATTACAGCCTCAAATAGTGATAGAGCCATTTGAGAAGTGGGCCCTAGATTTTTTAGGGCCAATTAATCCTTCATCATAGTAGATATCATATATATTGGTCTGTACAAACTATGTCACAAATTGGGTTGAAGTGAAGGAATTAACTAGAGCTACATAGTAGGTTATTTCAGACTTCCTGTTCGAAGATATTTTTGTTCGTTTTAGGATACCCAAGGAGATAGTGATGGATGGGGGGTCCCAATTTACATTTCATTTGATTCAGAAATTGATTGAGAAGTATGGAATTCATCATAGGATCACTTCACCTTAGCATCCACAAGTGAATGGTCAAGTGGAGAGCACCAACAAATTTATTGAGGGAATTTTGACAAAGATAGTAGCCAGCCATTGAAGAAATTGGGTTGAAAAACTTCCATAGGTACTGTGGGCTTACATAACAACATGGAGGAATACTACAGGCTTCTCACCATATGAATTGGTCTACAGTAATAATCCCTTATTCCCCGTAGATTTCGTAATAAAAACATTTAGAACAACATTACAGGTCAATCTATATTTAAGTACAACACATAGACAAAGGTTGAATCAGCTTAATGTGTTTGAATAAAAATGGTTTGCTGCCATTCAAAAAATAGAGATCATTCAACAACAAAGAGTTAGATGGCATGGCAGGCTCATTAAGAAGAATAAATTTTAGAAAGGAGATTGGGCTCTCTTGTATGATTCAATATTCAAGGATTTCAAGGGCAAGCTCTGCACTAGATGGGTAGGTCCTTACGAAGTAGACACAGTCTTTGACAATGGGACTGTAAAATTGGTTACCATTGGTAGTGCTAAGACATCATTACTATTTAACGGGCACCATCTGAGTTTATATCATCAACTTGCTTCAAAGGATTCATTTATTAACATTGTCGTGGACTCTAATCTTCATGTTACAACAGCAAGGGGATGTTCCCCCGTGCAACCTGAACTTTGATTTTTCAATAAGTGTAACAGCTGAAAACCAATCTTATGGTGGTTGTCACACTTGTTTAAAATAATAATAATAATAATAATATAAAATAATATTAATAATAATAATAATATAAGAATTTGACTGTGAAAACCTCTTTTGGGGCACATTCAGATGATTGGTAGCAGTTGAAAACCACTTTTGTGGCGGCTGCTACACCCATTTTTTCTAAAACATCATCCTTTATTTCCTGCAAATTCTACAAATATGATGTTACCCATTTTTTTTCAATATTTATTTTTCCTAACCATAATGTTTTATGAAGGATAGCGAAGTGGTTGTCTTAGCTGTTACATAGGTAACAGCCGACAACTGTGAACAGTGTTTTGAATCTTAGCCGTCGTCCTGACATGCAACAATTATTATGATATTTAAAGGAGGCCACCATGACCGCTGGAGAAATTGCACCATCGCATCAAATCTCTTCCACATCTTCTCAGGTACGTCCCTAAAAAGGTAACATCACAATCCTCTAATAATTTGATGATTATGGAAATATTAATAACAATCCTTTTGATTGTTGTGGACTTCCTTCATCATTAAAATTGGGGGGGGGGGGTAAATCTTGTCATGATTACAAGAAATTTGTTAGCCTTAAGGCCGCCATTAATCCCACATGCATTGAATTGAATACCATGACAACCAATCATGACCGGATCTTGCCAAACAGGGGATTTGTACTTGAAGCACGTCACTCTTCATAATTGAGCATTAATAGAAGGAATATGTGAGTATGAATCAGTAATTTAAAATATTTTCACCTCTCACCATGACATTCCATCATCTACCTCATCTAGAATTTATTTCACCCTTAGTTTAAATTATCAATACAAGATAGCAGAGAAGGTTGTTGGAAGATAGAAAGCAGCACGTCGATATCCTGGTTGGTCGAGCTTAAGGATTAATTAAGGTTAAAATCTAGATGGGAGGATCGACAGAGAGACATGAGCCAGATTCCATTGAAGCTCTACAGATTTGTCCAAAATCATATTAGATATTTAGGGATTCTAGGTGGCTCGAGTACTTTAGAGGTTGAAAGGCTCAGATGAAAAAATTGCGATGGAATTCCCAAAGAATTTGAATGACCACCAAACCCAAGTCTGGGGTGTGCGGATCAAAGTTACAGAAGAAGTTGTTTCCCGAGTAACCACATTTTGAGCCTAAGGTAGAATATGGTTTAACATGAAGGCTAATGATCCTTCTTTGAAGGAGGATTTCCTTGTAAGAGAAGAAAAGCTAGAGAAGAAAGGAAGAGGGTTTGATAGAATATCACTTCCCCAACATTGGGCAGATGTTTCCCTAAATTTGATAAAGTACATTATCTATGAGGGAAGGTATACAATTGTCTTCAGTTATCACTTTCCTTTATTGAACCATCTTCTAGACTAGTGGAAGATAAATCTTCCATATTTCCTACTGGGAAATATCAAGCATATGGATGCAACATTCAAAACGGTAGCACACCTTGAAGCTTGTGTTACCAACCATGGTCATATCAAGCTGATTGTGTTAGATGCCTTAAACTAGCAAGAAAAGAGCTAGGAGGAGTTCAAATGGAAAAGGCCTAGGATGAGCCAAGGGAAACAAGATGAGACTTCGGGAGAAATTCATGAAGAGGTTGGAGTCCAAACCCAGTCCATCAAGGCTAGAATTGAGAAAAGGCCCATTGATAAGCCGATTGGAGACAAACGACCGAAAAAAAAGGGTGAAATTTAGTATACCAATGGAACCATCACCTTCAACTGAGAAGCAAGAGAAGGAAAAAGAGATGGAATTAGAATTAGAATAAGAACCCTCCTCGCCAGGTAGGAATGAAACTCATACTCTGATTTCATAAATTGAAAATTTAAAGAAATAAAATGAATAGTTAAAGAAGATATTAGCCGAAGCTAGGAAATCGGAAGCCTCAAGGCTAGATACCCTAGCTAAAGCTATCAAGAAAGCTGGGGGAGAAAAATCTAGGATCTGTATGTGCGACATGTTCCCAAGAGTTAGCAGCAGCAGGATATAGAGTTTTTCAAGTAAGCACCTACTCAAGGGAGACTAAAATAGAACCTGGGGAGGTTACTCCACAAGAACCTGCTAAAGATATTGCTGTTACACAAGAACCAATAATTAAAGAAGATCCTCCCATGGTAATTGACTTGGAAGCCAACACAAAAGAACTTGTATAGGCCACTGCTGTTACAAAGGAACCAACACTAGATACAGAGGCTGACCAAGGCGAAATGAAGAAGACTGATACACAAGAACCCACCTATGATGTTGTTTTTACACAAGAACCAACAACTGAGGTGGAGCAGTCCCACCCTAGAGAGGCTGTCACACCCACCATTAATATTTCATGTAGTGGAACACCAGGTCCTGTTGTGGGATGGAGTTTTGAGAATATTTTATTGATCTCTAAGTTGCAAAAATGGAAACAAGAGGCACTTTACCTGCAGGAGGGAATGATCTCATTGAAAGAGTATTAGAAGAAATGAGTGCCCTATAGGAGAAATGGACAAAGGAATAATTGAAGAGAAGCTGGGAGGAATGAAAGTAGAAGGAAGCTTCAAAGAAACAGAAGGAACAACTACTGTTGTTTATAATATTCCCAAATGGGGAAAGCAGTAATATAGGACATAAAAATTGAAATAACAATTTATAACATCACATCAATATAGAAACCAGTATGGAGCCATTTTATTATATAGATGAACAACAAATAAGTGATATACAATGAGGCACAAATCATAGAACATGAGCTAACAAGCATCCAATGAGTAAACCCCCTCAAGAATGAGGTGTTGCTACTATACAAAATGTCGGAGAGTTGCTAAAACACAGTCCTAATGAGAATAACTACTACTGTAATCATAAAATTATATATAATAACTAATATATGCCTCAAAAGATGCTATACATAAAGAACAAGGCCTTATATCACTTTTCCTAGACAACCCAAGAGGGTTTCCAAAAATAAATCAAAATACAATAGTGAACTGCAACCCTAGGGCTGAAGATTCACTACAACAAAATAGATAGGAATATATGGCTGAAGCTGATGTACAAATATGTTTCTCTCCTCCAATAGATCCTCTAGGTGAAATGTTGATCCCTCCACTAGAAATCTATCTCCCCAAATCATGCACTGAAACCACCCTTGCAATTGATCTCTGAAATTATGCAGTCATGGACTGAAACTGCGCTGTAGCGGTTGGTGATAGCTTGGCCTAATGCCAAAAGATAAAATAATTCTCAAGGATCCTCCTTGCTGATCTCCCAATGGAAATGCTACCTCTTCACGGAAACACAAGCTCAGAAAATGGCCCTACAAACCCTCCACAACTTCTGCCCTGCAACACAACAAAAATATGGAAGAAAATGTGCTATATAGTGAGACTAAAGCTTTGGCCTGAAGTCAGAATGTGTAAATTCAGCTCAATCACCTCTCCTAAGTGGGTACTTGAAGTCCCCCGATGATGAGGGTGGGATTCCCACTCGGGAACACCCTTGTGCTAAACAACACTGCAGTCTCCGCTAAATAGCTGAAGAGAGAAACAATCATACAGACCATAAATAAAATAATATTCAATCATGCATTCTATGGCTTCCATCCCCTTCCTTATATTATTGGTGAGCTTCCTCACCTTGGGCCCCACTCATTAAAGCCACTACTTCCATGCATGGAGTCTCCCTCCAAAACTGCATTGTCCTTCAATGAATGCCACTCCTTCCATACCAGAGTTGTTTGATTTGGTAAAAGTTGACCCAATCCACATGCTTCATCCCATTTTCACACATAACGGTCTTCCATCCAGATATTTAGATCACCTCCATTCGCATTAGGAGTGTTTTTATCCCTACAAAGGAGATTTATGGTTCTCCATACCCTCTTATTCTTCTAACTATGGAGCAAAATCAAAAATTAATATTCCAATTAGTTGCATGCTAATTTAGGAATATTACAATCCTCCTCTCCCAAATGTTGCTTGTACCCAAGAAACTGTAAGGATAGAAATGAAAATGTAGGGGACCTTCATTCCCATGTAGAGCTCCAATCTCCAAGATATCATCCATACAAATGAATCACCCTCCAGAGTGGTAATTCATAGAAAAACTCCTCCCAAATGCTCATGAGAGGCACCTCCCGAGTGCTCAAGTTACTCAAATGGCTCATCCCATAAGGGAGCAAGAGGTCCAATGTAGTAATCATGGATGGTCCAATGTTCTCCCTGAAGTATGAAACATACGAAATGTGGAGAATCGCATCTCTAATAGGAATATCCAATCCATGTGTCATCTCTCCAATCATGCCCACCACAATGATAAGGACATCATCAACATATGGAATAATAATTATAGTCATACTTGCTGCCATATATAATAATGGAGAAGAATAATGATCCCTAAAGTGCAACCAGTGTAGTTTTACTCCCAACTGCCTCAGAATAGGATATGATGAGTGGTTACCCAACCACTTGCTTTCTGCCCCAATCCTCTCACATTCTAGGAGAAGGTGTATGATGTGAGGTGAACATTGAGCACACCCCGAAAAATATATCATCTCCCAACATATCCTAGGAAGTGGTAATCGTTGTCACTACTCATGTCTACAAATGGATCATGAGGTCTATAAGAAATAATTCCCCATCTTGGAGAAATGAACTGTACATGGATGGAAAAGAAATACAAGCACATAGTAAGTGAATCATGATGCACATAAACAAAATCCTTACCATGTACCTTGAACAAGTTGGTGAAGTGGCTAATATATTAATCTCTTCTCACCCCAACGAGGAAGGAAGTGGATGTGTTAACTCTATCAAATATTTATGTCCCTCCTTCAAACAATCCATGCATATCCTCATGTGATGGTGCATCTCCTCTTGGATGCCTTCCCAAGTGAATCTCACCATGATAGTATGGTATGTCCTCATGAAATCAGTGTGACTAGATAGAAAATACCCATGTGTTGCATGCCAATCCTTCTTCTTATGCTTGGAGGTCCAAGTCAAGAAGATCATATCCTGGTATTAGATGTCTCCACTCACCACTTCTAAATCATAGTGCAATTTATGCGATAAAATCAGCCCATACTCTCCCAAGAGTAACCAGAGCAACAATAGCTCCTGTTGGCTCCTCACATCTCCATCATATAGGCCATGGAGTGAAAACATGATGATTGACATGAAAAATTTCACATCACCCCAATGCAACTAAACTTCTTGCTGCCGCATGATACAACTATCATGCCAAGTCCCAACCAACAACATACCCTTTGAAATAGGATATGTCACATGGTGGCCAAAATATTTCAAGAGTAGCCAATGTAGCCTTGCCTCCTAATGCCCTGTGTCATAGATCTCCAAGGGTCTCACCAGCCTCTTACTCATCATCATCACCCATCCAACCAATGGTGATTTTCTACTATCATTCTCCCAATGGGTATTCCTCCAATGGAGAATACCATCCTCCCAAATCAAATCACTATCTCTACACTTCATGAGATGTTGAAGTGCAGCCTCCAGGAGATCTCCATATGAATACCACTCATCAATGACCATGTTTGACCCATAAGGATCCAAGTATGCTGAAGGAAAAGTATTCTCATTGATCTGTGAAGTGCTCATCAAGAAAGATCCATCATAATAATGGGAGATAAGATGTCTCTCATAAACCATCTGTCTATCCCCTTCTACACATGTAGAATGGTCATTGGAATGCTCCAATAATATTTGGGCCCCAAACTCATCATTGTTTCTCAATGACAGTGTTGTTGATCTCCATGATGGAGCATTTGCTATCTCATGATCATTCACAATGCTGAACATATAGTTCTTCATTTGATTGACTAGGATCATGCTCATCCTATCCTCCAAAATTCTACACTCGAACCTAAAGAGTTGTGTGCAGCTCAAAAATGGCATATTAGGATGAATTTATATCTCCTCCTTGAACCTGTCAAGGTTCCTCTGCACAGTGATAGTCTGCTGCTCTAAATTATCAGTGTGTCTTGACCATAGGTCATGTAATGGCATGTCCCCACAACCTTCCATATGATGTGCTGAAATAATAGGAAGTGGAAACATTTGCATACCTTGGTTTAGCTTAAGAACATCTTGTACTGCTACAAGGGTTCCTCTCACTGTTGTGATGACTTCTCCAACTATTGGTGATGATTTTGGCTGCTCCTCTATTACTGCACCAGTGCTAGTATAAGTCTCGTCCTCCTCATGCATCTCCTGAATAATGCATGGGACTCCAAGTGCCAAGAGATCAAGACCTCTTTGCAATGATGCAAGTGTTCCTTCTCCTAATGCAAGTACTCCTTAAGTAAGTGGTGGTGGAAGTTTCTCTTCCTCAGGAATAATAATATAGAAATCTTCCCTTGGCTCCTCTGTTTTGTTCTTATCAAACTTCTTGGTCAACCTTTGAGTAAAATCTGCATATGCAATCACTTTTGCATGACTCAAATGGCTGAACCACCAAATGTTTGCTTCACCCTCAAGGTGTAGTGCTACAATCTCAACAACTTCTCTTTATACTACTGAATGTAGCATGAAGAATGCATCTAAATTTATCCTCCAAGCCCTTGTTGTGAATTTATATGATCCATCAAAAGTACACAATAATAATCTATTGTGTTTCCTTCTTCCATTGCTACAAGTTCTCCTTTATTCTTTGATTTGGATAAACTTTTGGATAGTTAGATTCTCCTTGAAATCTCTTGATTGAGATTTGTATTCTGCAAGACACTCACTTAGAATCTCATGATCTAATTTTCCTCCATGTCTTTCACCTTCCTCTTCCAAGAAATTGGACATAGTGTATTTCTTTGGAGCTCTATGCAATACCAGTTTTCTCTTCTACTGATAGGAAGTGCATGGACCTTCCTCATCTTGAAACCCTCTAGAGGTATCATTTTCTCCATTATCATTTGCTTGAACTCCTTGGAGAGGTCCTTCATAGATCTGAAAAGAGATGAGACAATGCTCATTCCTTCCATCATTCTAATCTCTTCTTCTCCTTCTTACTCTCCTGATAGCATAATGGATGAGATCCATAGGTTGAGCCAAGATTATGCTCTGATACCACTGTAACATTCCCAAATGGGGAAAGCAGTAATATAGGACATAAAAATGGAAATATCAGTGTATAACATCAAATCAATATAGGAAACCAAAATGGATCCATTTTATTCTATATATCAGCAATAAACAAGTGAAATACAATGAGGCACAAATCATACAACATAAGCTAACAAGCCTCCAATGGGTAAACCCCATCAAGAGTGAGGTGTTGCTACTATAAAAAAATGTCAGAGAGCTGCTACAACACAGTCCTAATGAGAATAAATTCTATTGTAATCATACAATGATATATAATAATTGATATATGCCTCAAAAGATGCTATACATAAAGAACAAGGCCCTATATCACTTTTCCTAGGCAACCCAAGAGGGTTTCCGGAAATAAATAAAAATACAATAGTGAACTGCAACCGTAGGGATGAATATTCACTGCAGAAAAATAGCTGGGAAGATGTGGTTGAAGCTGATGTGTAAATATGTGGCTCTCCTCCAATAGATCCTTCGGGTGAAACATTGATCCCTCCACAGGAAATATATCTACCCAAATCATACACTGAAACCACCCCTGCAACTGATCTCTGAAATTATGAAGTCATGGACTGAAAATTTACTATAGGGGTTGGTGATAGCTTGGCCTAGTGCCAAATAATGAAATAATTCTCAAGGACCCTCCTTGCTTATATCCCAATGGAAAGGCTACCTCTCCACTGAAACACAATCTCAGAAAATGGCCCTACAAACCCTCCACAACTTCTGCCCTGCAACACAACACAAATCTGGAAGAAAATACATTGTATAGTAATACTGAAGCTTTGGCCTAAAGCTGGAATGTGGAAATGTAGCTCAATCACCTCTCATGAGTGGGCACTCAAAGTCCCCCAAGAATGAGGGTGGGATTCCCACTCAGGAACACCCTTGTGCTAAACAACACTGCAATCTCCACTAAAAAACTGAAGTGAGCAACAAGTCATACAAACCATAAATAAAATAATAATCAATCTTGCCTTCTATGGCTTCCATCCCCTTCCTTATATGCTTGGTGAGCTTCTTCACCTTGGGCCCCACTCCTTAAAGCAACTACTTCCACGCATTGAGTCTCCCTCATAAACTGCGCTATTTGATTTGGTCAGTTGACCTAGTCCACATGCTTCGTCCCCTTTTCACATATCAAGGTCTTCCATCCAGCTATTTAGATGACCTCCATTCACATTAGGAGTGTTTTTATTCCTACTAAGGAGATTTATGGGTCTCCATACCCTCTTATTCTTCTAACTAAGGAGAAAAATAAAAATTTAATATTCCAATTAGATGCATGCTAATTTAGGAATATTACACTGTTACAACAACAGGTTCAAGATTTGACTAATGATAAACGAAATCTTATGATCTTGCCCTAAACTTGTTGGGGTGCAAGAGACCTTCCCCGTCATACCCTATTTTTCAATGGGAACATTACTATTTCTTTCAGTTAAAAGATATTATGGAAGACATGCCCTATATATGTGGGTACTTCTACCCGCACCTTTTTAGATTTTTTTCATGCTTCTAATTTTGATGAACAGAGCTTGTTGTGCAAGATTATTTTGCACAATATTATTTATGAGCACAATAGTATGCAAATGGTAGCATATGTATTATCGTATATGGTAGAATTGAAGTTATGTTCTTTCATTTCATTTATGAGAAATCGGATCGAGTGGCATCTATCCACAAAATCAATGGAGACTAATGAAGAAAAGACAACGTTATGAATTCGAGCTGAACCAGGAAGGCCGCTGAACTGAGCCAGGAATTTAGAAAGATTTTAAGTACTCTTGAGATAAGGGACCGAGCTACTTCCTATAGGATAAGAATTGTGTTGGGAAAAATACTGAGAGGGGGGGGGGTGAATCAGTATTTAAATGCAGACTGAAATTTTTTTAACTTTTTCTTTCTCTACAACCCATACGCTACTTTACTGAATAAAACTCGCATATACACGTGGATATCCTTCATACAACTCGCGTATGTCTAGAGATATAATTATTGCATTTAATTCTTAACTTGGATCATTGCATTATTCATTCATCAGGTGTATAGTAAGCAGTAAACAGATGCAGTAAGAATAGATTAAATCATCATACATAAGAAACACACATGAAAAACAGGATTTAAGGTGGAAACCCAATTTGGGAGAAAACCACCGTTGCCGTCGTCTCAGTCTTCAATATTTATTATGTAAAGAAAACATCTTACAACCATGTACTGGCACAGACTCATACCAGCACGCAGGCACCCACCTGCAGAAGGCTACAACCTTCTCTCGTTTACCCGCCTTTCCTAGAAGGGAGCTACAACCCCCTGCTCTCGTTTACTAGCCTGTCCTGGAAGGGAGCCACTACCCCCTGCACTCGTTTACCAGCTACCACTGGAAGGGAGCCACTACCCCCTCACTAAAGGCTTGACCCTCAGCACCACTGCAGACCACGTTTCATCAATTTTCATACTGGATCAAATAGATTCCTTCATTTTTCAACAAACATACTTTTCCCAATGCTTCAAACAGAACAGTGAAACCACTGTAACCAGAATATCAGAGATTACCCAGACTTCAGAATAGATATGCAGAAACACATTCAACCATGAGCAACCTTTAGTTCAAATTCCATACGCGCTTTTATTTAAACAGACCGCGTATACACACTCTTTTCATTAGACTAACCCACGTATACATCTGTGCATTTTTCAGTAAACCCTAACTTCCCATATGTGCTTTTATCATATCAGATCCGCGTATACACGCGATTTTTCCACAAAAAACTCGCGTATAGATCTGTAAATGAAAGCTTTGCAAAACAGACCAGATCTATAAGCTTACCCAGATTTCTTCATTACCTTCAGCAGAATTTGCGCCAGATCTTCACCAGTTCTTCTTCTGCAGATCATCTTAGAGATTCATCATCATCAGATCTAAGGATTTAGAAACATCCATGGGTGCATCATAGATTCAGACTTATCAATCAAGAACAAAGTTCAATCATGCAGATATACTTCAAAGTGAAGTATTCATTCAATACCCAGACACATGCACACCCTTGCACAATGATCTTCTTCTCCTTATATAGGTTTAGCCTTTATCAATACCATGAGTCAAAACCACACAACTTCCGATGGTATTCCTGGACGGGATCAAATAGATAATCCAGCTCTCAATACAATGGGTCAATACCATGGTAAATTCCCCTGGTTATATAAATTTAGAGTGCAATAGGGCATACGTGACTTGTCACGTACTTTTCCGCGTACATACGCTACTTCTCCTCATCAAACCCGCATATGCCTTGTGACATACTTTGTTCAACATTATTCTGGCACTTTCTAAATTCCTTTCTTCTGCTACATTAGAGTTACATCATTAACAACTCATCAAGTCAGTTTCCATCAAGGACAACTTCATCAAGTAGGTTTCCATCAAGGACAACACATTGCATCATATCTCCAACAGTATTATTTCATCAAGTAGGTTGCCATCAAGGACAACACATGCCAACAATCTCCCCCTTTGGACTTGATGGCAACCATGATGGCAACCATGATGGTGTTTGATCACCACATCAGATAGATAAATTTAATATAACCATTATGCAAACACCATGATGCTCTCCCCCTTTGACATCAAGGGCAAAGGGCAGATCAAAGAAGAGCTCTGCAGATTTGATGTGCATTGAAGTTACCATGCTCCCCCTGAGTTCATGCTGAATCTTCAAACATATTTGTTCAATGAAGTACATGATTCTATGACCTTTCCTATCACCAAGGACTAATACTTACATCAATGATCCAACCAAGTGGATTTACATATGTGACTCAAGTACCCAACCAAGTGGGTTTACACATTTTGAACCAGTCCTTACATGACTGAATATTACAATTTTACATCATAGGTCTCAACATGACCTTTTCATCAAATTACAAATATGACCTTTTACAACAAATACCAAAAGGACCTCAAGAAAGAGATCATATTTCAGAATCATCATAATGCCAACAATGCATTACATTCAGCAAGGCTAATGCTCCCCCTGAAACTGTGCATCCAATGCATCCTTTCCATATGACCAAAACTCCTCCTTAGCTTGTGCAACCTGAACACTTTCAACAGCCAATCATCAAGGCATATTCACCCAATATCGGAGAATGAAACAGAAATATAAGAGCTGAAACATCATCAAAGATACCAAACAGCATCAGAGATACCAAACAGCACTGCAGCTATGCTGAAGAATGCTGACCCCAAGTAAAATTTGTTAGCAATTAACCATACACAGTTTTCTTTGTATAAACTCGCTTATATATGCGACTGTCTTTCAGGAAACCCGCGTATCCAATTTAATCTTTTGAATTTAAGTAGATCTGATATTCTGCATGGCAGAGACTACTCCCAACTTCTTTCTGAGGTATTCGAACTCTTCCCTGGGCAGAGGTTTGGTAAATATATCAGCCACTTGTTCTTTGGAGGGAACATATTCCAGCTTCACCTTTTTTTCAAGCACTTGTTCACGTAAGAAGTGATACTTGATGGGAATTTGCTTGGTATTTGAATGCATAACAGGATTCTTTGAAATACTGATGGCACTTGTATTATCACACATAATGGAGATAGGAGGTGAGCACTTGATTTGAAAGTCTTGTAAGGTTTGCATCATCCAAAGAAGTTGCGTGCAACATGATGCGGCAGCCACATATTCTGCTTTTGCTGTAGATAAGGCAATAGAGTTTTGCTTCTTGTTGAACCAAGATACTAGCCGGGGCCCCATATAGAATGCTCCATCACTAGTGCTTTTCTGATCATCAACATTTCTAGCCCAATCTGCATCAGTGTAAGCATGAAGAGTAATATCAACATTCTTTGGATACCATAGTCCAAAGTCTTGAGTTCCTTGTAGATATTTGAATATTCTTTTGACAGCCTGAAGGTGAGACTCTTTTGGATTAGCTTGGAATCGTCCAACAATCCCAACAACATGCATAATGTCCGGTATAGTCGCAGTGAGATAAAGTAGACTTCCTATCATAAATATGTATTCTAGTTGATTCACCGTGGGGGAATCATCATGAGAACTGAGATTACATCCAGTTATCATTGGTGTACTTACAGGTTTGCATTCTTCCATGCCATACTTCTTCAGAATTTTCTTAAGGTATTTTTCTTGTGATAAGAATATACCATCTGTATTTTGATGCACTTGCAAACCAAGAAAGAATGTTAGTTCCCCAAGTAAAGACATTTCAAATTCTTGCTGCATGACAGAAGCAAATTTCTGACTCATAGATTCTTCATTACTTTAAAAAATGATATCATCAACATATACAACAACAATCAAAAGTTTATCATTTTCAATTTTTGTGTATAAGTTGCTATCAGCAGACCCCTTTGAAAATCCTTGTTGATGAATATATTTGTCAAGACGATAATACCATTCCCTTGGAGCTTTTTTGAGACCATATAGAGCCTTTTTAAGTCTACAAACAAGATTTTCATCATTTCCCAAAATGAATCCTTCTGGTTGTTCTATATAAACTTCTTCTTCTAGATCACCATTGAGAAATGCAGATTTAACATCCATTTGATAAACTTTGATTTGTTGAAAGCTTGAAAATGCAAGAAACATTCTTATGGCTTCAAGTCTAGCTACAGGAGAAAAATTTTCTTCAAAGTCTATACCTTCTTGTTGAGTATACCCCTTGCAAACAATTCTAGCTTTGTTTCTTACAACATCCCCATTCTCATTTAACTTGTTTTTGAATATCCATTTAGTTCCAATGAAATTTTTGTTATGACGTCTTGGTACTAATTCCCAAGTGTGATTCTTTTCAATTTGATCAAGCTCTTCATTCATGGTTTGAACCCAACATTCATCTTTTCTAGCTTGATTGACATTGTGAGGTTCAATAGTAGATAGAAATGCCAGATAGCTAGAAGATCCTAGAAGAGTCCTTCTTGTTTGTACACCTGATCCCTTATCTCCCAAAATTTGAGATTCTGGATGATTCTTTTGAACATATCTGGATGGAGCCTTTTCAGATAAATAATCTTCAGGTTCTTCATTGGGTTCACTGTCTATATCATTTCTATTTGATGTAGAAGGACATAAGTCACCATCGTCTTCATTTGTTGTTTTTTTTTTCTTCCTTTGGGGCTGCAGGAGACTCATCAATAACAGCATCAATACATTCAAAAATCTTCCGAAGTATTTTATTGTAACATTTATATGCTCTACTCGTAGAGGAGTAGCCAATAAGTATTCCTTCATCTGCTCTAGGTTCAAACTTGCCAATTTTTTCATCATTATTTTTGATAAAGCATTTACTTCCAAAAACTCTAAAATGATTCACAGATCGAGAATTACCATACCAAAGTTCATATGGAGTTTTGTCACTATTTACACGAACATGTGCCTTGTTGAGAATGCTTACCGTTGTATGTGCTGCTTCTCCCCAAAATGTGTCAGGTGTTCCAGAATCATCAAGCATAGCTCTAGCCATTTGTTGAAATGTTCTATTCATTATTTCTGCTACGCCATTTTGTTGTGGAGTTCCAGCTACAGAAAATTGTCTTTTTATGCCATGTTGTTCACAAAATTCAAGGAATTCATTTGAATTATATTCTCCTCCTTGATCAGATATAAGACATTTGAGTTTTAGATCTACTTCATTTTCAACCAGAGCCTTGAAGATCTGAAATTTCTCAAATGCTTCATCTTTGTGCTTCAGCAACCCAATCCAACACATTCTAGAGAAATCATCAATAAATAAGATATAGTATTGTTCACCACGAGGTGACTTTTTCCTCATAGGTCCACATATGTCAGTATGAATGAGTTCAAGAGGCCTACTTGATGATCCTTCCTTGGCATTAAATTGCACTCTGGTCTGCTTGCCGAATTGGCAAGATTTGAATATGATACTTTCAGGTAGAGTAATATTGGGAAGACCACGAAGAGCATTAAGTCTACTTGATCTGTTGATTTGAGAGAAGCTTAGATGCCCCAACCTTCTATGCCATAGCCAGTTTTCTGAAGATTTACTCAAGTAACATTGTTCTTTGTAGTTCTTCAAAACATATAGGTTGCTTGGAGTTCTTTTTCCTTTTATAATTGTTTTACCTATATCAAGATCACGAACCACACATTCTTTTGAACTAAAGACAACTTCAGTTCCTTGATCACACATTTGACTTACACTTAACAGGTTATGCCTTTATCCATCCAGATACATGACATCATTAGCCTTTACCTTTTCTTTTAGAAACACAGACCCTTTTCCTTTAATTACAGTAGGAGTATCATTTCCAAAAGTAACTTTCTTTTCCTTTTCTAGTGTACTATATGCACGAAGTTTGGTTTTGTCACCTGTCATGTGTCTTGAGCATCCGCTATCAATGTACCATTCATTTTCTTCACCTTTTGCAAATAACGCTATGCCACAATTTTCAACCTGTAATTCCTTCTTTTTCCATACTTTCGAACTTGAAGGAAAATGCTCTTTTGGCTGAACTTTGCTCCTGCATTCAGATTCTTCATGCCCAAATTTATTGCAATAAGTACATTCAACCTCATTTAGAAGAGGAGAAATTTTTTATAGGTATTCTTCTTTGTTTCAATATCAATCCTTTTCTTTCTCGCTTCTCTTGTCATGATGGTTTTATATGCAACACATTGAACAGCTTTGTGACCAAAATTGTGACATGAGAAACATTGTCCATTGAAGAAGAAATTTTTTGCGATCATGAAATCTTCTACTTGAATTTACCTATTGATTGGTGTTTCTTTGAAAGATATTCCTGTTAGTGTTCTTTGAATTGAGATGATCATGCTTTACCTGTAAAGATTCTTTATTCCCTTGCTGAGTGGCAGAATTTTGTAAACCAGCTGTAGCTGCTTTTAGATAATTTAGTGCTGAAGCCTGAGAAGATTCCCTGGTATATCCAAGACCTGTCTTTACAAGAGGAGAGCATTGTACCTTAATAATATCATTTAAAGTTTCAGATCCTTTAGAAAATCTAATATTCAGAGTCTTTTCTTTCTCAAAATATTTTCTTAGACTTACCACTTCACATTCTAATTTCTCAATGTGTTTCTTTGCTTCTTCATACTGCCTTTTCAGAATCTCTATGGTTATTTTCCTTTCTTCTAAGTGTATTTTGAGTTGATTGTTTTCTTCAAGAAAATAATTGTCCTCTAGAGCATCCACAAAAGTATCATTTTCTTCTCTAGATTCAAATGGCATGAGAAGTCTAAGATCTTGTTCACATTCTTCCTCACTATCAGATAACCCATCACTATCTTCATAAGTATAGTAACTTTTTCTAGTGCTAGACCGGTTCTTATTCCTTCTTGCTACTTCTTTTCCTTTTGTAGATATTTCTTTATAAGGACACTTAGCAGCATAATGACCAACTCTTCCACAATCAAAACATTTTAAAGGAAGCTTACCTTTGAACCATCCTGTGCCAAGTTGAAGTTTCTTTATGAAATTTACCTCATCTTCTTCTGAGATATATCCTGATCCTTCTGCTTCTTGCACTTATTTCCCTTTTGTAGAAGCTCTAAAGATGGCTTCTTTGACTTCAGATGGTCCTCCTCTTCTCATTTCATATGCAGTTAGTATCCCATGAAGTTGCACCACAGTAAGATTTTAAAGATCCTGTTTTTCTTCAAGAGCAGAAACTTTTGACTCAAATTTTGTTGTTAGAGGTCTTAAAATTTTCTCAACCAAAGTAGATTCGGTTATTGTTTCTCCTAGATTTCTCATACGATTTACAACATCATCAAGATGTAAAAATAAACTGTCAATACTCTCATCATTATGCATCTTCAAATTTTCATATTCAATTTTGAGAGTTTGGAGTTTTGCACTTTTTACCTTTGCATCACCTTCATAACTTAGAATGATTTTGTCCCACATTTCCTTTGATGTAGTCAGCTGCATGACTTTGACAAATTCAGATTCCGTTAAACTTCCTGTTATAGCATTGACTGCCTTTGAATTTGATTCATAATTCTTCATTTCCGTCGGATCTATTGGTACTGTGGCTGGATATTGGTATCCTCCTTCAACAATGGCCCATACATCTGCTCCCAGAGACTGAAGATAGGATCTCATCCTTATTTTCTAGAAGATTAAATTTTTTCCGTTAAAGAGCGGAGGCTTGATAGATGCTATTCCTTCTTGATTTCTCATCTTGCTTGATCTTCCTTCTAGCGGCTAAGATTTTTCAGAAGGACCTGCTCTGAAACCAATTGTTGGGAAAAATACTGAGAGGGGGGGGGGTGAATCAGTATTTAAATGCAGACTGAATTTTTTTTAACTTTTTCTTTCTCTACAACCCATACGCTACTTTATTGAATAAAATTCGCATATACACGCGGATATCCTTCATACAACTCGCGTATGTCCAGAGATATAATTATTGCATTTAATTCTTAACTTGGATCATTGCATTATTCATTCATCAGGTGTATAGTAAGCAGTAAACAGATGCAGTAAGAACAGATTAAATCATCATACATAAGCAACACACATGAACACCAGGATTTAAGGTGGAAACCCAATTTGGGAGAAAACCACCGTTGCCGTCGTCTCAGTCTTCAATATTTATTATGTAAAAAAAACATCTTACAACCATGTACTGGTACAGACTCATAACAGGACGTAGGCACCCACCTACAGAAGGCTACAACCTTCCCTCGTTTGCCAGCCTTTCCTGGAAGGGAGCTACAACCCCCTGCTCTCGTTTACCAGCCTCTCCTGGAAGGGAGCCACTACCCCCTACACTCGTTTACCAGCTACCACTGGAAGGGAGCCACTACCCCCTCACTGAAGGCTTGACCCTCAGCACCACTGCAGACCACGTTTCATCAATTTTCATACTGGATCAAATAGCGTCCTTCATTTTTCAACAAACATACTTTGCCCAATGCTTCAAACAGAACAGTGAAACCACTGTAACCAGAATATCAGAGATTACCCAGACTTCAGAATAGATATGCAGAAACACATTAAACCATGAGCAACCATTAATTTAAATACCATACGTGCTTTTATTTAATCAGACCCACGTATACACGTGCTTTTCTTTGAACGAACCCGCGTATACATCTGTGAATTGTTTCAGTAAACCCTAACTTCCCATACGCGCTTTTATTAGATCAGATCCTCATATACACGCGCTTTTTCCACAAAAAACTCGCGTATAGATCTGTAAATGAAAGCTTTGTAGAATAGACCAGATCTATAAACTTACCCAGATTCCTTCATTACCTTCAGCAGACTTTGCGCCAGATCTTCACCAGTTCTTCTTCTGTAGATCATCTTAGAGATTCATCATCATCAGATCTAAGGATTTTGAAACATCCACGGGTGCATCATAGATTCAGATTTATCAATCAAGAACAAAGTTAAATCATGCAGATATACTTCAAAGTGAAGTATTCATTCAATACCCAGACACATGCACACCCTTGCACAATGATCTTCTTCTCCTTATATAGGTTTAGCCTTTATCAATACCATGAGCCAAAACCACACCACTTCCGATGGTATTCCTGGACGGGATCAAATAGATAATCCAACGCTCAATACAATGGGTCAATACCATGGTAACACCCCTTGGTATTCTAAATTTGGAGCGCAAAAGGGCATACGCGACTTGGCACGTGCTTTTCTGCGTACATACGCTACTTCTACTCATCAAACCCGCATATGCATTGTGACATACTTTGTTCAACATTATTCTGGCACTTTTCTGAATTCATTTCTTCTACTACATCAGAGTTACATCATTAACAACTCATCAAGTCAGTTTCCATCAAGGTCAACTTCATCAAGTAGGTTGCCATTAGGGACAACACATTGCATCATATCGCCAACAGTCTTATTTCATCAAGTAGGTTGCCATCAAAGACAACACATGCCAACAAATTGTGGATTTATACCTCAATCAGTTTTCACAGATGAAGAGTTGAGCACTAATAGAATGCCCCAAGTGCACTAAAGCTAGTAGTGTTGAGTTGCTGGAAGGAGATCCTTTTGCATTTCAAAATTTCATAGTTACTGTTACACATTTACCAGCATATGCCCAGGTAATAAAGTCCCTTGGCGCTTCCTAGATTGGACTGAAAGTCAAATTTCCTTTGATATGGCTGCTAGTAGAGGAATACCAGGAACACTATGCGCTGAGTGATTATGAAGAAGAGTCCTGGCCAAGAAAGTTGGTGGCTACTGAAGGGTACAAGTTTCCAGCTGAAGGCATAGCTAGTGCCTATGACTTCAATGATTGACAGAAGATATATTATCGAGGAAGCTAAGATTTTTTCATGAGGACATGCAAGTAATCTAGTAGGGGGGAGATGTTAAGTGTCATTTTTGTACTCATTACCTATGCTTTCTTCCCTCATTTCTACCTTTTTGACCTCCAACCTTGGGACTACCTTTTCACTTTTCCTTTTCCTTATCTTAAAACAGTGCAATTACCGTGTTTCATTATATTTCCGTTCTCATTAATTATTATGATGTATTGTTTCCTTTTTGTGGCTAACTAGGATGAATATTGGAGGAAGTTATTTAGTCTTTTTGCTACTCTTTCAGATATTATTTTAAGCACAAGGGGCCTAGAACATACAGGCGCATAGAACTAGTTGAAATCATGTTGTTTCAATGTGATGTTACATGGCGATGCTACCACACAAAGATTCAACACCTTCGCTATCATGACCTCTACTGTTACACCACGATGTTGTTACACCGCAATGTTGTTATAGATCTGTTGCTATAGACTATTGTTATAGTCACACTATTGATTGCTTACTTTCAACTTCTAGACATTGATCTGTATTCAAAATTTTTTATGCTACAACTGTTGCATTCCAACGAAAGTTGTAGGAGTCATCATATATTGTCATATAGAATAAAAACTTTAGGAAGTTTTGAATGAAATCAATATTTTCCCAGTCAAGACTCTTATCGAGGGAATCGATTGTAACTATATTTACTTTATTTTGATCAACATGAGAATCATAAGATTCTCATGACTGATCCATTCCTCATTTTCTGGACGTGTAATTATTATATAAGCGCTCAAACCTTTAAGGTCAGGGGGTTAGCACATAACAATATCACCATTTTGACTTTGTAATTTTGATCACCATAATCCAAAATATCATATTTTTTTTGTTATATGTGTTGATAGATTTAATTCTTATTTAGTTTTCATCTTCTCCGGTGCCCTGTGAAGGATGAATGGCCCTCCTCTTTAGCAGGGACTACAATGATAAAGTATTTGTAGTATATCTCATATTTTCGTCTACGTATTTGTAGAGTGCTATTGTTGTTGTGTCGTTTTTAAGTAGATTTTCTTCAGTTTCAAGCATTTGTTATGTTGTTACACATATTCAATTAGAAATACTAGCTGGTCTAGTTGTCATGTGGCATGCTAGATACCGATTTATCTGAAGTGTGATTACATTCTTGTAGATCCTTGTTTTATTTCTGCTTCTTGTATGATGTATCGGCACAGACAGTGCAACTTTCATTGAAATAAAATATGTCCCTGGATTGATAATTTATGTGTACCTTCTTAGTCATTTAATAATGATTAAAATAGTCCAACAACAAGCCTGGGTTTTTTTCTTTATTGCAAATGATTTTTTTGGTGTGATGTCTGCTTTGTTTTCCTTTACTAAAAATGAGTTTTTGGTGTGATGCCTGGTTTTTTTCATTTACTATAAATGAGCTTTTTAGTGTGATTCTCTTGATTTCTAAATCATACTAGACAATATTTGCAGAGAGATCACAAGCCTAGTTTGTTTCCTTTATCTGCAAATGAATTTTTTAGTTAGTGAGATTTTCTAGTTTTATGGTGCTATAAGAACCCCCCGCTCTAATCCATGTGCTAAAAATACCTACCATCCAGTAGGAAAAATTCCATGTAGTTTGATGCTATTGCATTAACTATCTCAAATCCTAGCAGTAGTTGGGGTCACTGCTTCTCAGGAAGAACATATTTTTTCATCAATTAGAAATATATCTATTCCTCTTGAAGTAAAGATTCATGAAGATCCATAATATTTTCGTAGGGAAACTGAAGAACTATGGATCATGTTTGATGAGGATAAACCATCAGAAGAGGAGATAAAGAGAACCCACCATATTTATCAGCTGATCCAACCTACACTCTAGGAGACAATCAGAGAAACTTGGAAGATTTGCATGATATAATGAAGGAAGATGCGTCAAATGTTACCTATGAATAAAATTACCAAGAACATGTGGATCCCATTGAATCTTGGTTTTATATGATTTTCGGCACCCACTCCTCCTTTATTATTCGACAACTCTTGGCATCACATCGGTTAATGCAGTTGTTTCCGGATGTTCTGGTATTTTCTCAAATATAATTTTCAAGTTTGAACATGAGTAAGATTGTCATTTTTTTACACACATGGTTGCATTGGAAGTACTCCTATACTTAAAATGAAGTCTCCCACTTCTTAAGATAGGGTAGGATAGAAGGAATAAATGAACAAATCAATGCAATTCCTTATCATGAATAAAGACATTACAAAAATGATACTAAGGCTACAACTCCCAAAGCATTGTCACTGAAACTGATTTTGATTACCATTGGTTGTTAACACACGCATCTATGGTAAGAATTTTATTTTTATTAGTATGATTCACTATAATACCTCATGATTTTGTAAAAGTGGCCAAGATTAATTTGCTGGTTTAGTCACTCTAATGATTTTTTTATCTGAGAAATGTTTTTTTAAGTTTTTATTTGAAGGTATTATTGAAAAACCTCCTATGGAGGACCACTAATGTAAAACCATAATGAGATCTCCTGAGAACCATAGAATTATTAACTCGAGGAATATTTTAGTCATTATTTGATATGTTTTATTTAAAATGAGTCTTTAGGATAGAGGGATTAACCAGTAAATATTAGTCATTAAAAAATTTTCACGCCATCCCATAATATTAAGGAGTAGATCTACCTCCCCAATTATTATGTAACCTTTAAAGTTAATCATAATTATAGTTTACATAGAAGGATTTATTGAAGGATAGGAGGTCTCTTTATGAGCCAACCTACCATGATCATAGGACCTAACATGAATGACATAACCGCTACTAGTCACCAAGCCAGGGTAATGGATTTCAGTTAAAAATATGGAGGACGGGAGGTCTCATCACTAGTTGGCAGGTTCATTATTTTTAGTTATTGTGAATGGAACTTCCATTATCCGGTTACCAAGCTAGGACAATGGCCTTCGTTTAATTTCTAAACCAAATAGATAACTCTAAATCTATATCTAGTAGGTGGGAAAAAGACATTTCGTTGGGTTAAAAGACACTGCTGTCAAGGATATATATGCCTGCGAGAAGTAGTGGCCATGTCTGTGGTATTAAAGTAAGTTACACACTATGATTAATTTGGTGATATTTGTAATTTCCTAAAACCTATAATATTATCTCTTGGAGAATGGATTTAATATATTTTGGGAATAATTCTTTGGATTTCTATTCTTCAAAAAATTAAGAAAAATTTTAATGGATGTGGTACCCTTAGTGTAGGTAATTATCTATGCTGGAATAAGGAGAAATGGTAGTCTTGCACTTGGGTGACAGCAAGATTTAGAGTGAAGAACAAATAATTTTTTGATATATCGAAGACGGTGTCATATTTTCCTATTTTATGTTCTCCTTATCTAGCATCATAATTCAATTTTATCTATAACGAGGTATTTAGAGTGATGAATTACTTACTAACGATTAGTCACAAGGTGTTTGGTAGGCAACAATGTCTTTCAATTGCAGTTGCCTCTAATAATAACTGCATGGTTTAGGTGCAGGATTACTATAGTAGGTGTAGGAATAATGTGGCATTCTTCTTGAAATTACAGTCCTCCACCAAGAACCTTTTTTAATCATTAATGTTAATAAGTCACTGATTACAGGGAACAAACAATGGAATTTTGAAAAAAATATATGACAAATTAGGAAGTTTATTTAAGCTAGAAAATATGTATGTGATGAACCCTTTACTAAAATGAGGGAGGGGGGGGTGAATCAGTTTAGTACATTCATGGACATTAAAATTAATTTCATTAAACTCATTAACAAGTCATTTCATAAGCAACTTAATACAAAATGATCAACATACTAAATATGTGAAAAATAAGTATTAAACAGATTAACACATCACATCAACACATAATAATCATGCACATGGAAACAATATATAAGTGGAAACCAATAAGGGAGAAAACCACATATTATTATTGTTGTGATGTAAAGGCAAGCTCCTACTCCCTCTCACAAATGATTTTCTGTAGGCATCTACCTACTGGAGGCTACTACCTTAGTTTATGCAAGCTGCAACTTGGAAGGAAGCTCCAACTCCCATAAAGTTTCTCCAGGCTACAACCTACAGGAGGTTCCTACCTCACCTAGCTCCAACTGGAAATTTATCAAGCTACAACTTGAAAGGAGACTACAATACCTGCACTCAACATGAAAATAAAATGTTGATTTACATGGATATGAGCTCTATTTTCTTCGACCTTCACTTCTACCCTCTCTGCCTTCAAATCTACTTCATATCAGTTCCAAATGTTCATAGCATTTCTATAAGCTCTCTCAAATTCTCCATCTCTCTCCCATTTTGCACCTCTCTTACATTCTTCAGCTCTCTTCCATTTTGCAACTCTCTTACATTCTTTAGATCTCTTCCCTTCTGCAGCTCTCTTACATTCTTCATCTCTCTTCCATTCTGTAGCTCTCTCACACCTCACTATGCACACTAATATTACATGTTTTATATAGATAACTACATGATTGTTTTCATTCTATAGAGAATTCGAAGTGAACAGGCCTGACCCTATGCCTTCCACCCATTCGATTCCTTACACTTCAGTTCAGGTTATAACATCAGAAATAATCATTACAACACTCATTGGAGTTTTGCCTATGCCTATGGAGACTTACCTTTGCATCACATACAATAAAAAATAATTAATTCATTTACATTTACAGTTACAACAATATTTCACTCAACCCTTTCAACTCTTGGCTCATTGTGCATTTTTCCTTTATGTTTTTGTCACTTTCTTTTCTATTTCTGCTGCTCTATCATAACAGTTCTACACAAATTCCTTTTACCTGACTCGACCTAGCTGGCACATTTCCAAAAATGTCACCCTAACTGTCTTTTTCCCGACTATGCCTATTCTAGTGCCCGCAACTTTCAGCCTTCTCCTCGTCTCAACACCCGACTCTGCCCATGGTGCCTAGCTCCTCATAGCCGCAACGTTCAACCTTTGCACGTACTGTCGGGTCTCTTTACTCAAGTCCATCTGTCGCATTCATATTTTTGTTATTATACTAGCCTCAATAACCTTTATTCTATAGTCGGGTCACTTGCTCGAGTATATCCTCTTGCGTTCAACCTTTATTTTACTTACCCGAATCAACTCCGCGTTCAAATTTTCTTCAAAAAATTGGTGCAAACTACATGAACCCTAGACCTTAAATATTTTTCGATTAAATTTTGAAAAACTTTGCGTCCAGTCACTTTATCACATTTCGGTGATCATTGGTGGTTCTTTTTTATATTCGCCCTTCTCACTTCCGATGTGATTTCTTAACCAAAAGGCCTTCCTTCTGGATTTGAAAACCTTTGGACTTCAGCTTTGAAACTCCATGGCATCCAGTCCTCATATTGCATTTCTCATTTCGGTGATTCAACCTTGTTCATATGATCTTCACCCTTCTGATCTTGCGATTTGCGATATGTGAATGGGTCCCACGCTAGACTTGAAAATATTTAGTATTAAAATCTGAGAGGTATCACGTCCGGACTCTTATCGCATTTCAGAAACTTCCTTTTTCATTTGTTTATTCATTGCTCAGCCATCCTCCCAATGCGATTTTTTAAGGAAATTGTTATACCGTTGGACTTTAAAATCCTTTAGACTTTGGATTTGAAGCATATGACATCTGACCCCTAGCTTCTCTTCGCATTTTTATGTTTCAATGTGGTACATAAGCACTATCCCTTTTGAGCTTTGCGTCTTGCAATATGAAATAAAGGGTTCAGGTCCCACCGGGGGTGCCACATCACTACCATGTCATCATGCCATGTCACCTTGCCACGTCATCAAACTTTTGTTGCGAACTATGGGGCCAGGGCCATATTACCTACGACATCATCTTACCACGTCACTGCATATGTCACTGCCCTGTCATATTTCCATCTCACCTTGCCACATCACCTTGCCATGTCACCTTGCCACGTGACCATCTCACATTTCGCGTTTCGCAATTTCTCCGTCTCCGATGTTTTGTGATGCTCCTTCTGCTGCGATTTGCGATATCTCCACCATCACTATTCTAAATGTAAACTAGCACGAATCTTCCCGCGTGTTCACAAATTTCTCCACTAGTTGAAGGTGTTCATTCATTTACGATCTCTCTCCACTCATGCACAAGTTGACCCAAACTTGTTGCCTTTACTGCCTTTTCTCCTTTTTTTCCTTTTCTCCTTTACTACACATTGCTGCACATTATTGCTCCTTGCCTCCTTTTTGCATAAGCCTACTCCTTTGCCTCTTTTTTGCTCCTCCACTCTACTTTTTCCTTTATTTATTTATTTTTACTTTATACTCTAGCTGATCCTGATATGCTCCTTTTTCCTCATTGATAATTATGGTGCTGCTCCTTTCTACTCCTTTGCCATCAATGACAATATTTCCAACAGTCTCCTCCTTCGACATTGATGGCAATACTTCCTCTACTAATTCCCCCCCTTATCATTCTACGAAGTGTATATCTTCCTCTACTTGCTTTCCCTCCCCTTTGACATCAATGGCAAGGGGTTATAAAAAAAAATTAGTGTAGATTCCATCATTGCATTGCTCCTCTTTGAGTTCAATATAAGCATCCTTAATTAAGTTATTTTGTTATTAAATTAATATACACACTCCATCTATTCATTATACACTTGATGAATCCTTTTGTATTTCAATGAATACACCTAATCCACCATTGTATTACTACTTCCTAATTGTTCTGTATAAACCATGACTATTTCTTTATTTTACACATAAGAATTTCTTTATATGTACTTCAAATTTACAAGAGCATTGTGAATGCATTACATACTTCATATGATATATGAGCATTGTTGGGGTAACAATTTGAAAATCATTGAGATTTCATGAATATACAAAACAAATGGATGCTATCACAACACATGAGAATGCTGGAAGGCATGTCACCATAGAATGTTCTGTTCTTTTGTTCCTTGTTGCTTGATAAAACTTTGTGCACTGGTGAAATATCAACAATTCCTTTCCGCAGAAGTAAGATTTAGATGAATCAATAATAGACTCCTTAACTTCAATAGTAATATTAACACAACTAGCCCATCATACTAAAACTTTATGAATGATCTTAAGAGAGAGGCGTTGAAGATATATCACTACTGACTTGAGGAAGAGTGCAATTCTATCCAAGAATAAATTTTTCTTCAACGTTTAATATAATACTTCAAATGCAAACATGATAATGATATTTTGGAATTTTTAATGACCTTTCCATGCTTAGATAACGCAACTCGATATTCTCCTTGATGTATTTATGCCATACCAACACCATGATGTATGCTATAATACTCCGATACTGGGGTCCTGTACCATAAAACTGCTCCAAAAATAACACTTTGTATTCTACTGATAGGAAGATTGCTCCAAATACCAATTGATGAATATTTGTAATGATATACTAATAATAACAATTTTCTTATTCATCTTTCTTAAAAGAATTTTTCTACATCATTAACACTTTCCGAGACACACACAGTGTAATCGTCCTCTGTAGATCTTTACCAACTCCATAGCTCGAGCTCTTCTTGACAATTTTTATGGGCTAATATCCCCTTGATAAGTTGCTTCTTGTCTAACCCTGGCTGGATGTCTGTTCTTGATATTGCAACCTTTACTGGTGATTTTTTATTTATTTTTATTTATTATTTATTTATTTATTTATTATTTTTTTCTGATCATATCAGGGAGTATCATCTGCAAACACTATCCCCAGTTTGTCTCTTAGATATTCGAATGGCTCTCTAGCAAGATGTTTTATAAATATTTATGTTGTCTGTTCTTTTGTTGGGACATATTACATCTTTACTATTTTATCTACTACTCGTTCTCTAAGGAAGTGGTACTTTATTGGGATGTGCTTGATTTTCGAATGAAGAACAATATTTTTTGATATTCTTATTGTACTTGTATTGTCACATTTGATAGAAATAGGTTCAGTGATGCTTATCTTCATGTCTTGAAGAGTATGTTCATCCACATCACTTGTGTGCAACAAGTTGCTGCTGCTATGTATTCCACTTCTACTGTAGACAAAGAGACAGATGTTTGCTTCTTGCTTAACCATGCCACCAAACTTTCTCCCAAATAGAATGCACCTCCACTTGTGTGTTTCCTTTCATCCACACAGCTGGCCCAATTTTCATCTATATATGCTATCAATGTGAAATATTTTCCTTTCGGATACCATAGGCCACACTGTGTAGTTCCTTGCAGGTATCTAAATATCCTCTTGATTGATAGAAAGTGATTTTTTTTTGGTGTTGCTTGATATATTGCCACAAGTCCTACTACCAACATAATGTTTGGTATAGAGTTTGTTAGGTATAGTAGACTTCCTATCATAGATCTGTAAATTATTTGATCTACATCTGCAGATCCATCATCAGCACATAGATTGCATCAAATGATCATGGATGTTGACACAGGTTTGCAGTCTTCCTTTTGGAATCTTTTTAACATATGTCTTAAGTATTTTTCTTGTGAAATGAATATTCCTTTTTTTATTTTGTAGAATTTGAAGTCTTAAGTATAATATGAGCTCTCCAATCATAGACATCTCAAATTCTGACTTCATCTCTTCTGCAAATCCTTTTACTAACTCATCCTTGTTTATGCCAAACATGATGTCATATACATATACCACTACAATTAAAATTTCATTTTCATCAGCCTTTATATATAGATTGTTGTCTACTCCTCCCTTCTTGGATCCTTGCTTTTGAAAGTACTTGTCCAGCCTACAATACCATGCACGTGGTGCTTGTTTGAGACCATATAGGGTTTTCTTTAATCTGAAAACATAGTTGTGCTCATCTGCTAAGGAAAAACCTTCAGGTTGTTCCATGTAGATTTCTTCCTCTAGATCTCCATTTAAGAAGGTATACTTCACATCCATTTGATATACCTTGAAATCATGATAGCATGCAAAATCCAGAAACATTCTAATTGCTTCCATTCTTGCTACAGAGGAAAAAGTTTCATCATAGTCAAGTCCTTCGATTTGAGAGTATCCCTTACATACAAGTCTAAATTTATTTATTACTACCTAAACTTATTCATTCATATTATTCTTGAATATCCACTTTGTGCCAATGACATTTTTCCCAACAGGTCTTGGTATTAACTCCAGGTCTTGTTCTTCTCAATCTGGTCTAATTCTTCGTTCATAGAATTTATCATTTTTTTATTTGTTGGCTTCCTCGATATTCTTTGGTTCTATTTGTGACAGTATGACTAGATACACTTCCTTGGTCTGTTCAGCTAGTTGTACTCTTTTTTGGACTCCTACACTCCTGTCTCCAATGATTTTATCTTCTGGATGGTTCTTTTGAGTGTGTCTTGAGGGTCCTTTTGAGATTATTTCTGATCTTTTGTTGTCTCATTTTGTTCTCTATTTTCTTGATTCACATCATGATGATGATCTGGAGGATTAACACAGTTTGTACTTCTAGTTCTACCTGTTAGTTCTTCATCGAATCTCACATCAATTCTTTCCATAATTTTATGTAGTATTTTATTGTAGCACCTGTAACCCTTACTCTTTGATGCATGTCCCAAAAATATTCCTTCATAAGCTCTTGCATCATACTTCCCAAAATTTTCATCATTATTATTTATAAAAAATTTGCTACCAAAGACTCTAAAGTTCTTAATTGATGTCGGTTTCCCATGCCACAGTTCATATGGAGTCTTGTAAAATTTTAGTCTGAGATGAGATTCGTTGAGAATATGAACATATGTGTGTACTGATTTTGCCCAGTAGGTTTGGGGAATATTTATTTCGTGCATCATGGCTATGGAATTTTGCTATATAGACCTATTTTGCCTCTCTGCCACTCCATTATGTTGAGGTGTATCTATAAAAGTAACATGTTTCTTTATCCCACATTCATTGCACAGGTCCACAAACTCGTCACCTGTGAATTCACCTCCTCTGTCTAATCTGATGCATTTTAGTTTACATCCAGTTTGATTTTCTACCAGTGCCTTGAATATCTTAAAATTCTCAAACACTTCATATTTGTATCTGAGAAATTCCACCCATGTTATTTTAGAAAAATCATCGATTATCAGCATGAAATACAATTCTCCACCTGGTCCATTTGTTCTCGAAGGTCTGCATAGGTCCATGTGTACAAGCTGGAGAGGTTTACTAATAGACAGTTGGTCTTTTGATTTGAATGATGTGCAAGCTTGTTTTCCCAATTGGAAGGACTTACATATAGAATTTGTTGGATTCTTTATTTTGGGAAAATATCTGACAAATTTCATTTTGCTCAGTTTAATGATGTGATCAAAATTGAGATGTACCAATATTATATGCCATAGCCAAGATTCATCAAGTTTTCTGATGTAGCACCCTTCACTCTCATCTTTCATGATATATGCATTACTCTCTGTTCAAACCCCCTTAAATTTTTTCCTATAGTGATTGACCTGACTTCACAATCTTGAGCTCTGAAGAGGACCTCACAACCTTTGTTTCACATTTGACTTACACATAGCAGATTTTTATTTAGAACATCTACAAATAATACATCTTGAGCCTTTCCTCTTCCATTATTCAGATTGACTGTTCCTTTTCCTTTAATTCTCCCTGCTTTATCATTATCAAATGTGACATTACCAAATTTATTTTCATCCAAGGTTACAAACTTATTTAAGTCTCCGATCATATGTCTAGAGCAACCATTGTCCACATACCATTGGCTGTTTTGATCTTGAGCATATAGAACTAGATCACACTTATTAATATTCTTTCTCCATTGCATGCATCTGTTTGTTCTATAGTTATTCTGAGATGAAGGTTTATTGTCCCTAATATGACATTCGTATGACTTGTGTCCAATATTGTGACAATAAAAACATCTGATAGAGTTATGGAGAGGATTATATGCATGTGTGAATACATTATTATCCTTAATTATTTTTTATTCCCAAAATCAAATATTTTTACACAAGCTCTATAGCTCATGGCTTTATGTCCAAATTTCTTATAGCAGTAGCAGTACCCGTAGAAGAAATATTTGTATCTAATGAGGGTGATTTTTGGGGATATAACCATCTAGATATTTGAAAATTTTGTTTTATGAAGCAGTAGGATCTATGCTCGTTTTTTGTTTCATTTTTTACTCCTTTTGTCTCTTGGTTTTTCTCAGTAGCGTTTCTTTGTAGTTGTTCATCTAATGTTGAAGTGTTGCCCAGATTTTTGTTCTTTGGTTGATGATAATTATCATTGTCTCCTATGATAGCTTTTACAAAAGTGATAGCTTTCTTATCCTCTGCCTTTGACTTGCTAGATTCTCCTTCATATCCTATTCCACCCTTGACAAGAGGAGATCTTTGTGCATTTAATATCCTGTCCAATTGTTCAACGCATTTTAACTATTGAATGTTCATTGTTAAATCATTTAGAGCCATTTCCAATTTCTTCCTTAGAATCACCACCTCTTCTTCCAATCTTCCACATTCCTGAATTTTTTCTCTTATTTGTTGCAACAAAATATCTTCTACTTTCCTTGCTTCTTCTTGTTCAATTTTCAACTTAATTAAATCTTTAGAGTTTGGTTCTTCCTTTACATATTTCAGAAGGATTGCCTTCTGTTTTCTAGTCTTGAGCTTGAGCCTATCTATTTCCTTTAGGGAAATCACCAGCTCCCCCTCAAGATCTACCTCACCTTCTTCTTCAAATTCCAGGAAATCATCCTCCATCTCTTCCTTGGCCATCAAAATTAATTCTAATGTTCCTTCTTCATTGGGGGATTCATCTGAGCTCTCATATGCACTGCTATCTTGTTGAGCATAGAATGTTCTTCTATTAAAGTTGTTCCCTTTCTTCCTATTAATGAAATTTATTTTATCTTTCCCTTTTGACTGATTCTCTATTTTCTTATGAGGAAATTTTGAAGCATAGTGCCTTACTCTTCCACAATTAAAGCACTTAAATGGAAGTTTACCTTTGTACTTACTTGTGCCTCTATCCAATATTCTAAAAAAATTGGCTTCTTCTTCATTAGAGCATGAGCATGTGCCTTCCTTCTCTTCTATACACTTGTCTACTTTAAAGGCAACCTCTCTAATGTTTAACTTCCCTTTAGGAAGTCTCATCTCATATGCTTTTAAGTTGCCAAGTAATTGGTTCCTGGTCAATGTTTACCATTTTGGTTTTTCTTCTATGGAAAAAACCATAGGATTAAACCTGGTTGGTAGTGATCTCAATAATTTTTGTACTACAACACTTTCTTTAATTTCTTCTCCTAGGCCTATCATGATATTCACAAATTCTGCAACTCTTAAGAATAATGCAACTATATCTTCATCTTCATTCCTTTTTAAGTTTTCAAACTGAGTTCTATGTTCTTAAAGTTTGGCCATCTTCACCTTTGTATCTCCCTCATGAATATTTTCTAATGTATCCCAGATTTCTTTGGTAGTCTTACTGTGCATTACTTTGATAAATTTTGACTCACTTACACCGCTCAAGAGTGCATTCATTGCTTTTTCATTAGCTATGAGATTTTATTTGGCTTCTTCCTCAGTGTTTGTATCCTTTGGTGCATATTTTTCTTCCACAACAACCCAGATTCCTACTCCAAGACACATTAAGTATGTCCTCATTATTATTTTCCAGAAAGCATAGTTTGTGCCAATAAATAGAGGGGCTTTATTTGTAGAGCTTCCTTCTAGGATATCCATTTTGGGGACTAAGGACCTCCTTCCAGTGTAAACTAGTACAGAAGGGACTGGCTCTTATACCAATTGATGAAACCTTTAGTAAAATGAGAGGGGGTGGGGTGAATCAGTTTTTATTCCATTCATGGACATTAAAATTATTTTCATTAAACTCATTAACAATTCATTTCATAAGAAGCTTAATACAAAATGATCATTAGACTTAATATGTAAAAAACAAGTAATAAGAATATTAACACATCACATCAACACACGATAATCATGCACATGGACACAAGATATAAGTGGTACCGACCCAAGTTCAGAGTGTTTTGTGCAACCAACAAAACCCTAGAACTATTGGCCCTTCCGGCAGTGATTTTCTTATGCAGAACAAAGTCTTACATGAAGGAGTATGGGGGGGTGATGGAACCAGGTTTCCACACCCTAAGGGAGCTTTTGATGTGGATATTTACCCAAATTAACAGATCTAATTCCTACAGTCTCGCACACAACTTCAAAAAAACCAGATCTAAATGCAAACAATGCTTACTTCAAGATAGAAGCGCGTAAAACATACCACTATACTTTATCCCGATATTAGCATGACAAGAAAAAATGTACATGCGCAAACATGTAGATCTAGTCAACACAGAGATTTCTAATAGCTACTTAACCCAGATAAATGTGCATTAATCATAACATATCTATAGCTCAAAAAAGATAGCAGAGAATATGATAGACAGATCTAAACAATCACATAAATTTCATAAAGATCAGAGTTCTCCCAAAATATATTCTTTATTAAAAGATCTTCAATTCAATACAGTTCTTCTGCCTGGGCAGACAGTAGCAGGGTCCTTGCACATAGCTTAGGACTTAGGTCTCTGTGCACATAGCTAGCAGGAGCCTTTCTACCCTAACTTAAAAATTCAGATCAACAATTCATATCCAAAATATCAAAGATAGACATATATCTCCTTAATCGACTCTTACATATTTATAATTTCAAATGTGCACATACCATTGTCTCAAACCATGGTTTGAGATCCATGGTTTCTCTTTTTACCCGTTACAATTATTAAGGTACTTTGACCCACCCCCAAGACCCTTGCCTTCTATGCGCAATGCGTTCCAACAAAAATTATCCAAAAATTAACCCAAAAATGCTTTACCCTAGTGAACCCTCCTCCAACAGGCCCCCAACACAATTTAGTGACTCTTCTTGAGTCACTATGGTCGTGTTGCCTACATTTTTTCTTTGAGTGCCTGCACAGCCGTAGTGACAGTATTTTAGTGATAAAAAAAAAACTCTTTAGTGATAAAGGGTCGCATAGGTCAAATTATTTACTTTTTCAAACAAATTTTCAAAAAATAATTATGGTCACTGAAGAGTTCATAAGTCAAATTTGATGCTCCATCATATCATTCATCGCCATCATCACTTTCAAGGTCATCTCTTTCATTATCATTTAAAGGTTTAGGGTTATGTCATTCCACCCCATCTAGTTCATTGTCTAGGGGTCATCATATGCCTTTGAAAATTGTCCAATTTTTCACCTAAACAAGGCACTCACCTAAAGGGATCTGGCATGCTTAGGGAGTAAAGGAAGACAATTTCATTTGTTATAAAATGGTTCAAATGTCAAAACGTTAAAAAAATTCAAGTTTGTCTTATTGTTTCATTGCAAGGAAAAAAAGGTCTTTTCAAGGTTATAAAGGGAAAAAAGAAAAGTCATTTTGACTCATTGTTATCTCTTGTTATGTGGAAGAGCTCCTCTCTTACTTTAATTGGACTCCTAAGGTGGTCAAAAGCTCAAATCCAAGGTAGAAAACCACTCCAAAACCCATTTGTTACGCTTCTGGATGTGTTTGTTACGCTCCTGTAGCTTTTGTTATGCTTCTGAGAGCAAGGGTTATGCTTTTGAGAGAACATGTTATTATTCTAGGCAAGTGTGTTACCTTTATGAGTGTGTTGCACAACTAGTGTTATGCTTCTATCAACACAGTCATTTACGCTTTCAGCCACAGTGTTACACTTTTGTACATGATTATTACTCTTTTGGAGGAGAGGTAGAGTTAGGTTTTGGGATACGAAAAATATTCAAAAAAGATCAAGGTTTGCCACCATTACCCTTTGAACCACTCACAAAAGGTAAATCACTACTCTCATACCCTCTTTTTGTAAAATTGTTGAGTGTTCAAAACATTTTTATGCTCACTCTAATTTTCTCCATATCATCACTTATCCATGGTATAAAAATATTTCATTTGAAAAACCCTAACCTACTCTAGCTAAACAAACCCTAACCCTACTACCTAAACCCTAACCCACACCTCTCATATACCTTATCCTCACATCTCCCACAAGCATACCATCCCTAACATGTCAATTTCACCAAACCCTAGATTCTAGCTATTTTTAGAGTGAAAAAATTAGAAATTTCCTGTGTTTGCTTGATTTCATCACCCTCCCCACATCCATTTCCCCTCATTCAACCTAATGTATGGAGCTAACATGCCACCCTATTCACTGAATTTTTTCTAGAATTTTCTCTAACTCCATGATCCTCCATTTCACCTTCTAAACTTACTCCATATCTACACTAGCTATTTTCACAATGCCGAAATTGGAGATTTCTTGTGTATTCATCATTTTGCCACCTTCCTCACACCCATTTCACTTCTTTCCACCCACAAATTGGAGATAACATACAACCCAACATACTAAATTTTTTCTAGGATTTCCTGAGCTCCATGATCCTTCATCTCATCCTCTAAACTTATTCTTTTCCTACACTCTATTTTTCCAGATTTCACTTCATATACCCATCCCATAAACATACTATGGTTTTCATCATTCCAATGATAAAAATTATGGAGAATGAGAAGAATATATTCAAGGGAGGGTGCCACCTCAAGTTAGAACACTTCACAATGCATGAACTTAATGCCTCATCCTTGTCTAGAAGATGTTCTGAGAGGGTTGAGTGTTTGAGGTTTTGTGAAAAGCTCATGGAATAAGGGTACCATCTTCAATTGACCATATTATTTGCCACAAGATTTAGTATGGGAAAGGTCACTATTGCAGGTGTGGAGATAAGCCTATCAACAGACCTAATTTTTTTAGCAACATGTATTCCTTGTCATGGAGAGCAGTGGTTCAAGGGCATGGAGTTAGACATTAAAAATTACAAACAATTTCTCAAGCCACATGCTAGAGAGGAGCCAAATTACCTCTTCCCTTACACCTCAGAAACATGTATGATCATTTGATGATGTTTATAATGAATTAATTCACATGTGAAGTAAGATATTCTAGGTTGTATAGGTACCATATTAGGTTGTTGATGCATTTCACCTATGTCAAAGCACTTGTTTTTCCATATTACTTATATAGAAGTTTTATTAAGATGAATGAGAAGGTTCAAAGTAGAAAACAATATCATCACACTAGTATTTTTCATCATGGTCTAATCAAGCTCATTGTATTGCATCATCTTTACTCTATCAACATGACTTGGGAAAATTTCTTGGAAAGATTAGCAGCATTACCTACCACTAGCCCTCCTATCTTGCATAGTACATCATCAGCATAGCCAATGGAGGTTGGATCTTCTAGCACTCAGACTTAGTTTTCATATGCTCCTAGGGTTTTTGAGTTTACTCATACCTATGAGAAGGGGAAGAGATATATTTTTGCTCCTAAGTCTTCCAAAAGTGTTCTTACACTTGATACCATTGTGGAACAAGGTGAGATAGAGGAGCAACCTCTTTTGCATCAGCACAGTGAATCAGGGCCATTGGAGGTTGAGGTAACAGTGTACGAGGAGATCATACCAGATGAAGATATCACCAGAGAGAAACATGAGGAAATAACATAGTTGAGGAGGATGTTTTCCATTGCTAATTCTCAAATCACTTTCTTGCCACAAGAGAATTTTCAATTGAAAGTGAAGAAGCTCTTACAAAGCAAGACTGTTACACAGTAATTTGTCACCATCCCTGCAATTCCCATCTCGCCCATTGGAGGGTTGTTTCTGTGACCAATAAGCAGTGTCATGCCTTGCAAATACCATCATTTCATCCCTTTCCATGAGGACAACATTCCTTCTGTTGATTGGTAAACCGGGGTACTCAAAACACTGCTTTTGCCTTGGCGCCCAGCCTCCGTTATACTTGCGCCATTTTAGAACAACAACACCAGCCCGGCATACTGTTAAGTTCTATCCTGTGCCAAGGTTGCACCCGCCACTTCCTGCTGCGGAAAGCGAAAAAGAGGCTAAGTTTCAATTGAGCAACAACTTCCCATGGGATGAGTCATCAGAGTGGGTTTTCGCTCGAATAACCACTTTTTCCTTCCCCCTTGGCCTCTTGTTTCCACCATGGGGAACCTCTGCATGACAAGGCCTCCCTTCCACTATTGTAGGGATCCCAACCTCCTCCTCTCCTCTATAAATATAGCCTTCATCCATTGATGAAGGGGCTGAAAGGCTGATAGTCTTGAAGTGCCTAAGCTTTGAATCTCCATATTCCCAAGAGCCTTTGTGCTGTAAAGAACCCTCTTTTTCCCTTAAGGCTGACTCAAGTAAGGAGACTATTGTCGAGAGACTCTGGAGAGGTTTGCCCCTTTCCCTGGCGAGCTTTGCGAGACGTGAACGACTGGAGATTCATCCGAAGGGGACCACGACGTCAGAATTTGGTTGTAATCTCTCTTCGTTTGTTATTTAATAGATGATTACGATTATGGTTCCACTCTGTTTTCCATCATGTCAATATGAGTAATATCCTTTCTGACTGATATTTAGTTACGTATGTCGGATTCTATGCTCGTATCTGTTTTTTTCTTGCATGTGCAGGTGTTCATCCGCGGAGATCATGGAGGGATCGTGATCTGCCGAGGCTGAGGAACGGGGACGCTCTCTTCTTCAGATCATAGCATTGGATTCCAGGTAGGCTTCCATCTTTAGTATTTTCATTCGTAACTGGGAATTTGCGTCGTAAAATTGTTTGATTGTTGCTAGACCCCTGCTGGGCTAGTAGGGATTGCCTCTGTCCGCAGAGGGGATTTACCTCCTCAACAATTTGGCGACTCCACTGGGGAGAGTCTGGATTTCACTATCTAGATTGTCTCATTTTGATTGTTTTATGATTTTCCTTGCTTGGTTGGCCTTCTGGGCTGGGTTCTTTTCTGAGTGTTTGGCTTTTGGTTCAGCCCCAGAGGATTAGATCTGACCTCTGCTTTTCTGAATTTTCACCTTTTCATAGTTGGCTTGATTGGCGCGATTTTAGCCCTGACAATCGCGCCAGTTGGCGCAGTTTTCCAGTTCATCACTCGCTCCATCCCTTATCTGGCGCGGATTACAGCCAGACAGTCGCGCCATTTCCTGTAGGTGGTAGGGTTACCCTTGTTCGGAAGCTTCTTTTGGTCAGTACTTTGCTTCTGGGTTTGTTTTGGATTCTTCTTGAAGTGGGAAGTCTGGTCTTGGTTGGGAGAAATTCTTTGTTTTTTCATTTTCAGGCGTTGGCACTTGTTGTCAGTTAGCAACCCGCGCCAATTGGGCATTGGCGCTAGTTGTCAATGTACAAGTCGCGCCAGTTGGCGCTAGTTGTCAATGTACAAGTCGGGCCAATTTCAAGATGTGTGAAATTTGAGATTTTTTCCCTAAATCCTTCACCAGTGTGTCTTTCCCTTCTGGCCTTTCCTCTGTATGAGCATAGATTACATTGCTCATTATTTGGAATGTCTTCTTTCTATGATTGTTTGATGTAAAAGGGAATGAATTCCTTGTTTTGATCTCTTGCTTTGGAAGTCCTTTTTGTGTTTGACCGCATATGTCTTGTCAACTTTTGAGGGATTTTGTCACAAAGTATTTTGAAACAACGATTGCATTCTTAGTGTTTGTTTGCATCTCTTTTGCATTCATCCTTCATTAAGAAGATTTGTGTTTATTTAGTTTTCGTCTCAAAGTTTTCTTTTTGTTAAAATGCATTAGATCACATTGCATTGAAAAGTATTTTGAGATCTATCATTGAACTTAGATCACATTGTTTAATGATTGAAAACTAAAAATCGCTTTGAGTGCATTCTCTTTCATTGAAAGCGTGCATTAAGTAGATTCTCATTTCATCGAAAAATGCATTGAGTGCATTCTTATTATTTGAAAAGAAAAAGGAAATTGTGCATAGATTACAATTGCATAGTTTTCGAAAAAAGAATTTTGCATAGATTACATTGCATAATTCGATTCGTTGAATGTTTTAGAATAATTTTGGATAGTGAAAGTCATCTAGTTTGGAAAAGTTTCGTTTTCAGTTTTGCTGTTTGTTGCATCATTGTTTGAAGCTCTTCCCTTAACTAGATAGCATTCATCGAATTGAAAAGTTTTCTTTTCTCATGTAGCTGCATACAGGATATTGTCATATGACATACGGTAGGGCCTTGAAACCGAAACATAATTGAAGATCAACTTTAAAAATTTACTCAATTTACCTAAGGAAGCATTGAAACATTAATGAAACATTTTTAGAGGTCTAGGCTAGAGACGTGTTCCGGGGTCTTTAAACCTAGCAGCTGTCGTTCGCCGTTTGGCTTTAGACAGCGCTAGTACGGACTTGTGCTCCCCGTACCATCGCGTATATAAAGGGAGACCCCTCTAGGTTTTCAATCCTTTATCCACAGGAAGCCGAGTCTACTGCCCTATACCCGTGATACACCAAACACAGCATTCGAGGAAATTGCCTGCACGTACGTTAAGTCCTTGGTTGATTTCTCTTTCATTTTTGAAACCAAGGTGTATATTGCAGTTCATAGTTATTTGGTACACCCTTTGTGCCTAGTATTCCTGAGCAGTCATTTGATCTTTTTTGACTCCCTAAATTTGAAAATATCATCAAGCGCTTGTCCTTTCACGCTTGTTTCCAATCTAAAAGTGATAGAGTCACCTTTTGCCAGTTTCTCGACTCTTAAAAGATGAAACGATAGAGTTTTGTTTCAATGTTTTAAAAATTAACTGCCCACGAAATATTCCTGGTTAAAGTTAGTTTCCTTAGGGTGTTGTTCTGAAGATCGTTTCTAATGGAAACTTTTCCAGAGTTCACCAACCAAGGAATCCCCTCCGATGGGAATCCTGGTCCGTTTCCTCCCTTTGGAAATGTTGGTGCTCCTTATATGGCAACGTTGTCCCTTCCTGGGTTAACTGTTGGGTTGCCTGTTTGGTTGTTCTCAACCTCTGTGGTCCCGAATGTCTCGGCTACTGGTCAATCAGTTCCTCGACCTGAACAACATCATGTTGATTCCAAGGTGGACCTCTCCCCTTCTTCGCCTATTTCTGCGTCCTCCGCTTCTACTTCGCCTGGTGAAAGTCTGGATTCGAGTAACCAGGTGGCTAAGAAGAAGAAGAAGAAGACAAAGAAGAAGAAGTCTGGTAAAGGAGAGGCTAGCTCTGCGGCTATTGCGCCTAAGAAGCCTTCCGTCGATAAACCTCCCAACCCTCCGCGGAAAGTCAAGTTCCCTTGCCTGTTGTGCACGGGAGACCATCTTCTTCGAGACTGCCCTGGCATCCCCAAGGTGCTCGAAGCATGGTCCGATGGCTGTCCGCCATTGCCTTTGACTTCTGGGAGTCAAGTTGGGGGCACGTCTTCAATTGGTGCTGATAAGGCTCCTAAGAAGCAGGGTAAGATCACCAATCCCTGTAATTTGTGTGAAGGGCACCATGCCATCCACCTTTGTCCTTATATGGATGAAGCCAAACTAGTTTTGGACAACCCAACCGGTTCTACACCATGCCTTCCACCTGGTTATAATTGGCTTTCTTCAAGTCCTCTGCCAGCTGATACTATGATTGATCAAGAGTCATCCCTGGTCGATCCCACTCCCCCAGAAATTCAAATTCACGAATCCGTCCCTGACCAACCATTGGTCGGGGAATCAGTCGCGCCCCATCCGTTGCAGCACCATCTCTTCTCGGGTCGAGTGGACTCACACCCCCCATGTCCTTCTCGATTTCTTTCAGATTCTTCGTATCTCTGAGAAAGGGAGAAAGATTCTCCTGGTCCTGATTCAAGAGGCCGCTCCTCCGCCTCCCGCCGGAGGCGCGGCAGATGGCTCCCTCCCGCCTTCAGATGGGGTCGCGGAGGAGGCTTCGCTCCAACATCGTGAAGACCTTCGCATTTCGATGGTAGCCCTCCGAGTAGTTTGCCGTCTTTGACCGGAATCGATTTGTAAGATTTCGCTCCGTCTTATGTGCCTTTCGAGATCACAGTTATTGTGCTCTTGGTCCGGTTGTACTCACACTGGCCAGACTTAAGGTGCCTCGTTAGTATTATGTCTTCAAATACTCCGGTAAACTTTTGGTTCGCTGCCGCTTGCGCCCGGCATGCCAGACCACATAACTGGGAAGAACGAGTCAACCGTTAGGGATCCTTCCAAGGTTACCTGTTACTTTGGGAGGTAAAACCGTCCATATGGACGTGATGGTTTTTCCACGCCCCTTGGATTTCAATCTGCTCTTGGGGCGCGATTACACCTATGCCATGGGAGCGCTCGTCTCCTCCCTCTTTCGTGTGGTCTATTTTCCACATGAAGGAAGGATTGTGACCATTGATCAGCTTTCGTTCTTTGGTCCTAATGTGGCAACTGGTCCACCATCACCCCCTCCGAGTTTTTATCCACCCGTTGTATATGCTCCACCGCAGGTCAACTATGTGTCTACCTACCTCGTACCCGCACTCAGTGAAGACGCCGTCGTGCATAGTGTGCTGGGGGCATTGGGTCCTGACTTCCAGGATGTTTTCCTTCCATCGGGAGTGGAACTCTTGGAAGCACCGCCTTCTTGTTCATTTTGGTGTAAGTTGGTTAGAGCACGGTTTCCTCCCTGTGTCAAGCTCTTTAAAAAATGAAATCAGGTTCTCGGAGCACAGTTTATTTTCTTGTGTCAAGCTCCTTAAAAAATGAAACAAGCAGGTTGCGGAGCATGGTTCCTTGTCTTGTATCAAGCTCCTTAAAAAATGAAACAAGGGTGTCCCGAGGATAGTTCTTTTAATGTGTCAACCTCGTTAAAATAATGAAACACGTTCCTGTTCAATTCGAGTCTTTGATTAGATCTCGTAAAATCCCAGTCGAGTCTATCCTTTGGTCTCGTAACTTGAACCTTCACTCCATCTGCCTTTCATATGGGACTGAAGCTTGGGGGGCATGTACCTCGAATTGAGTCACCATGCTGGGGGCATGCTTACTTTTTCAAGCATAGTTTGTTTCCGTTTCAAGCTTGTGTAAAAATGAAACCGGTTTCAAGCATAGTTTATCTTTATTTCAAGCTTGTGTAAAAATGAAACCAACTTCAAGCAGAGTTTTCTGATTTCAAGCTTGTGTAAAAATGAAACCTTTCCCATTTTACCTCTTGTGATTGCCATTTTATTAGCCTATTTTTGACCAGATGAGCCTTGGTTTTTTCACTCCATCGTCACTATCTGCTTGGCCGATCATATGCCTTCACTTGGTTGTTTTACCCGTTCCTGAGGAACCGCTGTGATGAGTGGTCTTTGTTAGCTAGCCTCTTGACCTTTATTTTGTTTTGAGCAGTTCCACCATTACCGGAACCAGTAGCTACCCTTTATACCACTCGTTACTCCAGGAGGAGTCACCTTCAAAACAGTTTTCTTCCACTTTCTAATAAGAGTAGATTGTTGAGGTCTCCTTGCTGCTTGATCCTCGTTAAAATGGAATGGACCCACATCTACTCAAAGATATGCCTTCCCTGGCCGATAGATTGATTACTTAAAAGGAATACCCAGCCTATCGCGAATAAAGAGGTTTTCTCAGTATTGTTTTCTAACCTTTCTGTCCCAAAACTATTTACTAAAAAAGGGACCCTTGGGAAAGTTTACTTTTCCGTTATCTTTTCAAACTCTCTAAACATGAAAAGACGCCGAGTTCTTCCTTTGTCAGACTCGTTAAACCCTGATGACATTGGATTTAGTCGAAATGACGATATTTGAGTTTCTCCTTCCTAGGGCTCGTTAAATGTACTAGGTTGGATTCGTCCGAAGGATGGATTTATATGACAAGCATATGGTATCCTCTTCAAGCTTGTGTAAAAATAAAGAGGTACTCTCCAGAAATGGTGGGGGAAAAATGGAACCATCGTTGTTGTCGTCGGCAGTATGTCGCTCTTGAACATGGCACTTGTCTGCATTCGTGTCGGGTTGGGGACAATCTCATCTCATTTTCTGCTTGCCTCCGTGGGTTTGGGTAATCTCTTTTGACCTCTCTTCTCCTCATTGCCTTGTCACCATGACCTCTGATCTGTTGATGTCAAATACTGCCAAGTCCACTGTCGTGCCGTTTATATGTTCAAGAGAAGTTGACCTCTACAAATATCAACCTTCCTCTGATTCTCATACGATCTTGATTCACAACAAAACATCATGTTCCTCTATCTCGTGTCGATGATGTGGGAAACATTATGGCCCACCTTCGATCAAGGTCACTTCCTGTCGACTTCAGCTCATTATCCAGGAAGTTGGTCTAGAGACTCTTTCATGGTACCTTGGAGCCTGCATGCCTCAATGGCAGGTTCGTCGCATTCGACGTGAGGTTTTAATCATTGGCCTCCGATCGAGTGATTCTACGGGTGTTCGATACCAACTCATTTATTCACACGTCGTGGATTGTACCTGTAGTACCTTGAGGACCATCGTCATCATTGGTTGTTTCTCTCGTGTCTGTTAACAACTTTCATCATTCGTTGGTAATCAGACGATGTTCTTGCATGTTCGACTTCAGCTCACATATTCGCATGCTTGAATTTGTACTCTGTTTGGGTCGAGACGGAGCGCAAGACCCTGGATTGTGTCTGTTGTAATCCAGGCTGCGATTGTGGATTATTATCATTATGTATATGACTCGTTGATTGGATGGCTGCGACCATACCTGAGTCTATTTATTTGATCCTCGCTGGATGGCTGCGCCCATACTCTGGATCCGGATTATAGTGTACTCTGTTTCGGATGGCTGCGCCCATACCACACATACATCATGTACTTGAGATATCAGTTGTATTTTTCTGCGCAGGTTTTCCGACGGCGGGCCTTCAGTTGAACGTGTTCTCGTAAAGCATTTCACCCCTCTCTCTCTCAGGCCTCATGCTTTAGGGGGCATCTGTTACACAGTAATTTGTCACCATCCCTGCAATTCCCATCTCGCCCATTGGAGGGTTGTTTCTGTGACCAATAAGCAGTGTCATGCCTTGAAAATACCATCATTTCATCCCTTTCCATGAGGACAACATTCCTTCTGTTGATCATTTCCTGAGCAGACCCCTAAAAACACCTGTATTTGCCTTGGCGCTAGTATCCCGTTATGTACTCGCACCAATGGGGGAAAATTAACACTGAGCCCGTGCCAATTGGTGCTCTGTCCCAGTGTTGCACCCGCGCCACTCTGTTTATGGAATTTTTTTTTAAAAAAGAGGCGAAGTTTCGATTACAACAACTTCGTGGATGAGTCATCAGGAGTGGTTTCGCCTGAATAACCATGACCTTCCTCCTTTGGCCTCTTGTTTCCACCATATGGGGAACCTCCCAAAGGATAAGGCCTCCCTTCCACTATTGTAGGGATCCCAACCTCCTCCTCTCCTCTATAAATATAGCCTTCATCCATTGATGAAGGGGCTAAAAGGCTGATAGTCTTGAAGTGCCTAAGCTTTGAATCTCCATATTCCCAAGAGCCTTTGTGCTGTAAAGAACCATATTTTTCCCTTAAGGCTGACTCAAGTAAGGATACTATTGTCGAGAGACTCTGGAGAGGTTTGCCCCTTTCCCTGGCGAGCTTTGCAAGATGTGAACGACTGGAGACCCATCCGAAGGGGACCACGACGTCAGAACTTGGTTGTAATCTCTCTTCGTTTGTTATTTAATAGATGATTACGATTATGGTTCCACTATGTTTTCCATCATGTCAATATGAGTAATATCCTTTCTGACTGATATTTAGTTACGTATGTCGGATTCTATGCTCATATCTATTTGTTTCTTGCATGTGCAGGTGTTCATCCGCGGAGATCGTGGAGGGATCGTGATCTGCCGAGGCTGAGGAACGGGGACGCTCTCTTCTTCAGATCATAGCATTGGATTCCAGGCAGGCTTCCATCTTTAGTCTTTTCATTCGTAACTAGGAATTTGCGTTGTAACATTGTTTGATTGTTGCTAGACCCCTGCTGGGCTAGTAGGGATCGCCTCTGTCCGCAGAGGGGATTTACCTCCTCAACAAAGACCAAGCTAGACCCAGAGGAAGTCAAAGGTAAAGGTAAGGAGGTTATTTATTTTTATAAAATGCAGGACATGGATGCTGAAACATAATCAAGAAAGCAAAAAACAAGAGGTCTCAAAAGGGCATTAGAGCTAGAAGGACAGTCAGCTCACCCACCTGAAGAGTTAACCATTGATGAGCTTATAGCCATGGAGATTAATTAAGAAAAAGAGCTTTGTTTGTCAAGGGTAAATGAGAATTTGGAGAAACTTTTGAAGAGGGCTAAAAGGGATAGTAAAATACAAAGACACATGGAAAATCATTATCTTACCAGGAACACAATTTCTCAAATAAGGTTGAAATAATTGAAGAAAAGGCTAAAAGAAGCACAAATGAAGCTTAAAGAGAAGGATAGATTGGAATTGTTAGCTGAAGCTTCCTTGGATGTTTATCCCATCACTCATGGGTGCTACAAAATAAATTTGAGAATTTTTGAACAATTTTGATATTTTTTGTGAATTTTGCACGATTCTGGAAATTCCTCCTCGCAAAAGGGTAACCAAATTTTGTTACACTTATTTTGGGGGCATCCAAATGTTGATTTCTTTACATGGATGGATGAATTTTGATGATTAAATTATAGATAAGGGACCCCCTTGGCATGAAAATCTTTAATTTTGGAGAAAAAACTCCAAAACCACTCATTTTTCATGTTTCTGCAACCTTTTTGGAGCCTTTGTTACGCTTTTGGAGTAACCTTGGGAGAATGGATTTTTGGAGGCCTTCCCATGGGTCATTTTGAAAAATTCAAGATGTTTTGGAAACTAGACATGCTGGGCTAGTTGAATGTTATTTCATAAATGGATTTGGAATCCTAAAAGTGCCTCAAAAGTGGCTAGAAAATTCTGTTACGCTTTTGCAAATGTTTGCTACCCTTCTGTTAGAAATGTTACAAATCAGCATTGGATTCCTCAAGACACTTTTCAAGCTCAGAAAATGTCACAAATTCAAGTTTTTTCTCTCCTATGAGTTATAATTCGAGTTATTGAGTTGGTTTTTGTCTCCTATCATGAGGGAATATGTAATTTAATGTAAGGGACAAACACTCCTAGTTTATAGATAAAATTTAGGGAATGGTTTCTAACCTTCCTAGAATCTAGGAAATGACTCATCTTATGTATTTATGATCCATTTTGGATGGGATTTAGACTTGATGAGGTGTCATAGTACATGGTTTCTATAAGTATACTCTCTTTAGTATTCTATGGGGTTGGATAGTCTTATTTTGCAGTGGAGCTTTTGTAATCAACATTTTGGAATGAAATCAGAGACAGATTTGCAAAACCTGTGTTCAGAATCTTGTGGTATGCATTGGAGAATTTGTTCTTCTTATGTATGTTTATATATTAAGTCTAAAATATATGTCTTCTGCTTTTAGATACATCTTTCCATATGTTTATCTTGTAAGTTTATAAGCAAAAATCATGTCTGTTCATGCTTTATTTTAGGCAAGGTTTACATTATGTGTTTATTCACTTCTAAATGAATGAGTTAACCTTAATGCTCATTCATAATATCCCTTACTTCATCCTATACTTAATGAAATATTAAACATGATTTCAAACAACCTATCTAGCCTCACACATTATTTGCAAATTGACCTTGGAATTCATACCTAAAAACCCTACAGACAACCTTCTCACTGACCTTTCTATCCAACATTTAAAACATCAAAAAAATACTATTTACTAAGCTTACATACCTAGACTAAAATCATTATATACTCATTCATTCCTTTGAATGCAGAAGTGACAATGAGAGAGCCCTCTCTAGTCCTAGTAGGGCTAGCTACCCGACCTAAAGACTGGTCTATGGTTACCTTTCTTCAATCCCATTTTCAACCTTGGGAAGTTGGAGAGAGTGATAACACACAGAACTCTGAAATGGAAAGATGAATTTGGTGCTTTGTGTTGCGAAGTTTTGTGCTTCCTCCACCAATTTCTCTATGGTTGGTCCCTTGGTGTCCAGGCTAATGCTTCTTTGGGTCTGCTGCAGACTTTTGAGGGCACCATCAATGTTTTGCGAAAGCTACAAGGCCTCATCTACCCAGGGCTTCATTATTTCTTCCAACAAGTGCTCCCATCATTGCAATGTGTTGATTTTTGCCTGAATGGTGTGGCTCTCCTGTAGTCTGCTGAATCTCTAGGCTACTACCAGGGTCAGCGCAGCAACCCGAATTTCACTCAACTACTACTCATTGGCCTTGAATTCTATATTAAGTTGCAAGATGACGAGGTCATCCTGGAAAAAGGTCCAAAATCCCATGTATTCTTCAAACAACTTACTGTGAGCATCCAAGACAGTAGTGATCCTAGTATTTGATTGCTTTACGATGGCGGCACGCTACGCGGGCACCTTTGGAGGTTTCTCAGGTTGCAACTTCATCTATAGGTCTGTGATATTTCGATCGAGCTCTACGCAGGCTATTGTTATCTTTGATTGTGATGCCTTCAGCGCTGTAGCCAAACTTTTAAATTTATCTGTGGGCGCTACAGTGGTGGTCACTATAAATTCGGGGAGGTAATTACATAGTTGATTGATCAGAATATTCAACGATATTCTTTTCATTTTGCCTCTGGTCTACCTATTGTTGAATAATTGTGGCGGCCTTCAGTGCACGGGCCTCCAAGAATCATGGCCAGGTCGATGGCAATTCCAGGGCATGTTTGAATAGTTGCATGGAGCTCGGGGTTCTCAACATTCACTATTTTTCCTAGAACTTGAAGTAGTCATTTTTCTGATGGTAGGGTCTCAGTAGTGTTGAGTGGTTGCATGATCGCTTGTCCTATGTTCATTTGTGACATGATCACTAGTTTCATTCTCTCTTGGATCACGCTTACATATTTAGCTCCTGAAGACCATGTTGCACATACTTAAGGACCTCTTTGTACTGATACTCGATGATATTCTAGGTATCTTCAGCTGTGGACTTGATTGCATATTTAATCTCATCCAGGTCACCCTCTGTCAAGGTTAGGGGCTCTATCATTGTTTTCTTTCAAACCTTTATCTTAGTGCCTGAACGCAGATGGGACTAAGGCACTCGTTTAGTGCCGCCATGCAAATCTGTCTACGTCAAAGGTGTATCAGCACTGTCTCCTTCTTTTTCCTTCTTCTCGTTGTCATCTGTAGTGACCGGCTCTAATTCCTTCTATGCATCCTTGTATTTCTACTGATGTTTCTGTGTCTCCTTCTACAGATATTTTGATGTGCGCAGCTTTGTAGGAGTCTTCACAAGCATTGAAGATGATGCACCACCAATGGTGCTTGTTTATAACCACAAGGCTAGCCATTTCATTTTTATGCATGCAAGGTCATCCTCCATGACCATGAATGGAAGCTCATACCAAATGCCTTCCACATCCCTCTTTGCGCAGATGTGCATATTGTTGAATGTGGCTTTGAAGTTTGTAATGTGCTTGTACTGCTCGTACAATGTTGGGGACAACCGCGACTTTGACTGCACTGCCAGGAAAAAATCTGACTCAAATAATACCCTGAAAATTGTGTTCTTGGTCACTCTAGAAGGAATCTTGGAGTTCCATAATGATGCATAGTGTGCACCTTTACATAGATCAGGCTCAATATCAGGGAACTAGGCCTCCGCAGGTGGCCTCCAACCAATCATCACGATCAACAACAACAACCAAGCATAATATAAGTGTTTCCCATCCTCCTGTGCTTCGTGATCATTCTCCAAGAATTCACTACAGAGGTACTTTTACAAATTATACTGCACCCCTTTCTCACATTGTCCAGCCAGTGAAATGAATATTTTTGACACTTCTTTCGCACAACACATCTACATAATCTTGAATGTGAGGATCAGCGTGCCAAATTTGACCATGGGGTCATTGATCTCAATGATGAAAAACCCCTAGGTGTTATGAGATACCTTATACATTTCTTTGATGTTATCAACAACCTTATTCTCCTAGCCCTTTCCTCCAAAGGCTATTGTAGGGTACTCACCCTGACATGGCAGGTTGGTTATGTGGTGGATCAGTGCTTCATCAATTGGGATGGCCTCCCCTAGCCATAGACAATTTTCATGGACCAGGGTGAGCACCTGGCACAAAGAGATATCATATACCAGGTTGCATGCAAAATTTTGGATGTTTAGAAGATTCAACAACCCGGGCTTCTGCAAACTCAACGCCCAAGATTTAGGTTCCGATTCGAAAAATCCTCCATAATAGGGAACCTACTCTAAATAATATGATGGCGCAAGTTCAAGGAACTTCCTGCGGTCTGTGAGGTCCCAGTCTTCCATATTCAGCAAGTGGAGCTTTTCTTATAGGTCTCCTTCAAATGTCACAACCTTTGGAATTAGCGGTGCGTTGATGTATGCTCTGACCTTATCCAAGTCCTTTGTGACTTTCACGGAGGCTTTGTGCAATGCCATATACTTAGGAAACCATGATATTAGATCTATCTCTTCCACAATATCCTCTTCTATAATTAACTCAGGCTCCTCGACCATTTTTCTCTTATGTCGCTCTACGGGGGTCGACCTAGGCTTCATGGTCTTCTTTTGTGGAGAGCTCCCGGTTCCCAAAGCTTGTCCTTTATTTCCTTTCTGCGATTGGGGCTTAGGCATAGGGGCTTCAGTGCTGATCATTACAGAGGGAGTAGGTTTTGTAGTAGTCATACAGGTAGGAATAATATGACCTAACCCTCTTTGGCACAATGTTTCGAAAAAGGTATCAAAGTGCTCAGACATGAACTTGGGAAAACAGAGGAATAACAATGTCACAAATCACTTGGAAAGAAAAGGGAAATAATGCGATCCTCCCTATCATATTTATAGCGATGGCACAACCCAAATGGTCTGATGTTCATTGATGTAGCCCCATAGATGCTAAAGCGGCTCCAAATAGTAATAAAAGTTTCTTGTCTAGATTAATTGTTCCAACAACTATATTCTGGCCATTTTGCGATTATTTCAACCTCATAGTGCAACCTCTGCATAGTTGTCGCATATATCTCCACTTTCACCATCTTCGTTGCACAAAACCACTTTTCCAATGTTGGATAGACTTATTTATGGTCATGCGCCCTCTCACAAATTTCTGGGACACTATGATGCTTTTCCAACCATATAGTCATTTGGCGCGTGCAAGGATGGGGTCATCCGTGTACGTATTCAACCGAATTCCATTTACATATCCCAGAAGGACTTCACCCCTTAAGGTAACAAGATGTATTGCACCTCATTCTGTAATATCCTTGACAACATAAGGTCCAATCCAATGCATTTTTAACTTTCCTGGGTGGCGGGCAAACTTATTGTCATATAGCAAAACTAAATCATCCTCCTTGAAAATATTTTGTTTGATGTACCTATCTTGCAAAGCTTTTTCACGAGCCTTTTGCACCTGCTGATGGAAACCAACAATGAACCTGCCCTCCTCCAGTGCAACTGGCTGCAACAATCTATCTTCCATACTATCTTGATGAGCCATGTTAGTTACCACTGTGATGCGCAGGCTAGGGACGATGTAATCCATTGGCATAAAAACTTCATGTCCATACACCAACCTAAAAGGGGCCTCTCTGGTCAATTTTTCGCATGTAGTTCTATATTCCGATAGAACTGTAGGTACGCACACATCCCAATAATTCTGATTAGCATTGCAGAACTTTGTGAGTGCATTCCCCAAAATTTTATTGAAGGCTTATACCATGCCATTTTCTTGTGGATGATACAATGTACTCTTTTGATGGTGCATCTTAAACTTCATTATCAATGCTTGGATGGTCTCATTCAAAAAGTGTGTACCCTGGTCACTCATCAAGATTTTAGGGCACCCAAGCCTTTTCAAGATATTTTTAAAAATGAAGTGTGCAAATATCTCTGGAATGAAATCATTCACAGGCTTAGATTTTGCCCACCTGGTCAAATAATTCATCATAGTAATGATATAACGTGCACCAATATTCTTTTCGGGAGGGTTGATCAGTCCTAAGAAGTCAATGACCCATTTATCAAAAGCTTTCCAAGTCACTCGTGGTTGTAGTGGAATTTCATCTCTGTGCAAGGGTTTCCCTATTCTATGACACATGTCACAAGAGTGATAATACTCTTTTGCATCACTATGTACCGTAGGCCACCACAAACCAGCCCTCAAAATTTTCTGCGCAATTGGTTTTCCTTCATAATGACCTCCTGCAACCCTTGCAAGTGCTTCGACTAGGATGCTCTGCCATTCAAACTCTAGCACATAGAATCTCAATACCTCATCAACTCTCATATTATACAATTGGCCAACAATCAAAGTAAATTTTTCTGAGTGCAAGACCAATTATTTCTTCTGCATTATTGTATACTTTGTAGGCGCACTACTAGTGGTCATAAAGTGGATAATATTTGTGAAGTGGTCATCCACTACTTAAACGGAAAATATTTGCGCATTTGGTAATCCTTATTCCAATTTAGTTGGCTCCTCTTCACTTTCAATGCACGACAGATGGTATGAACCAACATTTAGTATCCCTGTTTTCACAATTACCTCAAAGTCATACTCCTGAAATAATAAAATCCATATAGAGATCTTCCCCCTCAACAGAGGCTTTTTGACCAGGTACTTCAAAGCAGAGTGATTAGTAAACATCTTAAAATGACCACCCAACAAATAGCGATGAAACTTTTGTAGTGCGTAGACCATATCTAACCCTTCTCTCTGTGTGGTCAAGTAATTGCGCTCTGCACTTGACAATTTTATACTCGCAAATGCAATAGGGTGATCAATATCTCTGGCTTCTAGTTGCACAAGTATAGTGCCTAGCGCAATACATGAAGCATCCACGTGTACATGGAATTCCTTTGTCCAGTCTAGAAATACCAATACAGGCACAATCACCATTTTCTCCTTAAGTAGCTCTAAACTCTTCTTACATTCCTCATCCCAAAAAAAGAGGCATCCTTCTTCAACAATATTTCCATCGACACAGTAATCAATGCATAGCCTTGAATAAATTTTCTGCAGTAGCTAGTATGCCCCAAAATTGAGCGCAACCACTTTACATTTTTTGGAGCCTCCAAGTTAACAATAACAACAATATTAGCCAGATCAACCATTAATCCCTACTGAAAAACAGTTTGACCGAAAAAAATCCTTAAAGGAACACAAAATATACACTTTTTTAGATTCAACGAGATTTGATGCTTCTGAAACGTCTCCAACATTAAGCAAAAATTTGAAACATTCTTCTTCAATAAGCCAAATACGACCCAGTCGTCAAAATATAATTCCAATAATTTATGTGTATAATCGTTAAATGCATCTACCACCACGCGCGAGAAAATTATTGGCGCATTCTTCAGGTCAAATGGCATTAATGTGTATTGGAATGATCCCCATTTAGTCACAAAGGTTTTCTTACTTCTGTATTCCAGTGCGATTCTTATTTGGTGGTATCCAGAAAATCCATAAGTGAATGAGTAGGCCACCTGCCCTCCCATATTGTCCAATATTTCATCAGAAAATGGGGTTGGAAAAGGGTCATTCACACAAGCATCATTCAACTTGCGCATATCCACACAAATCCAAATTTCTCTTCTGGTCTTCTTTTCTTGGACCACCATGAGGCTTACCCAATCTAATTATTCTATTGGTTCAATCATCCCTGCAGCAACAATTTTCTCCAGCTCCTCCCTGAACTTTTGTTTATACTTAGGATTCAACCTATAAGGGCACTTCTTGATAGGCCTAACATCTGGTTTTAGAGTGATTTTAATCACACCAAGATCCCCCACAATACCTTTCAACTCTGAATTTTTTTTGGGAAATAAGTTTTGATATTCAGCGAGGAAATCCACAACCTTAGCTATTGTATCTTCATCCCAATAATCCCCTATTTTGGAAATCTTAGGTTTCTCTTCTATTCCAATGTTAACTTGCCTAATATTCATGGGTTCAATCACATCTAGCACTTCAATAATAGGCCCAAAAACTCCGCTCTAACATTTAGACTCAGGTATATTGATTTTCCTTGGATGTTCCTCATTATCTTCAATAGTTATATTTTGACATTCAACTATATCCTTCATCTGTGCATCCCATGCTAGTAGTGCTCGTTCTCCTGGTTTCTCTGTTGTGTCAAAGAAGACATATTGAATCATGTGTAAGTTAGTACTGATGCAGGGGAATCGACTCTCAAAATTGAATGTTAAAAATATATATTTCTCAAAGTGCAACCCATTTTTTCATGCCTCACCGCAACTCAACTTCTAGGTACCAGCTCATAGGAATTTGACCTAAAGTATGGGACTCTTCTCCCCAAGCTAAAGTCCAGCTAGCTAAATGTATGAGTGAATCTTCTTTGCCTACATAGGTTCCTTCCAACTAGGTATTGGGTTGTCCAAATCGTAGTTGCATCGTACGGGTACATTCTTCCCAATTCGCCAAGTTGTTCTTGTGTGTCTCCCACCAACATGTTGGAGTTGAGCCCATAGCTAAATCAAGTGCATGGAACCATTGTGTATCTAGAAAAAAAATTTTGAATTCATATAAGAAACAAGTGACACTGCCTATACCATCATAATAAGGTAATTCCTGCACCTCAAAGGATATGCACTGTAGAGATTTGGTGACTCGGTTGCAGCGCAGTGTAGAGACTTCATGCAAACTGTTCTGTCAATTATCCAATTCCTCATCCGAGTTTGAGTGGCACGAACTATATCTATCCCATATAATCCAACCATCTGCTATGGGATTGATCCAATCTTCATCTATCATAATTAGTTGGTAGATATGATCAATGTACTCTTCTGTGTGCACCAGCTCTGTGTATCTTTATCCTTCTGTAGGATACAGTACGACCACAACCCTGATTCCATTATTTTCAAACACCATACTTATGCACTTGAGGTTGATGATAACATCCATGTCAATAACCAAATCCAGACCCAAGAAACTAGGATATGGATCTGAATCATCAACAATCTAAATAACTTCAAAATCAGCCAGTGCCTTAACTCCTTCAATATCAACTATGACCCCAGAAGGTCTACCCATTGGGATAAGATTTTGCTAATTTTCCATGCGCAGTTGTATTGAAGACCATTCCAAATTAGGCTCTCCCATTTTCTTCCAATTTTGAATTGGTATGAAATTTTCATTAGAGCCCAGATCCAGAATGACTTGGTCCATTTCAAATTCTCCTATATGAGCTGTCAGGCACATCTATCGACAAGTTCTTCTCCTGTTATTGTATATATTATTGACAACCTTTTTGGAAATTGGGTTCAACGCTTCCCGTGTGTTTCACGACATGGACTAAATTCCTGTCATGGATCTTAACTCTAGAGATTGTAGCAGAGACTAAAGCCTATGCATTTTGGTCTAACGACAATCATGATTCTAACAATTGGTATTAGAGCGATATGTTTCGAGTTCGAAACTCACCTGGCTCACGTTTGGGGGGGGGGATTGTTGGATATTGGGTTCAATGCTCCCCGTGTGTTTCACGACATGGACTAACCGCTTCTCATGGGTCCTAACTCTGGCGATTGTAGTAGAGACTAATGCCTGCGGGTTTTGGTCTAACGGAAATCGTGATTCCAACAAACCTTATGCTCCATCTGGGTATGTTATTTTTCAATGCAGCTATTAATTAAAGCTTGAAGGTTCTCAATTACCTTCTTACTATGCAAAATATTGATATAGTCTTGCAAAAACAGTTTCATCTCTACAGGCTCGGCCCCTTCGACAGTATCCATGGTAGGTTTGCTTACTACTTTAGATATGCCAGGATCCGCGAAGTCCTTCTTTGTTGTGACAAAGGTTTCCTTTTCCCTTTTTATATTGAACCCTTCCTTTTTCTCAGGAGCTCTACGGACCCAAACATCAGTGAAAGGTCTCTTTTCTTTTGATTTATCTTATCATGTTCCTAAACCGCTTCCGGTAACAATATTTATGCTAGGGTCTTCAGTTCCCAATTCCGATCTCATTATTTGGACATTATGCGTAGGTGTATGTGGTTTATTTTCCTACATTTTTTAAAACATCAGAGGGAAATATTCAATAACATGATCAAACTATCTACAATACTTGCAATATTGTTGTGTTGGGTTCGGATAGTCGTGTGCATAGTGAACATCTTCTCCAAAGTTATCAAAAAAGGGATGTCCCCTTCCACGACCAGCCCCTTCTCCTCTTCCTTGTCCTCTGCCTAGAAATCCATAGTGCCTAGATGGCGATGCCGGAGAATTTGGTCCTCTACCCTCAGCCTACAATCTATACGAGGCAACCTGCTTAATCATCAGATCAAAGTTGCAATGGTTCTTGTCATAGTGTCCCACGGAACGAAATAATGTGCAGTAAGGTTGTTGTAGCTCCGGAATATATTTAACAAGCCTAGGGAAAAATTCTATCATATGCAATCCATTTGTTTGGGATCTAGCGCACCATAGTTTGGGAGCCTCGCCAGTCCCTGCCTCATTCTTAAATGGACTTGGTCCTTGAACTGCTAGAGAGTTATTATATACAAGACACTAATCCCCGTGATGTCCCCCAAATTTACAGTGTGTACACAATACTCCTGTGCACACATCCTTTTCCTTATCCTTTTGAAAACATTTTATTTCTAAATGCAGTGCAGCTAACTAGCTTTGGATTTGTTGAGCCCCAACCTATGTGGCTAGTACAGGTGAGGCTTCTAGCTTCATGGCAATCTCCACAGCTTCAACCTATGTCACAATCTTATGTTGGTTTAAATACTAGTGCAAAGGTGGTAGCAACATCGAAATGAACCATTCTTTGTGATGAGTGTAATCGATAGTAAATCCTCCATCCTTGATGGTGTGATTTAATCATTTATCTGCCTCCCATACAGATTCATTTACTTCTTGGTGGATCTCCTTTAGTTTTTTCGTGCATTGAGAGTATGATTTTGACTTTTTGAACTGTTCCTTCAGTGCGGTTTTAAGTTCATCAATTGTTGCTTTAGGGTTGGTTTCCATATATATCATGTACCAATCCAACAAGAATTATTGAAATGTAGTAGCCAGTTGCTTGTTCTTAACATTATCATTATTATCTGTTGTGATGTCCACACAACATCCATGATGAACCAAAATTGGTCAACATATTCATTTCCAACACCCTTGAAATTTTGCAGATTGATGGAAGTATCTAGGTGGAGGTGGAGGTGGAGTGGATGAATAGTTAGAGTGATATTAATTTGGGAGTGGAGTGGATGGGATCTGAACTAAGTTGAATGACCCAAAAATACATTGATCTTGCAATCCTTCTTCTTCTAACTGTGAAAATTCACCAGATCTACTTGTTTCAGACTCCTCGTCGCTATTAGATTTACCTTTGCAAGAGCTATAAGCAAAACCTTCTTCTAGATCTATTATGTAAGTTTTTCCACTGCACGTAGTCAGGCCTCTTCGGGGCATTCACTCAGTGTGGCTGCATAGAGTACCCTTTTCACATAAAATAATTTTAATCCACAGTTTGAATGAGCGAAAAAACTTACTACTAGGGCCCTTGAAAAATATCCTTTCAACTCCAGAATATGATACAAAAGTATCAAAGTAAATTTCAGTCACAAACCCACTGAAAATGCTATCAATCCAATAATCTACTATGTAGGTAATCTTATTTCTAGATTTCTCCAATTGATGAACCAACTCATGAGTCTACTTGGTGATCACGTCATCCTTTGTGTAGGTTTGAAATTAAGTTAGCCGAGATAAACACTCATGTAACTCAGTCACCAAGGAACTAAAGAAAATTTTGTGGACCTCCGTGTAGATATACCTTTGTTCCCAATCCTAAGCACATAATTTAAGGTTTTGGTTTTCTTCGATTGCAAATTCGCGCACCTTCTAATCAAGACAATCTCGTAGTTCATTCTTCATAGGTTTCCACAACATTAAATGTCCCTCAAATAGATTTTGACCCTGACAAAAAGACCATTTGTTGGCTTGAGGGGTCCTGACCCAGGATCAGAGTGTTCTGCGCAACCAAAAAAACCCTCCAACTACTGGTCCTTTCGTTAGTGATATGCTTGTGCAAACCAAAGTCTCACTCGAATCAGTATGGGGGGGTGCTGGAACCAAGTTTATGCACCCTGAGGGAGATTTTCATGTGGATATTTACCCTAATTAAAAAATCTAATTCCTACAGTCGTGCAAAAAACTTCACCGAAACCAAATCTAAATGCGGACAACCCTTACTTCAAGATAGAAGCGTGCAAAACAAACCACTATAATTTATCACGATCTTAGCATAATAAGCAGAAATGTACATATGAAAACATGTAGATCTAGTCAACACATAGATTTCTAACAACTACTTAACCCATATAAATGTTCATTAATAATAACAGATCTATAGCTTGAAACAATCACAGAAATCACATAAATATTAGAGTTCGCTGAAAATATATTCTTTATTAATAGATATTCAATCCAATACAATTCTTCTTCTTGAACACACTACAACAGGGTCATTGCACACATCTCAGGACTTACGTCTCCATGCACACAACTAGTAGGAGCCTTTCTACCCAGACTTAACAATTCAGATCAACAATTCATATCCAGATCAACAATTCATATCCAAAAGATCAAATATAGACATATGTTTTCTCACTCAACTCTTTCATATTTATTCTTTCAAATGCACACATACCATGGTCTCAAACCATGGTTTCTCTTTTTACCTATTACAATGATTAAGGGACTCTGACCCACCCTAAATCCCCTTGCCTTCTATGCACAACACGTTATAACAAAACTTATCCAAAAATTAACCCAAAAATGCTTTACCCCAGGGGACCCTACTCCAAAAACGTGGAAGGTACTTCCAACACTAGGAAGTCTCCATCATAACCATTGATGACACTAGCCCATATGGCATCCATTACTGCAACATACTATGTAAAATTAACCATGCTATCTCCATAGTGCCTGTACCTCATCTCATCTGAACCACAAGACCTCAAAACTTCCATAGGGATACTCCCTCTGAAGCTAGACTCCCTCTGATTCTACAGGATCTCCACTGGACCAACCTGCTACTAATATTGTGTCCTACAAGGTCAATCTGAGTTGCAGTCTAACATGGGCCATCATTTTCCATAATTCAGTCCTGCAAGCACTCATCCTCCTAGATCAAACACAACACATGCACATCCATCCAATATCATATATGCAACATCATGATCCAATGAAGAAACCAACCTGCCAACATCCAATCCATCACATGAAGAAATATCGATCATACCAATCTTATCCATGCCAAAGAAATCCTCAAGTTTTCCTAACGATCCATGAAAATTTATAGGAAGTCCATGATCAACAATATTTCCTAAAACAAACTAATTTTCATTAGTTTTGCTACCAATCCACTAGAAAGCCCAACCTATCTCATTTCCAATCCAGTCAAGACCACATCTCCATGTCTTGATTTCAACCCTCTGCTTCATGATCTAGACAATCTCAACTCCCTCTAAGCCACTTCATTGTGCACACTCTGATTCATTTCCCCTTAAAAGTAGCTCTGATGCCATGTTTTTTTTCAATAGTAATAGAGAATCTAGGTTAGGGTCTTATAATATTTTACACTACCAATCCAGATACCACAACAAACTACTTTGCACAACAGAGCAAACAATATTAAATCAACACGTACCCAAAAGTGGACAATTTTTTACAATTTTCAATAACCAAACTTTTTTATATTAAAAAAATATAATACAACTGTCTAGGGCTCCTGTATCAAGGATAATGGCACTCATACATACACTGATATAAGAATACAAACTAGGACTTCTGATCAACAACTATAACAAACAAACTTCCCTAAACAAGATACATTCATCGTCTAGATGATGTAGAGCTCCTGAACACACCTGCTAGTCCTTTTTCTCCCAATATATAACACTTCCTCTACTAATGGTCCTTCTCCTTTAGGTCATTGAACACAACTCACAAATATACCCTCTAGCTTCTCATTATTTTATCAATGAATCCAACTCATAAGGGATTATTTCTCATTATTTTCTCCTTAGTTGTTCAAGGACACAACACTTTGAGAATTATTTCACAATTCTTCTCCTTATCTACTTTAGGAATTATTCCCACTATTTTATTCTCCTGTTACTCTAATGAAGAAAAACTTAGGGTAGGATGGCTACCATCTGTCACTGTAAAATGTCCTTCTTCAACGATGAACATGGGCTACTCAAATTGTCCACTTGGCTGCCCTATTTTTTCCTTCAAATAATCAAACATTGACCTCCAAATAAGACTCCCCTACTAGTAAAAAATTCCTCTACATTACACTTAAGTCTCACTTGAGCACCTCCTTGCTACCATCCTTGAGATTCACAATTACAATTTGTCCAACTGGTCCTAAACTTAGACCTCAACACCTAACAATAATCAACAACATGAAGAATTAATACCTTGCAAACTATTGTGTGTACCTCATGAATATTGTAATAATTGGTTAGGAAACACTACCATCCATTTCATCCCTTTAACTGTAGCCTAATCCTCTTTAAAATCTTGTGGTATCCTTCCCTTTCAAACCTTTGTAATATGTTTCTTTAATAGAATGCTGTAACCACCTGTTTAGGCATTTCAACCCTCCCAATTGAGACTACAGGGGCACAAACCTGTTTGCTTAGTTCAAAGAGATTCTCAAACTATATTATGAGAGAAAACCTCCACCAATGATGCATATAATTTACCCTCCTTCACTTGACCAGATTTGCATCCTACTCGACTTAAACAATCATGAGAAATGAGCCCAAAATCATATCAATCTCTCCTATTTTCTAATCTCCAAATGTTTGCACCAAATACATAATGTATTCTTCCTTATGCGAGTTTTTGTTGTTTTGTTTGGATGCAAAAATCAAGTCTCATAATCCTTTATTTATATGAATCTTATGTGACAACAACTAGTCCTCTCTTGGGTTTTCTTAAAACAAGGTCTACTTGTCTTTTCCGGCACAAACCCATATTCACACAAACAAAAAATTAATTTCTCCACTGTGGAACATGCTCTCTTGGTGTTTGAAGTTTCCCCTTGCTATTTTAAGGGTGATATTTCATCTCCAAGGATCAAATAAACAAAACTCCTAGTTTCTTACCCACAATCTTGGGTGAAAATCCCACATGCTTCGGCTCTTAGCCCACAAGTGCATTTTTGGTGCCAATTCCTCCAAATGCCCGAACCCTAGGGCTTGGAGTACCTCTCGAGCTACAAATATCAATAGTCTTCAACTCATGAACCCCACACCTGTTGGGAATTGAAATTTTCATTTACTTCCATTACATTTTCACTTATATTTCCATATTATCACCTTCACTCCACCTCCATTTCATTACATTTACCTTACCATTACCATTATTGGGTTACATTTATGTTTTTCCAAACTTTATTAATTCCTAGTATTTTTAAGTGAATTTGTGGTTAAAAATTAGAAATTAATATGCACATAATTATACCTAACAAATGGAATGAGTATTTTTCCATGTGTAGGTCTAAAAGAAGCTTCCAAAAGACTCTTATGTGGCCACCTAAGGTCAAATTCGAATTTGGATGGAGAAGATCATGGGATCATAATGATATGTGTCTCATTTCCTACTTGTATTGTAACTCTAAGAAAACATGCGCCTTATCACTTCCTATTTGGATTGTAACTATAGAGATATAGGGAGAGATTCATGGACTCTCATTAATGAGATAACTTCTCAGCTTTTGTATAAATAGGGGAAGCTTTCTCCTATCAAATCATGTGTAAAATTGGAATTATGCTCAAGCTTTGAATACAAAATTAGATTGTGGAACCTTACTCATAAATGTTCCTTCATTTTGACTTGGTTTTCTTACATATGGAGCATCTCGATTTACCATCTCTCATATTTTTAGATGAACTACCTAAAATGTGTGAGATTTACTTGCTTTTATAGAATACAGTTTACTTGCTTTCTTAGTATTAGTTTTAGAATGATTGTGTAATATTTTCTTTTCTAAAAACATTTCAATAGGAAAGATTTATCTGTTTTCCAAATTGGATTAAGTTTGAGGCAATAGAGCTCATAGTTATTTAGTTTCCTTTCATGTTTTGTTATTTACTTTTTTAGATCAAACTATCAATTCATTGTATAATTGAATAAACGATCATTCCAAGAAGGCGACTTGTCATACTTCCAAATTGGGTGATTGAATATTCAACCTATGCAATCATTAAGCTTTACTTTTACATGATTTTACATTGTTTTTAATTTTATATCTTCAGTCAATTGTATAATTGGGTTTTCTTAAAGATCGTTTAAAGAAGGTGATTTTATCATATTTCTAAACTGAATACTTTAACACCTAACTTATGCAATTATTGAGTTTTCTATGCTTTAATTGCTTTCCTAGTTTTAAAGACTAAAGTATAATCGGTTGCTTATACATCATCTCATGAGGGTTATTTTATCATATTAGATGTTGAAGTGATTAAATGCACCTTAGTTGTTTTTCTTTACATGATTTGAAATGCTTTCTTAGATTAAAATTTCAATTCTTGCAAGTGTGATTGTGTGCACTCTTTTGAATTTGTTTTCTTTCTTTTCGTTACTTGACTTCATAGGTTAGTTGAATTTCATTTTCATTATTTGATTTCATATATTATATGAATTGGTTTTCATTATTTTGTAGTTAGATTGATCTAAACTAAAAGACAATTTCTAGCACATACAGTGCACACATGCTTCATAAGTTTACGAAACCCCTGTGTTGACAAATTAAATGACAGGCAATCACTTTGCCCCAACATTTTGGCACCGTTGCCGGAGAACTGTGCATAGGAACTAACTTTAAGTCTAGAGTGTATTTTATTTTATTTTTTAATTTTTACTAATCATTTATGGACAAAGGGTCTAGAATGCAGCCCAAAGACTACATTGAGGAATGGTATCAAAAAGCGATTGCACCACAACATTCATCAATTCTTCAAGAGATCCTTGCAGCAAATCTAAAGATCAAGACAATTTTTCATATCCTTACAAACAACCAGGTACATTTTTCAAGTTTGGATATGATCATTTCAAATATTCTAATCCGTAAATGGATTCATTGGAAGCATGAATATACTTAAAAATTAAAAAAAATAGTTTTTTTTAGATAGATAGGAAAAATAAAAATAAATTTTTATAGTTGTTAGGATAAATTTGATGTTTTGTGGTGCAGTAAGAACCACCCATCTACTAACCCTTGGAAGGAAATATTGAGAACAAATGATTGAGAACAAGGAACACCAGTGAAGATCATGAGCTATAATTTAAGGTATGAGATCAATCCTTTTCATTTTGTTTTTGCAAAATTTTCAGAGGAATCGATTGATAAAATCTTGACTAGGCTAACAAAAAAAAAAAAAAAAAACTCGAGTATGCTCTCCTTCTGCACCTCGTGTGACCTAGAGGATCAAAATTTTTTTTTTTTTTTTGTTAGTATATCATAAAATCTAAAAAAAAAAAAATTAGCTACAGAATGCAATTCTGCAGCTAAAATTTGGTTTCCATCATTTGATTTAATTAGATTTGATTTTTCAATAAAATTTAAAATTTTAAAAAATAAAAATAAAAACCAAAATAAAATTGTCAAATTCATTTTCTTTTAAATTGTTTTGTTTAATTAAAATATATATGTATATATTTTTAATGTTACATATATAATTTAAAAAAAAAAACTAAAACATTAATATATATATATATATATATATATATATATATATATATATATATATATATATATATCAAATAATGAGAGCCTTGATTTGATAATAAATCTTTTTTTTTTTGTTGCTCTCTCTGCATGTTGACCTTTCCTGCAAGACCAATGAGGTTAGCCAAGCCATTACATAGCAGTTCCGCCAGTTCCTGCTTTCTAAATACTAGCTTAATCCTCATAGCACCTCCTGGGTTTCGAGACGCTAAAATCTTCTACTTCTTTGATCTGCTACTGCTTCTTTCTTTGCACTTTTGTCCATCTCAGTAATATTTCTCATAATTCTCAATAGGATGAAGTTTTTGCTCGCCTCGGGCTTCAGTAATAGTAATACAAGAGGTAAAAAAGTGTTATACAGTTTCCCATTTGTATGCCTTTTGATCGAATCAAGAACATTATTACGACAATTAAGAATCTCTGCATCTGCTCAATTACGATTGCCATGATAATTGAAATCATTTTTATATATTCAATTCAAGATTGTAGGTATCGTCTCCTCCTGTAAATAAAAAAAAAACACTGCAACCACAGAAAACAATTGCATTCCCCAGGAACCATGACAATTTTTTTTTTTGCAGAAAACATAATTTCCAGAAAATGTAATTGTTTTGACACCTGATTTTAAAATACATTTTATGAGAAAACCAAGAAGAATTAGAAAAAAATAAAAGATGGTTTTTTTAGGAACGGGAGAAATTAGGTAACTCACGAGTGATTTTCTGGATTTCACAACCATTTGGGAGAAATCTAGGGTTCTTCGGAGCTTCGTTTTGCAGATTTCATGGATAAGCGTTTAAAAAAAGAAGAAGTGAAACAGTTCAATACGACATCCTCCAGGAAGAAAATTAGAATTGAAATGAAAATATATTGATCCACGTGGCACGAAGAATCCAATCGTACGTGGCCACAAGATGAATGTAATCATTGCAAGAGTTGTAATGTGTGATTTGATGACAGTCTACGCTTGGGTTTCTTCCATGCTTATCTAGATCCTGATATGAGAAAAATATTAAGGGAGATTCTTATCCAAAACAAAGGATCAATTCGATGGCATTTCGTTGTATCCATTTAGGCAAGCTGGGAGTGCATGGATTCTTAGTAATGCTACTCTCCCTATTCTTTCAGAAATTGGGAATTCTGCTACTGAGAAAAGTTCTGAGAATTTTTCCATTTGAGTACTATGCCCAAGTAATAAAATTGGAGAGATGTAATGTAAAGGTGGCAACATCATTAGCGAGATGCCAAAGCAGAAAGGCCATTAGAAGGAGAATAAAATAGATGATTTCAAGGTCAAGAGAAAAATATCTAATCTATCAAAGGATATCTTGTGCTCCATGGAAGAATCAAAGCCTAAAATTCATTGCCAAAATTTCCTTAGAATTCATTCAAGAGGGTGGATAGTAAAAAAATGATATATTTTTTAAGGTATTTGGCTCGAGTGGTATGGCATATGTTTCTTTTTCCCTAGTTGCATATGTTTCAACTATTGCTGCATTATTAAAAGGCTAATGATTTTTAATAAATTAAATTTTCAATGAAAAAATCTAAATATTTCATCATAGCCTTAAATTTTTATTTTGCGCAAACAGTTTAAAATTCAAAACAGTTTTAGATTGGTTCAAAGAAAAAAAAAATCGCTAATATATCTATATATATATATATATATATATATATATATATATATATATATATATAATGAAGAATACTTGTAAAATTTGATTGAAATAATTTTTCGTGCAAGTACTTTTTGTATTTTTTTTACTGCTTCAAATATTTTTGACAACATGCTTTTGCAACACAGATGAAGATTCAATTTGATAATGACTTGCAGAACAAATGGAAGATTATTTGATTTCTGAACATTTGGCATTAAAAATTATAATATTATTGTTGTGTATTTTTCTATAAAGTTTTAACTTACAGGACACAACGAATCTTTGTGATATCAATTGAATTGCTGAGCACATTGCATAAAGTCATCCGACAATAGGGAGTTGATTTATTTTTCATGGCTATTTCGTAAAACTGGATTGTTAGCAATATCATGAATTGGACTAAATATAACACTTTTGATTTTCATTAATTTTTTTCATTTCACATTCAAATTTTTACGTAAGAGTCAGAAAGGAATTGGCCATTTCTTTTTTAACACACTTATGTTCTTTATGTCAAGTTTTTTTTGCAGGTTTGGGATGATTGAATGATCATTGAAGGAAACCAATTGTGCTCACAATTGGTCTTCAAAGGCCCAATTTCATGAGAAACATAAGAACAAGTCCATGTCCATATCCATCAAGACCATTCCTTTCCTCCGTTTTGAATTATAAATCCAACCAAGAATTTCAAATCAAGCCACAGTTATTTTCCTAGCAAGAGTCAGCTGTTCATTTTCCTTTATTCACGTACACTTTCCATTACTTTTTGACTACTCCTAACCCACAAATAAAAGCAAGAATATCACTTACACGCTTATTTCCCATTTTCATTTTCCATTGTCATCTTCCATTTCTATTTTCCTTCTCCTATCCTTTTCATTCCGCAAATAAACCTTGCTTCAATGAAAATTATTGAGTCCATATTCCTTTGAGTCTAAAATCCTTGCAAAAACACCTTGAGGCTTGCATGCCTTAATGGAAATTCCTCGTGTTGATGAACAATGGGAATACATTAATGTCCCTTGTTCATCAGATATTTTAGATACTCGACACCAGGAAAATTATTCGTATCTAGTAAGATGTGTTTGGGAATATTGACTCTCATTGTCATCAATGGTGGGATTTATCGTTTTGACTAGTTGAATCCATTAATTGCCACTAATTCAAAAATTTCCTGCTATTTTTGACATCAAAACATCTATTCACATAGCAGGAATTATGCCAACGAGTTTTGAAGACATGAAGACTATCATTTTCAACATTTTGAATCAAATAAAGAAGATATGCATCTACAACAAATCAACACCATTCTGCAGCTGCAAAACTAGATGGCATCTACAGAATCATATGGAAACTACAGAATCAGATGGCAGCTGTAAAATCAGAGGAAAACTGTAGAATCAACATCATTTTGCAACAAATTCAATAGTTTTAGTAGAAGAAATAAAAAGTCATCTTAACTCCTTCATCCATAACTTGTACAACCACTTGAAGAAGATTATGATCAGAATTTTGCAGCCACCACACATGTATCTCATCCATTTCCAAAGGGTAAGTTAAGGTATGTCATTTTCTAACTTTTTACCATAGAATTCCTAGAAAAGCTAGAATGATAATTTTTGGAAAAAACAGTGCTTTTCCTCATTTCATAAAATTTCCAATACCGTCAGTTTGGGGGAGGGCGGGTACATTTATATTCACATTTTTCCACATTCATATCACATTCAAAATACCACATAATTTCAAAATATATTAACTATTATATTATTATTATGAGCATACAATGTCTTTTCAAAAGTACTTAAAAGATAATTGGATGCAAACATAATCATGGTTGTCACACAAGAACCAACCATGATGCAATCCAATAGATATATACTTTTCAATAGTTATCGAATTATCATTATGCAAAGTTCAAAGATCAAAATTGAATGCAACAACAAAATATGGTTGAAACACAAGAACCAACCATGTTACAATTCAACTAAAAAACTTTGTAGAAATATGAAGTTATCAAATGATATCATGCAAAGTTAAGCCAAAGCTCAAAGGTTCAAAAAGAATTAATGTAATATATTGCATGAAGACATGCAATAGCTTCAGTTGGGGGGTATGTTGGGCCTTGAAATTGTCATTTACTTCAATTACATTTTCAATTATATTTCCATATTATCACCTTCACTCCACCTCCATTTCATTACATTTACCTTACCATTACCATTATTGGGTTACATTTATGTTTTTCCAAACTTTATTAATCCCTAGTATTTTTAAGTGAATTTGTGGTTAAAAATTAGAAAATAATACGCACATAGTTATACCTAACAAATGGAATGAGTTTTTTGCCATGTGTAGTTCAAAAAAAATCTTCTAAAAGACTCTTATGTGGCTTCCTAAGGCCAAATTCGAATTTGGATGGAGAATATCATGGGATAATAAGGATATGTGTGTCATTTCCTATTTGTATTGTAAATCTAAGAAAACATGTGCCTTATCACTTTCTATTTTGATTGTAACTCTAGAGATATAGGGAGAGATTCATGGACTCTCATTAATGAGATAGCTTCTCATATTTTGTATAAATAGGGGAAGCTTTCTCCTATCAAATCATGTGTAAAATTGGATTTATGCTCAATATTTGAATATATAATTAGATTGTGGAACCTTACTCATGAATGTTCCTTCATTTTGACTTGGTTTTTCTTACATATGGAGCATCACGATTTACGATCTCTCATACTTTTAGATCAACTACCTAAAATGTGTGAGATTTACTTGCTTTTATAGATTAAAGTTTATTTTATTTCTTAGTATTAGTTTTAGAATGATTCCCCGATCAGGGTGCTTCAGTCTATCTGCCACTAGGAAGATGTAGGAAAGGTGTAAGCAATTATCCATGCAAACATGAGCGTAATCCCCAAGCATGATAAATATGGCATTCATTAACCGAATGTGGATGTAAAAGGGAGTTCAGAGAATGATGGAGCATTTAGAAAGGCAAGCTGCGCTTTTAGAAAGGCGGTGTAATAAGAGGTACAAGCTTGGTTTCAAAAGGAAATCTTTGGCTCTGCCAAAACCAATTATTTCCACACGAAACCGTGAAGTGGGGCGAAGGAAGGAAGCTGGTGCAACCATTTTTCGCAGGGTTTATATGCTGGTTCAAGGGTATGTTATTCTACATTTCAACCTCTTTCTTTTTCCTAACAATAATAACATGAAATAGGATAGCGGAGCGAATGTCATTCTAGGCATGTTTTTAACCATCTTCTGTTTAGCAGTCTGGAATGGCAAATTAATACCACCAGAGAATATACAGCTCCGTTTTCGTGACCCTTTTCAGGTCGACAAGGCCAATCTTAACTCTCTGTTTCAATTAGGTGGGAATTTCAGTCAATTTTATAGCTATCAATGTCATTGTTCCCTCATGCATGGTCGTCATTTCGCTTCTGTAGGTATTTGCCTGTGTTTGTTAAATTTGAAAATTAAAAGGGCTAAATGGGGGAAACAAGGCTGTTTGTGGATTATTGAGTCCTGGCAGAAGAAATTCTATAATTTCAGCATTAGACGAGTGCTAGGTTCTAGTTTTAATATGAATCACAATATTTATGGGAGGCTGGAGATTAGGCTCCAAACTGGGTAGGGCATTAGGATGCAAGTATGTTATCTATACCATCTCTGTTTTCGATTTAACTTTCACTCTTGCAATTCAGTGAGGCAGGGTTTTGGGTATCGAAATTCTAGGTTTAGTTTCAACTTGGGTAGTTATGTGAGTCAACCTGTGCGTAGTTCAGTCTTTACAGATACAATAGTGACTATTTTCAGAATCTATCTCTGGGTCTACCATATAACTTGGGTCAAAAATTTGCATGGTCTACAACATTATCTCTATCATGAGGAGCATTACGAGCCTCTAGAAGGTTATGTTCAGTTCATAGGAAGATTAATTTTTTTATCTCTGTTCTGTAATCATACAGGACCACAAATTATTAATGCAGGTTTTACCTAGTGAAATACCCAGAATAGAACAATGGGAAAGAGACAGACGAGGAAAATTGTGGCTCAAAATACAGATAAAGGGAAGCAGAAGCTGCAAGCTGAGACTAGCAAATGCAGGAGAAAGACAAAGCAAGATGTGTTAGAGAACCTCTCCACAGTTTACTCCCATGGAAATCCTATACAAGTAAGGAATGTGATTCAAGGCTGGGAAATAAAAAGCTATAGTAATGAAGAAGACAATGAAGCTGAAGCAGAAATTATGGACTTTATTATTGATCCTGGTAATACAAGAGGACGTCTTTCTTTGTTTAACAAAAAAATTCACACATTGGATTATGAAATGTGTGTTAGCCAAAGCTATGCAAAGCTTCCATCTAGGGAAGGAGACTCAAGCATCAATAGTGATGGAACTGCTTCAGGATATCAACATAAAACTGCAGCATATCAAGGTGGCACAATATCAAGTAGCGGGTCGAATTGGACAAATTGAAAGACAGATACAACAACTGCAGCAAGTGGACATGCATGGATCCATGGCAAAGGATCCAGCACCAATTGATTCCTCCGATGGATATTACTCTAGCTCAAGTTTTATGATTTTTGTGGATAGTCATTTAGCTCATAATTGTTACTTAGTTAATGTTTTAAACAGTGAACTAACTAGTGCGAATAGTAGAAGAATGGAACATTTTCAATTTTGGTTGGCCTTCAATGCATTAAGGTGGCTAATAGACCTGGTTTCCTTCAGGAAGGTTGAGGTCACCAAATTAATATGGAATGTAACCTGTGTTTTGATGATAAATAGAAAATAGGAAGGTCCTACCAAATTAACAAAAAAAAAAAAAGTTTTAGAATGATTTTTGTAATCTTTTCTTTTCTAAAAACATTTCAATAGGAAAGATTTATCTATTTTCCAAATTGGATTAAGTTTGAGGCAATAGAGCTCATATTTATTTAGTTTCCTTTCATGTTCTATTATTTACATTTTTAGATCAACTATCGATTCATTGTATAATTGAACAAAAGATCATTCCGAGAAGGTGACTTGTCATACTTCCAAATTGGGTGATTAAATTTTCAACCTATGCAATCTTTGAGCTTTGTTTTTACATGCTTTTACATTGTTTTTAATTTTAGATCCTCATTCAATTGTATAGTTGGGTGTTCTTAAATATCATTTCAAGAAGGTGATTTTATCATATTTCTAAACTGAATACTTTAATACCTAACTTATGCAATTATTGAGTTTTCCCTTTTCATGCTTTAATTGATTTCCTAGATTTAAAGACTAAAGTATAATTGGTTGCTTATACATCATCTCATGAGGGTGATTTTATCATATTGGATGCTGAAGTGATTGAACGTACCTTAGTTGTTTTTCTTTACATGTTTTGAAATGCTTTCTTAGATTAAAATTTCAATTCCTGCAAGTGTGATTGCATGTGCTATATTTTCTTTTGAATTTGTTTTCTTTCCTTTCGTTACTTGATTTCATAGGTTAGTTGAATTTCATTTTCATTATTTGATTTCATATATTAGATTAACTGGTTTTCGTTATTTTGTATTTATATTGATCTAAACTGGAAGACAATTTCTAGCACATACAGTGCATGCATGCTTCACAAGTTTACGAAACCCTCGGGTTGAAAAATTAAATGATAAGAAATCATTTTGCCCCAACATCACCCAAGTTATTCTCTCTTCCATCACTAGCGCATAACACACTTGTAGTGACCATTTGATTACCCTTACCTCAAGCTTTTACACTTTTGCCCAGAACTAACATACTATGCCTTCATAGTGGCCTTTTGCATAAGTGAACAAGATATTGGTGGTTTTGTGCGACTGATTGTGTGTTTTCCATGAGTGAATTTCAATTTATAGGTACTGAAAATTTGCAACCTATCAAGTTGACATCTTCTACCAACACTATGCCTCTAGTTACACACAAAGGACCAACAAGAGAGGCCACTCATAGCATTATTGAAGGTGTCATGGACAACTCGTAAGCTAAAGTACCAATTTTGTCAGACACGACATGTTTCATAGAAAATTCCACCACCCTCACATGGAATATGATGTTTAGATAATTTATCAAGGATGAGTTCCCAAAATACCTAGATGATAGGGAAGTGTGTGAGAATGTTAAAAGGTCCAAATTCTATATGATCCCTTGTAGAAATATAGTTTTACGTTTGGTAGAAGTGATAGGATGGATATTGCAGGATCTAGACTCTAAAAATATGATCCTCAGTAGTGAAAGTGGACAAGAGCTCGCTACATATAAGCCCCATGATATTCATTTTTATTACAAGCTTCCAAAGCTAGAGGAATACTTGAATTCAAAATTATATGTTTCTTGTTATTCTTAGTTTGTTACAAAGGACATTCTTAATACATGGTGGTAAGAGAAGTGAAAGTTTTTCTGGAAGCTTGAAGGAATTTATAGTAGAACAAAGTCATTGAGGAAAGCGTATTAATATTGTAGAAATTCCTTGTAGATTCAAACTACTAATTGTAAGTTTCTAAAACAATAGACTTGAATCTAATCTACAAATTTAAACAATCATGAAATCAAAAATCATACAAGATAAATTATTAAATAAACGCATTACACAAATATTACCTAGGAAAACCATAACTAAAAACCCCGCTATCTGTATATTGTATTATTTAGAAAATATGAAAAAGGTTACAATGCTTTGCTCATACACAAGCAACCTTTGCACTATCTCTATCTGTCTCTACTTCCTAGACAAGCCTAGGCCAATACTTAATCAAATTTTAGCTTGCCCAAGTCCCTATTTCCTTTATTTGTTCCATTGGGTAATTATCCCCTATTAATTAGGGAATTCCCCATCCAATACTTCATAATACATCATAGGAATTCCTCTGACTGCATGCACCACATGTACAATTTGGATGCTTATACAACTGATAGTACACTGCCCTTGAACCGCAATCTCAACTGGGTAACCCTCAGTTCACACATGAATGAGTTATTTATGCTTGTTTTATCAGTTATTTGGTTGATCATTGAGTGTGGTTCAAGTTCCACTACCACACTTTGACCTTCCACTAGTTCCTCCAATAGTTGGAACAAGTTAAACTGAATTTTACTCAGATAAACTGTACTAAATAATTACAACTCAAAATAAACACAACCAAAGCTCCTAAAAATCAGTAACCACTCTACATGAATAAAGTTAGATCCTGATGATGGCTCAAATTTTCTACCTCAACCTCTGGGAAAACCAGTCGGTCGGGACCTTAGAGCATATCCTTTTCAATTTGGATTGGTGGCTCCGATTGGGATTTTGGGACCGGTTTCCCATTTAAATTAAATTATAAAGGATGGGATGGATGTGTAATGGTATTTTTGTAACTTGAGAGTTGAAACATAATGAATAATTTAAACTAATCTATATCCCAGGAAATATTATAAATGTATATCTGATGTAAAAGTATTTCATAAACAAAATTACAATATAGATCATCAAAGGAATATGATGTTAAAATAGAGAATGATAGCTAAATTTAATTAAATAGTTAATTAAATTCTTTGATAAAATCTTATCACATATATATATGTTATTTCATTATTTATGCATACGATATATAATTTCAATCACAGAGAACAATAATGAAACATGTATGATTTATTGCAACACATATATGATAACTGAAACCAAATAACCATTTAACCATTAAGAAAAGAAAAACACACAGATAATAGTACCCGATATGTTGTAAATATGCTTGTGAGAAAAAAATAGCAGTTCAACCTTCTATTAAGATAAATTTTGTTACAGTAGTGCAAACAAAAATCTTCTCTCCAAAATTTAGAACCCTTTCTCCATTAAAATGAAGGGGATTTATAGTTCGTCAATTACATGCAAATATAACAAAGTAGAAATAAAAGTGAAGTGGTTTTAACAATAATGCTTAAAATAAAATGAAAAAATAATTTTAGACTTCGGTTGAAAAAACTTGGCTAATACTGAGAAGATGACTACCCTCCTATTCATTGTCTCAACTCGTAGAAATATTTCATTGGCATTAATTCAGGTGGAGATCCTAGCTTTATCTGCATTTGTCCAGTGAATATAGCATCTCTAAGTGCTAACAGCATATGATTAGTTGTATTGGATAAGCATCTCAACATTAACCATTAAATATGAGGTTTAACCAAAAAATTCTAATGGAATTATAAGTCGGTATTTGATAACTTTTCAATGTTCTCATCCTTCTTTGAAAAATCCTTCCATGTCTTAGTAAACTATTTAATATTTGGCAGAGTTCCTTCAGGACAGTCAGGAATGAGATTAGCCTGCAATAAATTATCATTGATAGATTCAATGAGGTCATTGGAGATGTCCCTAGCATTGAATATTGTTGTTTCATAATGTTTAAGGTGGATTTCCCATTCCTAAAAGACTATTTCTTTCTGTGATTCCTCTATCCTTGGGAGATCAATTGATCTCCCCTCAGTGTTGTCTTTCCATGTTATATGGCCTGTAATTTTATCCTCTATATCTTCAAAGTATGTCCTCGGATAGGGAAAATAATCTATCAATTCATTGTTGGCTTGACATAAATCATGAATAATAGACAAATTTTGACAACATATGAACTGTTTTTGAACAAGGAGAGTATTTAATTCTCTGGCTTATCTTTTAAATTTGACCAATTCAAGATTAAATTTCGATTGTTCAATCCTTTGCTACGATTCTTGAATTTGAACATCTCTGATTCTCAAATTAGAGTCATGTCGAAGTTTGAGGGCATCAAAATTATTTTGAAGCTCTGCAATCTGATATTGCTATTTTTGAGCTATCATTTTCTTCTCATTATCAATAGCCTGTTCCAATTGCATAATTTTGTCATCTTTCTCTTTCAGAAGTTGTTGAAATTCGATAGCTTTATATATGGTGGAATTAGCATATTCACCTACAAACTGTGAGAGGCTACTGAGATCTTCTACAGGGGTGGACTATTTACCTTTCCATGCCACTTCAAAATAAGTATCTGCATGGAATAAGGCCTATGATTGATAAATATTTCTCCTCTTCCTCTGTCCCTTGACCATGAATTTGTGTTGGGGACTACAGAATATGTCGAAAGGAAGAATATCTTAAACCTTTAAAATTAACTTAGAGGTCAAGAATGTTGGTATAATTTCTATATCATCAATGTCCAAAGGCTTGTCTGAAACCCCAATATAAAGTGAGGTCTTATCAATAGCTTGAGAATTATCTAAGCCTTTTGTCATGTGAAGGAGTGTGGAGATCCTGAGGCTTTGTCTCATTGATAAATTGATTGAATTGCTCCCATATATTTTCAAGCTTATTATTTGGGAAATTTTCCTCAACTTGTGAAGAGTAGGAAGTGTCTTCCTCTGTTATCTGAGCTATAACAATGATCTGTGTTTCTTTAACAATTATAAAGTTCTCTCGCTATGTTCTTTGTGAGGAATTTTCAGTAAATCCATAGGAAAACTAGAAATCCTTTTCTCCCTATACTGATTGAATTGAGATATCCCTTCTGGAGTCAAATTTAATGCTTATTTCAGAACTATTGAATAGGCAGAGGCCTTTTTGAATAAATCATAAAAATTATCAAGCTCATGAGAGAACTGCTTGATATTTGATTGTCATGTAATCTTCTTGGAAGTTTGATTGGGATCTACTTCTTGTTAGGAATAGTTGGAAAATTTAAACACATAATATTGTCAATTTCAAGACTAGCATGTTTGTAATTTTCCAGAGGGTTGAAATGACACTGAAAGGGAGCTTCTGATTTAATTTTTCCTTAATTAAATTCGAAGAGAAATTGTAATTTCATCTCATGAAAACCTGTATTAGTTAACTAATTCAGAATGAAAGAGTTTTCTTAGGAAATTATAGTTAAGGGTCATAGAGTATGCATGTAGAGTTCTCCCATGATTTAAGGGGTTCCAATTACAATTATTTGTGAGTTGCAATTAGTTAACTCGAGAAATTGAGTTAAAATCAGTTTAACTAGTTATAACTAAGATTAGATAGTGAGAGGTCAAGTGAATTAAATATGATTTAATTCACAATTAGTGATCAATCAATTAACTAATAATTCACTATAAATATTTTTTGCATGTCAGTTATGAGGAAGGCCTAGTTGAGACTGAGGCTAAAGTGATGATAAATATCAGTTGTATGATTATAAAATTGTATATGTTAGTTATAAAGCCACGTGGATGCTAAGGAAGATTTTTTCAATAAATTAGAAGGTTTTTCCTATTTAATAATGATTTAATTCCTCCAAGAATGTGTGAGAAAGGAAAGTTGAGCAGAGGTTGAAAATTGGCTAATTTTTCCTTGATCAGAGAGAGACAGTTGGTAGAGTGCAGGAATATCTCTGAGAGAGAAAGAATTGTATTGTTTCATGACCTTGAATTTATACAACATACAGATAGTGGGGTTTTAGGTAGTGTGCTTTCCCCAGATACATCTTTTGTTGCGCAATTGATTGTCTCTTTCTCTTACTTGTTATGTGATAATGCAATCATGTTTTGTTTCCACAAATTGTAGAAGGATTCAATATCTTGTTTTAGTATATTACAAGATAAGTTTGAATCTCATTGTTATATATTATACATGATATCGGAGTGCCAAGAATAAAAAAAAGGACAGAAGAACAAATTTTTTTTTAATCAAGTTCGAATTTGTAGATTTATTCTTTAGGATCCAACAACAAATCAAGATGTATTTTAATGGATTGAGACTCAAATATGCACTCGAGGGAAATTAAAATTATATTTCATGGAAGGAAAATATGGAGGCAATTCTCAAGGACAAAATAATGAATTATTTCATAGATACTAAAGTCCCATAGCCCGCAACAATAGATGTTCAATACTTGATGCATGGAATAAGAATGTAGCAAAGGTGACAAGGATCTTGTTCGAGGCAGTTTGAGATCATATTTTCTCGAGTCTCCATGGGAAGATGACTCCATAGGAAATGTGGAAAGCCTTGACAGATTTGTATCATAATAAAAAAAACCATAGGAATTTTGTGCTGAAATACAAGCTCAGGAAGATTAAAATGGAGAAGGGCGACAAGATTCAAAATACTTGTCAAAGTTCACTCGGTGTTGAGATGATCTTGGAAGAATTGGGATCATTGTTTCCTCGGATGGTTTGGTGAGCCTAGCTCTTCTAGGCCTTCCCAAGAGTTGTCATAGATACCAGGACTCTGTTAATGGGATGGAGAAGCTATCGTATTGGGAGAGACTATGGTATGATCTGGAACATGAATAAATTCGACAGAGCACGAGAGATGGATCCTCATCAAAGACTAGTGATGAGGAGAATGTTTCCTTATATGGAAAGGTAAAGAAAGGAAAAGGGAAGGTGTCCAATCCCAAATCCGAGACCAGCAAGGAAGGAAAGAAGCAAGACTTGTCAAAGTTAAAATGTTTCAAATGTCATGAGGATGGACACTATGCCACAAATTGTCCACAAAATAAGAACAACAAGAAGGCCTCAGGTGGAGTCGTAGGTGAAGCATTGGCTTTACAGTTCGAGTTGGAATTCACCCTCATCACATGCATGGTGTCATCTATGATGGGTTCTGTATGGTACCTAGATAGTGTATCTTCATTCCATATGACTGGCAAAAAATAATTCTTCAGTAGCTTGGAGGAGAAGGATCTCAAAATTCACATCGAGATGGGTGACGACAAGAGGTATAATGCTACTTATGTGGGTAAAGTTACCTTTCATAGGGAGTCAGGTAATCCAGTCACATTAAAAGATGTAATGTATGTTAGTAGTTTAAAGAAGAATTTGGTTTATGTTGCTATGTTGGCAGATCGTGGCTATGATGTGATCTTCAGTGAAGGAAAGGCGTTCCTTTGTCACAAAGCCACAAGATAGGAAAATTATTGGGGTTAAATAATCTCTATAAAATGGATGTAGAGGATTGTGAAACACTGAGAAGTAAATTAGAGAAGGTGGAGAGCCGAGACATGGGTGATTTATGGCACAGGAGATTGGGCCATCTACACCACAAGTCTTTGAATATCACATAGCATATTTCTACAAGACTTCCAAAGGGTGCACTTGTGTAGAGAGACACATGAAAAGGGTGTACATTGGGGAAGCATAACAAAGACACCTTTCATGATAAGGAAAGCCAAGCCAATATGATCCTTGAGAGAGTTCACTCAGACTTCTGTGTACCATTCTCGACAGCTTCCACAACAAATCATGAGTATTATGTGATTTTTGTTGATGCTTTTTCAAGAAAGTGTTGGATTTTCTTCATGCAAAATAAAAATCGGACGTTCTCCAAGTTTTGTGAGTTAAAGGAACTTTTCAAGAAAGATACATCGAATAAGGTGAAGGCTCTCAGGAGTGACAATGGTGGAGAATACTTCTCTAATGAATTCAATAAATTTTGTGCCTCATAAGGAATTCAAAGAGAATTGATTACACCTCATAACCCACAACCAAATGGGGTTTACAAAAAGAAAGAACATAACAATTGTGGGAGCAACATGAGCTATGTTGCATGATCAGGGCTTATTGTTTCATCTATGGGAATAAGCATGAAATACAACAATATTTGTGCAGAACATAAGTCCTCATTAGATACTTAGGATCAGTACACCAGAGGAGGATTTTTTAGGTAAGGGACTGCATGTGTCATATTTTAAAAATTTTGGTTCATCTGTTTATTTCCATGTGACCAAATATGACAGGAAGAAGCTATATCCAATAATAGATTTTGGGATATTTGTGGGGTACATTGATACACCTTGCAACTATCGAGTGCACTTTCTAGCACACAAGATGACAATGGTCAGAAGAGATGTGAAATTTGATGAAGACAAAGCCATGTGATTGTCCCTTGAGATGGAGCTCAATTTGCATGTAGTTGAGGAGCTCCTAGCTCCAAAGGATGAACCTCAGGATGTGGAGATGTCAAAAGAAGAGGAAAAGGGAGTAGTATAAATCACTCATGCATATCCATCTACCAGAGATGGAAGGAAGCACACTAGAGAGGCTAATATATTATTACTGGATGTGAGAGATAATGTGGGAGCACCAACATAAAAACATAGACAGAGAAGTTCCTTGGAGCGGTACATTGGATAAATGGCTCTTATGAGTGAAGGTATTGAGATAGAGCCATCCTCTTTTGAGGATGCAATGCAACAACCTGTGTGGGTTAATGCCATGGTTGAGGAGGATGACTCCATCATCAAAACAAATGCATGGGAAGTTGTCCCAATACTACTGGGGAAGTCATTTGTAGGATCCAAGTTGTTATACAAGGCGAAGCAGGCAATAGATGGGAGTGTGGAGAAGCACAAGGAAAGAATTGTGGCTAGAGGTGTTAGGATGAATTCTAATCGGATGCATACGAAAAAATATCACTTTAGCTGTGCATAAAAAACAACCCTAACATCAAAGATGGTTGCCAATTTCTTTATATCTGCAATTAGTTGGCCAAGATAAATGTTACAAAATCTAGATCTATGCAGTAAACGACATTAAGCAGTAAATAAAAGAAATATTTTATCCATGCATCCAATAGATAGACAAAAAAATAATATTTTTAAAGAATTTTTGTATTTATGACACCTAGGAAGGGAACATAGAAAGATGTTACCAGTCCCCCTGAATGGGATGGGTTCTTGTATGTCCTCAAAACTTCAGATCTAATATCTCTCTCTCTTGATGGTGTAGAAAACCCAGATAGAAAATGGAACTCAAAGGGAGCTCACAAGCAAAAAGATAGAAAAATATGACAATGATGGAGGATCAAAGTCAGACCAAAAGTATAGATCCAGAGTGATATTTAGGCATCAAAAGGTAGTGAGTGAATGGAAAAGTCCTTCTATTTGTAACAAAATATTGAGTGAGTCTAGATATAGATGCATAATTAAAATATTATTAACCAATTCTAGATCCAACTTTTATGGACTATTTTATTATATTTGTTGGAGGGAAAAAGAACTTGAATTTGGTCAAATCCCTTTATTTGTAAATAATAAATAAATAAATGATTTATTTATTATTTTAAGGATGTGGTTGAGTAATAATTATATAAATAGTGATTTATTCAATTATTTATAAATGATTTAGTCAATTTTAACAAGGAATATTATCTAAATAATGTTTAAATAATTATTCCTAGAAAATAATAAGATAAATAATGATTTATCTAATTAATTTTCCTGTTTGGGTTAAATATGACCAGGAATATTAATTAAGTTGTTGTTTAACTAATTATTCCTTGAGGAAAATTTGATATTTCCTCATGGGGTTTCCTGTTTAGACCATAAACAACTTAATAAATTATGGATTACTATGTTATTTTTCATAGTGAAAGCAATTTTACTTAGGGTAAAATTGGTCTTACATGGTGTACTTTGGTCCATCTAATAGTAAAATATTAGACGACCAAAAATTGGTGTAACAGATTGGCCCCCAACGTGCGAGCGTTAGGAGCTAATCATATAATCGAAGTATGTTGTAAGAACTCAATCACTAGACACCGAAGGGGAATTCAGAGAGAGAAAAACATAAGGTAGAACAAAGCGCTAGAGGAAAATACCCTGAGGAGGTGAGACTTACAGGTGCGAAAAGTCTCTTTTATGAGTGAGTACTTGTGCTACAAGAGGCGGGGGAGGCATACCTACTCCCGCCGAGACAAAATACAAAGAATAATGCGTCTAGTAAACAAGGGACTGAACTATATAGTACATGCTGGCATGAACATGAGCCAAATAAAAACATGATAATGGATCCCACATACATAATGTGCCTAGGATAAAAACCAGGACTTATACAATAATATCTAAGCACATGAGATATAAGTACAACCAAAGAGGCTCTGTAAATAGGAGAGGGCTCTGAAAATCTTAATGATACATGCAAACTAAAAGGTGTTGCACATGGCTAAGGCCAAAACCATGAAATATGTGGAGCTGCATCGAAGGTTATAATGAAGAGTTCATCCAGGCATGTGGGGGGCTACCTGAAGGGCCACCACCTCATGAGGTTTGAAACGTCTCACACACACCCGAGGATCACCAGTACAATCTTCTGCATCACTGAACCATCAAGTATACGGATATCGATCATGTTGTAAGGAGATGGAGCTAAGAAACAATCAAGTCAAAGGGAAATACGGGGTCCCTTTTCTTGATCCGAGGTACCTAACAAGATTGGAAGCTAGAACCAAGGTACACTGCCCTCTAGACCTGTCTTCTGGAATGCATGATATGATGTCGACAGAAGGAGTTCTGCCATAGGTGAGGCAATAAGGGATCCTCAACTAAGGCATGAGAGATAATAGTAGAGCGACTAACAGCCTGACACCAGGGATGATGATGGAATGAGGGGTATTGAGTAGCGGGTTGATGACTTCCCTTGTTAGAGCATGAAGGGCTTGGATGACCTGGCAGCAATTGACACAATATCAAAGGGGAAGGGGATAGTAGGACTAAAGGCCATAATGTGCGACATGAGAGAGGAACCAAGAAATGAAGGATGGAGGACTATAGTAGGATACAAAGGGACTCAGGATAGACTCCATGGATGCAATGATGACTCAAATCGGATGCTCTAAAGAAGGGCGAATCGATGATGCTGCCACATAGAAAAGGTACAGTGGGGACCATAAAAACATGAGTACAAGATGGTACGCTCGAAGAAAATTGACACGAGCATGAAAAAGTATGTAGGAAAAGTGGTGTCCCAAGAACAAGTGTTGCAAGTGAAGAAATTCGATTTTGAGGAGTGGTGAAGTGACCCTTCTTGGAAAAAATGTGTCGTGGTGAAGTACCAAATCACAAAAAACTAACAGATACCCATTTGAGAGCTCGGTGACAGCTTTCCAATGGTATGTATGGTTTGTAAAACTGAGCTATGGTTTGGCCACAACAGGCAAAAGAAAAATCTGGGGTTTCTCTTTTAATAAGGCATTTTCCCTCCAAATTCATTCATTTGCAAGTGTAGCTGTGGTGAATGCAGAGAGGATATAAGGCCCTAAATCTTGTGTCGATCGTAGCAGACAAATAGGTCGTTGGAATCAAGATTCATCAGTTGTAGGTAATAGGCCTATCCCTAATATTTCATTTAAGGGGATCAAAATTTTAGTTTAGGCACCCAGAGCTCATGAACAGGCCAGGTCGCACTTTTTGGGGTCTGGTCTGCGACCTGGGTAGCAGGTATTGGGTAGAAAACTATGATATGTCCCAAGAAATGACCTAAAAAGTGTGACATGTCAGAGAAATAGGGTTTCAGGGCTATTTTTCTCTGAGAGCTGGGAGTTTTATGGTTGAGGGGCATAGGTGCCCCCAGGCATGTTATGGTTATGCCAAAATGTATTTGGAAAGGGGGAATCTAAACACATTTTTATGATGTGGTGCGCCATTTGTTTTCTTTATGGTTATGCAGTTTGAGAAAGGGAATAGAGGATTACCAACCTCTTTTGGTACTGCATATATGAAACAAATGGACTTAAGTTTATGGGTTGGCATACATGGTGTCACTATCCCAAATAGAGGATTTGGAGATAATGAACTGGTGCTCTCCTAGAAAACCCACAGTTTGGTCAACAACAATGTCTAGGGGACTGGGTTGTTGATGTAAGATGAAGGAATGATGAGGGGTATCATCCGTAGAGGGATCTGAAGTGATATGGGACTCTAGAGATTCTTCTAAATGGTTAAGAATAATGGTACTAGAGTCGACACGACCAGATAAACTAGGAGAGTTGTGGAGAATTTCTTCTCATGGACTCTCAAATATGCGCGCCCCCTTACCAAAACATTGTGTTTCAATGTAATGACCACAAGGTTATGTGTTTCGAATTTATGGTTTCGATCTAAGGGGGAATAGATAAAGTCAGGGGTGGAGACTTCTTCCATAATGTCGTGATCGTAATAGAAGATGGGGTGACTGGTGGAAGAAAAACCGCATGATGTGGCGAAGCTACCTGACTCATCATCATGAGAAGAAAGGTTCACATGCGAATCATCACAGAGGGTGACGGAAGGACAAGTAGATGAAGGATCCATCGAGGTTGAGCCCAAGGTGATCGCTGAAGGGAGGCCAGGAGAAATAGAAGGGGAATGCCCAGGGGCGTCTTCTAGCATGGATCTCACAGATGATGACAGGTAGTGGACAGTGGCCGAAGACTGTTATTTCAACATCTGGAGGGTGGATGTCTATGGGAGTGGATGTGTCCTCTAGTTCTGCTGAAGCAAAATGTGCAAATAAGGGAGTGGTGGACTCGTTGTGCTTAGCCTCAGATTGGCGAACCACTTCCAAAGAGGAGTGGTACTCTTCGAGGCGGGGACAAAGGTAAGTATAGTGGCCATGGAAATCACACAAAGCACAGGGGTGATTTGTGCGCAAAGTATTGAGTTTCTTGGCTGAATCAGGTAAAGTAACATGGAATTTTGCGATATCAGACTCAAGAAATGCTTCGTTGACCATGGGCTTGAGACAAGGCAATTCAGGAAAATTATGGGTGGCATGACCAAAAACATCACACAAAGCACATGGGGGTGTATGCTTTGGAGGCTGAGGAGGAGCGGGGTTCTTTGGGGTAGCCTTGTCTTTAGATGCCTTCTTGTGAGCTTTTCACCCTCCATCCAAAGCTTTCGCACTAGGAGTAGGTTCCTGTTGAGGTGGTTGAGGCGCGGTAGCAGAGGGAGGGGTCATGGGGACCGGTTGAACCGGGGTCAAAGCAAGATAAGGTTTGGGCTAAACATTTGGGATAGTGGTTGGGGGCCCAATGTACCATGCTGGGATCCCCAGGGTCAAGTTAGGAAGGAATAAAGTAGCCATAATAGGTACCGAAAATACTCTAGGAGGGGGATCTAGGAACAATATCTGACCAGAGGGGTAATGGCTAGGCGGGATAGCTCCGATATGGTTGAGGCCAAGAGGAACTATGCTAGGAGGGTATAGAGGCTCATGGATACCAGCTATAGATGAGAAGCCTTGAGGAGGGGCTCTTGAAGGCTGGGTTGAAGTGCTAAGAGTAGGTTGCAGAGGGCAGGGTTGCTGACTAGTCGAAGCGGGCCGCTTGAGGGAATCCCGAGATGATTGAATCATGCAAACGTTCGATGATATGGGATCAAACACAGGAGGAGGAAGTCCAGGGAAAGGACCAAGAAAAGAGGAATCTTTGTAGACTCTGGGTGAGACACTAGTCAAAGTTTCGACTATTTTCTTGTTGGCCATCGAAGAGATGATGGACTCAGGGGAGGTCTGAGACTTCGGTTCATAATATGTCAATTGGTCAATGGTGACTATATTTCTGTTACAAGGAAAGGACATATTATGGTGAACCATAGATGGGATAGCAGACATCGCATAAGTGTAGCTATGACCCAATATAATGGTGTAATATAAGGGGGCATCAATGACTTCTATGTCAACACAAACATTCTTGCCCGCAAGAGTAATAGGAAAATTTCAGAACAAGCCAATGGGATAGGAAGAGTGGCCATCCCACACTCGAAGGGTGATAGTGGAAGGGGCCAACTAAGGAGATCCAAATTTTTTTTCAAACCGAAGTGGACATCACGTAGATGGATGTCCCCTCATCAATGACACAACGAGAGACGTTGGCATTCCGGATCTTGACGGGGATTTGGAAGGTGACAGAAGCAAGAAGGGGAGGATGTCCTAACTGGTCAACATCAAAGATGATAAAATGATCATCTCAAGGATCCACAATGCCCATGGCAGTTATTAGATATTTTCATTGTGAAGGGCACGACTGGAGGAGTTCCAGCATTGAGATGGAAACAAGAGATTGCACCAAATCATCTACTATACCATACGAATGGGTAGATTTTCCAGAAGCAGCGTTTTGGTGTAATGGTCCCTTAGGGATCTTGGTATGAACCTCTACCTTAGGCTGAGGTATCTGTAAAGGACCATTGGTTGTCGAAATGGGCTCTGTGGAACTTAAAGAAGGGGGCTCGGGGGTAGACGTAGTGGGAGGCTTGTTGTATTGACGGGACCGATTTTGAAGGTTGAGGCCAATAGTAATGGGTTGGTCAGAGTTCATCATGAGAATCTGGTAATTAGAGGTACCATATGGAGGAGGTTGAGTGGCTACCTAACCTTCAGGTGGTTGGGTAGCCACGAATCCTTACTGAGGGAAAGGATTGGTAAACACACACGGCTGGATAGGTGCAGCATTGGGAGGAACTAAAGGGGAGGCTTGTTTTCCTCGCGATGCTGCTTGAGTCTCCCACATCTAATGCATCTGAGGTAAAAGAGGACATTCATGGGTGTAATTATCATAGACACCACAACAAGAACTAGGCTTATTCATGCGAACAGGCCTGTCCTACTTGGGCTGAGTGCCCTGTTGGTAAACACACACGGCTGGATAGGTGCAGCATTGGGAGGAACTGAAGGGGAGGATTTTTTTCCTCACGATGCTGATTGAGTCTCCCACATCTGACACATCTGAGGTAAAAGAGGACAGTCATGGGTGTAATGATCATAAACACAGCAACAAGAACTAGGCTTATTCATGGAAACAGGCCTGTCCTACTTGGGCTGAGTGCCCTGTTGCTAGTTAGCAATGTTAAGTGCATTCCCTTGGGGATTAGGTCCTATATTACCTACGGCAGATTGATTTTCGGTGCCTTTCCTCTTCTTTTTGGAAGTAGGAGGATTAGTCGTGCCCTGCTATGCATACACCTGCCCCTAGGGGGTGGTGGCTACTATTGCAAGGGTTGAGGAGGCTAGGGCGGCGGGGGTGCTAATGCTGGAGGAGCTAGAGCACTAGGTTGCAGATACGAATAATAAGGAGGTTGGGCAACATTGTGGTAAACAGGTTGGGAAAAAGGAGGAGGCATGCCATATCCTAGATACATGCTACCGAGAAGGGGAAAAGTGTTGGAGGAGCTGGCCCCTCCCTGAGGGAAACCATAACCCATGGGAGGATGAGTGTATGGATGAGAAAGGACTCCAGTGATACCATCAACAACATGGGATTCCTCCGGTCTGTTGGCACCACTGGGTCTAGGGAGATCTGGTAAGACAGTATAAACATAACCAGACTGTGCACGTGATTAGGTCATATTTTAACGCAATCTGGAGAGAAGCTTCTTCGATCAAAGGGAAATGAGATGTGACATATTTTCCTATAGTAAGCAAAAGGGATCTAAGAAACCAATCCATGTAGACATGGTCTTCAAAGATATGGGCTCGACAAAGGCTCTTTCTTCTCCACCATTCCTGTACATGATCGAATAGGTAGGTAACATATGATTGATGGAAAGAGGTCAAAATTTCGGTACCAGTGTCATAACGAAGGGGAAGCTGGAAGTAAGACAGAAAAGTTTGGACAAGGGTGGAAAAATTAGTATGAGAGAAGGAGGCCTATTCAACACACCACTTAGAAGCTTCTCCAGTAAGCATACGTTGGAACAACTGAAGACAGATAGAGTCATCGGAGATGGAGTTAGACAAACACCACACGTGGAAAGATCTAACATGGTTTGTAGGATTTTCTCCAGCAAGACCTTCAAACTTGGGGATGTTGGAAGGGAGCTTGGTTGGCATAGCAGTCAAACCAGGGTCATGATGTATGGGGTCATTGATCAACTGGTTAAAATCGAGAAGACTAAGCCCTGCCATATAAGGGAGCAAGGGAGCAACCAAGATAGTTCTTGTTGCGGTCCCACTAGTAGTATTCCTAGCATTAGGGTTAGGGCTACCACCATCGTTAGGTCCTGAACTAGACATGGTGAAGGTGACAGGGGGAGAACTGGGGATAGAACCAGAGGGCGAACCCAATGAACCAGAAGCGGAGTTGGAATGGTGACTCAGTGGAGGACTAACTTGAATCCTACACGGAGGAGTAAGTCTTCATAATGGAAACTGAGGATGAAGGCCAAGAAGTCTCCGGGATAAATGCCTTGGGGGCGCAATGATGGAAGAACAAACACAGATCATAAAGGGAAGAGAGACCAACAAGGGCAAGGAGGTGCAGGATCAAGTGATTACAATGTCAAAACAAGGGCAGGGAGGTGCAGGATCAATTGATTACAATGTTATAGTCTTTGCCGGGCAGTGTTAATTATGCACTCTTCACTTAGGGTGTGTGTTAAGTGTGTTAATTTTAATTTTTAAACCCAGACGTTTGAAGAGAAAAAAATAAAAAGTGTGTTGTATAACTGTAAATAAATCTGCAAATAACAGTAAAGTAAACTAAATATAACAGAAAATAAACAGCTAAATATGCATCAATCTAAACCCAAGGAGGCGGGCTTCCCAACAACTAGTCTAAGGGTGGGAAAAAATCTAGTCAAAACACACCAAAATAGCCAATGGATCTAAATTCAGGAGGGACAATGATCTAAAGGTCAGATTTGCTGGAAATAGGTGCATAAAACAACAAAAAAACATAGGGGAAAGTGCTACAAATGAGGTGGCGAAAGGCTACAACCTGAAAGGAAACGGAGGGGACCCTAAAGGAGGACCAACCAAAACTGAAAATAGGTGTTTTGGATGGATGAATAACCAACCTGAAATGGATCTAAAGGTACAGGATCAGATCTGAAAAATGGCTGAGCACATTGAAATTTCAGACAACCTGCTTCAGATAAACTTCTCCTAGAAAGGTGGACGCGTACTGAAGCCCTAGGGGGCTAGGTTGATATTTCGATGAGTAAAAAAGAGAAATTATAGGTCCAAAACCAGTGGAGAAGGAGGTTAGAAAACCCTGAACAGTTGCCCAAACAAACCCAGAAAAATCTCAGAAAAATTCCTGCAAAAAGTACAGGTCGCAGTTTCTGACCTATTTTCTGCAGAGGTCACAGGTTTGAGGTTTTTTCTGTGTCCTAGAGGTTCAGGTCGCAGATTTTGTCCTAAAAAGTGTCACCTGCACTTCTGGAACTCTCTAGAGTAAGTTTCAGAAAAAAAAGTGTCGTCTCAGCTACGGTTGATACCTGTCACCTGCGCAATAAGTTCGGAAACACATGGAAGTTAGAATTTTTACTGTTTTAGGGTTTTATAGGTTAAAAACAACATCAAGAAAAGAAAAACAAGAAGCTGAAGAAAAATCCTAGGGTTTGAAGCAGTTGGTCATGCAGGGATCTAAAAAACTACAAAGGTCATAATCGTAAACCCTTGTGGAGTCACTAATTGTTAGTGTGAATTCTAATCGCAAGCGTACGAAAAAAACTCACTTTAGTTGTGCATAAAAAACAACCCTGATATCAAAGATGGCTGCCAATTTCTTTAAATCTGCAGTTAGTTGACCAAGATAAATGCTACAAAATCCAGATCTATGCAGTAAAAGAAATTAAGCAGTAAATAAAAGAAAGATTTTCTCCATGCATCTAATAGAAAAGACAATAATATTTTTAAATAATTTTTGTATTTATGACACTTGGGAAGGGAACATAGAAAGATGTTACCAATCCCCCTCAATGGGATGGGTTCTTGTATGTCCTCAGCACTTCAGAACTAAGATCTCCCTCTCTTGATGGTGTAGAAAACCCAGACAAAAAATGGAACTCAAAGGGAGCTCACAAGCAAAATGGTAGCAAAATATGACAATGATGGAGGATCAAAGTCAGACCAAGAGTATAGATCCAGAGTGATCTTTAGGCAACAAAAGGTAGTGAGTGAATGGAAAAAACCCTTCTATTTATAACAAAATATTGAGTTAGTCTAGATATTGGTGCATAATTAAAATATTAACCAATTCTAGATCCAAATTTTATGGAGATATTTTATTATATTTGTTGGAGGGAAAAAGAATTTGAATTTGGTCAAATCCCTTTATTTGTAAATAATAAATAAATAAATGATTTATTTGTTATTTTAAGGAGATAGTTGAGTAATAATTAAATAAATAGTTATTTATTCAATTATTTATAAATGATTCGATCAAATTTAATAAGGAATATTATTTAAATAAGGTTTAAATAAATATTCCTAGAAAATAATAAGATAAATAATGATTTGTCTAATTAATTTTCCTATTTTGGGTTAAATATGACCAAGAATATTAATTAAACTGCTATTTAACTAAGTATTCCTTGAAGAAAATCAAACAAATATGGATTTATTCGATATTTCCAGACCATAAACAACTTAATAAATTATGGATTACTAAGTTATTTTTCATAGTGAAAGCAACTTTACTTAGGGTAAAATTGGTCTTACATGGTGTACTTTTGTCCATCTCATAGTAGCAGGTTAGATGACCAAAAATTGGTGTAACAAGAGGGTTCTCTCAGGTGAAAGGAATTGAATATGATGAGACTTTTGCACCAGATGCAAGTTAATCATCGATTAGTTCCATCCTTGCACTCTCGGCGTAGATGGGATGGCATATACATCAGATGGATGTAAATACAACCTTTCTCAATGGATTTATTGAGGAAGAAGTGTACATTAAGCAAATGAAAGGTTTTGAGACCTTAGACAGGGATTCCCATGTGTGCAGACTCAAGAGATCACTGTATGGGTTGAAGCAAGCGCCTCGTGCTTGGTACACCATGATCGATAACTATTTCACCGAGTTGGGCTTCACAAAGTGTGAAGCAGATGCGAACCTATATCATATTGTGGTTGATGGTAAGCTTTTGATTATTGTACTTTATGTTGATGATCTAATACTGATAGGTGACGAGCAACTCATAAATTCTTGCAATGAGGATCTTGCAAGAGAGTTTGAGATGAAGGACACGGGGCCCTTGCATTGTTTCCTTGGATTGGAAATATGAAAATATGGGGAGCTATTTGTATCTCAGGGAAAGTATGCCACAGAGATTTTCAGGAAGTTCCACATGGAGGGCAGCAAACCCATGGAGATTCCTCTTGCAGGAAACTGGAGGAAGGAGGATGCTACTGTTGATCAACGGTTGTCATTGATGTCAACCCAAGCAACACCGGGGGCTACCCCAATATTGCATGGGAATTTTGACCTACCAAATTAATATATTCTGGGTCAAGAATTATTTTGATGGTTTCTTCTTGTCGAGATGTTTCCGTTGATATATGGCACGCCACGTAATTCTTCACGGTTTGAGAGATATTCATGTTTGAAGTTTGTACCCCCAGTTAGTGGGCTAAAACCCCATGGGGTTGTGGCATGAGTCATTGAAAAGTCATAATTAATATTTTTTAAGCTCCTAAAATCCCTCCCACATTCACTTGTTGAAGCCCCTCTCAACCTAAGCATTTATATAAATTGTGATCCTCATATCCTCCTCATGTGGGGATTTCGCTACCTGAAACAGGTCATCGTGGAATTTTTGCTATAAATTTTTTTATATGAAGGTTTAGAAGCTGAAATTTTTATGAGGCAAGACCTAAATCTTGAGCAAGCTCCTATAAAAATTTTAGATGATGGTGCGTAATTTTTCGAAGATATGATCTGTGGAAGTCAGTGTTTTTGCAGGCTCCTGAAATTCATCTCAAAGACTTGACCTTAGTAAAATATTCATGACTCTCTCTTTGTGTATCAGAGTGGAATTACGCGTAAAATTTGGCAGATATTTCACAGAATGTAGTTTTTGATCTATCAATTTCAGATCCGAATGAAGAGAAAGTGACATGTGGCACGTCGTACAAGTTCATTCTACTGAAACAGTCCATAATTAGGGCATTGTGAGAGATTGGAGATAACTCTCCCTTGAATAATCCAAATTGGGTCAAACCTATGGCAATAGAAATAAGACTCAGAGGAATAATGCAAGACCGAAAATCACATATTGGGGATATGAAATAACATAGGTACACCAGATTCAATATCGAGATCCTAGAAGGAAAGAAAAAGCTAGATCATGTGTTGTCAAGGGCTACAAAGGACCATACTTTCTAGGGTAGAAAAGCAAAGAAAGGTGAAGTAGAGGTTAGCAGGACAAGAGCAGCAATCAAGGTGCATAACAACAACAATAATTTTAGCACATAAATTCTTCAAGTGGGCAGCACTTCATACAGTCATTGTAAAGGTATCATTGTACTAAGTCATTGTAAATGCATCATTGTAAAAATTGTATAAGTGTGTATCTACCAAGAGTTGAAGAGGCAGTGTTGGGAGGTATAGGATCATCATTAGGTGGTTGTGTCATATTTGGGGTTATGGTCTAGTGTGTCTTCTTCTTCTACATCATTATATCATTGCAAAGTGGACCATTGTCCCTGGTACAGGAGTCCATTATTCTTTTATTCTTCTATAGGGTGGTAGGGTGGCGCTAGGGTGAGTTGTCGCTCATTGGGTGTTGGGGAATCCATTCAGTTGACTACTGAAGAATCTCGAGCATTGGAGCATCCATCCAATGGGAGCTGTAGAAGAATGATTTTCTAGATTCTAGGAAGTTGGAGCTTTATTTTCAATTAGAGTTGAATATTAAAGAATTATTAGAAAAGCATTAGGTGGTTTTTGTCTCGGAGTGGGTTTCCACCTTAAAAACTGTGTGCATTTGTGTTCCTCTTTTTTGCTACTATCATTTTACAAAAAATGATAATAATTGAAGATTAACTAATGCTCTAATTGAAAGAAATATTGATTCACCCCACCCTCCTCTCAGTATTTCCAACAATTGGTATCAGAGCTTGGTTCCTTCAATAGTAGTTTAACAGCTAGAAGGAGGTCATGGAGCATATCAAGGATGGTGTACCTCTATTCAATGAAAATAATTACGCACTCTGGAAAGGAAGAATGGAGGTCTATATATTGGCGCAAGGCTACGAAGTATGGGACACTGTTCAAAATCGATTTACATCAACTGCAGATGAACAGGGTGAGAATAATTTGGTAAATGATGCAAAAGAAAATAATATTATTATTAGTGGACTTAATGAATCTGCCTATCATAAGGTTTTGGGTTTTAAAACTGCTAAAAATGTATGGGACAAGATTGAGAATATATATGCAGGTGACTCAAATTTCAAAGAAGCAAAGCTTCAAATCTATAGTGCAAAATTTGAGCAACTCAGAATGAAAGAATATTGCAGCATTGCTGCATACTTTCAATACATTGTTGAAATAACAAATACTTTGGAAGGATTGGGAGAGCCAATTGACAAGAAGACTATTATACGAAATATTCTTAGAATGTTACCTAAGAGATTCAACCCAAAGGTATCAGTCTTAGAATATAGTGCAAATCTAGACAAACTCAACAAACAGGAATTACATGGAGTTTTCATAGCATATGAAATGAGACTTGATGAAGAAGAGGGTACTTCGCATCTAGAAATTGCGTTCGTTGCATCTAAGAAAAACAATAAGGACAAATAACCTTCAATTGAAAATACATGCACCTGCAAGTGTGAAGAAAAGGGAGATGATGGAGAAGGTCTTTCAGATGAAGAATATGCTTACTTTACGAGAAAACAAAAAATTGGTAAGGGAAAATTCAAAGGTAAACTTACATTGATATGTTTCGGCTATGGTGAGGTTGGGCATTTCGCAGCAAAATTCCTGAACAGAAGTGATGGAAACTAAAAAGGAAAGAAAGGCTTTAATAAAATCAACAAGCAAGGATCCAAAAGGAACTTTCTCTCTAAAGAAGATAACTCATCGTCCAATGAAGACAATTACAATGAAGAAGAAGCCAATGAGAGAGTATTTTTTATGGCTAAGCACAGTAAACAAGAGGTATCAAACAAGGTAGAAGAAGGATTGACCATATAATAATTTTCTAAGGAAGCAATCAATCTTATAAAAGAGCTCAAGGCAGCGAAGATCAGTTCCAATACTCTTGAAGAAGAATTTCAAGGTCTCAAAATTGAAGTTGAAGAACACAAATGCACTGAAGAGTCACTTCAAAAGAAGTTGGAAGAAAGCAACCAAGAAAGGGAATAATTAAAAGCCGAGGTAGTCTCGCTATGCAAGGAAGTGAAGAAAGGAAAAACTATCCAAAACTATGCCAACAACTCAAGGGAATTGGAAGAACTCATCAACAAGCAACTATCTTACAATGATAGAACTGGCATCAGTTACAAAGAAGAAGAAGCAGGACCTTATACAAAAAAATACAATGAACCTATGAGATTTGACATGCATGTAGACTTCATTGGACAAGATTCGCAAGAACATCCTTGGAAGACAATTCCTTGATGAATATTTCCATCCAGGTACCAACTTATTTTTTATGGCTACTATTATTCATGTGGAAAATTTGGTCATAAAGTTGTAGAATGTCACGCGTACCCCAGGAACGAATACAATTCTAGGAGATCTACCAAATATGAACCTCCAAGGGGTCAGCGAAACATCAATAGATTTGAACATTTAAGAAATAATATTGAATGTTAGAAATGTCGAAACTTTGGACACATAGCCAGAGACTGCAGACTTGAAAATCCTCCAGAATAATATTTGAAGCCACATAACGAACGAACATGGAAGAAGAAGAAGACTGATAATTTTGCTCTCGCTCTCAAGGCTCAAAACATCAAAGATGTGTGGTATGTTGATAGTGGTTGCTCAACACATATGACTGGAGATAGAAAGAAATATGTATCTCTGAAAGAGAAGAAGGATGGAACCGTGTCATTTGGAAATAATGGATCCTCAAATGTTATAGGATCAGGTATCTTCACTCTCGGAAGCAAAGATGGTCTAGCCAATAATGTTCTATTGGTTGAAAAAATGAATCACAATCTACTCAGTGTTGGACAAATGTGTGATCAAGGACACACAATACTGTTCAACTCCACAAAATGTGAAATCAAGAAAGGAAGGTATGGTGAAATTGTGGCTACAACAAGTCGAGCTCCAAACGACATATATGTTCTAGATGAAAAAACTGAAGCACATCTAATAGATAAGAGGATGATATAATATTTGGTAGCAATGATTATTGACTAAGTAAGAAGTTTGCTATAAATATGCAAAGTGATTTTGAGATTTCTTTACTTGGTGAGCTGACATACTTCTTAGGGCTTCAAATATCTTAGTAAGAGAAAGGAATATTTATATGTCAAGCTAAGTACATCAAGGAAATGCTCTAGAAATTCAAAATGGAAGATTTCAAAACCATCCTTACTCTGATGGTAACAATTTGCAAATTGAACATAGATGACTCATCTAAGGATGTGGATCAAAGGTTGTATAGATCTATGATTGGTAGTCTTCTATATGTAACAGCCTCTCGGCCAGATGTTATGCAAGCAGTTGGACAAGTAGCAAGATTCCAAGCAGCACCAAAAGAATCACATATTATTTCCCTCAAAAGAATTATCCGATATCTAAAGGGAACAACAAAATATGGCTTGTGGTATCCCAAGGGTAAAAATTTCATTATTCATGCCTTTATAGATTTAGATTGGGCAGGAAGCATTGATTATCGTGAGAGTACTCATGAAGCATTGGAATATCTTCGCTAGAAGCTTGGGGTTCTCCCAAGTTCTCATTAGATTTTCCTTATTCATAATATAAAGGGGGAGTGGAAGTGTGTATAGGTCCGTAGGATGGATGTGTGTCAGGGGGAGTTACCCTTTTCTATTGATGTCAAAGGGGGAGATAATGTTGTAGGAAGAGGTGTCATGATCACAGGGGGAGTACTTGTGTTTCCATCAATGCCAAAGGGGGAGATTGTTGATCAACGGTTGTCATTGATGTCAACCCAAGCAGCACCAGGGGCTACCCAAATATTGCTTGGGAATTTTGACCTACCAATTTAATTTATTCTGGATCAATAATTATTTTTATGGTTTCTACTTGTCGAAATGTTTCCATTGATATATGGCACACCACATAATTCTTCACAGTTTGAGAGATATTCATGTTTGAAGTTTGTACCCCAAGTTAGTGGGCTTAAACCCCATGGGGTTGTGGCATGGGTCATTGAAAAGTCATAATTAATATTTTTTAAGCTCCTAAAATACCTCCCATGTTCACTTGTTTAAGCTCCTCTCAACCTAAGCATTTATATAAATTGTGATCCTCATATCCTCCTTATGTAAGGGATTTCGCCATTTGAAATAGGTCATCGTGGAATTTTCACTCTAAATATTTTTTATGAAGGTTCAAAAGCTGAAATTTTTAGGAGGAAAAGAAAAAATACTGAGGAATCTCCTATAAAAATTTTAGATCAAGGTGCACAATATTTTCGGAGATATGATCTATGGAAGTCAGTGTTTTTGCAGGGTCCTGAAATTCATCTCAAAGAAGTGACCTTGGGAAAATCGTCATAACTCTCTCTCTAAGTATCAGATTGGAACTCTGTAAAAAGTGGAAGATAGGTCATGAACTTTGGTTTTCACTATATCAATTTCAGAGCTGAAAGAAGAAACAATGACAAGTGGAATTCCATACAAGTTCGCTCTACTGAAACAATCCATAATTAGGGCATTGTGAGAGATTGGGCATAACTTTGCCTTGAAGAATCCAAATTGGGTCAGACCTGTGGCATTGGAAATATGACTTAGAGGAGTACTATAAGACCAAAAATCACATATTTGGGATCTAAAATAACATAGATACACCAGATTCAATATCGAGCTCCTAGAAGGCATGAAAAAGCTAGATCATATGTTGTCAAGGGCTCCAAAGGACCAGACTTTCTAGGGTAGCAAAGCAAAGCAAGGTGCAGTAGAGGGTAGCATGACAAGAGCAACAACCAAGGTGCAGAACAGCAGCAAGAATTTCATCACATGAAGTCTTCAACTGGGCAGCACTGCATACAGTCATTGTAAAGGTATCATTATACTAAGTCATTGTAAATACATTATTGTAAAAAATGTACTAGTGTTTATCTACCAAGAGTTGAAGAGACAGTGTCGGGAGGTCTAGGATAATCATTAGGTGGTTGTGTCATAGTTGGGGTTATGGTTTAGTGTGTCTTCTTCTTCTACATCGTTCTATATCATTGTAAAGTGGACCACTTTCCCTGGTACGGGAGTCCATTGTTCTTTTATTCCTCTATAGGGTGGTAGGGTGGTGCTAGGGTGAGTTGTAGCTCATTGGGTGTCAAGGTATCCATTCGGTTGACTACTGAAGAATCTCCGGTGTTGGAGAATCCATCCAGTGGGAGCTGGAGAAGAATTATTTTCTATATTCTAGGAAGTTGGAGCTTTATTTTCAATTGGAGTTGAATATTAAAGAATCATTAGAAAAGCATTAGGTGGTTTTTGTCCCGGAGTGGGTTTCCACCTTAAAAACTGTGTGCATTTGTGTTCCTTTTGTTTACTGCTATCATTGTAAAAACAATAATAATAATTGAATATTAACTAATGCTATGATTGAAAGGAATACTGATTCACCCCCCCTCTCAGTATTTTTAACATCTACTTCAGGAAAGCTAGTGGATGTTATTGTTTACAGGAAGCTTATGGGTTGACTCATGTATTTGGTGAAAAAACAACCCGAAATATGCTACGTAGTTAACCGGATGAGCCAAGCTATGGTTAAGGCTACAAAGAAATTTTGGAAGGCAGGGAAGCATTCGTTGAGATATCTCAGAGGCACTACAAAGTATTGATTATGGTACAAACGGACAGAGGGCGTGAAGCTTCAAGGCTTCATCGATGCAGATTGGGTAGGGAGTTGATTTGATAGGAAGAGTACATCAGTAGGAATATTCAACATAGGATCAGAAACATTTTCTTGGTATAGTAGGAAATAAAAATCAGTTGCACTCAGTTCAGTAGAGGCAGAGTAAATGGCGGCTAGTTAGGCATCACGCAAGTCCATCTGGATGAGGAAGGTACTTGTTGGTTTTTTTGGTCGTCAAATGGATTCAACAGTGATACATTATGATAACCAGAGTTTCATCAAACAATCGGTTAATCTAGTATTCCAAGATAGGTCCAGTAATATTGATATCCGATATCACCATCTTAGAGATTGTGTTCAGAGACAGATTATTTCATTAGAGTACATTCCCATTGAGGAGTAGTATGTATACATCTTGAAGAAGACAATGGAAAGAAGCAAATTCCAATTCCACATAGGTAGGTCAGGGTAGAAGATAATCCCTTTCTTGTTGAGAGGGAGTGTTGAAATGACACCCAAAGGGGGCTTCTGATTTAATTTACCCTTAATAAAATTGGAAGATAAATTGTAATTCCATCTCATGACAACTCATATTAGTTAGATAAGTCATAATGAATGAGTTAGCCTAGGGAATTTGAGTTGAGGGTGAGAGAGTATGAATGTAGATTTCACCCATGATTTAAGGGGGTCCAGTTACAACCATTTGTGAGTTGTAATTAGTTAACTCAATAAATTGAGTTAAAATTAGTTTAACTAGTTTTAACTAAGTGATGAGATAGTGAGAGGTCAAGTGAATTAAATATGAATTAATTCACAAGTAGTAATCAATCAATTAACTGATAAATCTCTATAAATAGTTATTGCATGTTAGTTCTAAGGAAGGCCCAGTTGAGATTGAGGTTAAAGGGATGATAAATATTAGTTGTATAATTACAAAATTGTAAAGGTCGATTATAGAGTCATGTGGAGGCCAAGGAGGTATTGCAAAATAAATTATAAGGTTTTTACTATTTAATAGGAATTTAATTCCTCCAGGAATGTGTGAGCAAGGCAGGATGAGCAGAGGCTGAGAATTTTCTAAGTAATTGGATTATTTTTCATACATTAGAGTGAGACAGTTGGCAGAGTGTATGAATTTCTCTGAGAGAGAAAGCATTGTATTATTTCATGATCTTGAATTTATATAATATACAGATAGAGGGTTTTTAGGCAATGTGCCTACCCCAGATACATCTTATATTGTGCGATTGGTTATATCTTTCTCTTACTTGTTATGTGATTGTGTGATCACGTTTTGTTTCCGCAAATTGTAGAAGGATTCAATATCTTGTTTAGTACATTACAAGATCAGTTTGAATCTCATTGTTAGATTTAGGCTACACAGAAAATACACACCACACTGAATAGGAAATTTAGGCAAAATTGTATTTTTGGCATCTATTAAGACTTTAGATATACCATGACCTACTGTCTGATGTGTTATCTCTCAAGCAAGCAGTTCATCAGGAACATAAATATGAAAAACATGGGGCTTTGCAAGACTGTCAAAGACATGGATATAAGTAAAAGGTTCCTCACCGAACCAATTACCAATTGATAATATATCAGTCTCGACTTTTAAAGAAACCCTAGGAGCTTTCTTATCAAAGACACTTTGATGAATTGGTGGCATTAATCCAAGAAAAATTCTACACAAAAGAGCTTGAAAATTAGATTTCCACAGTATATCATGGTAAATATGGATAGCGGTTGGGTTATATATTTTCCATTTCCATCCCATGGAGGTAAAATCATAGGTAATGTAGAGGGAATCCATGATATAATCACTCATATAAAAAGGGGGAACTATGTTCTGAGAAAATTTACACTTGTTCCTAAAATATAGGATATGGGTGGCTATGTTATCAGATAATGTGGTTCCCCAATACATAATATAGCCATCAGAGGCAATGTCAATGAGTGGTTCCCATTCACCAGAGAATTTTTGTGTGTTAGGGTAAGCATAAATTCTACACATCATAGTAGCTATTTGAAAATATGGGCCTTCAAGGGGAGAAAAAACACACATACCCTTGTTCTTGTGGGAATCTCTTCTCCAGTATCTATTGGCCTCTGATGCATGTTCATGTGTTTTAAGGATGTTCTTTGTAAAATATTTTTCATTTTTGTGTTGAGGTTCTGGAAAATAATACATTATGTTCAAATCCTTACTGGTGAATGAACCAATGATTATGTCCCTATGTGTGAGAAAATTCCTTTGGACGATGTTCACTTGATCAATAACCCATTTGATTTGTGGGTATAAGGGAGGATTTTGGGTCAGGTCGTAATTGTATGTAGAAATGAATTGGCCACATCATTGTATGTAGAACTAGAGACTGAGGTAGTATAATCAGTTGTGGTTGTTCTCTTTGTTACCTTGTGTCCTTCATCCTAAAAAATCTTACAAATGTCTTCCCAAGGGGATTTCCTGACATCTGGAGTATAGACTATATTGGAGAATAGTGGAGCCATTTCAATGTTTTCTGTTGGAGGGGCGATTGGTTGCTTCTGAGCCACGAGTTTCTTTCTTTCTTTAGCTTCCTTTGAAATATTTATTGAAATTTGTTTATAGGGACTGGCCTAAAATAGAAAATACAGGAATGAGAAATAATTCCTTATCATATTTAGCGTAAGTAACTACTTTCCATAATGATTTATGTCTTTATCGAAAATCATGACGATATTGAGTTGTAATGATTAAACCTTTAGAGCTTCGAAAAACATAAATCCATTACCCTTTGGAAATTAATTGATAAAAGTGCATTCACATGGGTCCTTTACATGTCAGCATATCATAATAATTTTATCAAAGAAATCCTTTGGTTACACTTAAGAACTTATGATATTCTGAAGTTCTGATATATATTTTTAAAAGGATATAATAGTTATGAGAATTGGTGGGAAAATATATCGGAGGAATTTTGTCAGGGAGTGTCATTCAGGGATTTTAAGGAGTGCCATCAATACAAAATCTCTAATAGGAATGGAGAAGGGAATATTGGATTATTGGGATATCGAAGTATGGGGATATTAGAGGATGAGTATCGGAGCCATTGGGTATCATAGGATTGGCATATAGGAAAATCAGCTATTGGAGGAGAGGAGTATCGGAGGATCGGTATATACGGGATGTTATAATGGCGCTTGTTAAGAACTTGTGATATTTTGGAGTTGCAATATGCCACGTGGAAATGCGGTGGGGTCAATATTTCTTTAAAATATTCAAACAGAGGCACTTTTAGCTTTAAACTTGGACATCAAGAAATTTGTATCGTGGAAGTGCTTTTATCTTAACTTTATTATGAGGAATGCTACGATATAGAGAGTGCTGAGAGAATTTTTTTGATAATGCAATTTTTGGAATAATAAAGGCCTATGGGTTTTATGAAGGATGAATTATATGGGATTAATCTCCAATATGAAAGTTATTGTAAGGGATTTATTCATGTGAAAGAGGAGTTTTATTTACAAAAAGTTAAAAAATTGCGTTATTTATTCAAATCAAAGAATTATATTAGGATTCAAAAGGGTCCCCATTGTTTATTAGTGAACCAAGATGAAAATTAAATGGGGGAGGGGGGGGGGGGTGTGGGGCTGGGGCAGATTTGTTGAGTAATATAAAAATTGGTGACATATACTACAAGGAAAATACCCTCTAGCAGGGGTTATAAAGGAGGTTTTTAGTGATGTAAAATTGGCCAAAATTGTCAAAAAAAACATTTTCTACAACATCCATTTTGGTTTTGATGGAGCTTCTAACAGAACTTTAACACAAAAAAAAATTGGGTGCCCAGAGGGTTTTACAGATGATTTTCTCATCATTGCGTGCATCATGTGTAAACGCACTAGTGAATTTTAAATTGTATACATCGGTAATGTAAATATACCAAGCACCAGGATAGAAAAAATAATTCAGAAGCCCCAACGAGTTTACCAATGTCCAAGTGCGTGTCACCCACAAATAAGCACTGGGTCAATAGAAGGTTCATGCATCGGTGCCATTAAGGTGTAAAAACACACCGGACCGTTAAGGTGTAAAAACACATCGGGTCATTAAGGTGTTAAAATGCACCGGGCTATTAAGTTATAAAAATTCACCAGTGTGTTAAGGGTAAACCATACCGATGCATGCAACGCCTATCTGCCTACCCAGGTGGTAGTGATCGATAAAGCGCATCAAGTGTTGTAAGTGGTATTAGTATTTGGTGCGGTTCCTATAGGTCGTAGAAATGCACCGGTGCATAGTATCATACAAACGCACTGGTGCGCAGTAACTAACACACACCATTGTTCATTTTCTACTTTTTAGAAACATCGACCTGTGACAGTGCAATTATTTTGATTTTTTTAAATTGATTATTCATCAAAAGTCGACACATATCTCATAAGAGTATTCATATAAATTAAATTTTTTTTAGTGCATTTGAATTTTATGTTTGGATGAATTTTTTATATCATATCATCAGATTTCGCATCACTTCATTATAATATTTAATCATCCATATATTTAATCAGTGGTGTAACATTTCACAATGACAATGGAGAACACAATAGAATAAATTAAAACATATTTTATTATATATATATATGAATAAGACACTCTTTGTCAAACAAAATGGGACAGTTATTGGTATCCCTTTTTCTTTCAATTGGGACACTATGTCCATTACATTAAACAAAATTTCTGATTTGATACACAAATATTTCAAAAAATACAACACCTTTCTTTGATATCCAAGCATATTGGTCATCATTGTTCGCTAGAACTGTTGTTAGTGCTCGAGCTACTTCCATGACTTGGGTTATTTAGAGGAATTTTTTGTTCATTGTGTTGATTGTTTTCTTCTTCTTCAAGTTCTATCTACAAACATAAAAATAAAGTGTAATGAGTGTATATATATTGGTGAGAATAATGGAAATTTAAATATTAAATAATATACATCAATGTAAATCAAAAATAAATGTGCCATATCAAGAATTGACTCGTGAACCATACACATTATTTCAAAACCAAATTTCATGCCATCTTTCAACAATTCATTTGTTGGCACAGTTCCATACTTTGTTTCCTGCAAGTTTTATACCCCATAAAAAATCATAGATTTAATATAAAATATTTTTGTTCTATTAATTATATACGGAGCTAAGTAAAACAAGGTAGATGATTACAAATTCCACAATTAATTTCTGATATGCCAACATATACTGACAAACCATATTTAATCCAATGTTAATCAATTATTCTGATGGTTATTCTTTGTATGTTAGCACCTATTTGAAGACATTCAATGATGATTTCTGTAAAACAACTTAAAATATAAAAAAATGAAATCTAGTTAGGTTGTTATAAGGAAGTAACAATTAATCACAAACATAGATATAAACCATTTTATTCCTTGTCATCCTGTTTTATGTGTTGAATGGGTTCCATTTTATTTTCTCCAAGAAAATACTTTAAAATTAATATTTAATGTTAAATTATCTTTTTATTGTACCTAATCGAAAAATTCAATGATTACATATTACATTTCAAGCACGTTGTTGTTGAGATGGCTCCTCGTGCGATGCAATTATGTCCATTTCTTTGACCATCTCCTCGTACACCTTTTTGGACATTCCTACTGGCATATTTCTGATATCAACTCGCTCATCTTTTGAGATTTTCATAATCTTTCTAAAAATGTAACATGGGAATAAAATATTTAATTTTATATTGATTTATGAAAACTAAATATAACAAAAGTGATATTTATAAATGATTGCTTTGTAGTAATATATACATATAATTCTAGAAAAACATTTAAAGGAATATTAATTTTTTGATCCTTATTTTTTGTTGTTGTACGTTTTTTCTATTAAAAGTCTAATATGTCTCATTGACCAATTCTCTGGAAACTCTTCCTGTAGTTTAAATAAAATTTGGTTCTTAGAATCATTGGATTGATTTTTGTATTGTAAGTGGAAAGAATGTCTATACATTCGTTCCACTAGATCCCTCAAAGTTTTGTAAAATCTTTCCCCCTTTTTTTAACCTCCAACATCACTCCAGATGAGTTAAGGAGGAATTCATTTTCATTTGCATGTTCTATTTTTTTCTTTTCTTAGAACAAAATTCCTTTACTTCTTTGTTGGTCCCTATAGAACATTAAACATATCTGAATTAATATATTTTTTGAAACATGTTATCTAATATTTTTAAGTATATTATTAAGGAAAATTCAAAAAATGGTCATACATGAATGACTTACTTAACGCAGTTGAATCCCAAAAATGATATCTAAAATAAACTCATATTAGATCGATAGTATTTTTTCATTCACCTGATTCATCCTTCTGTAATTTTTCCATCAATATTTTATGCTCTTCTGGTCTTAGATAAGAAATAATACATATTAGTTAAACTTACATATAGTTCAAAAATAATAATTTTTGTAAAGAATATACAAATAACTTTTCTTTTTTTCTTTTATGGATGTGCTATCAGTATTTTTGTTACTTGAACTCTTGTCAACCATTTCTTTATCAATATAAAACTTGTAACATTCATTAATATATTTTATAAATAAATCACATACTTTTCAGGTAAAAAATAAAAGAAAAATCAAGAAAACGTTGTGACTTTCGCAACTTACGCACCGAACGCGGCACGGTAGGTTATTATAAACCCACTGCCAATACAGTATAAATATCGTACAGTGCTCTTTGTCAAGAAGGAGATCCATTTCGTTATATTAATATTGGAGCATTGATTAACATAAACATAAATTAATAAAAAATTGTTTTTATCAAACATTTTTTTTATCAATACGTGCCCAATGCACTATACTAAAATCACGCACCGGTGCGCTATTTTAAACAGTGCACGCCGATTAACAAAATTTTTTGTTTAAAAAATCATGCAAGGATCGACAGTTATTGGGATCCGAACCTGCAAGTGGTCTTACGAGTTAGATGTCATATATATATATATATATATATATATATATATATATATAGATAGATAGATAGATACAAACCTTATAAATCTAAAATGAAAAGCCCTAATTGTGAAGTCACATAAACAAGAAGAAGCAAGGGTTTAACTTAAGAATGGATTTTTTTAAATTTTTTTTCTGAATTTTAATTTAATGTAAATATGAATAGAGATTCTAAATGATTTTATTAGTAAAATGCACAGTAAAATTTAATTTGTTTACTATGCATGTATTAAATCTATAATAAACTATAAAAAAACAATTATTACAGTAAAATTTAACAATTTTACAGTACTACATGGTTTTTGTGTGAATCACTGGATGTTTCAAATGTTAATTATCTAAATAGTACTATTGTTCAAAAGTTTTTTGATGCTCCATAGTGCTCTCGTGTTCTCTTGCTCCAAGTATGTCTCTTGTGCAAATCCCTCCCTAAATTTTTTTGCAAAAATAATGAAATAATGAATAGATTTTATTATTTAAAAGAAATTTTTGATGAAATTAGATTTCGGAAAATCATTTTCCGCTCATTTTTTAATTTATGCTTTTTTTCACTTCAAAAAAAATTAATTTGCCCTTTTTTTCCCAATATTCGATGTGTTTTTTAACTAACAGCCCTAGTCCATCCGGTAATAAAACTACACCAGTGTGGTTAGCAGTACATTAGCACTAATAACAATAAATCATTTTTCAAGGCACCAAAATTACTTTTAGGTATGTACACCAAAATTTATTGTTGATTTTTCTCAAACACAAGGAGAAAATCTCATAGTTATATCAAATGGAAAATTATTCAAAATCCTTCTCATTCCATAATATTTCTTAAAGCCCATCGTAGAGTTCTCCCTATCCATCTCTAGACGTAATTACTTCAGATTTTATTTATATTTTCATTATCTAATTGAATTTATTTTTTGTATCCATGTGAATTGGCTGAATAAAAATAATGTATACAAATTTGTAGGTTCATGCAGATTCAAAATCGAGTTCAAGTGCACAAAATATTCAAATAGTTCCAAAATGTCGGAAGCTCTTATCAGGAGCAACATACTACAAGGCACAGTTGGTAGATGAAAATGGATAGGCGCTTCACCCTGCCAATTGTAACATGCCATCTTCTAGCCACAATCTTGGGACAATGATGGTAATAATAATTTTTTGGTATAACTTAATTATTTCAATGTCAAACCAATTAATCATGCATTGGCATGCTTACTAATTTATATAATCCATTTTGTAGTAATCATGTTCAAATATATTTTTTGAAATTATTGGATTATATTGATGATGATCGGCCTACCTACCATATTCTCTTGCACCCCATGATAATGTCAAATCGAGAGAAGGCTTAATTAAGAGAAAAAATTGGAGAGGAACGATACCAAGAATGACTAAATTAACCTCCTATTCAATTCCCACTACATCCATATTCACCAATTGGTAATGACTACAACAATAGTAGTTATTCACAAGCTTGAAATGTAGGAAATCAAATAGAGGTTGGTATGGATGATTAATTAAGGGATATGACTGCCATGGAGACAATGTTGTTATATTCATTCCATAATGATGATTAGCTAGGGGTTGATGCTCATATCGCTGATACCTTTTTCGAAAGACTTAAATTTTCTTTCACCACCCCTCTCTTTGGACCTGGTGGCCACTCAAAGTTTACCCAGTTGGGGATAATGATGTTATTGTACAACTTGAAAGAAAATTTTGGCTTGTTGGGTGCATGTTTCTCAAAAATTTTGAGGTAATTGACCATCAAGTCCCTTATATTTTGAGAAATCTTGTCACATAATAAACATTACAAATGGTCAATTTTATGAATGTTAATAATTATTGGCATTAATGTACATTCAATATTTTCCATGAGCAACTCCAGGTTATTCAAGGATAAGGTTCCTCCGAGTGATAATGTCTTGCTTGGTAGCTGCGAAGAGGCAAAGAAATTGTTGAAAATGTTGGGTGTTGAGTACATATCATATCATGCATGTCCAAATTATTATATTCTATATAGAGGAGAATATGAAGACAAATATATATGTCTAAAATGTGGGCATGATAGGTGTGATAAATAAATAAAAAGGTAAATCATGTCGTCCTCCTTTTAAGATATTGAGGCACATGCATATAATCCCAAGGATGCAAAGGATCTTTTTTTGCAAAGAATTATCTATGTTACAGGGATGGCATGCCTCACACAGAAGTGTGTTGGGAGTTATATGAATCCCAACAGATTCAATATCAGTGAAGCATATAGGGGATACATGGCCCTAAAAATTCAAGGATGAAGTATGAAGTCTACAATTCAGCATAGCCATGGATGGCGTCAACCCATAATCTCCTAGAACACCAACTATTATGTTTGGCTTGTAATAGTGATCAATAACAATATCCCCCCATGGTTGTCCATGAAGAATGAACATATTATGTTGGCTCTCATAGTCCCTGGTAAATGACAAGTGAATAATATGGATATCTACTTACAACCACTCGTAGATGACTTGAAGGAATTATGGGATGGGATAAATGTATACGATGTATCAAGACCCATCACAATGGAGAGGAGTTTTACGTTGTATGGAATATGTGCTTACAAAACACATGATTATATAATATTAGGAGTTTGCTCCTGTAAATTACATGTTTGTTGATTTGTTTATATATGTAACAATATTCTTTTTCATATTAATTATTTAATTTTTTGTAATTATTATGACCTTCATGATATTATTTAACATGCCATGCATACTGTATACAATAAATTTGTACGTCTTGTAACAAAATGGTATGATGGATATAAATGTTGTGGACCTTTGTTGAAAGCTAGATGGTCCAACAACCTACGAAACCCAGTGTATGATTGCTTCAAGATATTCATCCCAAAATAACACCCTTACAGGAGAGAAACATCCTCTTTCAATGGTGAACAAGAGAGAATCCAAAGGCTTGCAATAAAGACTCCAGCTGAATGGCTTAGAGCATACGAGAGAGAGAAGGACAAGGAGTTCATAGAAATGTTTGATTTGAATGGGGAGCCTATGTTCGATGATCCAAAATTCTTCACCACCTATGTTGAGAAATTTCCCATTGGGATGAAAAGGAAATATATCTTTCATAACCTCCCATATTGGGAGCATCTTAAGATTACCCACTTATTAGATCCCATGCATATATTTAAAAATGTTTCATATTCTTTATGGATGCACATATCATCGAAACAAAGTGACACATTGGTTGTTAGGAAAGATCTTATTACTTCAAAAACTGAAAAGAAACATTGGCCAAGACAATTTGAAAGTACATGATCATAGGCTGGTCCCTCTAATTGATATTTAAAAGAAGGTGATGTCCCATGGATTTTTAAAAAATATGATATTTCTTTGGCAAAGGAATTTATAATTAGTGTGAGGGTGCCATCTTCAAATGGGTCTTCACTACAGCGCTGCTTCACCATGGAAGACCATTTGTCAGGGTTGAAATCACATGACCATTTGAATCTTCTAAGAGTATGTATAATGTCAAAAACATGAATTTATTATTTTTTATATTAATAAATTTTATCACATGTAGGGATCATAAAACATAACTAATTTTATATATCATTGCATGTGTTTATAACTTTGTAGTGTCATTATCCATTGTTCATGCATGGGTGTATGAAACATGACCTCCCTCAAGACCTAGGACGTGCCATATCTAAATTATCTGCATTTTTACACTGGATCACGTCAAAGGAGATTCATGTGGCTAGCATTCCATGGTGGCGTCAAGAGATAGTTGAGATTGTTTGTATGTTTGAGAAGGAACTATCGACAAGTTTCATGGGCTTCCAGGTTCATCATCTAATCCACCTAGTAAATGAGGTTTAATTAGTTTGGGTGGTTTCGTGTAGTTGGATGTTCTTCTTAGAGAGGTACATGAAGAAACTAAAAGGTTTTGTTCAAGAAAGGGAAAAACCTGAGGGGTCTATGGAAGAGGGGTACATATCAAATGAGTCTTTCTATTATGATAGTGATTACATCAAACAGATTGAAAACAGATTGGATGTGGTGATTTGGGACAATGAAAGGGATGAAGACACAAGAGAAGGGGAGATTCTCAAAAAGAATGGAAAAAGGTGCATGATAAAGAGTAAGCGACTTATAATTTATAAAATTTACATAAAGAAAATATTCATGTTTAACTTTGATATAATGTATATTTCGATCTCATATGTACTATATGTCATTTTGATTTCATCAGCAAATGCAGAAATTGAAGTAATCAATAAATTCATTCTTTAAAATTCGAATTGACACAACCGTGTGTCACATTGTACGAACAAAAGAGGATGAAATGTGATAGTGATAGGAAAGAATTTAGATGGTTGAATGGTATAAGTGTGCCTTATTCCAATCATTTAAAAGAAAATATGCCAATTATATTCCCCAACAGTTAGGTTGCTGACCAAGTTAAAGAGAAATATGGTGCAACCAGTCGTTACATGCGTGCTGAAGAGGATGTGCTAAACATAGGGATTGGGTGCAACAAATCAGTAATAATCTATTTATGTACATTTTAAAATTAATAATGCACATTTGAAATGTAAGATCTATATTTTATATTTTAACAGTTGGGTTATTAGACACATGACACTATGTTTTTTTAACTTTTTTATAGGTGCATTTGTTTCCATCTATGTGGACATATGGACACCATTTTTGCACAGAAAATGTCGATGATGGACACATGACACAAGATTGTGGAGTTAAAGTCAAGTTTGATAAATCTAGTTGAGCTAGCCACTATGATCAAAACCTAGTACGACAGACATTAGGTTACGTCAGAAAGATACAAGAGATTATTGAAGTGGAATCCTCTTATTTCCAATAATTTATTTTTAGGTGAAAGTGGTGGGACACCTTTGATCGAAATAATGAAAAGGAATATCACGATAGTATGCTGATATGTATCAACTCTAGAAAGATGTGGGATTAAGCTAAGGAGCCTTATGTTTTCCCCAAACACTGCAACCAGGTGTTTTTTTAACCATATGTGTTGCTTATGGATTGGTGGTTCGTATTGATACATGACCCTAGATCGAAACATAATTTTGAGAACAATAATATTATCATGCCAAGTGAGCTGGAAGATAATGAGGGTGATCATGAGAACAAAGAGTGATATGGTACATGTGTTATTTCATCAGTTATACTATTTAAGATTGGTTTTTATAAGGAAGAGGACTTAACCTTATAACTAAGACTATTTTTTTTCGAAAAATTATAATATGTATTTTGAATTAATTGGTTTGCATTATGTTAATGTTAAAATCATTTCACTTGATAATTTGCAATTATGTTGATCTCGAAAATAATGCATTGTATCAAGTTCTTTTTTTTTAAATGTCAATTCCTAAAATAATACAACTACTTTATTGCTTTAAATGTTTTTTCACTATACCATAACTTAAATAAATGCACCTTATTGTAACATTATCTACTTTTTATGAGTTAGCATAATTAGTCAAATAATTTTGAAAATGTTAAGGTAGGATATCGATGGAAAAGAATGAAAAAGTTAAAAAATGTTAGGAACATTTCATGTTTTATAGGCATCCATATCAATAAAATTATAGGCATTAACTGCCCTCAATAAAGAAGGAAAAGAAAAATAAAATGTGAGGGAATCAAAATAAAAGGAAAGCTTCATTTTATATTTTTAAAATACAGAGGTTGCTCATCTAAATGCGCCATAAACAATCATTCTTTGTATTTTTATGTGTAGAAGAAATATTTAAAAAAGAAGAAGGTTACTCTAAGGTTTCTATGGTTATTTCATCATATTACCCCATGTTAGCACTGCAATCAGCACTTGGACTGCTTCAAGTGCATGACCAAAAACATCCTAAGCTCTAAGGAAATTTCTTATGATTTGATTGGGTTTTTTGAAAAATGGTTGGATCTCAAGCACTCTAAAAGGAACGTTGAACAGATAAAAAAGCTCTCACACATATGAGGGCACTCATTTATATGACGTGGTAGCAAAATTTTTATTTCAATGATTAGAAGAATGGGAGAAAGACAGTGGGTATGTAGGATAGAAATCCACTGTTGGGAGGAAAAAATGACATAAATTCTAGATCTGAAATGTATAGTGAAAGAATGCTTTTAAAAGACTTACAAGAATCTCACATTACATTTAAAGAATCCCATTACAAGGAACGCTTCTGACAAACATGACCTCATGAATCAGGAATGCTTGATGAATAAATACTGACAAAAACATATTAACATTCATGCTAGATCAAAAGACTTACAAAAACATGAAACGGGGTTTAATTATGCTTGAAAGGAACGCTTATGAACAATCTTCAATTCATATTGAATCAAGAAATCTTGGAACAATAATTACAAAAATAGATCCATATGACTTGGAGGTTCACAAGACTTATAAAAACATAATATATAACTCTTATGATAAACCTAGAAAGACAGATAAAGTATGTAAAAACAGAAGGAAAAACAATACACACACCATATGATTTTGCGAATCCTCAAGAGTGTAACTGGAATATATTATGTGTTCGAAAATAAATTGTTCAGGAATATCATGAGAATCAGCAACAGGGCACTCTTCCCTATGCTACCAACCATATCTATTTTTTTATTACATAAAACTCAACTCTTAAATAGAGTTGCACAAAACAAACTGCTGCTAAATTTTAGGAATGAAATTAAATAAAAAAAACTAAAAATAGTAAAAAAATAAAACTATTGCATAAATCTAGAACTGTTGAATGATTCAAGGCTTAGAAATCTAAAGCATGAAACTGTTTGACTTCCTCATAAGCTTCTTTCTGCCACCTGCCCTAACTATCTTCAGAAAACCACTACTAGATAATTAAATCTGGTGTTGCGTTGATTCAATAGATTCGATTATTGTATTGGCCCTGTTTACTGCTCTTTTCCATTCTTACTGTTATATCATCATAGTTCTGTACGAACGCCCTTTGAATGACTTGACCCATGGTGTTTATCTCCTTATTACCATGACATTCAGTAATACTATGCCATTTTCTCTTTGTCGGGTCTTATCCTACCTGAGTCCTTCTGCCATGTTTTAGCCCTTTCTTCAGAAAATAGCATAAAAACCTCATGCACCCAGAATTAAAATCTTTTATACTTTAGCATTGACCCATATCACATTCACACCAATATCACAAATCGCAATATTTAAATTTTATCACACATCGTAAGGTTTGGGATAAGGAAAATGAGGTAAGTGCTAAAATTTACGAAGCGCGATGAGCGGAGGTGACATGGAGCAGTGATGGTAGGGAACGATGTGGAGTAGTGATGGCAGGGAGCAATGTGATGCAGAAAATAGGTGGGCCTGCCTGCAGCCCGCAGATTGGCTCTTTTGTTATGAGCAGCAAGGAGGTAAATGTTAAACTCTATGAAGTGCAAAGTGCAACGGGCAGAAATGACGTGGCAAGGAAAGGTGGGTCCCTCTAATCTTGAAAATCGCATTTCGGAGGGTTTTGTAGGAGACGAAAATTGTGATATGTATTAAGTTTGGATCTGTGAAATGTCGATTGCGATGAGAGGTAAGGGTTTCCATATTTTTGAGTGTGTAAAGTGACATATATGATATCATATACGTAATATATGATATGTATCAAAGGCTGGATGTGGGGGGCGGAATGGCGGTAAATGACATAAGTGGTAAGTTTTAAGGGATATATGATACGACTGTTACTGGGTGGGCGGTTCTGCTTTTTTATAACTATAAAAATTGAATTTTAATAGTTAAAAAGGGGCTTCTAAAGAATTGAATCATAAGGATCTAGAGGCCAAAAAATATTGACAGAGAGGGTAGCTTTGAAAGGAATCAAAACCAGTGCTAACAATGGCTCTAACTGGGGATGATATTCCCCTTGCGGGCTATCAAGAACCATAATTCCAGTGCCTTATCTAGCTCTTATTTCTTCAACCTGCAATTCTTCTCATTGACTGAAAAATACCAGCATGCCTAGCCATTGGGTAATGGAGTCAAAGCATCATTTCAATTATGTAACTTATTTCTCCAAAGTGAAACTAGATTCAAATTGAAAATTGAACTCTAATAAAAAATTCTCAAAACAACGAGCTTATTCATTTTTCTACTTCTAATCTTATTTTAATGGAAATCTTCATGCAATATGGAACTTGTCGTACAACCATTCAAATAGCTGAAAAAACTCATATGGATTCTGAATCTTAAGAGTAAAAATGAATGAATCCATATCATAACATAGTGCAGCTCATGATGAAAATAATCACAACGTGGGATACTCATAAAGCATTGAATGTTTGCACTATAAGAAGACTCCAAATCATCAACTACTGAATGAGGAAAAAAATTAAATTCTACCTCTACAATGATGTCTCTTTCAGAATTTCGAAAGGTGTAGATGTTTATCCAAAAATTCCACTGAAAATCTGATCATTGCATCCCTGCGAACTTGCCACTAGACCGAGAACAAAGGAGTCACAAGGTGAAAAAATATAGTCCTCTTCAAGTCGTCAATTCTTGTTCACCATCAAGAATTGATATTCATCAATTAAAAGAAGAGGCTCGATAGAATACTTTGTTTCAAGGCCTTTGTCTCCCGGCAGACGCACCAAAATATGTTAGTGGTGGAATCAACACTTGGACTACTTCAAGTGCCTGACCAAACACATCCTAAGCTCTAAGGAAATTTCTTATGATTTGATTGGGTTTTTTGAAAAATGGTTAGATCTCAAGCACTCTAAAAGTAACTTTGAACAGATAAAAAAGATATGACACATATGAGGGCACTCGTATATATGATGCGGTAGAAAAATTTGTAGTTTAATGATTAGAAGAATGGGAGAAAGACAGTGGGTCTGTAGGACAAAAATCCACTGCTAGGGGGAAAAAATGACACAAATTCCAGATCTAAAATGTATAGTGAAAGAATGCTTTTAAAAGACTTACAAGAATATAACTTCACATTTAAAGAATCCCATTACAAGGAATGCTTTTGAAAAACATGACCTCGTGAATCAGGATTCTTGGTGAATCAAGACTAAAAAAAACAAATTAACATGCATGCTACATCAAAAGACTTATAAAAACATGAAACAAGGTTTAATTCTACCTCACGAAAAGTTTATGAACAATATTCAGTACATACTGAATCAGGAAAGCTTCGAACGGGAATTACAAAAACAAATCCATATGACTTGGAGGTCCACAAGACTTATAAAAACATAAGATAGAAATTTTATGATAAACCTAGAAAGACAGATAAAGTATGTAAAAACAAAAGGGAAAACAACACACACACACACCATATGTTTTTGTGAATCCTCAAGAGTATAACTAGAATACATTATGTGTTCGACAATACACTGTTCAGGAATATCATTAGAATCAGCAACAAGGCACTCGGCCCTGTGCTACCAACCATCTCTCTTTTTTTTATTACATAAAACTCAACTCTTAAATAGAGTTGCACAAAACAAGCTGCTGCTAAATTTTAGGAATGAAATTAAATAAAACAAACTAAAAATAGTAAACAAATCAAAATTTTACATAAATTTAGAAATTTTTAATGATTCAAGGCTTAGAAATATGAAGCATGAAAGTTTTTGACTGCCACATAAGCTTCTTTCTACCACCTGCCCTAACTGTCTTCAGAAAACCGTTTCTAGATAATTAAATCAGGTGTTGCGCTGATTCAATACATCTGATTGTTGTGCTAGTCATTTTTACTGCTCTTTTCCATTATTTTTGTTATATAATCATATTTCTGTGTGAACACCCTTTTCCCAACTTGGCCCGTGGTTTCTATCTCCTTATTACCATGAATTTCAGCATTACTATGCCATTATCTCTTTGTCGGGTCTTATCCTACCTGTTTCCTTCTGTCGTGTTTTATTCCTTTCTTCATAAAACAGCATAAAACCTCATGCACTCGAAATTAAAATATTTTAGGCTTCAACATTGACCCACATCACATCCACACCAATATCCCAAATCACAAGATTTAAATTTTATTGCACATTGCAAGGTTTGGGATCAGGGAAATGAGGTAAGTGCTAAAATTTACGAAGTGTGATGAGCGGAGGTGACGTGGAGTAGCAATGGCAGGGAACGATGTGGAGAAGCAATGGTGGGGAGTGACGTGACGCAGAAAATAGGTGGGCTCACCCACAGCCCGCAGATTGACACCTTTTTTATGAGCAGCAGGGAGGTAAATGTTAAACTCTACGAAGTGCAAAGTGCGACAGGCGGAAATGACGTGGCAAGGAAAGGTGTGTCCCTCTAATCCCACAAATCACATTTTAGAGGTATTTGTAGGAGATGAAAATTGTGATACGTATGAAATTTGGATTTGTGAAATGTCGATTACAATGAAAGGTAAGGGTTTCCATATGTTTGAGTGCGGAAAGTGAAATATGCGATTTTGTATATGTAATATATGATATGTATCAAAGGCTAGTTGTGGGCGGTGGAACTGTGGTAAATGACATAAGTGGTAATTTTTAAGGGATATATGATACAGTTGTTAGTGGGTGGGTGGAACTGCTTTTTTCTAACTATAAAAATTGAGTTTTAATAGTTAAAAATGGGTTTCGAAAGAATTGAACCATAAGGAGCTAGAGGCCAAAAAAAAATGATGGAGAGGGCAACTTTGAAAGGAATCAAAACCAGTGCTAACAGTGGCTCTAATTGGGGGTTATATGCCCCCTGCGGGCTATCAATTACCGTAGTTCTAGTGCCTTATCCAACTCTTATATGTTCAACCTGCAATTCTTCTCATTGACTTAAAAAGACCAACATGCCTAGCCATTGGGTAATGGAGTCAAAGCATCATTTCAATTCTAAAAATTATTTCTCCAAACTAAAACAGGATTCAAACTGAAAACTGAACTCTAATAAAAAATGCTCAAAACAACGAGCTTATTCATTTTTCTACTTCTAATCTGATTTGAATGGAAATCTTCATGCAATATGGAACTTGTCGTACAACCATTCAAAGAGATGAAAAACATCATATGGATTTTGAATCTTAAGAGTAAAAATGAAAGAATCCATATCATAACATAGTGCAGATCATGATGAAAATAATCACAATGCGGGATACTCATAAAGAATTGACTGTATGCACTATAAGAAGACTCCAAACCATCAACTACTGAATGAGGAAAAACATTAAATTCTACCTCTGCAATGATTTCTCTTTCAAAATTCCGAAAGGTATAGCTGTTTATCCAAAACTTCCACTAAAAATATGATCTCTACATCCTGGTGAAGTTGCCACTCGATCCGGAACAATGGAGTTGCTAGGTGAAAAACTGTAGTCCTCTTCAAGTCGCCAATTCTTGCTCACCATAAAGAATTGATCTTCAACAATTAAAACAAGAGACTCGGGAGAATACTTCGTATCAAGGCCTTCGTCTCCCGAAAAACGCACCAAAATATGTTAGCGCTGGAATCATCACTTGGAATGCTTCAAGTGCCTGACCAAACATATCTTAAGCTCTAAGGCAATTTATTATGATTTTATTGGGTTTTTTGAAAAATGGTTGGATCTCAAGCACTCTGAAAGGAACATTCAATAGATAAAAAAAGCTCTAAAAAATATGAGAGAACTCGTATATATGATGTGGTAGAAAAATTTGTAGTTAAATTATTAGAAGAATGGGAGAAAGACAGCGGGTCTATAGGACATAAATCCACTGCTGGGAGGAAAAAATGACACAAATTCCAAATCTGAAATGTATAGTGAAAGAATGATTTTAAAATACTTACAATAATATCACTTCACATTTAAATAATCCCATTACAAGTAATGCTTCTGACTAACATGACCTCATGAATTGGGAATTCTTGGTGAATCAAGACTTACAAAAACAGATAAAAATGTGTGCTAGATCAAAAGACTTATAAAAACATGAAACAGGGTTTAATTCTGCCTCAAGGGATTGCTTATGAACAATATTCAATTGATACTGAATCAGGAAAGCTTGGAACAAGACTTACAAAAACAAATCCATATGAATTGGAGGTTCACAAGACCTATAAAAACGTAAGCTATAACTTTTATGATAAAGGGAAAACAATACACACACCATATGATTTTGTGAATCCTCAAGAGTGTAGCTGGAATATATTATGTGTTTGACGATACATTGTTCAGGAATATCATGAGAATCAACAACAGGGCACTCGACCCTGTGCTACCAACCATCTATCTTTTTCTTATTACATAAAACTCAACTCTTAAATAGAGTTTCACAAAACAAACTGCTGCTAAATTTTAGGAATGAAATTAAATAAAGAAAACTAAAAATATTAAACAAATAAAAATTTTGCATAAATTTAGAACTGCTCAATGATTCAAGGCTTATAAATCTGAAGCATGAAACTATTTGACTACCAAATAAAGCTTATTTTTTCCACCTACCCTAACTATATTCATAAAACTGCTACTGGATAATTAAATCTGGTGCTGCGCTGATTCAACAGATATCATTTTTGTGCTGGTCATGTTTACTGCTCTTTTCCATTCTCGTTGTTATATCATCATAGTTCTGTATGAATTCCCTTTGCCCGACTTGAACCATGGTGTCTATCTCCTTATTACTGTGACGTTCAACATTACTATGCCCTTTGCTCTTTGTCGAGTCTTATCCTACTCGAGTCCTTCTGCCGTGTTTTAGCCATTTCTTCGTAAAAAAATGTAAAAACCTCATGCACCCAGTCTTGAAATATTTTAGGCTTCAACATTGACCCGCATCACGTCCGTACCAATATTTCATATCACAATATTTAAATTTTATCGCAAATCGCAAGGTTTGGGATCAGGAAATGAGGCAAGTGCTAAAATTTGTGAAGTGTGATGAGTGGAGGTGAAGTGGAGTAGTGATGGTGGGGAACAACGTGGAGAAGCAATGGCAGGGAGTGACGTGACACAACAAAGAGGTGGGCCTGCCCGCTACCCGCAGATTGGTGCTTTTGTTATGAGCGACAGGGAGGTAAATGTTAAAATCTGTGAAGTGCGACGGGCGAAAATGATGTGGAAAGGAAAGGTGGGTCCCTCTAATCTTACAAATTGCATTTCAGAGGGTTTTGTAGGAGACAAAAATTGTGATATATATGAAGTTTGGATCTGCAAAACACCGATTGTGATGAAAGGTAAGGGTTTCCATATGTTTGAGTGTTGAAAGTGACATATACTATATCATATATGTAATATATAATATGTATCAAACACTGGCTGTGGGGGGTGGAACTACGGTAAATGACATAAGTGGTAAGTTTTAAGGGATATATGATACGACTGTTAGTGGGTGGGCAGAGCTACTTTTTTATAACTATAAAACTTGAATTTTAATACTTAAAAATGGGCTTTGAAAGAATTGACTCATAAGTAGCTAGAGGCCAAAAACAATTGATGGAGAGGGCAGCTTTGAAAGGAATCAAAACTAGTGCTAACACCCCATATCCTAAGTTGTAAAACCATATTTCATTCCTTGCCATTCATCCCTTTCATTTTTCATTTTCCTAAGTCATACCCCTTTTATAATTCATTCCCAAAATTTCATTAAATGAACTTCCGACCCCACCAATCCATCTCATCACATTATATTATATATCTGCAATATCTCCACATATCTGACGGCTTTCATAGCCTTTCACACCCCCTTCGCGAACTGATCTTTACCATCGGGGGGAGTGGGGATCCAAACTCGATATCATTTCAAATCACACTCACTAGTACGTGGCAGCACCATAGCCTTTCGGACCCCCCATGAGCGAAAAAATAAACCGCTCAACGTCCCCTCCGAAAGGTTGATTCCTGATACCATTACCACTTACCTGATCATTTTGCATCCACCATTCCGTTGCTACCACCTCATCCACCTGTTAACCTCATTCGCATGTTATCCTCATCCAATCACATTAATTCCCTCCATAATAAATTCATTAAGCATTCAATCTTCTTAACCATTAACCCATGCCATCAACGGAAAACCTGAATTTCAATATAAACCTTATTTCATCTGTTTACAAGTTATAGAATTATTGTTTTAATTGCAGGTTTCTCGCCAGAAACCTGACACTATCAAATTCCAGTGAAAAACATCTACCTGCTCAATTCGATTATTCTTTTTTTTCCCTTCCTAGAACATTTTTTTTGTTCGAGAATTTCCTATATTCCCAGCCAATTTTCACTCACAGCCTTAGCCATCATGCCTCCCAATGACAAGGGACCAGAGGAAAACTTCAATCCTCTTATCTTTCCTCCTATAGATCTTCACCCTATCTGTATGGCTGATAGAGACTATAAGATCCATGAAACACTCTGTGAGCTTGAAATTTTTGAGATGTACTACTGGCTCGAAGATTAATGCATTGATAAATCAGATGATATCCATCTTTGGGAGTCAAAATTACCTTTTTATATTTTTCCTCATACCCACAACACTCCCGATTTCATTAGAAAATTATATGCCTCATATTTTCCAAGCCAAAGGGCCATAACCAATTCCCATGGAAAATTTTTATTCACCATAACCCCTCAGGCTATCGGTCAAATGACGCAAGCCCCCACAATCAACAATAGCACCCCATTTTCTTATGAAGCTTTGGTTGAAATATACTAGAAATTGGACTTTTCTAAGAGAGCCCAAACTCTATAATTGTTCTTAACACAAGATGCTACATTACCGAAGAAAAATCCTCCCTATCTCTCATCCATTATCCATGAGAGAACCAAGTAGATAATCACTATTATTTCTTACCTTCTTGGATACTACTCTGAGCAATATGTAGATGATGCCATTATAGGATTTTTGTCAATCTTTTCTAATAATACTAAGCCCTCAATTGTGTTCAATTTTAGTTATTACCTTGCAGAGTCTATTCATCAACAGTTGGTAAATTTTCATATAGAGTAGGTATTCAAATATACCTCTATCTTAGTCTACATGTTCTTATATTTTCAGGGGGACAACATGAACTTATCATTGCAGAAGCTGGATGAGAAAGGAAACCAGTAGTTGGTCATTTTATGGACCACCCTAGTTATGAAAGATCAGAATGAGTTCAAATATAAATAGTTCACTAAGATGTTTTTCCACCCAGCCATAGGAATTCTAAGAAGAAGAAAAAAACTAAGGATTAGTGAAGAAATCAAAAATATTTTGCAACTGTCAGAATAGGTACAAACATGAGACTGGTACTTATATGAGAATTACATAGAGATAAGGATTTTTGGATGTGAGCTGCAACCATATAAGTTTCAAAAATTCCTCCCAATGAGGTTTTTTGTCTTAGAATACATCAAGTAGATGATCAACATGGATCAGGTCCAATTTTTTTCTACCAAGAAAAAGTCTCACTTTAAGATAAAAACACAGGTTGGCCCATTCATTTGCAATGACAGGAAAGCAGGATTAGAGGTAGACCAATTGTTGAAGAAAATTCAGTTTAATCTTAGTTTCACTTGATCATATAATCCATTAGGGATAATTTCCAGATTAAGGGTAGAAACCAAATATACTCTTTATTTTCACACACCAAGGCCAGAAATAGAAGAGTATAAGAATCAGCCAGAGTGGATAGAGAATACATTACATGAAGCAGAAGAACAACAAGTATCTTCATCAACAATGCAAACTCCTACAATGCATGAGAATACAGCCAAAAGGAGCAGAGAAGAAGAATCCCATTTATAGACAGATATATTTAGTAAGGGATTTAAAATCATGTACAGAAAAAAGGCTAATCTTAGTTCCAGACTAAGCCTTAGAAAATATTCAGAGCAGCAAACTCCTATCACTACTAATGAGCCTCTTGTATCTTCAGTAGTAGGTGACCAGTCTACACAGTCTCCTACCACCTCCATGACCTCAAAAGAGGAGCAACAGATTATGAACACAGGTATATCTACTTCAAGAGAACAAGAGAAAAGCACTATGGATATCTTCAAGGAAATAAAACTAAAAAATCAAGCTTTGAAGATAAAAACATGCAATCAATTTTGGAAATAAACCTCAAGCACCCAAAGCAGGCTATTGTCAACCTTTGACTTAGAGAAGGGGAAAATTCTAATGGAATTTCTTCAGGCAAAAGTTCCTTAGCCCAAAGGAGAATCAAATTATAAGAATACATCTCTTGAGTTTGACGTTAAGGAAATACATCCCATTGACCAAATGGAGATGCATAAAAAGACTGGAGAGATGATTTTCTCCACTGTAACTAACAATGTTATGAATTTATCCAAATTGCAGGTCACACTAGAAAATGTCCGCTCACAGCTGAACATGGAAAAAGTTCCAACTTTTTCCAAAGATACCAGGATTAAAGCCTTAGAATATTTGGTGATAAAACTAGGTTATTATCCCACAAATATCAATGTTGTAGAGGAGCTGATTAAGAAAAAGAATTCATATATTGCAGCACTAAGGAAGTAGTTAAAACTGCCAGCAACAGAAGATGCTTTAGCTAAGGATATTGAAGAGACAGAGACACAAAAGGTAGACATGATGAAGCTCATCATATAACATAATACACATCTGAAGCAAATGGAAATAGAGATGGATAAATTGATTAAAGAAAGAAAGAAGTCAGCTAAACAAACTACTCATTTAGAAGCACTTCCTATCACAACCATTCCTACAACTATATCTGCTACCACCAGTAAAGGAGATGTTAGAGACTAGTTAGCCAATATACTCCAAAATATGACCTTGTAGACTGAAGAAATTAAGAAACTACAGGATCAAGTAAAACTTTTGGAGGATTAGCAAAGGAAATCTGATACTTTTCATGCAGAAGAGCTTCAGAGAGCTCATAATCAAATATAAATATGGAAGAAATCAAAAACTCAAACTTCCATTGGCTATAATCTTGGTAATTTCAAGGAAATTATTTGGAACAACATCATTGAGGAAAGAAATGAAATCTGGCCATGTATCTGGATCATATCTGAGCAAAAGGAATTAGTGGAAAAGGCAAACCAGACAATTGCTAATATAAATAATCAACTAGGAGAAATTCCTAATAGAGCCAACAACATTATAAAAATTATAAATTCTAAAGATAGGTATGAACTAGATGATCTAGGGGTAGATGATAGAACTGAGACCATTCTCTAGGTGAAGAAAGTTCTGATAAAAAAGAACTTAGTAGTGCAGTTGACAGAGAAGTGTCACACTCTTGAATTTGCAATCAATAGATTTTTCTCAAGAATTGATGCATTGAACAAAATGGGTATGCCCTCACTATTTTTAATAGTGATAAATTAATGATTAGGGAGGATTACATGAAGAATCTTAAAGAAACAATAAGAATTGCATCCATGTCCTATATTAAAAGTTCTATGACAGGTAGAGCATTTTATGAAGCTATTGAAAATATCAGTTTTATTCAGCATGAGATAAAACATATTTTTACTATAAAATCCACTTTTTCTAAGTATACTGAGGTAGATGAAATATACCGTAGGGAAATTAAGATTTCAATTCCAGATCAAGAATGGTGGGAAAATCTATGCGAATATCAGGAATAGAAGACATATCAGTTTTTCAAGCCCAACACCAGAATAGAGGCCACTCAGCAACAATTTTCCATCAAAACAGGGCCAAACATGTAAATTCATTTCTTTGGATTGCATTCCTTTCCTTTCTATTAATTTTAAGAAATTATAGCTTGCCTTGTCACTGGGGAATTTATTGCAATTTTTTATATTTTGTCTAAATACTTCATTCTGTGGAAGCATTCGGGGTTGCACCCTTGAGCTAGTTATCAAACATATTTGTAATAAGCTGGAGAATTTTTGATATAATAAAAGATTTTGGATTTACCTCATATGGATTGTATTTCTATGAGTTGTCTTCATTACATTTTTCATTATGTATTCTTCATATAATTTATTTCATTTATAGTTATCCAATTGAAAAATTAATTTAATCTCAGTTTTGTTATCGATCCGCTTTGAAGTTGTAGTTTAATTAAGAGATTAATTTACAAGACTATATGTTATTGTAAATTCCACTTGAAATTTAAATGACACAAAGGTTTCTGTTATAATTTGATTATATTTTGTTGATTATGAAAACGTAGTTTTCATAATTTTTTCTTATAAATGGTGAAATACTCTATCCGAATATTAAATCATTTATACTTCTCTGTATTTTTCTTATCCATCCCACTTAAAATAAAATTAACCATATGTATTTAAAGAAAAACCTTTTGTTTTGATAAGGATATTTATAAGTGTAAATCACCTCCTCAGAAAATTGTCACTGGTCATCCAACTATTCAAAAAAGAAAAAACATTTTAGATGATTTGGCATAACTTATCGACCTTAGGTTATCTCAAAGGTAGACATTAGATTGGCGTTGTTTCTAGGGAAACGAAGAGTTGAAAGCTAAAATTTCCCTAGGTGAACGATTTTAACTTTCCTTTAAGGTGAATAAAGGATAAGGATATAGGTCAAAATATTTCACTTGGCGATTCCACTGGTTCAAGCTGGCTCCCTTTAAGCACACTAGATCGCATTCTAAGTCTAAGATTTTTAACCCTTTACCAAATCTAGAAAGACTTATTAGGGAAGCCTCTTAAATAAGAAGACATAAAACTCCTTCTTCTTCCTCTTCAAATTTACACCTTGAATATTTTTCATGTATAAATCCCTTTTCATTAGTATAATCCCATCCTGATTGGACTCAAGTAACTCCTGGAGTTTCTGAAATTTATTCAAGAGGAGTAGATCTTCAATCAACATTTTTAAAAGAATCACTTGAGTCATATCAAGTTCCATCCTTCCCTTTAAACTCACCTACATCTGAGAAATAATTGGGTTTACACATACTTGAATTCAAGCCTATAAATCTCATTACTCCAATTTCTTATTCTATTCCATCAACCTCCACTAAACGTGAAGAGACATTTTCGGTCTATTCTAATACTTTGTTTGAGTATTAAGGAAGAATATTTAACTCCAGAAGTTTAAAGGTTGGTTGTTAAAATCCCTTTGAAACCCTCACACACTTATCCTCCTTCATTCTCTCCTCCACCTTCTAATACTCATTCACCTACCCAATCATCATCATCATCTTCATCATCCACTGAGATACCCCATACTCCTCCTACTGTTATGAATTTTCGACCCATTGTGAAAGCAAGGTATGCTGCTCTTATTATTCCTAACAACTTGGGAAATTTTCCTGATGGATACCTAAAACATCTACCAATATTTAATGGACAAACAAGTCCCTCAGCAGAGGATCATATATCAGCCTTCCTAGATTTCACTGACAATATGAACATCGAACATGAATATGTCTACATGAGATTATTTGTACAATATTTAGAAGGAAATGTTAGGATCTGGTTTAGGAAACTCAGAGCTAGCTCTATTCAAACATGGAATGAGCTTATAACTATCTTTAAAAACCAATGGGGGTAAAGAAATATGTTGTTATTTTCTCATTGATTTTGAAGAACTAAAGAGAAATCTTGGTGAACCAGTTGCTGAATTTATTAAAATATTTAACAAACTCTACCATAAAATGCTTGTTGATTGTAAACCACTAGTAGTAGCTGCAAAGGTCAGATTTTCCAAAGCATTTGATGATGACTTTGCAGTTATGCTAAGGGAAAGAGTTTCTAACACACTACAAGACATGTAGACAAATGTCATTGCGGTAGAAGCTAATAGGTCAGCTTCTAGTAAAATTAAAGCTAAAGAAGACAAAGAACAAAGAAAATTAAAAGCTAACCTTGATTAATCATCCTCTTCCAAATCCAAACTTGAAGATCATAAAATTGACAAAATCACAGCTTTACTTAGAAACCTTTCCAATACGATCTCTAAAATTGAATTACAACCTATAACTTCTCATAAAATTGTTGTCAGATCTCAAAATCAAAACCAAAATCAATCACAGAGAACCCCTCAACTTCAGATTCTTCAGAGACCAGATCAAAAAATTAAAACTCCTTTTTTGATTGATGATCAGCAACCACAGGATAAAGGCCCTATAATCACTGAATATATCAATAATATTGATTCTTCAGTAGTGAAAATGGCCATAGTTCCTTCATCTTCATCACAGTCTTTGGAACAAGAGCAAGAAGATACTCAACTTTCAAAATATCAAGCATTTTCTAAATTCCTCATTGCAGAGTTAAATAAAATTTACAATCTAAGACCAAGATCAGGCCCAGGTAAACCTCAAAAATATACCACAATGATGGAGCCTGCAATAAAATCCATTCAAACACAAACTCAAACACCTCGGACTATAGATTCATCCACTGAAACCTTTTCATCTGACAAGATCATCCTAACAACTTTTAACATTGAAAAGGAATTGGAAAGGGTGAAGATTTGTATACCTTTGGCTGAACTTTCCAAAAACCCTGGTTATAATAATCAAGTGTCTAAATGGATAAAATCCTCTAGTGTAGATGTTGAGGGAGATGTTATCAATTTGCAAGATGAAAAATCCTCAATAGTGTTTGGCCCTAGTTCTGATATGATTGATGAAATTGTTCCACCATTTTATGTGACCTTAAAGACTCGTGACTTTTTATTGTATAGTTGTATGCTTGATTTTGGAGCTTCACACAACATCATGCAAAAGGTAATTATGGACAAGCTTCAGTTACAAGTTACTCATTTCTATCATGATATTTACACCTTTGATTCAAATAAAGTACCATCCGTAGGATTGATCAAAGACCTAGTTGTAACCTTCGCCCAAATTCCTGTCAAGAGTATAGTTTTAGAGATTATTGTCACTGATATTCCACCCAAATTTGGCATGCCTCTATCTAGATCATGTTGTGCTAAAATTGGGGGATCAATTCAGATGGACATGTATTTTTCTACTATTCCAGTCTATGGAGGTGAGAAAATAAGGTTATATAGGGAAGTCAGATTCCTTCACACTGTTTGTAGAGCTGATCAAGAAAAAATCCACCCTATCTATGCAGTACATTAGGATTTCAGTTGCTTTCAGTTATCTTCTCAAAATTCATCAAACACTCAAATTTCAATTGAAAATATAGTTACTAAGCCAAAGATTGTAGAATCAGATATCTGGAAACATTATTTTGATGGTTCTTGCTCAAAGAAAGGAGTAGGGGCAGGAATTGTTTTAATTTAACCAAATAGAGAAAACATAACTCAGTCATGTAAAATTGAATTTGAGGTTACCAATAACATGGCTAAGTATGAGGCTTTTCTTCTTGGTCTTGAGCTGGCCAAAATTTTAAAGGTTAAAAACTTGTTTTTTTTTCTCTAATTCTGAGCTTATAGTGAATTAGGTTAGAAACCCATGTTAAACAAAACCCAAGGCTTAGGTGCTATAGAAACGAAGTTTGGGATACAATTGAAAACTTTTTCCTTGGATTTAACATAACTTCTATTCCCATAGATGAAATTATGCACGCTGACTCACTTGATGTCTCAACAAGCTCTTTCAAAATCCCTTAGCGAGTATTGCTAGACTACCAAATTCAAGTTAAATACATACCATCAATTCTTGATAACCTTAAACATTGGCAGATTTTTGAAGATGACGAATAATTAAAATTTTTCCTTCAAGTCTTTGATGAATGCTCAAATATGAAAATTGAATAAGATCAAAGAGATATTCAAGGATCAAATCACCAAAATCTAGAAAATTCATTTAATCATAAAATTCTTGGTCATGATATCATTCAATTATCTAATAATTTTATTCCTAAAGGATTAATTCCATTGGAAAAACTATTCGATGATAATGATATCTCTAAAAACCCTTTGTCTAATTCACTCGAGGAAGAAATTGAAGAATGAAATATTGGGACTTGTTGTGCTATAATACAAACCCCAATTATTTTTACTAAAAGGGGACACTTTAAAATAAATAGATAATTTATTTAATTTAATTTTTAGTCTAAGTCAAAAACCTTTAGGATATAAAGTTTATTTTTCTTTTCCGCTTTAATTCCTTTGTGCGCATCGCAATTCACATAGCTTACAAGTTTGAACGACTTAAAATATATTAAGTCATGTGGGCTGCAATATGCGCTAAACCCTTTCCAAAGTTATAAATCTCTCATTGCAAACGCTTTAAACACCGTTATAAACAAAAACCGCATCGCGCCTTATAAAATGATCAAACTTATAAGAAATTCGATTGAAGTTGTGATTCAACGAACCTGACAAACCAATAAAGAAATAAACATAAAACTCCAAAGTCCGATAAAGCATAGCAGCTTTAGTTCTTAGAGCCCATTTCGCATTTCGCAGGATATAACCAAAACCAAGTTTATTACCACATAGAAATTACGATGTGCGATTTGCGCAGATTGCATTTCACGATATTTATCGGTAACATCACAAATGGAAATAGTTATAAGTTGCGATATGCGATAACGGGTAGTTAATTGCTCAAGCATGTGAAATGATTCACGTCAAAGAAAAATGAATATAAAATCTAACGTCTTAATTTGATTGATAGACATTTCATGTGATGGTGTGCAAGAGATTTGATTTAAAATATTATCGGTGATTAATATCATTTAATAGGAATAAGGTTTTGATTGATTCAAATATATTTCAAGAATATTTGAAATGATTGAACGTCGGATTTGTTTTAATTCTATCTGCCTCTCTGTTTTCTATATTTTTAATGTTTTCTTTGTTTGCTTGAAATTAGGAAACCACTTAACAGAGCAAGGAAAATAGAAATGAGAAATAAAGGAAAATAAATTGCCCAAACATCGTCTACCGAAGACTCAGATATGTCTCCCCTATTCTCGAACACCACCTGCAACAAGGATTGCGGAAGTTATTCGTGAGAGGCAATGTATAAGTTTTTCGAGGATGAAAAGCTAAGGGTAATAATCAGAGTTGCTACAACAGGCATGTCAACTCCTTAAGATCTGGCCTATTTCGACGTTGCATGCTCATTCATCCATAAGGTAGCAACAAGGCCAAAGATTCTCCCCTATATAGATATGGTTAAGTGGGTAATTGACCACTTGAACATAGACGATAGAACATTCAAGGATTCAAAAGGTGATAATATCAGTTCATTCATGGCCGAAAGTACCACTTACCCGCCCCATAGCAGAACTATGACAAAGCTTTTCTTCAAAGCTTTAGAAAAAAAAATTTAGACATGATGAGTCATAAAGGAATGGAAGGAAGACCAAGGAAATATTAAATGATATAAACTCGGTACATACCCAATAGCACAAATTCCTTCCCCTTACTGCTATGTTGCTGGTAAGTTATGTAGATTATTTACAAAACCTGATACCACTAGGTTTCTGTAGATTGGATCCCATTAATTGACGCAATCATCAATTCCTTAATTAGGAATTGGGAAAATATCCTATCTAATAATTTAGCTAGAAATATCATGGAGTATAGGAGTAAAAGAAGTGTTTCATCTAGAGAAATAACCCCCTTTTACATGAGTGCCTATGTCATGGAAGAAATTTTTTTTTCTTCTAGTTTTCCTACCATGGGATGGCAATGGACTACTCAAGACCCTACTCCAATCCACATTTACCATAGAGCCCTTTGGGAATCATATATCCATCTACATTTTTACAAAATTTGCCATAGAGTCATGTTGCCTATGCACCATATTATATTCAATGAGAAAGCCCTTAGGGTTTCCAAAGAGGCCAGTACATACATTTTTCCCATTGCTATATGGTTTTCAAAGGAAAGTTTCACCTATGTCAAAGTATTTGGGAGTTATGCTTATCCTCACATCCTACCATATTGTGTTCCTAAGAAGTTACTTGCTAGAGAGATTTCCTACCAACTTATTGTAAATGGTATTTCAAAACAACTTAAAGATGCTAAGAAGGCCATTTGGCCTAATTTTCCTTTACAGTGCGGTACTTTTGCACTTTTTGATATTGGTCATGCCTACAAGGAAGTTTCAAATGTTAATTTGTTGAATTTATTTGTAATGCCAAAAATTCCATATGACCCCAATGATGTGTTTAAGAACTTCATTAAAGAGCTCAAAGTAAAGCCTTTTGTGAAAGAGATATATAGATTTGATGATTTCTTTAAAAGTATTGAAATGTTTTTATATGTACTAAAGTTTGCATCCATTCAAATCAATCAAGATGACTTGGAATATTTCCATGCATATAGAAGCAAGAGATTGGAAAGGATTCCTCTAGATTTATTTACTATTGAAGATGTCAACAAACCAACTCCAAGTATTAGCTTGGATAATGAGGTTAAAGACATGTCTGAAGATGAGTCAGGGCAATCAGAACATCAATCTCAGAATTCAGATCATTCTGAAAATGAATCCGAAAATAGAAATGAGAACACAGAAAAGGTATCAATTAGGTAATCAAAGATATTGAGATGCAAGAGAAAGGAGAAATTAATGGAACATAATCATCTTCCCAAGAAGTTAAACACAATCAAGATACACTTGATCAGTCAGAAAAATCTCAGCCAAAGGATTTGAAGATTGAATGGGATAAGTTTTCTAAGGCAATAAAAAATCCTCAAACAAATCCCAATACTGATTAATCTACCAATTTTTAGACACCAGAAAATTATTAGAAGTTAGTGGAAATTGTTACTCCACTACAACAAGTTCCTGAAACTCATGATCGAGATATCATTATGGCTTATCCTACAGATAAGATAGTGTTACAAGTTGAGTAAATCCCTTCACTAGATGTCTTCTACAGTCCTAGTCATAAGGATGTAGTAAAGAGAAGAATAAGGAGAATAATTGATGATACAGTCTCAAGTATTTCAAATGAATCTGTTAACTTTTTATGGAAGGATCCCCTAGATGATCCTACTAAACATTTAACCAAACTATCATAGTTTGCAGGGGCATATGCTATTGCCACTATTGATAAATCCACTGAAGTAAAAATGTTACTAAAGCAGAGAGAAGATAAAATACAAGATTTAGAGAGACTGTTAGAGCAAGAAAATTCTAACTCCAGCGAGAAAATATAATTGAAGATGTGCCAATTTCAAAAATATTTTGAAAGGTTAAATTTTCAGTATCAAGTACAACTCACTAAGAAGCAAACACAAATGGAAGCAGAAATAAAAAAATTACAAAACCAACCACAGCTAGAGAAATTCATAAAGGAAGCATTGGATGTAAATGTTAAGTTAAAGAAACAACAAGAAGTATTTTTCCAACAAGCTGCCATCACTAGCTCTTATTGTGACTCAAGTGAAATATTGATCCAGCAAATAGCTATCCAGGAACTTGAGTGTGAGAATATTGAGAAGAAAATAAATGAACACATTCAATGGAAAACATCAGACTCATGCAAGGAAGTTGATCTACCCTAGGTAGATAAATTCTACAAGGCGATCTTATTTAAGGATTGGGAAGCACAGATAAATAAAGTAGAGAAAGCAGCAACGAAAGCATCAAGGTTAACAAAGGAAATTACTAAATCCGTATGTGAACAACTTTTGAAAGCAGGACTTATCAAAGAATGCACGTCTTAAGTGCTCTCAGAAGTCAAGCAGTAGGAAACACAGTGGAAACAAAAAGTAGAAATGCAGGAAGAAAGAATTAAAAAAGTAAATATGTTTGATCAAGAAAATTATTGGAATTTTCGGATCAAACCTTATCATCAGTACCAGACCCTGTAGTCTTTAACAGATTCAACAAGAAGATCACATCTAGCACTCTCAAATGCAAGGGATAGGTCAGATCAAGGATTTCATAGCCATCTCAGCTAAAACCTATGCTAGATATTTTTCAACTTCGGGGTCAAATCCAAATGAAAGATCATAATTCATAGTCATATCATTACTTTATTTTCCTAGATTGTAGTTAAATTTTGTCTTACAATGATGGTTGTTTGAAACCTCATCTATTTTTATGTAATAATCTATTTTTAAACATATTTAGTTTAGTATTTAAACCCCTCTCATGCATTTAGATAAGGGTCCAAAAAATTGTTAAAAACGTTTGCAAAAAATGCACTTTTGTAAATTTGTGAGTTCTTTGATGAATTAATTGAACACAGTCTGTTATGTTTTGACATTTGAAGTTGTTTAATTGATGTTGCACTATTGCACTCTTTAAATTTCTTGAAAGTGAAGAGGAGCGGATATCTACTGTCAGTTTACATGAGTCAAACTTCGTACATATGGTACTTATATTCACTTGTATTAATTTTTTCTTTCGAGATTGATAGTTATCTTTTTATTGCATTATATATTTGAAATTTCATTATAGGTGAATGTTAAATGCACTTATGTACTAATATTTGTCTGTGATTTCTTATCTGATATATAATTACACATATGACTGCGATATATTTTCCATAATTATTCTAATCAAACTATTTTGTTAGAAGAATCATCTTACATAATTCTCATCTCTTTCAACTGTTAGATAGTCTACATTACTAATAGTTGGAAGATATCTCTTTAGATCACATAAAGGAAGAAACACCCCAGGAATATAGTATAATAGATAGTGTTAGATAGATGCATGTGATATATTAGAATAATTTTCCATTGCATGTTATATAATCAAAACACACCCCAAAATCATCCTTATTGGGAAATTGGTCCCACTATCCCCAGTCGGAGCCACTACATCAAATGGAAAAGGAGCTTCTTTAAGGTCTAGACCAGGTGGTTTTCCCCCATGTTTTGGCATTGGAATTCCAAGGCTTCAACATTTTGGTGCTAGAAGGAGGGCCTTGTGAATGGAAAGAAGGCTCGATCAATCTAAAGGTCAATCTAAAAGCCTCTCTCCCTCTAAATCCCCATCAACTTCCAAAAAATTATCTAGATCTGCATCTTTAGAATCTGAAGTTGATCATCCTTCTCCAAAGTATCCTAGTGATATTCAACCCATAATGTCTCCCTAGTTTTATCAAAATTCCCCTGAAGTTTAGTCTTTGATAGAAAATTTAGAGAGAGTATCCATTTCTGCTAAAAAACCTGAAACTTCTCAAACATCTGAGATTAGTATTTCATCCTCTTTTGTAATATTCCAAATTACGAAAGATAGTAATATTGAAAAAAAAATTGAAATGTATAGAAAATATTAATACAAACACATGATAAAATCATAGATCCATTATATTATGTATCACAACAGCAAAATATACAACATGTTGAGGAACAAATAACTCAAACTAGGCAAACAAGTCTCCAATGCCCAAATACACTAGAATCCCAAATGATGCTACTATACAGAAATGCCAGAGTACATGAAAATGCAGTCCCAGTGAGGGTTACAACAACTAAAAAATGGAAACAAGTGGATCTACTGATATGATGCTCAAAAGGAGCTGAAAATGGAGAACTAGTATCTCAAACACAATCCCAAGATAACCCGGAAAGGGTTTCTTGAAATACACAAGATGCAAAAATTCTAGACTGCAAATCTCTGTCTAAATCACTATATCACTGGAGCTATATTGAAATAAGGCTGAAATAACAAAGATATGGTTGTTTCTTCTCCTCCCTAACTTTCCAGGTGAAAGGCTGCTCCCTTCACTAGGAAACTAGCTCATAAACAGGGTTTCTCAACCCTCCACTGCAACACCCTGCAAAATAACGCAGTTCCTCAAGGAGAATATGTTTTGGTTGAAGGTAGCTACTTTTCCCAATTCAGGATGGTGGAAATGAAGCACATAATAGCTCTCCTGAGTGGGCACTCGAAGTCCCCTGAGGTAGAGTGTGGGATTCCTGCCTAGAAATTCCCTTGTACTAAACAGTACAGCAAACTCTCCTAAATAGCTGAAGAATGCAAGAAGTCATAATACCAAAACATAAAAAATATTATGAATGCCTCTCATGGTTCTCTTCCCTTCCCTTATATGCTTAGTGAGATTCCTCCCCCTTTGCCCTACTCATTTATGATGCTACTCCCAGGCAAAGACTCCTCCTCCAAAACTGCATTGTCCCCACTAGCTCTACTCTCTCCTATGGTAGTGCTATTGATTTGGTCAATCTTGACCCAGTCTACATGCATTAACCCTTTCCACACCAAGGGTTGATATATTTTATCTAGCTAAATTGATCCACATTCATACTAAAAGTGGTTTATTCCTACTAAAGAGATTTAAGGGTCTCTTTACCCCACTTATTCATCTAAGATGTGAAATAGAAGCAACATATAATATTCCAACTAGCTAAAAGATAATTGGGAATATTACGGTCCTCCCCTCCCAAATTTTTCTTGTCCTCAAGCAACAGCAAAGAAGGATGCTGCAAAATATTCTCTCCTTCCCAAGTGGCATCCTCATCAGGTAGATTCCTCCATCGAATCAAATATTCTCTAATCACCCTGTTTCTTAGCTGCCTCTCCCAAGTATCCAAGATAGTCTCTGGTTGTAAAATTAGATGGCCCTCATCATCAATAGGTGGGAGATCCATGGTGGCAACCACATGTTGTCCAATGGCCTTCTTAAGGCATGAGACACGAAAAATTTTATGGATCTTACTTCCAATGGGAAGCTCCAACTCATATGCTACCTTCCTAACACGAAGGATCACCCTATATGTCCCATAAAATCAAGGATTAAGCTTCTCAGCCCCCTTTTCCTTTAGGGTAGACTATCTATATGGCTAAAGAGAGAGATAGAACAAATCATCAACCTCAAACTGCCTCTCTATCTGAACACGGTCTACATATAAATTTTGTTAGTTTTGTGTTGTAGCAATGTTGTCCTTGACGACCCAGAGTATATCCTAACTCTCTTGAATCCACTCCTTTCCTCTAGGAGCCTTGCTTGCCCCAAAAATCACATCAGCAAATGATAGAGCATCATACCCATAAAGGGCTCAAAATGGGGTCATGTTGATGGACATGTGGAAAGTTGTGTTGTAGCAATACTCCCCCAAATGGAGCTAGCGCAACCATGCCCTTTTTTCCCCGAAACATAGTTTTAGAAGTAGCCTTATATCCACTTGTTAACTATCTTTGTCTGTTCATCAGTCTGTGGGTGATAGCTGGTACTCAGTGTTAACTCCGTACCCACTAACCGAAAAATCTCCTGCTAGAGGCCACCCATGAATAAGCTATCTCAATCATTGACTATGGTCTTTGGGAGACCATGGAGTCTAAAGACATATCTAAATAAGTGCTCGGCCACCTGTGAAGCGGTATATCATGCAGAAATAGAAAATAAATGTGAATACTTTGTTAGTCTATCAACAACTACAAAGATACAATCCTTACCTTGAACCATAGGTAGATAGGTGATGAAGTCCATGGAAATACTCTCCCATTTCCCATCCGAAATAGGGATTGGCTGCAAAAATCATATGGGGTGGTTGTGCTCCCCTTTGTTCTTCTGGAAACTACGCACTCCTTGATGTGTTGGAGAACATCCTCCTTGAGACCCTTCCATGAGAATCTCTCCCAAATAGCCCAGTATGTCTTGGTTAATCCTTGATGCCATGAAAGTGGTGAATCATGTGATGCCTGAAAAATCTTCTTCTTGAGTCTAGAATCTCTAGCCAGGAAGACCTAGTCTCTATAATAGATGACCTCATCCATCACTCTATACCTCTCATTAGTCACTTGTCCATCTAGGATCTCACATGAAAAGCGATCTTTGGAATACTCTACTAGCAACTGGGCCTTCCAATCTGTATCCATACTCAGGAAGGACAACGTTGTTGGCCTCCAAGATACAGAATCTACCACTACATTTCTCTTCCCTTTGACATATTCAATGTCAAAGTCATAGGCTTGGAACTTGCTCACTCATTTCTGTTGCATCTCCTGCAGCGACTTCTTCTCAAGAAAGAACCTAAGACTATTGTGATCAGTCTTCACTCGGATTTTGTTACCCACCAAATATTTTCAGAACTTGGCTAAGGCATGCATGATAGCCAACATATCCTTATCATATATAGGATAGAATCTCTCATGTGGCAACAACTTCTAACTTTCAAAAGCTATGGGGTGTCCCCCTTACATGAACACTGCTCGAATTCCCTCCCCTGAAGCATCACATTCCAACACAAAGGGCTGGGTGAAATATGGTGGAACCAACACCGGGTAGCTATTCATCACCTCCTTGATCCTATCAAATGCTCTCTGCATTGTGGCTATCCAATTGAAAGCTCCCTTCTTATTCAAATTTGTAAGGGGGGCTGCTCGTTGAGAGAAACCTTTAACAAACTTCCAGTAGTAGGTACATATGCCTACAAACCCCCGAAGTTATGTGACATTATTTGGCTTGTGCCAATCTCTAATAGCATGTATCTTCTCTTCATGAAATCTCACTCCATATACTCCAATGATGTGGCCCAAATAAAGCATATTTGTGAGTCCAAACTCACACATGGATAGCTTAGAATAGAATTGTTTCTCCTTAAGAATGTGTAATATTGTCTCAATATGATGTAGATGCTCCTCCCATGTGCAGTTGTAAATAAGAATGTCATCAAATAAAACCAATACAAACTTCCTCAAGTGACCACGAAAAATGTGGTTCATGCAAGACTGGAAAGTTGCTGGAGCATCGGTTAACCCAAAAGGCATCACCAAGATCTCAAAATGGCCATAGTGGCATCTAAATTATGTCTCGGGGATACCTTGGTCCCTCACTCTGATTTGATGATATCCTGATCTCAAATCAATCTTAGAAAAATACTTGGATCCTCTTAGATCATCCATTAACTCATCAATCCTGCAGATTGGATACTTGTTCTTCATTGTCTTCTTGTTAAAGGCCCTATAGTCAATGCACATCCTTAATGTGCCATCATTTTTCTTCACCAAAACCACTAAAGAAGAAAAAGGACTGGTGCTAGGTTGGATGTGTCATAAAGCCAACAGCTCCTGAATGAATTTTTCAATCTTATCCCTGTAGGCTTTTGGATGCCTATAGGGTGTGGTAATCATTTCTTGGATCCCTGCTCCAACTCAATAGTGTGCTCAAACCATCGGTCAGGGGGTCTTCCTAGTGGAATATCTCCAAATACTATAGATTAATGTCCAAAATAGACTCTACATCTGAGTGTACTAGTGCATCCTTGCCCCGTGCTTCTGACATACGTAGTTCTACTACCCACTCTATGTCCCCTTTGCGCAAATCAGCCTCCATCCTATGTGTTGAGTCAATCTGGGGTGGATAGGTGTGTATGCCTTTGATTTTCTTATGTTTATCATTCCCCTTCTCTGTCCAATCCATCTCCACGGTTTCCCAATCTGTGGTAACCTTCCCTAAGGTGATTAACCACTAGACACCCAATATCACATTGGTGTCTAGAATGTCAACCATGAAGAAGTGGTTTTTCAATGTGTAATTTCCCATAGTGATGGTTAATGCCAAAACATATTTGGAACATTGCATGGTTCTAGCTCCTGGAACCAAAACTGAGAAGCCCTCATAGTATTTTATGTGAATTCCTCTCCTCTGCACCAACTGAGTATCAATAAAGTTATGGGTGGCCCCACTATCTATCAATATTGATAATTCATTTCCCTTAATAGTGCCTATAACTCTCAATGTTAGATACTTGGGAACTCCCCGCAAAGCTGCAAGAGTCCCTCCTGTTGGAGCAAATGCTCCCACCACACCTCCTCCTGGTGGTGCACCCTCTCATGATGCTATAGCACTCGTATCCTTCTCCTCATCAGAGAACACCTTAGTACAATGTGAATTCCTTGCAACACATTGGTGGCCTGGTATCCATGGCTCTTGACAAGTGAAACAAAGTTTCCTTCTCCTTAGAACTCCCCAGACATCATCATCAAGATATTTATTCTCATGATTCTCGTTTTTTTGAGAGGATAAATTCTACTAAAAATGGGATTTTGCTTTGGGTAAAGGATGTTGAAGGTCTCTAGCCCTCTCCATAGCTTCTTGGAGCATAGTTGGTCTAGTGGATTTCACCAACCCATGCAATGGTTCAACCAGCCCACCAATCAACATGCACACTCTCCTAGTCATAGTCAAGTCATACACCATGATTGAAAGCTTTAGAAATTCATAGATATAAGTATTTGGATCTCTTGTTTGCTTGAGCTTGGTTAGCTCAACAAAATGTTCTTCTGGATTCGTGGGATCAAATCTCTCCACCAGCCTCTAGGTGAATTCTACATAAGAAGTGAAACTAGAATGCCCAAGTGTAGATAGCTCATGAAACCACCATTCATGTGCTTCACCTTCTAGGTGAAGTGCTACTATCTTGATGGCCTCCATTTCTAAAACTATGTTTAGTTGGAAATAGGTATCCAACTTCTCTACCCAAGCCTTAGTTGTGCACTTGGGTGATCCATCCTAAGAGGGAAAAAAGAACCTGCCCATAGTATGCTGTAGATCTTGGTTCTTCATGTACCCTCCACTTTTATGTTGATTGTGGGATCTTCTACAATCCTTGATCTGACAGAGCTCCTGGAAGTTCAAATACTCCTTGAACCTATGAGATTGAGATTCATATTCTAATAAATAATCACCAAGGGTTGCTTCTCTTAATGGCCCTCCCACCTCACTTCCAAATGATAGGAATGCAGGCATAGTGGAGCGTTGTGAGGAAGGTTGTACTCTTGGTTTCTCACACCATAAATATGAAGTGTCAGAGCTTTCTCCATGATGAGACCCTCTAGGGGATTCCTTCTTCCTTTCTAATTTCATCTCCTTGATATATTTAACAATGTTATACATGGTCTGAAGAAGGAGTTTTGGGATCTCTCTTTCCTCCATTGATATAGATGTATTGCCCCATAAGCTGAGCCAAGATTATGCTCCGATACCACTGTAATATTCCAAATTAGGAAAGATAGTAATATTGAACACAAAATTGGAATGTACAAAAAATATTAATACAAACACATGAGAAAATCATAGATCCATTATATTATGTATCACAACAGCGAAAGATACAACATGTTGAGGAACAAATCACTCAAACTAGGCAAAAAAACCTCCAATGCCCAAATACACTAGAATCCCAAATGATGCTGCTATACAGAAATGTCGGAGTACATGAAAACGTAGTCCCAATGAGGGTTACTGTAATTTAAAAATGGAAACAAGTGGATCTACGGATATGATGCTCAAAAGGAGCTGAAAATGGAGAACTAGTATCTCAGACACAATCCTAAGATAACCCAGAAAGGGTTTCTTGAAATATACAAGATGCAAAAGGTGCAGACTACAACTCTATGGCTGAATCACACTCTATCAATGGAGCTATGCTGAAATAAGGCTGAAATAACAAATATATGGTTGTAACTTCTCCTCCCTAGATTTCCAAGTGAAAGGCTACTCCCTTCGCTAGGAAACTAGCTCATAAACAGGGTTTCTCAATCCTTCACTGCAACACCATGTGAAATAACACAGTTCCTCAAGGATACTGTGTTGTGGCTGAAGGTAGTTTCTTGGCCTAATGCCGGATGGTGAAAATGAAGCTCAGAATAGCTCTCTGGAGTGGGAACTCGATGTCCCCCAAGGTAGAGTGTGGGATTCCTACCTGGAAACGCCCTTGTACTAAACAATACAGAAAAATCCACTAAACAATTGAAGCATGAAAGAAGTCATAAGACCCAAACATAAACAATATTTTGAATGCCTCTCATGGTTTCCATCCCTTCTCTTATATGCTTGGTGAGGTTCCTCATGCTTGGACCTACTCATTTATGATGCTACTCCCATGCAAAGACTCCTCCTCCAAAACTGCGATGTCCCCACTAGCTCCACTCTCTCCTATGGCAGCGTTGTTGATTTGGTCAATCTTGACCCAGTCTACATGCATTACCCCTTTCCACACCAAGGGTTGCTTTATTTTAGCTAGCTAAACTGAACCACATTCATACTAGAATTGATTTATTCCCACTAAAGAGATTTTAAGGGTCTCTTTACCCCACTTATTCATCTAAGCTATGAAATAGAAGCAACATATAATATTCCAACTAGATAAAAGCTAATTGGGAATATTACATCTTTACAACCTCGACGAATATTAACTCAATCATAAATTCAAAAGACATGAATTCTTCCTTTTGAATTTCCCATTGATAGTACTCAAAGGAGAATAAAGAGGACTCAATCAGAGTCAATCGCCAATGAGGTATTATCTCATTCACCTCCATTACCTCCACTCACTTCCACCACTTCCATTCCAACAATCAGTGTTACTTTAACTAGTTCCAATACTCAGACTACTATCCCTTCAACTAGTTCTAGAACTCAGCCTGTCTCTTCTTTAGCTTAAACTCAATCCATCACATCCACCCATAGTAAAATGGAAGGCCACCCATGGAACAATCCAATGGCCGTAAATATTCCTTCTCCTCTTCATGCTCTACCAAAATCGCCTGAAAGATGGTTACCTAAATTTAATCCTAATGATGGTCTTCCGGCATAAGAACACATTCATAATTATATGTTAGCCATCAATTTAAGATAGGTAGTTGAAGAGGATTGTGTTGTAAGATTATTTCCATACACTCTCACATGATCTATAGGATCCTGGTATTTTTCATTACCTGCCCCCTCTATAACTAGTTGGAATATGTTCGAAGAACAAGTTCTATCTAAGTTTGGGGATGAAAGGACCACTTCAACGCTCATCAATGATTTATCAAATATAAAGGCTAAATCAATGGAGAAAATAAAAGATTTTAACTCAATATTTAATAAATGGCTCAATAAAATTCCTGCTACTTCAGTTCCTGGTGCAACAGCTCAAATTGAGTGGTATATTTGATCTCTTCCATCCAATATAGCCATTTTTGTTGATAAAGAAAAACTGCCTACACTTGCAGAGAACATGAAGGAATATTTATCTGTAGAAAAACGCATAACCGCTCTTGAGAATAAGAATTATCAATAAGATAGAAAATCAAAGAAGTTATCCTTCAAAGATGATTCAAAAAAGAATCCATCTAAAGACCCTTTTGATGTATAAGGTCTCCTATGACAAACGAGATGGCAGATATCAAGAAACAAGTCATTGGAAGTTCTAGCTCAAAAAAGACTTTCAGACCCTTTAAGAAAAATCAGTCCTCTAATACTCAACCATCGAATATCATAACTAATGTTGAGTCTGATCAAGATACAGAGGAGGAATAAAATGAAGAAGAAGAATAAGTTGAACTAAATGGAATGTGGGATTTCATCCTACTAAATGAAGAACAACCAGAAAATTTAGCTATGAGTACAAGGAGAAAAAATACTACTAAAGCAACGTAGCCAAATCAACAACAGAAGAATTTAATGCTTGCTAAGGATAAAATAGTAAGTAAAAAGTCTACTTCTAAGGCTACACAAACAAGTCCTGTTACTTCAGATACTCCACCTACATAAAAAACAATGGTAGTCTCAGACACTATTGACTACAATGCAGTTGAAGATATGAAGAAGGCCAAGGCCAATATTTCAATTCATGAACTTTCTAAATTAAAGAAGAAACATAAATCTTACTTAGAGATTTGAGTGAAGTTCCTTCATTAGCCTTACCTGCTCTAGTAGTATTTCAAGCTGCTAATGAAATGGGTAAACCACCTTCTCCTTCAAATAAAATAGATGCTACAAATTTTATTATGATAGGTGATTGATCCATCTCTCATACTCCTCCATTCCTCTAAACATATGAGATCTATAATAAAAATTTCCATAATTATTTAATAGACTCAGGGGCTTCTTCTAATATAATGTCAAAATCAGTCTGTGCTACTTGATAGAACTAAAGTAGAAGTTGTGGGATAAATAAATTATGTTTCTATTAGATTGTCATCAAATCCCAAGGTTGCTCAAATAATCAATATATTGGTGGCTGATATTCTTGAGTTTTATGGTTTAGTATTAAGCATAGACTGGTATGAAAAGCTTCATGGATATTTTGCAACAGACTGGTCACATATGTGGCTACCATATAATGGAAAGCTAAATCAAATCTGGGTAAACCGTGAAAATTTCATGAAACATACAGTCATCGATTTTTGAAGGAATAAACGAGCCAGTAGCATTCAATAATAACATTATTGGAAATTACTTGGAAGAATCATTTTTGGGAAATTCCAATGCTCAACCATCACCGTTTTTTGATGATGCAGTTATTTCACAGATCGAGAATTTTTCCGAGATAGAAATTTCGAAATGTAAAAAAATTGTAGATAAACCAGTAGTTAATTCTTTATTCTGGACTCTTTATTTTGACGGCTCTAAATTTGAAGATGGTGCAGGGGTTGGCTGCATTTTAATAAGACTAGAAGGAGAGAAAACCATGTTAACCTGTAGACTTGAATTCGATTGCACAAACAATATAGCCGAATATGAAGCATTAGTCCAAGGATTGTACAAAGCAATTGATCTTAACATCAAATATCTGAAAGTCCTAGGAGATTCAGAAATAATTGTTAGACAGGTAAGAAATACCATTCATTGTAATTCTGAACATTTAAAACATTACCAATCATTAGTCCAATAATTTACCATTAATTTCTTAACCTTCAATATTTCTTCTGTGCCTTGAATGCAGAATGCTAGTGCAGATCTACTGGCTAATGTAACATCGAAGTTAATTCCATCTCAAGAATTTAGTCGTGATATATTTTCCATTGAATTAATTTTTAGACCATTTGTTCCTAACAATATTACCAATTGGAGAGTATTCAATAATGATTCAGAAATCATAGATTTCCTAACATCTGAAGGATTGTATGATAATCAAATTTTGGATGAAAATGAACATAACATTCAGATAAAGGAAGAACAATATGAAAATCCAATTCCTAAGTCATTTTTCAAGTTAGAAGACCTTTATGATTTGAAAGATAGTTTTAAAAGACTTACTAACTCAAAAACTCAAAGTTCTACCTTAAGATTTGAGTTATTGAATCTTGGAACTGACGATAAACCTCAAAATGTCAATCTAGGTCTTGGTCTATCTTCCAACGAAAAATTATCATTTATTAGGTTACTAAGAATGTACAAAAGTGTTTTTTTTTGGGGTTACACTCATCCTAAAATATATTACACTTCTGTGAATCAACACACAATTCTGATGATTTCAAATGAGAAACCTATACAACAAAATTTGAGGAAGATTCACCCGAATCTTGAAAATAAAATCAAAATAGAACTGAACAAACTCTGCAAAGAAAATATCATCTTTCGAGTTAGACATTCTAAATGGGTTTCAAATTTGGTTCCTATCAGGAAGAAAAATGGTGATATTATAATTTGTATTGATTTTAGAAATTTTAACAAAGCATGTCTGAAAGAAAGCTTTCCATTACCAACCATGGAACAAGTACTACAAACAGTAGCTGGTTCTGAAATTATTTATTTTCTAGATGGATTCTTGGGATACAAACAATTCTAGTACATCCAGATGACAGATTAAAGACCACATTCAGGACTAAGTGGGGAAGATACGCCTGTCAAAAGATGCCATTTGGGTTAATTAATGCAGGTGCCACTTTTTAGAGAGCTATGGACACAAATTTTAGGGGTATCATCAATAAATCAGTGGTTATAAATTAGTGGGACATGTAAAAGGTATGGCATCTCATTAAATCCAAAGAAGTCATTTTTTTCTTTAGATGAAGGAAAATTTTTAGGATTCATTCTCTCAAAGAAAGGTATCTATATTGATCCTGAAATAATTGAAGAGATTAAAAGAATTTATTTCCCTCATAACAAGAAATCTATGTAGTCATTTCTTGGGAAAATAAATTTTGTAAAAACGTTTGTCCCTGACATTTTGCAAATATTTTTACCATTACAAAACATGATTTAGAAAAAATCAATCTTTAAATGGGGACATAATGAAAGAGAAGAATTTGATTTGATCAAACAATCCATTATCAATGCTCCATTCCTATCTACCCCCAATTTTCTTAATCCTTTTACTTTATATAATTTTTCATCAGATACATGATACGCTATTGTTTTAACCCGGCTTAATGACCAACAAATTGAAGTGCCAATATCATTCTTTAGTTCCAATTTGCAAGGTGCATAATTAAATTATTCATATGTTGAGAAGCAAGCATTTGTTGTCTTTAAGGCTATAAAGCATTTCAGACCATTTCTCCTAAGAAATCACACCAAAATAATAGTTCCATTCTTTGCAGTGAGACAACTGTTAATGCAAAGAGAATTAGGAGAGAAAAGGGCTAACTGGGTTACCCCTTTACAAGAATATGATGTAGAAATTAGGCCCTCTAAAATTGCTAGATGTCAAGGTTTTTGAAAAATGCTAACAAGAGCATCCCATGTATCATCAGAAGAATATTCAGGTAAAAATGTGCAAATATCAGAGGTAAGCATCAACGATGTGTAATCTCAATACATTGATCTCATACTGTATTTGAAAAATGGATGTGCCCCAACCCAACTCAGTTATAAAAAAAAATTTCTTTAAGATTAAAGGCCAAGAAATATGAATTAATTAAACATGTATTGTTTAGAAGAAACTTTGATTTTGTACTATTAATATGCTTAGAGAAAACTGAATCAGAAAAAGTCTTGCAGGAACTCCATGATGGACTAGCTGAAGGAAATTTTGGAGGAAATACAACAGCACACAAAATCCTGCATGTAGGTTACTATTGGCCTACACTTTTCAAATATGCTCATGAATATGCAAGAAAATGCAAAGTGTGTCAAAGTGCATTTGGAAGACAAAGGAAGCCAGCCTTCCCATTACAGCCAATTAATATCGAACAACCATTTAAACAATGGGGACTAGATATGATTGGTGAGATCGTTCCTAACTCTTCCAAACATCATAAATATATTCTCAGAACTACAGATTATTTTAATAAATGGGTAGAAGAAATTCCATTGAAGGTAGCCAACTCAGAGAATAATATTGATTTCATTGACCAATATATCATAACTAGGTTTGGTTTACCTACTGATTTATGTTCGACAATGCATCTTATTTCTCAGGAACTGCCACGATAGAATTTGCAATCAAAAGAGGCTTTGAACTTAAGTATTTTGCAAATTATTATCCATAAGGAAATGGTTTAGGATAATCCACAAATAAAAACCTGATTAGAATCATCAAACGAATTTTTGATCAAAATCAATGAAATTGGCATAAGTCATTAATTTTTTCTCTTTCGGCAGATCGAATAACTCGGAAAGCTTCTATTGGAACTTCTCCATTCAATCTTGTTTATGGAAAATAAGTTGTTCTTCCTACCAATGTAGTTATTCCTTCTCTTTCCTTTGTTCAATTTATCGATGAATCTCCTTCTTCTTCCTTACAACTAAGGAAATTTCAAATTCTTAAGTTAGAAGAAGAAAAAGAAAAAGCTAAACAGACTCATGCACATCATCAACAGATAGTAAAATCTTCATTTGATTCAACTTATGTTACTCCCAAAAACTTTCAAATTGGTGATCTGGTATTGAAATGGGACAAAGCGCATGAGGAAAAAGGTAAACACACTAAATTTCAAAAACTTTGGCTAGGTCCATTTCAAATAATTGAAGAAATAGGCCCATCAACATTCTTATTGCAAGATCTATCAGGAAAAAGAGATTATTTTCCTGTTAATGGGAAGATTTTAAAGAAGTACTTTTCATAGGAGGTAACCCCTTCTATTCCTGTATACTATTGTCTTTTTTTTTCCTTAGGAAACTAAAAGTTTCATAGTATTAATATTTGGCTTTTCAAATAAACATCTTAGATGATCTTTTTGATTTATCGCTTATAGAAATAAGAAATGTTAAGGAAACAATCGAAATATTCGAAAGACAAATAGATTCTATTTTCACTAAAAGATACAATTTCACTGAAGTTATTTATTCTTTAATGAACTCTTATCTTTATAAAGCATGGTTATTCTATTATCAGTCAAAAAAAGAATCTTTAACATAGTAAATACTCTTTTACGCAGAAATAATCTAAAACTATAAAAAATTTATCATCCAGAATCCTCAAAAGGACCAATGATTCACCCCTTCCATGAAAACTTATCAATTTTTAGAAAGAAATTCAGAAATGATTATACTAGAAAAGCTTAAAAGATAATAAGTCTCATCACAAGCTTGTTTACCATGTTCATAAGGAAATAGTTGAACTGACATTACCAATACTGCCTACCAAAACAGGGTAATGAATTGAGATTATATCAAAAGGACAAGGGGTCTCATCACAAGCCATCTTGATCAGTTTAATTACAACTAGTGAATGGCATTGTCAATATTTGGTTACCAAGCCAAGAAAATGGCTTTTTAGTAAATAAAAATATTACAAAAAAGAAAAACAAGTTACAAAAAAGTTTATAAAATTAGAATTTATTTTTGAAAATTGTAAGAAAGGCTGGATGGGACAATGAATCATTGTTGGGTAAAAGGTAAACCTGCTGAAAGCTTAAATTTCCTATTGGATCAGAGGCTCTACCTATGAAAAAAGAGTAAATACTTATAAAGCTAATCTGGAAGAGCCACCTACTTTATCTTTTTGAACTGAGTAAAGGCTGATATAAATTCTCATACTTTTTCTTTTTTAAAGATGAATTCTTATTAATTATAATTAAGAGATATTTTGTTGCTTAGTGAATATTATTTATTCGAAATTCATTTCTGGAACTATTTTTATTTCAATTTTTTTTTAGAAATTTCAAAAAGTTAGTCAGAGATGGTTGGTTCTCCCAAGTGAATCACCAATTGTTGTGCTATACAACAACCCACATTTTTTTTACTAAATGGGGACCCTTTAAAATAAATAGGAAATTTATTTTATTTTATTTTTAGTCTAAGTAAAAAAAAATTAGGATATAAAGTTTCTTTTGCTTTTCTGTTTTCATTCCTTAGTGTGCATCGCAATTCACATAGCTTACAAGTTTAAACGACTTAAAATATATTGCGTCATGCGGGTTGCGATATGCGCTAAACCCTTTCCAAAGTTATACAAATCTCATTGCAAACGCTTTTAACAACGTTATAAACAAAAACTGCATCACGCCTTATAAAATGATCAAACTTATAAGAAATTCGGTGAAATTTGCTATTAAACGGACCCAATGAAACAACAAAGAAATAAACATAAAATTCCAAAGTCCGATAAAGCATAGCAACTTGATTTCTTAAAGCTTATTTTGCAGGATATCACCAAAATCAAGTTTATTACCGCATAGAAATTGCTATGTGTGATTTGTGCAAATCGCATTTCACGAGATTTATCGATAAGATCAAAAATGGAAATAGTTATAAGTTGTGATATGCGATAATGAGTAGTTAATTTCTCAAGCATGTGAAATGATTCACATCAAATCAAAATGAATATAAAATATAACATCTTAAGTTGATCGATAGACATTTCACGTGAAGGTGTGTAAGAGATTTGATTTAAAAGATTATCGATGATTAATAGCATTTAATAGGAATAAGGTTTTGATAGATTCATAAATATTTTGAGCATATTTGAAATGATTGAATGCCATATTTGTTTTAATTCTATCCTCCTCTCTGTTCTCTATATTTTTAATGTTTTCTATATTCGCTTGAAATCATGAAACCACTTAACAGAGCAAGGAAAGTAGAAATGAGCACGAAAGGCAAAGAAATTTCCCAAACATCATCTACCAAAGACTCAGATATGTTTCCCCTATTCTCAGACACCACCTGCAACAAGGATTGTGGAATTTCTTCGTGGGAGGCAATGTATAAGTTTTTCGAGGATGAAAGGCCAAGGAAAATAATTAGAGTTTCTACAGCAGGCACGTCAACTCCTTCAGATCCGACCTATTTTGACGTTGCATTCTCATTCATCCATAAGGTAGAAACAAGGCCAAAGATTCTCCCCTATACATATATGGTTAAGTGGGTAATTGACCATTTGAAAATAGAAGATATAACATTCAACGATTCAAAAGGTGATATTATCGGTTCAGTCAGGGTAGAATATTTGAGGACAATGTACCACTTACCTGTCCTGCAGTAGAACTATGACAAAAGCTTTTCTTCAAAGCTTTAAAGAAAAAAATCCATACCTGATAAAATTCATAAAGGAATGGAAGGAAGACCAAGGTAAGCTTAAACGAGATAAACTTGGTATGTAACCAATAGCACAAATTTCTTCCCCTTACTGGTATGTTATGTAGATTATTTGCAAAACCTGATACCACTAGGTTTTCTATAGATTGGGTCCCATTAATTGACGAAATCGTCAATTCCTTAATTCTGAATTGGGAAAATATCCTATCTAATAATTTAGCCAGAAATATAATGGAGTATAGGAGTAAAAGAAGTGTTTCATCTAGAGAAATACCCTCCTTTTATATGAGTGCCTATGTCATGGATGCAATTCATTTTTCTTCTAGTTTTCCTACCATGGGATGGAAATGGACTGCTCAAGGCCCTACTCCAATCCATATTTTCCACAAAGCCCTTTGGGAATTGGATTTCCATCTAATTTTTTACAAAATCTTTCATAGAGTCATGTTGTTTATGCACCAGATTATATTCAATGAGAAAGCCCCTAAGGTTTCCAAAGAGGCTACTACAGACATTTTTCCCATTTCTAGATCGTTTGGAGAGGAAAGTTTCACCTATGTCAGGGTATTTGCAAGTTATTCTTCTCCTCACGTCCTGCCATATTATGTTCCTGACAATTTACTTGCTAGAGATATTTCCTCCTAGCTTGTTGTAAATGGTATTTCAAAATGGCTTAAAGATGCTAAGAAGGTCGTTTGGCCTAATTTTCCTTTACAGTGCGGTACTTTTTTAGTTTTTGATATTGGTCATGCCTACAAGGAAGTTTAAAATGTTAATTTGTTGAATTTGGTTGTAATGTCAAAAGGGACATGTGACCCCAATGATTTGATTAAGAAATTCATTGCAAAGCTCAAAGTAAAGCCTTTTGTGAAAGATATAGATATATTTGATGATTTCTTTCAAGGTATTGAAAATTTTTTAGATGTACTAAATTTTGCATCAAGCCAACTCAATCAAGATGACTTGGAAGCTTTCCAAGCATATAGAAGCAAGAGACTGGAAAGGATTCCTCTGGATTTATTGACTATTGAAGATGTCAATAGAACAACTCCAAGTATTAGCCTGGATAATGAAGTTAAAGACATGTCTGAAGATGAGTCAGGGAAATCAGAACATCAATCTCAGAATTTGGATCATTCTAAAAATGAATCTAAAAATAGAAATGAGAACAGAGAAATGGTAATCAATCAGGTAATAAAAGAGATTGAGATGCAAGAGAAAGGAGAAAGTAATGGAATAGAATCATCTTCCCAATAAGTTCACCACAATCAAGATACACTTGATAAGTCAGAAACATCTCAGCTAAAGGATTTGAAGAGTGAATGGGATACGTTTTCTAAGGCAATAAAAAATCCTCAAAAAAATCCCAATGCTGATCAATATACCAATTTTTAGACACCAGAACATTCTTAGAAGTTAGTGGAAACTATTACTCCACTACAAAAAGTTCCTGAAACTCATGATCGAGAGATAATTCTGGCTTATCCTACATAGCAGATAGTGTTACAAGTTGAGTAAATCCCTTCGTTGGATTTATTCTACAATCCTAGTCATAAGGTTGTGGTACAGAGAAGAAAAAGGAGAAGAATTGATGATAGAGTCTCAAGTCTTTCAAATGAATTTGTTGACGTTTTATGGAAGGATCCCCTAGCTAATCCTACTGAACATTTAACCAAACTATCACAGTTTGTAGGGGAATATGCTACGACCACTTTTGATAAAGCCACTGAAGTTAAAATGCTACTGAAGCAAAGAGAAGATAAAATACAATATTTAGAGAGATTTTTAGAGCAATAAAAGTCTAACTCTAGCGAGGAAATAGAATTGAAGATGTCCCAATTTCAAAATGATTTTCAAAGGTTAAATTTGCAGCGTTAAGTACAACTGACTGAGAAGAAAACACAACTGGAAGCAGTAATAAACATATTACAAAGCCAACCACATCTAGAGAAATTCATAAAGGAAGCATTGGATGTGAATGCTAAGTTAAAGCAACAACAAGAAGTATTTTTCCAACAAGCTTCTATCACTAGCTCTTATTTTGAGTCAAGCGAAATATTGATCCAGCAAGTAGCTATCCAGAAACTTGAGTGTGATAAGATTAACAATAAAATCAATGAACACATTCAATGGTAAACATCAGACTCAGGAAAAGAAGCTGATCTACCCCAGGTAGATAAATTCCACAAGGAGATATTATATAAGGATTGGGAAGCATAGATAAAGCAAATAGAGAAAGCATCGAAAGGATGAAGTTTAACAAAGGAAAATACTAAATTTGTATGTGAACAACTTTTGAAAGAAATACTTATCAAAGAGTGCACGTCTGAAGTGCTCTCAGAATTCAAGCAGATGGAAGCACAATGGAAACAAAAAGTGGAAATGTAGGAAGAAACAATTAAAAAAATAAATAAGTTTGATCAAGAAAATTATTGGAATTTGTTGATCAAACCATATCATCAGTACCAGACCCTGCAATCTTTAACAGATTCAACAAGAAGATCATAGCCAACACTCTCAAATGCGATATTCAAGGGTCAGGTCATATTGAGTTTTTTGCATCCAGCTCAGCTCAAACCTATGCTAGATATTTGTCAACTTCGGGATCAAATCCAAATGAAAGATATGAATCATAGTCATATCCTTACTTTATTTTCCTAGATTGTAGTTAAATTTTGTCTTACGAGAATGGTTGTTTGAAACCTCCTCTATTTTTATGTAATAATCTATTTTTAAACATATTTATTTTATTATTTAAACCCCTCTTATGCATTTGGAAAAGGGTCCTGAAATTTGACAAAAAAATTTGCAAACAATGCACTTTTGTAAATTTGTGAGTGCTTTGATGAATTAATGGAACACGGTCTGTTATCTTTTGACATTTAAGCCGTTTAACTGAAGTTGCGCTATTGTACTCTTTAAATTGCTTGAAAGTGAAGAGGATAAGATATCTATTCTCAGTTTACATAAGTATAACTTCGTACATATGGTACTTCTATTCACTTGTATTAAGTTTTGCTTTCTAGATTGACAATTATATTTTTATTGCATTATATATTTGAAACGTCTTTATATGAGAATGTTAAATGAACTTCTATACTAATATTTGTCTATGATTTCTTATCTGATATATAATCACACATATGAATGTGATATACTTTCCATAATTCTTCTAATCAAACTATTTTTTTAGAAGAATCATCTTACATAATTTTTCATCTCTTTCAACTTTTAATTAATCTACATTACTAATAGTTGGAAGATATCTCTCTAGATCACATAAAGGAAGAAATACCCCAGGAATATAGTAGAATATATAGTGTTAGATAGATGCATTTAATAGATTAGAATCATTTTCCATTGCATGTTACATAATCAAAACACACCCCAAAATCATCCTTATTGGGAAACTGGTCACACTATCCCCAGTCAAAGCCACCGCATCAAACAGAAAAGGAGCTGCTTTAAGGTCCAGACGAGGTGGTTTTCCCCCATGTTTTGGCAATGGAATTCCGAGGCCTCAACAGGACTTTATATGATGTAAGAAATGTTAAGTTATCATCAACCTTTCCTTTGGATGTAAAACTCAAATACTTGAATCTCCTTAAAAATGACAAAGATGTGTTTTCCTGGTCTTATAACAAATTAAAAACTTATGATACAAGAATAGTTGAGCACAATATTCATTTAAAACCAGAGGAAAAACCCTTTTAACAAAAATTAAGAAGAATTAATCCCATAATACTCCCAACCATTGAAAAGAACTTAAAATTTGCTTGATGCTCATATCATTTTACCTTTAAGGTATTCTAATTGGGTAGCTAACCTAGTTCCAGTCAGGAAGAAAAATGGTGAGGTTAGGCTATGTGTAGACTTCCAAAACCTGAACAAATCATCCTTAAAAGATAATTATCAATTTCCCAAAATGGATCATATGCTTCAGAAAGTTTGAGGATCAAGTAGGATTTCTATGCTAGACGAATTTTCAAGTTACAAACAGATCATGGTAATTCAACCTGATCAATACAAAACTACTTTCATCACTCCTTGGGGTACAATTATGTATGCCAAGATGCCATTTGGGTTAACTAATGCTGGAGCTAATTTTAAGAGAGCTATGGATATATCATTTGTAGGTAAAACCTCTGAATTTACTGTTATTTTTTTGGATGATTTAACTCTTTTCTCTGATTCTGATGAAAATCATTTAAAACACTTGAGAAAGGTTTTTGACAAGTGTAGGAAATTTGGCATATCCATCAATCTGAAGAAATATTTATTTTCTATAAAGGAAGGGAAATTACTAGGGCATATAATCTCCAAGAATGAAGGTATAATTGACTGAAAGAGAGTATCAGCCATTCAGACTCTATCTCTACCAAGGAATAAGAAAGATATTCAAACCTTCCTTGGAAAGATTAATTTTGTCATAAGGTTCATCCCGAATTATGTAGAGATAGTAAAGGACATAATTGATATGATAAAGAAAAACAATGAAGTTAAATGGACAACTCCTGCTAGGTATTCTTTCGATCAAATAAAAAAGGCAATATCTGAGGCCCATACATTAGCTAGTTCTGATTATTCTTCACCTTTTAGCATATTTTCTTTTGCATCTGAGACAACCTTAGCTGTTGTACTTTCACAAAAGAACACCAATGGTGATGACCAGCCTATAGCCTTTTTTTCAAAATTTATGAGGGATGCTGAACTTAGGTACAATATTATGGAAAAACAAGCTTATGCTTTAGTTCAATCCCTCAAAGCCTTTAAAACCTATGTCCTGCATTCACACATTAATGCATATGTTCCTAATCTTGTTGTTAAAAATGTTTTAACCCATCCTGGCACTGATGGAAAAAGAGAAATATGGATTGCTAAAATACTTGAATTTGATCTTGAAATTGAAACCACAAAGCTAGTAAAAGGCCGAGGTTTGGCCAAATTGTTAGTTGAATCCAACTGCAAAGTATTAGGGATAAATCTAGTTGCTGAAATTTCACCAAGGGAGAATCCACAAGAACCTCCCTCTATATCATAGGAGAATCCACAAGAACCTCCCTCTATATTAGAGGAGAATCCACAAGAACCTCCTTCTCTTATGGAAGGAGAGAACCCACAAGAACCTCTTCCTTTAGATCAATCTATTCTTGTTCACATAGATCAGAAATATCTAATTTCTGATTGGTATTATGATATTGCACAGTTTGTCAAAGATTTTCAATGTGCAGCTGGTCTTAATTTGAAGCAGTGCAAAGCTCTAAAGCTCAAATCAATAAAATACTGCATTATCAATGCTAATCTATACTGGAAAGACCCTCTAAATATTCTTCTTCTTTATTTAATTGAAAATTAAATAGAGGGAATTATAGATCAATTCCATGCAGGATTTTGTCGTGGACACTATGCCTAGAGAACAATAGCCTACAAAATCTTGAAAGCAATTTTTTATTGGCCCTCACTTTTCAAGAAGTTGGAGCAAGAGTAAGGATTTGTGTACCATGTCAATTATTTGTAGGGAAACAAAAATTGTCAGCACTTCCTTTGGTTCCAGTATCAGTTTATGCTCCTTCTCTACAATGGGGGTTGGAATTTATTAGGGAAATTCATCCATAGTCAACTACTCAACACATATGGATTCTAACTTCTACTTATTATTTTACCAAATGGGTAGAAGCCATATCTGTTAAAAATGAAACTGATACTGTTGTGATTAAATTCCTTGAAGAAAATATCTTATCAATATTTGGATTTCCTCAAAAAATTGTAATAGATAATGCAGTAACTTTCAGCAGTGTTAAAATGATTGAATTCTGTCAAAAATAGTCAATTCTACTACATCATTCCACACCATATTATCCTCAGGGTAATGGACTTATAGAATATTCCAAAAAGAGCTTATTTAAGGTCATTAAGAAGACTCTTGAATAACATAAGAAGAGTTAACACACTTAACCTAAGCCCTTTGGGCGAACATAGTTTCTCCTAAGAAATCAACAGGCGAGTCTCCTTTCCAATTAGTTTATGGAAAGGAAGTAGTTTTTCCTACTCATTTAGCTCTAACTGTTATGATATTTCTTCAGGAATATTATGAAGAAAAATATCATTTCTCGAGAAGGATTAATCCAATTATTGAGTTGAATGAAGACAGAGATGAAATTCAGTACCAGCTAAGAAAATACCAGAACAAAATGAAAGAGTTTTTTGACAGGAAATCAGGAGAAAGAAATTTCAAGAAAGGACACCTCGTGCTCAGATGGGATACAAGGAGAAAAGATAAAGAAAAAAATGAAAAATTTGACAACCTCTGGTTTGGTCCATTCATCATTGCAGAAGTTAAAGGGAACAATACATTTATCCTACATAATTTGGAAGGAGAGTATTCCTCATTGCTATTCAATGGGAAATACCTGAAACATTATATTTAGTATTGATTCTTCATTCATTCAACATCTATAAATATTTGGAGAGTTTATTTATTTTTGAAAATTGCAAGTGAGTATCTATTTCAGAAAAGACTCCATAGCCCAAAGAGAAGACATTTGGATCTGCTTGTTCTCTGCATCCCATAGGGGGAAGCAGTCCCTAGATGAAGTCGATGTTGTAACATTATCTAGTATAGATAAGTTAGAATAAATAGTCAAATAATTTTGAAAATGTTAAGGTAGGATATGGATTCAAAGAATGAAAAAGTTAAAAAATGTTAGGAAAATTTGATGTTCTATAGGCATCCATATCAATAAAATGATAGGTGTTAGCTGCCCTAAATAAAGAAGGAAAAGAAAAAAAAAATGTTATGGAAGAATGAGAAAAGGAAAACTTCATTTTATATTGTTAAAATTCATAGGCTGCTAGTCTAAATGCACCATAAAAAGTCATTCTTTGTATTTTTATGTGCAGAAGAAATATTTAAAAAATAAGAAGGTTACACTAAGGTTTATATGGTTATTTTAGCATATTACCCCATATCCTAAGTGTTATAGGTCAATTTGGGCACCATTCCCAATGACCTGGTTAAACTGGACATCATCCCCACAACCAATGAATAGGGTCTATAATCGCCTATCATTTCAATTGCTACATGCCCTAAGACAAAGAACAAGAGAAAATCATCCATGACTTCCATTGCAAGGTTTCCAAGATTTGAAGTACATTTTATATCACCTATGAGCTTACCAACGCAGCCTCTTTAGGGACTAAATTTTTTTCATATGCAGTTACCTCCATTCAAGGGTGCTCTAGAAAGCACTTATCGACATTCAAGAGTGTGCTGGTCAATTGGGAGTGAAATTCTCATTGTTCTATAATCTCCACATGGCCAGCACCTTCTAGAAGAGTGCATATGTGTCAAACTTCGAATACATGTGTCCATTCAACACATATGAGCTTAAGAACATGTCTTGCCTATTATTAGAAAGTCATTGATTGTGAAACTAACTTCCACTCATCTATAAATTGAGCACAAATCCTAGTGCTTGAAGAGGAAGAAATTTAGTAGAGAAATGTTGTTGGAATCTCAATTGAGTGTTTGATTTGAGTGATATGCTGCTAGATCGATTTTCATTGTGATGAGGCTGGGATGATGCTGGAGTTGGTGACATCAAATCAATCCCTGGTTATAACCTCCCCCTTCTATCCATTAATAAATATTGCTGCTCATTTTCCCACATATGTATCTGTATAAGCTTCTATATTTCATATTATGGATTCTTAGCTGATGTATATGTTTCATGTTTCATTGATTTAATTGATTAAGGTAAATATCCATCTGTATTTTGCAATCTCTTTGTTGTTTAGTGTTTATACTTGCAGGAAATAGTCTGGTGATCAAAGTTGGATTGGAAGCTACAACAAGAGCGACATAAGGAGAATAGGAAGCACTTGGACTCAAAGTAGGTTTCTACATATTTTTGTGTGTCTATTTACTATTAGGAAAAGTGTCTGCAAATTCTTTGATCTATTGTTACAAATGCATAGCACCACATTTAGGGAATGTGTTTTATCCATAATCCATAATTCTGCATAACAAATTTGCGACTCCACTGGGGAGTTTACCTCCATCCTTCATGTATTTTTCCTCTGCTTATCCACCCAGTAGGCTTTACTCTCAATTATTAGGCTTTTGAAACAAGGAATTTCATTAGAAGTGTGTCAATAGTTTGAGTTTTTTGTTCTCTGCTGCACCCAACGCACTGTTGGTCAAGATACAATGCTTTTCATAGCACTGTCTCCCACTTAGGGGTTCTTTGCAATGCACTGTCTCCCCTTAGAGACTGTGTTTCCCCCTAAGCTAACCAAATTCCCTTTGAATTTTTCATTGCCATCACTTTCATCCTTTTGTTTGATGTGTTTTCAACTGTCTTATGCCTCATAAAGACCAGTGAATTTACCTGAATCTTCCTCCTTCAAAAAGTAAGTTTTTTAAATGTCTCTCTAAGTGTTTTTCTTTATCATTGAAAACAAAAATTCAAATTATTTTATTTCTGCATTATATCCATTTGCTTTTGTAAAGGAAATTGTCATTAAATTCTTCATTTCCTGTAGGAAAAATTGTAGTTCCATTCTTCATTTCTCCTAAAAGATAAATTGTTGTTAAATTCATTGTTTCTCAAATTAGAAAGCATTTGGTTTTGTTGATTTGATGCATATATTTTCTTTTTTTGTATTCACATTAAGGGGACTGAAAAGAAAAACCAACATTTGCATATAGTGGATTGTGTGTTTTGCATAGGAACAAATTAGGAAAGTTGCATATTAGTTTGTGCTCTTTGTTGTTTTCTCTCAAAATTGATTGCTCTTTCCCTTTAGTAGCTAATATTTTCATTGAAAAAGCTAAAATTGATAAGTTTGCTTATCATTTTAGTTTGCATTTTAGGAATTTCCATCACATCATCGCAGTGAAACTTGAAAGGAAAATTTATAATCAAGATCAACTTAAAATTTACATCAATTTACCTAAAAAATCATTGGAACCATAACGATAACATTTAGAAGGTCTAGGCAAGAGACGTGTTCCGACGTCGTAAAACATAGTAGCTGTCGTTAATTGTCTGTGATGAATTGTGAGTGTGATACCTCACTCCATGTACGTAAGTATATTGTATCTCGTCCATGTACCTTCGGGTATATCGGGTGGTGTTATAGTACGAAAAGTATAAAGGGGTGCTCTCATTGTGTGGTTTTGCATAAGACATTGCTAATATTCACTTGGGCCTCCACGTACCTTCGGGTATATTTGGGAGGAGAACTTTAGGTTTCTATCCATCCATAGTGAACCAATTCATCCGCCTTGTAAATTGTGATACACCGAACACAACAGTTGGGAAGATTTCCTGCCCATACTTCTTGGTTCACCAGGAGGTATTCTGCAGTTCATAGCTTCTTGGTAAGCCTTTTTCCTAACATTACCATTTTATTTTGTTTATTTGTTTTTGGTTATAAAATAAATTAGTCATCATGGAAGAAGAAAATCCCTTTCCCCGTCGTTCGCGTAGACTTGCATTGAAACAAACTTTACCACTGGAAGTCACTTCTGGTCAGCGAAGGTGACATCGCTCTACCAAAACTAGTACCATCGGTACCTCTGGTGAAGTATCATATTCCCATATAGTAGAGTTGGCACAAGTTTTTTCTACAAATCCTGGTGCATTTACTGTTGTTAAGACAGAGTCCTCACAACTACCAATGGTCACGATCCATTCAATCAGTGATACCATACCTCTCGAACCCGATGTTGTTCAACTGTAAGTTGATCCAGATCCTGTCTCTTTTTGCAAGAACATCTGCATCCCAAATTCGAACGGCTGTAAGTTGTTCCTGTATCGGTCAAACCACATTATATTGTAGCCATTGAGTCTCCCATATCCCGCAGTCAACCTCCTAAAGTATACTTTGGGCCTGATGATGAAATACTTCCACCTAGTTTAATTTCAATTGAAGAAATCCCACAAGATGAAACACCTTTAACTGCAACACATTTTGGGGAGGATCTTTACCTCTACGAGTATTTTCCTCAATCACCTGCCTCTTCTTTTTTTGATCCTGTTCTTCTTAAAATTATCATCGATTCAAAAGGGTATACATTTGGTCAAATAGCCATGCTTGAACCAACATCTTTGGTTGGAATATCTGTTCCAATTGCGTCAGCACCTACCCTCGCTACATCGTCGATGTTCACAACTTCACCATAGTCATATTTTCATGGTGGCCCTTTGGTCCCATCAAGTTATTAACCTTTATTTGGAATTTTATCTGGTGCATCTTCAAACCCATGGACTTCACCAATGTCATCGTCTGGTATTCTAATTGGTAAACCTATAGTGTTTACTGAATGGCTTGATCCTTTATATCCATCATCAGGGAAATATCAAGCTGGTCCATCTGGGTCTATTCCATCTAGTACCATCTCAACTAGACTCCCTGCATTTAGAGAATAATATTTTTCTTCTTATTATACTCCTCATGCTGGGGGGCAACCTATGGTCACCCACTTTGACAGTGCTTCATTGTTTTTTGGTCAAACTAATGTCGAAATGATTTTTTGTCAATGGCAGCCCACTTTTCCTATCCAACCACAACTGGTTGTACACTCATATAAACTGGTTCAACCTGTTACACTTACATCAATTCCACTTGTTAATACATATTTACCCCTGTTACAGACTCAAATTGTTGCACAACAACCATTTCAGGCGGGTCCTTCAACTCAATACCCTCAAGTATTGGGCCCTGAGACTCCAATTCGTTTGGCTAATTTACAACAACCTGTACTCGGAATCATTTATTCACAAGCTGGATTACCATATTATGGGATGTCACAACCACAACCAGGTTATACCTATCATCAACCAAATCCAAGTTATTCTAATTTGGGTTATAATATTGGTGGACAGACCCCTTGGCAGCCTCAGGTGCCAATTCTACAACCTTCATTTCAACAAATATCGTACCAAGGTTTTGGTCAACAGAATCCTCAAGAATTTTCCTATCAAAACAACCCCTATCTGGGTTACCAGCAACAGATTCATTATGCTCGTGCTCAAAAGGCTATTGCCTAAGCAATTCCGTCATACCCTAGCTATGCTCAACCTGACATCAATCAACAGTTTCCTTTTGTTGCAACTTTAGAGTTACCAAATTTAAACTGACTCACCAATGACCTAATCAACTATGATCCTTGGTGGTCAATGATACCTCATAAATTACCCTCAGATATTCCTGAGTTAAATGGAAACCTTGGGGAATACTCGTCAACTCATGTTATGACTTATCATTTGTGGTGTTCATCAAATTCCCTTAATGATGACTTTGTTCGACTACGTTTTTTCCAATGTATGCTTACTGGTCCAGCTGCAAAATGGTACATTGAATTACCAAGAGCTTATTTTGATCATTTCACTACCCTAGCTACTGTCTTTTTGAATCACTTCCAGTTACCTATATGATATTAAACTGGAACAGAACTCTTGACTAATTTTAAACAGACTAATGCTACTAACATTTATGATCATATTCATGAGTGGCATCATTGTTGTATAATGGTTAAGACATTTGTTCCTGATTAACTTCTTGTTGAGTGGTTCATTAAGTCCTTGTTACCATCTATAATGGAGGATGTGGCTAAGTGTGGTGTCATCACTAAAGAGCAGGTTATTGCTCATGCACAATATTTAGACTTGATTTATACTTAGTCTGGCACGCTCTGTGAGAAAATTCCTAATGCACCGCGATCTAATTTTATTGTTCCTCCTCCATCAAAGGACTCTCATGCCAGGGACAGTATGATCGATACTGCAAGCACACATCATACTACTGCATATGATCCTGCACCTTCTTCTGAAATGAATGCGTGTCATTTGACAAAGGCAAAAGTGACAAGCAACCTAGAAGTAAGAAAGAAGGGAAATCAAAGAAAAAGAAAACTTCTAACCCACAGGAAAGATCATCTGATCAATCATCTGAAAATAGGAAACCTCATTATCCATGCATAATCTGTAATGAGGAACACTTTTTTTGGGATTTTCTGCACTGTGTTGAAGTCTCAAAAATGGTTAAGACTTCACATGCGTCAGCTGTGTTGACAGATATGTTTCCGAATATGGACACAAATTTGGTTTCTACGAATCCAACTTCTAGTTCCCAAGTGCTTATGCTATCTGCCACAAAACCTTCAAAAAATATTTTGGTGTAAAAGCATAATAAATATTATGGTAGTCAGGCCACTTATCAACCTACTACATCGACCATGAATCCATCTACGGAATTGGTACCACCTACTTCTATTCCTAAATTGATAATCAAGCCACCAAAGGGAGTCGTTCATAAATCGACATATAATCCTCGAGTAAGATCTGCTCAAAATTATAATATAATTGAAGATTTGGCTCAATCCCCTTCAGCTATGTCAGATCTTGAGGTATTACAAAATTGTCCCTCCCAGAAACAGGCGTTATTGTCGGCTATTGGTGGAATTGATCTGACTAATTCTAGTCTCATCGCCTTTAATCACATGGGCTATGTGCCGCAATTTCCAGTAGAATTGGCATTCTCCATCCAAGTAAATGTTCTCAATCACCTTGTTCATCATACTATTATTGATGAGGGAGCATCTATGTGAATTATGTCTCTAAACTGTTGGAAATCACTTGGCTTTCCGTGCCTATCTCAATCATCAACGACATTGAAGGATTTTGACGGACGTACATATAAACGTTCCAGTATTATTAATAACTTGCATGTTGAACTAGGGGGGAAAACAATGAATGTTGATTTCGAGGTCATTGACGGACCCCTTGACTACAATATTTTACTTGAAAGGCCATGGGTATATGCTATAACTGTAATTGTTTCTACATATTTTAGAATGATCGCCTTTCCATATAAAGGTGCTATCACAGTCATCAATCAGCTTTCCTTCTTTCCCTCCTCTTCATAGATATCTGGAAGTGTTCGTTCATTCACGCACCCCAACTCGTACTTCATAACATTGGTGTAGGAATCTTAAAGGATTCTACTCTCATGGGAACCTTTGCATTACCGCCGCCTGCGACATCGATAGAAATTGCAAATATAGAGACCTGCTACATGATCTCTTCCACTCCATCTGGCTTAAGGAAGAGTACGGGTGATTCTGAAATTGTTAAGTTGGATGAGTTTCTTCTGCCCAACTCTATTGAGTTGGCATAGAAATCAATCTATCTGTCTTGGGTGGCAAATCTGAAATCATCATCGCCAGTTGTTTGGGTTGATCGTTCCTTAGATTTTGCTACTCCATCTAATCCTTTTTCCTCAACTTTCTTGACAGATGAGAATATTTTGGAAACCACAATGTCCGAAGGAGAAACATGGGAATATTATCATCATCATTTCCATCTTCCTTATTATGAAGAAAATAATCTTAATGAATTATATCACCCATCGATCAAAAATATCTTTTCAAATTATTTTCCTATTAATGCAATCAATTCCGAGCAAAACTTGTCAAAAATTGAAGACACCATTTATATCGATATTTTGATCAAACTTGGCGTTGTAGAAAACAATCATGTTGGGGTATCTTGTTCTCCATAAGAACTTGAAACATATTTCTCACTCTTTCGTGAATTTCATGATGTATTTTCCTAGTCTTATGAGGAAATTCTAGGCATAGATACTAGTATCGTTGAACATACTATTAATATGTACCCTAATGTCAAGCTAGTATGTCAACTCCTTCGTCCTATTCATTCGAAGAAGGTCACTGCCATTAAAGTAGAAGTTGAAAAATAATTGCGTGTTAGTTTCATTTACCCTGTTCCACAAACTGAGTGGGTTTCCAACATCATTCCTGTTATGAAAAAATAAGAAACCATCAGAGTGTGCATCGATTATCAGGATTTTAATCTTTCTTGTCCAAAAGACAACTATCCTACTCCCTTTATCGACCAGATTATTGATGATTGTGCTGGATGCGAAATATTTTCATTCATGGATGGATTTTATGGCTACAATCAAATCAATATCCTCCCAGAGGATCACTATAAGATAGCATAAATCTGTCCCTGGGACACATTCTCTTATATGAAACTATCATTTGATTTAAATAACGTTGGGGAAAATTTTCAGAGAGCAATGTATTATGCTTTCAATGACATCAAGCACATTGTTCAATCATATCTAGACAATTTACCGACACATTCACGAAATTAGACTAATCACCCGATGCATTTGAGAGGCATATTTTTACGCTGCCGATAATACAAAATATGCCTCGATCCACACAAATGTGTGTTTTGTGTTGGTTATGGTATTTTTCTTGGATTCATCATCTCAAAAGAAGGAATGCGAATCAACCCATTGAAGGTATAGGGCATTCTTGATTTTCCTACACCATCAAATTTACTTTAGATACAGAAACTTCAAGGAAAGGCCAACTTCCTAAGGAGGTTCATACCCAACTATTTTGAAATAGCTAAAGGATTTACTTAGCTCTTGAAAAAGGGGATTCCATTCCATTGGGACCAAGTTGCGCAAGCTTCTTTTGATGCTGTCAAGGATACTCTTGTCGGAGCATCATTAATGTATCCCCCCAATTATCAGAGTGATTATTTCTTATATATCAATACAGCTGATACGACCGTTGTTATGGTATTGGTCCAAGTAGAAAATGGGATAGAAAATCCAATATATTATTTGAGTCGTAATATCAATGATACGGAAGTGAAGTATTCATACATAGAAAAGCTTGCCTTGACAGTTGTTCAAGCTGTCCAAAGATTTCTCCACTATATCTTGTTCCAAAAGACCATTGCCATTTTGGATTGCAACCCCATGACTTATATCTTATCACGTCAATTGTTGGGGGGAAAGTATTCAAAATGTATTGTCATTTTGCAAGAATTTGATTTAGAATTCATCAAAACCAAGTCAAAGAAGTCTTTAGTTTTGGCTGAGCTTCTTTGTGACATTCCCTCTGATAGTACTACTACTACGTCGGAACCATATATTCCAGATGAGTCTCTGTTTATGATCAGATCATCTGATCCTTGGTATGGGTATTTTACCGTTTATCTACAGGCCCAGAATTTTTGGCGTGATACCACTTGCTCTGACTAGTGACATATTTGATACCAAGCCAAAGATTATCTTGTTGTTGGAGATACACTTTATGATCATGGTGTCGATACAATTTTAAGAAGGTGCCTCACTCATGAGGAGGCTGAAAGGGTTTTAAATGATTTTCATGTTGGGGCTTGTGGTGGACACTTGTTTGGATATGCTACCATGGAGATGATACTCCGTGCTAGTTACTTTTGGCCTACCATATTTTGAGACTACATCCTCATGGTTAGAAGTGGTCATGCGTGCCAGATATTTGATCGTAGAATCCACAAACCACCAGTGCTAATGCATCATGTTATCTCTGTGGGACCATTTCTGAACTGGGACATTTATTTCATGACCTGTAACCCTCATTCATCTGGGGGGCATGGTTATATTATTGTCACAGTAGAATAATTTACCAAGTGGGCCGAAGCGATGCCTACATTCAACAACACAAGACAAACAATTGCATTGTTTTTTCTTTAATCATGTCATTTCACGGTTTGGGGTCCCACAGGCTATAGTCACAGATCATGGGAAGAATTTTAACAACCACATGATGACTGAATTGACTGCCAAGTTAGGATTGTCACATGATAATTCTACTTCTTATTATCCACAATCAAATGGAAAATTTTAGGGTATCAACAAGATTCTTAAACGTATGCTTCAATGAATGATATGAGTTTGTAAAAGAAACTGGCATTTGATCCTGTACTTGGCCTTATGGGCACACCAAACCTCAGTGAGAAATGCAACCGGATTTACTCCCTTTCAATTGGTGTATGGTCTGGAAGCTATCTTGCCAATCCAATGTGAAATACCATTGTTGAAACTCACAATCGACTTGTTACCTAACACCTCGGAAGAATCACATCTTTTTAACCTCATCCATCTTGATGAAATGCGTCGTGAATCCCAATTGGCCAATGAAGCACTTAAGAGACATATAAAGGTGCAATACGACAAAAATGTCTAGCCTTGCATTTTCTCACAGGGCGACTTGGTCCTTCTTTATGATAAAGAAGCTGATGTAATAGGTACAGGGAAATTTGAGCCATTATGGCATGGCCCCTATATTGTCAAAAGAGTTCTTGCTAAGGGTGCCTACGAATTGGTCAATTATGATGGAATTCCACTGGCACAGCCCCGAAATGGGTCGTATCTGAAATGTTACTATGCTTAATCATGAGAGTAGTAATTTTTTGTATTATATTGTATATATATGTTGTTGATTTGGATTCACTATCTTAGTTTTTTTAAAGATTTTTCTTGACGTTAGTAATCCACTTTACATTTCATCATAGATGTTTGAATATTTGGAACCATTTTTTGGATATGTCGATGGTGCTAGTTGTAGTACGTAGAATCTATCCTCTGTAGCATGGGCCATTTTTGCTCCAAATGACAAATTAGTGAGTTTTCAAGGGATTTGTATCGGTAGATCGACAAACAATATCACTGATTATAGCGCGTTGATCGAACTTCTCTCTGATGCCATTTCATTTCATATTAACCACATCATCATAAGGTTAGACTCACAACTTATGGTATTACAACTTACTAGTGTTTATACTGTTAGAAATCCAACACTGCATCGTTTATTCCTAAGAGTTTGACTTTTGGAAAGACACTTTGACTTTATTCAATATCAACACATTTCCAGAAACTTGAACACATTGACTGATTCTTTAGCTAATCATGTTTCAGACAAACATTTGTAACACATGTAAAGATACATTCACATAATTGAATAGGATTACACAATAAAAATAGGAAAACACAAAAATAAAATAGATAGATAGTTATAGGTTTTTACAAAAAATTACACCCAAGATACATTGGTCATCTGACCTCAAAATGTATGCAACATGTTGAAAGTAAACTAGTGATGCTCATGGTAACATGCTATAGATCTAGATATCCTACGCAGTAACCACATCCAGCGGTTAGGAAAGCCTATAGTGTGGCGCTGCAGTCGCATGCGTAACTCTTCGATCCGGAAATATGGAATCCCATAGTTCACCCTTCTATGTTTTTCCAAAGCTCAGATAGAGTCTCATCCATGTCTAAATCTTGAGGGACTACTCTCTCGACAACCCTCTCTGCTAGCTAATCTTCTCCATGCTCTGGTTCCTCTACTGGTTGAACTCAATGAACATTTGTATTATATTAAAAATTTAGTTTAGTCTTGGAAAAACATAAAAGTACAAAAAATTGTATAAACCTTAGAAAAATAAAAAAACATGGGAAAAACATTCCTACCTATTGCACCCCACTGAGCACCTTCTGGTAAAGCTAAGTTTGGATCTCCTCGGAAATCGACGCCTACGTATGCATAATCATCGATGGAAATAACCTGTTGCCTGAACCAGGTGAAGAATGCAGTTGAGAACACAATGGATGATTCGCCTGAATGCCTAGCGATTAGTTCTATCCATCTCTGCATCCTCGAATCTCTATGGTTAGACACACGCAGTGTCACATGCTAAGGTTGCATCAGTAGAATCTGCTCTAAGGCAAATTAAATGAGGATCAAACCATAACTGAATTTTTTCTTCCTTCCTCCCTTTTCCTTGTTTAGTTGTTATTTTATTTGAGAAAGTGCAGATTCAAACCAATTGAATATTGTTGGATCCATGCACTCTAGTGCATACTGCATATATAATCTATTTTCTACATGTAGTGTAACGGTGCCAGAAAGCTTTGCGATCGTGAAAAGAATGGTTCTCAATGGCAAATATCGAACGTCACAGATGTTTATTTTCACATCCTTTCTTGGCTCTACCCCTGGATAGCAATTTTGAAAAACATAGTCCCTCACTGTCTCTCCTCCTAGAGCAGACCCTGAGAAATAAATGGGCAAGCCTCTCCTCGACAAGACTGTAGGAAAATATACATCCTCCACTATAATAGGAACCACTTTGTTCCTAATGTGAAATGCCTTAATAGCTGAATCTCATGCTCGAACTAGAAACTCCAAGAGTTCTATTTTTTGCCTCGTCCTTGACAAGCGGAAGTACTTTAATAAACCAAAATCTCTTAGGGCTCTTACTGTACCTGGGTCATTTAGAGAAATCATATTTTGTTCTTCATGCTCTCTTTCTCTCCAAGTAATCGTCATTCTAGTCAGATGAAATCCTAAAACATAACCATAAGACTCATTAGACTCCTTTTAATGCAAGAAATTAGGCAAATTTTAAGTTCAATGCAAGAATAAAAAATGTGAATTGCGTCCAACGCAGTCTTGAACAAGGGACAGTGCATTGCATATGCACCTAGGCTTTAATTTCGGTGCTCCACAATGCAGTTTTCGATGCTCAAGGGTGTGTTTCCCTCTTTGGAAAAAGAATTTATCCTAAGGGGCCCAAATCACTAAAAATTTGCAATGAAAGGAAATGAATTGACTATTGAAACAAAGGCAGAGTTTATGGCACCAACCTGGATCAAATGGCGATGAAAACCATCCCCAGAATAAACCGCAATCAACGGCTGAAGTTCGGGGGAAAAAACAAGTTCAGAGCTCCAAAATGCAAATGGTAAAAATGAATAGTAATGCTCTTTTTATTAGTCATTTTATTATTTTAAAATCATATTTATTGATGTGACTATGTTTTTATTCTATTTTTATCATGAAAGGGTATTTTTTATCCATTTGATGTTGTTCTAAATAGGTTTTGCAACTGATGCGCAGATTGGTCGTGCAGATTTATTTCAAGAATGATTTGACCACAAAGCATACTTTTATCCTTATTTTTTGAGCTTTGTTAAAAATGAAAAAGGACTTGAAGCACACTTTTATCTCTTTTTCGAGCTTCAATAACAATGAAAAAGAAACCCCTAGAGTCTTCTTTTAGCTCTTTTTAGACTCCAATAATGTGAAAAAATTGCCGAGCACTTGTCTTTTCGAGCTTGTAAAAGTAAATGAATTGATATCTACTCAGTATAAGTTTAACCCTTTTCTGGGCTGAGATAGGTTATTTACAAAAAATGAATGCCTTAGTCGAACATGGCTAAGAGGTTCTCTTAGATATTACTTTATACTTTTTCGGATCTGAGTGACAACTTTACGAAAAATTACTTATGGATTTTTCTTTTGTCCTCTTTTTCAAACCCTCTAAATATGAAAAAAGATCGGGCTATCACTGTCGTTAGGCTCATTAAAACATAAAATAGCGACGGTCTTGTCGATCATGGCAAGAATCAAGTTTCATTCATCGCTAGACTCGTTAAATTATTAAATAGAGATACATTATTCGCCTGAAGGGTTGAATTATATATCAAGCATATGTTATCCTCCTCAAGTTTGTTAAAAAATAAAGAGGTATTGGTTGACAAATCACCAGGGAAAATTTGGGAAAGTGAACAAATTTTTTTACAGTAGCAGGTTGCTCTAGAACATGACACTTCACTCCATCACTGTGACTGTTTGGGTTGGGTAACCTTCTTGACAGTTCATTCATACCTATGGTTCATCATACCTTCACTTCAATTTTGGTTCAATGCTGCCAACTCATCTCAGTGTTGCTGATATGTTCAAGAGAAGTCATCTAGTGAATACTCATCCTTCTGCAATACTCATAAACCTTCATTCTCAGGATAGTCATCCCTAAACATTGCTATATCAAGTCATACTTTGTCTCTAAAATCAGTAACTCATGTTTCACAATAAAGTGACTTCATGTCAACGTCAAATCATCATCCATGAAGTTTACTTAGAAACATCATCTTCCACTACCATGAGGCTTGTTACAACATCTAAAATATCTTTTCTTCCAAACTTTTGACCGAAATATTTTGTTTGGTGTTCGACATCAAATCATCTATTCATGCATTACAAAATGTATTGCAGTACCTTGAGGGAAATTGACATTAATGGTGGTTCTCTCGTATTTTTTAAAAACTCACATCATTGGTTGGTAATCAAACGATGTATTATCATGTTCGACTATAAATCATATATTTGCATGGCTAGACTTGTACCCGAATGATCGAGTGAATGAGATAAGAAGAGCCTGGATCTAGTTTTAGCCATCCTGCGATTTTAGGATTTTTTTTACACATCATCTATACAATGAACTTACATATAGATTGTCATCCGAACAAGGAATAATATCTGGAGGCATGTCTGTATTGGGAAACATTCTAATGTAGACGACTTTCTGCACTATATACATGTTATTAGATAGTTTATGTGCTGAGCATGGGAATTCCGTCCCTCAATAATTTGTGATCAAGAGGATATATCATGATGTAATGTATTGTAATATTGATGCAGGTCGCCACTCCACTTCAACTCTAGCCCATCACAGTGCAAAGCATCTCATTCAAAAAATATTTTTATTATTATTCTGACTTCATGATTTAGGGGACAATCTGTTATAGGCCAATTTGAGCACCATTCCCAATGACCTAGTTAAACTAGACATCATCCCCAGAACCAATGAATAGGGTCTATCATCCCCTATCATTTTAGTTTCTACATGCCCTAAGACAAAGAACAAGAAAAAATCATCCATATCTTCCATTGCAAGGTTTCCAAGATTTGAAGTACATGTTATATCATGTATGAGCCCAACAATGCAGCCTCTCAAGGGAATAAATTATTTTCATATGCAGTTACCTCCATTCAAGGGTTCTCTGCAAAGCACTTCCCGATATTCAAAAGTGTGTTGGTCAATTCAGAGCAAAATTCTCATTGTTCCAGAATCTCCACATGGCCAGTGCCTTCTAGAAGAGTGCATATGTGTCAAACTTTGAATCCGTGTGTCCATTCAACACCTCTGAGCTTGGGAAAATGTGTTGCCTATTATTATAAATCCATTGATTGTGAAACTTCCTTCAGCTCATCTATAAATTGAGCACAAATCCTAGTGCTTGAAGAGGAATAAATTTGGTAGAGAAATGTTGTTGGATTCTCAATTGAGTGTTTGATTTGAGTGATATGTTGTTGGAGAGATGTTCATTGTGATGAGGCTGGGATGATGCTGGAGTTGGTGACATCAAATCAATCATTGGTTGTAACCTCCCCCTTCTATCCATTAATAAATATTGCTGCTCATTTTCCCACATATGTATCTGTATAAGCTTCTATCTTTCATATTATGCATTCTTAGCTGATGTATATGTTTCATGTTTCATTGATTTAGTTGATTAAGATAAATAGTCATCTATAAATTGCAATCTCTTTGTTTTTTAGTGTTTATACTTGCAGGAACTAGTCTAGCGGTCAAAGTTGGATTGGAAGCTACAGCAAGAGCGACAGAAGGAGAATAAGAAGCGCTTGGACTCCAAGTAGGTTCTCCATATTTCTGTGTGTCTATTTACTCTTAGGAAAAGTATCTGCAAAGTCTTTGATATTTTGTTCTAAATGCATAGCACCACATTTAGGGAATGTTTTTTATCCGTAATTCATAATTCTACATAACACTAGGTTTTAAAACCATATTTCATTCCCCACCATTCATCCCTTTAATTTTTCATTTTCCTAAGTCATATCCCTTTTATATTTCATTTCCCACATTTCATTAAATCAACTCCAGATCCCACCAATCCATCTCATCACATTATATTATATATTTTCCATATCTCCACATATCTGATGGCTCTCATAGCCTTTTAGCCCCCCTTCGCGAACCAAGATTTACTGCTAGGGGGGAGGAGGGGATCCGAACTCGAGAGTATTTCAAATCACGTCCACTGGTACATGGCAGCACCATAACCTTTCAGAACCCCCCATGAGTAAAACCAGAAACTGCTCAACCCCCCCTCTAAAAGGCTGATTCCCAATACCATTAGCGCTTACCTGACCATTGTGCATCTGCAATTTCGCTGCTACCACCTCATCTGCCTGTTAACCTCATCACATCACATTAATTCCCTCCATAATAAATCCATTAAGAATTCAATCTGCTTAACTGTTAACCCATTCCATCAACGAAAAACCTGAGTTTCAATATAAGCCTTCTTTCATCTGTTTACATGTTGCAATTTTTTTTTAATTGTAGGTTGCTCGCTAGAAACCCGACACTGTCAAATTCGAGCACAAAAAATCTACCTACTCATTTCGTTATTCTTTCTGTTCCCTGCCCAAAATGTTTTGTTTCTCCAAGAATTTTCTATATTCCCAGCCAATTTTCACTCTCATCCTTAGCCATCATGCATCCCAAGGAAAAGGGACCAAAGGAAAATGTCAATCCTCTAATCTTTCCTCCTCTAGATCTTCACCATATCCCTATGGCTGATAGAGACTAAAATGTCCATGAAATAGTCTCCGAGCTCGACCTTTTCAAGATGTATTACTGGCTCGAAGATAAATGCATTGATAAATTAGATGATATCTAGATTTGGGAGTCAAACTTACGTTGTTGTATTTTTCCTCGTACCCACAACACTCCTGATTTCATTAGAAAATGCCATGCCTCATATTTTCCAAGCAAAAGGACCATAACCAATTCCAATGGACATGTTTTATTCACCATACGCCCTCAGGCTATCGATCAAATGATGCAAGCCCTCATAGTCAACAATAGAACCCCATTTTATTAGGAAGATATAGTTTAAATATACCATAAATCAGACTTTTCTAAGAGAGCTCAAACTCTAGAATTGTTCTTAACACAAGATGTTGCATTACCAAAGAAAAATCCTCCCTATCCCTCATCCATATTCCCTGAGAGAACCAAGCAGTTAATCACTGTTATTTCTTACCTTCTTGGATACTACTTTGACCAATATGTAGATGAGGCCATTATAGGATTTTTTCCAATTTTTTCTAATAATACTAAGCCCTCAATTGTGTTCAATTTCAGTCATTTCCTTGTAGAGTCTATTCATCAAATGTTGGTAAATTTTAATACAGAAGAGGTATTCAAATATACCTATGTCTTAGTCTACATGTTCCTATACTTTCAGGGGGACAACATGAACTTATCATTGCAGAAGCTAGATGAGAAAGGAAACTGGAAATCAGTCAACTAGGAGTCGACACATTCGGTCATCAAAATCCATCTTGAATTAGATGTTCACCCTACGTTGCATCCCCACGGGTATGTACACCTGAGGATCAGGTTTGTCACCCTAATCTATGGCCTCCGCCATCTCCTCGTCATGATCTACAGGATCATCCGGTGGGGTTGGAATCATTTCCCCAATGAATGTGCCAATAACTACAAAATATATAGTACACAACAATAATTAGACAATTTCATTAAGCAATTTAATAAAACAAGTTAAAGAACATGTTAGAATAAATTATATTCTAATAAATTATTTAAGATGATAAAATGAAACTATATTTTTATTTAAATAAAATAGTAATATTACCTCCATAATTTGGTGGCTCATCCTGTGTGAAGAGGATGTTGGTACAACCTCACCAATCCAAACCTACATACAGACATGGTACCATGACGAACATGTGATCATCAAAACTAGCTAGAAGCTCCAATGCATCACTAGATATCATGGTTGGATAGTTATAAAGACCCCTATTGGGTATCATTTGGCCCCACATCTGCATTCGTACATGTAACATCAGCCTACGAGGTTTTCAGACAAAAATAGGCCTCGTCTCCCAAAACCTATTAAAAAATAAACAAAATAACTCTGAAGAAAAAGGGAAGGTCAACCTCCCACGTGTCTGAGAATGTCATCTATCTAATGCTATACAAAACTACTGCAAAAAAATGGAAAACCACCTCACAGGTCGTGGCATCTGGAATAAAGAATCAACATAAATAAAAGTAGGAAACTAATGCACTTCTCGTTACTAGTAAAGTGTGCAATGGTTGTGAGTAGTATTGAGAGGCACCTCACCTCCTTTGTAGCAAATGAAGAAATGTGTAATTGACCACTAGACACATGAAAATCTACCAGAGAAAGTATATCATCCCTAATGTATCTCTGGGAGTACGCCAACTGACTCCTTGTTGTGTAACCAACGGGGACATCTAGGAACTGAGGAAAAACCTGCCCTATCCTATATAGGCCAGTAATAAAATAATTTTCCTCCTCAGTGGGCTTGTACCACTGGCTAGGACCGACCCAGAAAGCCTGTCGGTGGGCATCCCACCTATAGATAAATTGTCCCAATAACCCATTATGCCCCTTCAGGGATGTAGCCTCCTCCTAGAACTTAAGGAGGCCTACCTCCCTTAAGAGAAACTAGGTGGGTGTCGTAATAGGCCAACCTCCCTCTCCCATGCCTCCCACTGCTGAATCATGTTATAATGGTCATCCATATGCTCATGTTGTTCCCTTTGCTCTCCCTGTTGGCATCACTGAATGATTCACATATTAAATACATTTTTTTTATTAAATTAAAAATGTATTTAATATATATATATATATATATATATATATTGAAAAAAAAACATTTGGTGCACCCAAAAAAAATGTCATGCACTGCGCAAACAAAAAATATTTTTTGTGCAGTGCGTTGATGTTAAGTCCCTATATTAATAGTGTAGCCCCTTATTATGTTAGTGTAGCCCCCATTATTGTTATTATTGTACCCCTGTAACCCCCATATTGTTATTATTGTGCCCTTACATTATTATTGTTAGGTCGGCTAGGATTACATTGTGGCCCCACTAGGATTATATTATTATTTATGGACTCCTATATATAGAAGGAGGTTTTGTTCATTTGTATCATCCAAGAATTGTTCATTTATGTAATGTATTGGAGGTTGCCCCCTCGAAGTGGCTTATTTCTAAGGCGTTTATATCTCTTTTCTTCTATTTTTGGAGCTGGTTACACAACATTTGGTATCAGAGCTTTGGATTCTAGGGTTTTGCTGCTCCAAACAGTTCATCGTGGAATTTTCGCTATAACTTTTTTTCTACGACGTTTCAGAAGCTGAAATTTTTAGGGTGCGAAGCCAAAATCCTGAGGAAGATTTTCTAAAAATTTCAGAGCTTAGTTCACAACATTTTCGGAGATATGATCTATGGAAGTTAGGTCTTTTTTCAGGCTCCTAAACAAGTCATCGTGGAATTTGCACTATAATTTGTCTTCTACGAAGGTTCAGAATCTAAAATTCGTATGGTGCGAAGTTGAAACCCTGAGGAATTTCGTCAAAAAATTTCAGAGCTTGTTTCGCAATATTTTTGGAGATATGATCTGTGGAAGGTAGTGCTTTTTCGAGGCTCTAAATTTCATCTCAAAGAGGTGATCGTGAGAGAAAACTTCAATAACTCTCTCTCTGAGCATTGGATTGAAGTGCGGTAAAAGTGGTCGCAAGTACACGGACTGATTTTTTCTATCAATTTTAGAGACAAAGGACGAAACAGTGACACGTGGCAAGTCCTACAAGTTTGCTCTACTAAACTAGTCCAGAATTAGGTCAATGTGGGAGATTGGACACAACTTTTTCTTGGGGAATCCAAATTAGATCAGACCTGTGGCATTTGAAAGAAGCTTCAGAGGGCTACTATAGGGCTGAATTTCAGATATTTAATATTTTCAATCACAGAGATAATACAATTTCAATATCGAGCTCCTCAAAAGCAATTAAAAGGTGTTTATTTGTTTTTTTCGAATTGCATAAATCTTGTTTGAAAAATCAGTTTGAAGTGATTCCTAGGGCCTATTGAGCATATATTTCAGTATTGGGTTCTGAGATGCCTCCTAAAAAGAATTCAACACCCATTATGCCCTCAGAAATCTATACTATGACTTATGAAGAGGAAGAATTGCAGTATGAGATATCAAAATTACGATACCAAGTGCAACAAATTTCGATCTTACGAAGAGCAACCAAAGCTGACATAGATGGTTTAAAAGAAGAAATGGAGGCTAAGCTGGATGGTTAAAAGGATAAAATAATAGCCAATATGGATGATAAATTAGTGGAAGATGACATCGAGCATCAACAACAAGTTCTCCAACTCTCGAAGGATAACCTAACTTTGGTACAGAATCTAATGAAACAACAGGAATATCAACATCACATCGAAAGAAGTTCTGAAGAGGTCACAAAAACAAGAACTCGACGATTACGGAATCAATCAATTTGAGTATCACATCAAGTGGAAGAGAACACACTTTGAAGATTCTACATGGGAGGATGAGGAATTTTATACAAAAGCATCAAGAAATAATCCAAGCGTTGAGGACAACACTTGTTTGAAGGAGAGGGGCATGTTAAGTCCCTATGTTAATAGTGTAGCCCCTTATTATGTTAGTGTGCCCCCCTTATTGTTATTATTGTACCCCTATAACCCCCATATTGTTATTATTGTGCCCTTACATTATTATTGTTAGGTCGGCTAGGATTACATTGTTGCCCCACTAGGATTATATTGTGGCCCCATGGACTCCTATATATAGAAGGAGGTTTTGTTCATTTGTATCATCCAAGAATTGTGCATTTATGTAATGTATTGGAGGTTGCCCCCTCGAAGTGGCTTATTTCTAAGGCGTTTATATCTCTTTTCTTCTATTTTTGAAGCTGGTTACACAACAGTTGACCAAAATATCCACCCTGGGGTGGTTATTTTGGTCAACGCACTGCCCAACAGATGTACATAATTCATGGTGATGTCTATTAAATGACCACACCGTCGTAAAACCCTACATAGTGTGTTATTTTTAAAAATTTTATATGGTCGGTGCGACCGAAAACCGACACGCACCACACTATTTTAGTGTTAAAGAGGTGCGCATTTTCTCGGTAGCGGACTGGAACTCGGTGCAGTTTCTGTTAACACTATTCATGGTGAAACTTGTAAATTTACAAGTAGCACCACGAACGGTTCAAGCCGAACAACTTGAACGCACCGCACATAATTTTTTTTTTTTTAAATGGTAAATTTTAAGTGAATCTGAGAAATTAATCTGCTAAAAGATTAATTTATTGAGAAACAAGTATATTACCTACACATTTGTGTGTCAAGGAGGTATATTTGATGAGGAATACTAAAAAAAAAAATTTCCCACCATTTTTTAAAATTCAAACTACACATAGTGAGCAATGGACGTAAGAAATGTGGGCAATGGGAGCACCAATGGCAGGACGCCTCAGAGAAGAAAAACTCACACTAGTGCTTGAGAACTCTAAAGCCCTAAACAAGTAAAAATGAAGTTTCTGACAACCAGATTTTTTTATAAATTAACCTTTTTTCTGTGCTCTCGATTATGAGATGCACCGGGTGGTTTAATAAATGGTGCACCGCACTTCTTTACGGTGCGTTGGATTACTAAGATGCACCAGGTCGGTTTTTATGGTGAGTACAGTGTCTAAGTGTGCCATTTGATAGTACACACTGGTGCACTGGATCACTGAGATGCACCAGACCAGTTTATACGAAGAGCATAGTGTCTCGGTGTGCCATTCTATAGTACGCACCAGTGAAATTTATATAAAACGAATTGGTGCGTGTTTGATTAGAAACGCATCGAAAAACAAACATCTGCAAAAACCTCCACTCACAACCTCCTCTAGTGACCTCTGCTAGAAACAGATATTTGAGCTATTTTTATAAGGATTTCCTCAAAAATGTCCACTAGAGAGTCTTTTCCTTGTAGTGATATTGGGCGAAACAATTATCTCTATAAAAGTGGGTGAAATTTTAATTAACTAAAGAAAAATATTTTCAGAAATATTTTCAAACATTTGAAATCTATATTGACCAAAATAACTCTAAATCGAAGAACACAATATATCAAAATATTAAAAAAATTTATTAATGAAAAGATTTATTATCTTTGTCATTCATTTAATCAGTTATAAAGATAAAAATAGAGAACTATAGAAGTTTATCTTAAAGATAGACTTATTTGTCACTAGTAAAGCCACTGCTTCTAGGAGGCATCCATAGCCTCGAAAGGGTTACCATTTAACCAAGTAATACTAGTATCAAAACCACTTATAGCGGTAATATATTTAGATGTATTAATTTTCCATCATTTTATTATTTCCTTTCGCTACTTGAAATCCATTGTCCTAGCTTGGTAGCTATAAATTGATAATGCCATTCATAGGTTATAATGAAATTGAACAAGATGACTCATTATGAGAGCCCTTACCTTTCAGATATAATGATTTAAGCCATTATCCTTCTTAGGTGACTAGTCATAATAATGTTAATACCATTGGTTTCCTATGATCATGGTAATTTTTCTCATGATGAGAACCCTTATCTTTCAATATTTTAAATATTTTTGAATTAAACTTTGTTTTCAAGATAAATCCCCTCTATGGACAAAGGAGATCTCTCTAGCCATAGAGTGAGTTTAGCAACACAATATTCTTTCTAATGAAAATCTCTCTTAACTACCATTTACAATGTGACAAGAAAAGAGACATAAATGCCTTTTTCCCAATGCTACTCTTGAGTCCGTTGATGATGTCCTTGATCCATGATCCTTTAAGGCCCGCTCCCTGCTACTAATGGTACGCGAATACCTGTGGATGATCAAGAGGAAACAAAAAACCTAATACAATACATAATAATCATAAAAATTAGCTATCTAGCAGATCAAGGAATACCAGAATATTTGCATAAACATTTAGAAAAATATAGAAAGCAAACATCAGATGTTATTATTGATAAATATAAAATGAGAGCTTACAACCCAGGCCTAGACACTAGGATATTTGGCCCAATTTCTAATAACCAAAATGTCTCTTTTACGACACATAGGTGTCCCGAGACCGACACTTTGAGGTTGGGAAAAATGTCGCTTCATGTACCGTCGCATATGCAACACTTCTAATAAATTTCAGTAGAGAAACACCAGACACGACGCGTGTCTTCATTTATTTGATATTTGAATCACTTTATTGTCGTTATTCTGACATCATGTGGAGATGTCGGTAATACGACACCGATGCCTTCCTAGAATGTGTCACAATACCGATGGCTTGTCGACGCATATGTCGTTGCACGCCCGACTCTATTAGTTTTCTAGCGAAAGAAACAACTGTCAGAAGTGCCACGTTAGTCGTCACTATTCCAAAAACTGGTATAACATTGTTGCGATGGTTGGGCCATATTAGCAATGAAAACAACCATCGGAAGTGACACCACATTCATCGCTATTCCAATACTTGGCATAACATTGTTGTGATGGTTGGGCCATTCCAACGACGGAAACAACCATCGGAAGTGACACCACAGTCATCGCTACTCCGACACTTGGCAGAATATTGTTGTGACGATTGGGCCATACCAGCGATGGAAACAACCGTAAGTAGTTCCACCTTACTTATCACTTTTCCAACACTAGTCTTAGCCTTGTGACGTTTGGGTCATACCAGCGACGAAAACATTCGTTGGAATCGTGACACGACTCCTAGAATTATTTTTTGGGGCAGAAGTAACCCTGAGATGATCATCCACTTTAAGAAGGAACTCACATTTGGATTATGGCATGATAGCATTAGTTGATAAAGGAGAAAGGAAGATTTACGACCTCTCAAATGAGTTAGGATGCAAGAAAATTGTCTCAGCTGTCTTGCATCCTAGCCTAGCTCACTTGGGAGGTCGTTGATCTTCATTTCTCATTTATCAATTATTGGCACCATGCGAGAAGAAAAATTTGAGTACCTTCCTAAAGTAGATGATCATCTCAGGCTTACTTCTGCCCCTACGGAGGTATGTCTAGTAAGAATTTGGTACCTTTTTTATAAGATCAAGGGCATGTTCATTTAAAAAACTACCTTTTAATAGCCCTTAGTGTGAATTATGTTTAGTTTAAAGATTGCATGTGACCTTGAACAAATTAGGGGTATCATTTCTTTACACTGAAACTTTTACATGAAAACAACACTAAACATATGTATAAATTAAAAAATGGTTCATTGAGTTTGCTCAAAACCACATCCAAGGGGATCCCTTGATAAGTAAAATTTGGTTTCTGTGTTAGAAATATCATCTAAATCAATATGGTGCAAATTAAACTCTTCAGTAAATATGTTTATTTTACTTTAAAAGAATAAATCAATATAGGAGGGTGTTCTTCAACTTGTTCTTGAGAAAGAGGATTTGATTTGCACTGTTTACTTTGAAGATCCCAGTCAACTTATCATACATCTCCTTAGATGTTCCAAAATCATAAATATAGGCAACCAAATATTTTTGAATGGAATCAATGATAATACTTTTAGCTTTGACCTCACCTTTCTTGTAATTTTTCTTTCCAGTAGCAGGTGCATTTGAAGGAGGCTCCATTTCTTTTTCCTGCACATAGTCCATAGCATCATGCTCTTCCAAAGTCAAGTCCAAAGTAAGTTGCCATGCATGATAGTCAGAATTTTCCTTGAGCTTATCCTCAGATTTGAAATATGATGTAGTCTCCATTGAGGTAGACCAATATTCTTGTCCAACAACTCTTTCTTAGTGATTTATTTTCTCTCTCTAGCTTGGGATTTCTCTTCACATGGCCTATGATACCATGTTAAATTTTATTTAACAATGGTATGTTCTATTCTTAACACAACTACTTCAATGTTCCTTTAGCAGCCCAATAATAATTTCCACATTAACCATTAATCACATTGACAGTAAAAGTAGATAGAATATGAAACAAAATGCAAAAGACAAGCCAAGACAAGAAGACACCAGATTTGGCAGATGCTAGAAAAAAACCAATGTCGGGAAACCTTTGTTCAATTATTCTTATTATTATATCAAAATTTTCAACAGAGAGAGAGTAAAAAAGTAAAATTGACTTTCCCAAATCAAAGTCAAAATAACCTTGTCAATTTCTGTAGTGAACAGAAGTCAAACTTCAGCCCTAACCAGAAAGTCAACATTGGTAAAAGCAGCAGTATAATGTCCTCAAAACAACTTGGTCTTCCCTCGTCAAACTCAACCTAATTAGGAGATCAAATTCAGCCCATAACAATGAAAAATTCAATATTCAAACTTGGTCAAACTGTGGCTGTGAAATCTGCAGTCATCTTGCAATTTGGTTTATCGTCAAAGTGCTCCGAAAACCTCGATTTATGTGCCAAAATTTTCAGACTTTTGAGATAGAAATATCCCCAAAATATCGAAGTCAAATGATGCCCAGAAGGTGCTGGTCAATGCTTGTCAAACTGCAGTCAACTGTATAATTTCGTCCCTCTAATTTAGCTTCAGAAATTTGTCCTTCTTCATCCACAAGTGTGTGAGAGAAAAATTCCCAATTTAGTATGAACTAATGAGAGAGAGAATGTGCGAGTGATAAATATGCCAAATGAGGTGAAAATTCACTTGTATTTATACAATTCATTGTGGGTGAAGAGTCAAGTCCATTGGGATTCATGAGCCTACATGTTGATGTGGTCGACTTGAACAATTTTCACATGTTTGGGCATAAATTCAAAAATGTAATTATGCTTGTCCAAATTGGATGATATTTGTATCAAGTTTGGTTCTCTTGAAAATATGAATTTAATGCAATCATCATCGCCATCAAATAAGTTATCCCAAGGTGGAATTTGGCCCTAGTTGCCAATTTTAACACTAAATAACCAACAAGTCGGCAATAGATGGCCTGGATGTCTCTGAGGTTCTATTAGCATGGTTTAGATAATGAATAGGGGTCTTCCCCCAATGGTAATCACAGTAAGAGTGTGAAAAAAATACCATGTTACACAACAAGGATTGAAGAATCTCTAAATACAAGAGCAAACAAAACAGACAATTAATGCTATAGCTTTAAATATCCATAAGAAATAACATTTTCAAGCCTCAAGGGTCAAATCTAGTGCTCAACAGGATCTGGGCAGTTGGAAAATATTTGATCTAGGGGAGGACTTACAGGGATAATTCCATAGGTCATTCAATAATGTTGTTTCTCAGGATATCTAGTCATGATATTTTTGAGGTCGCATTTTGGATTTTTGCATATATATATATATATATATATATATATATATGTTGGGCCGTTAATATGCCATTATTATTATCACTTGTGAACGTTTATTCCACCCATTTCTACCATTCTTCATCGCGTCATTTATTATAATTTATTATTTAAATCCATTTTATAAATGATTTATGCTCTTATGGATGAATATTATTTATCTTCCTTTATTTCTAATAAATTGATGATTATGAATTATTTTATCAATGATGGTTTTAATAAGTTGGTTATAACATTATTCACCATTTTTAGCCTCCAAGATAATTTCCAGATTGAAGATTTGATCATTAAAAGTGCCAACTCAGAAATGCGCTGGAATAAGGAGTGACAGTTTTGCGGTTGAGATTCCGAGCAAATGAAGACGAATCTGGAAAATCCGGAACATGGGTTTTGTTCAGAACGGACCCAATTAACTTATCTAAAGAACGGTTTGCCCAAATTCGGCTTGTACTGAGAGAAACGCAGGGTTCTTTGAGCATGATTTTCTCAGATCTGTGGTTGCGGCCGTCCTCCAAATCTCAGCTACAAAGCCAAATTCGACTTGCTGTTGTTGAAAGAGGGATGTAAATCTATTTTATTGTTGATCAATTGGTTGGAAGAAATTGAATATTATTATTAGAGATCCTATTTGCTATTTAATTTCTCCACCTTCTGATTATAAAAGGAGAAGCATGTATTGTGTATGAGAGGAGGGAGAGACTTTTCTTATTGTAATTTGCAGAATTGTGCATCGGCTCTTGTTAAGAGAGTGTGAGCTGTTTGTAAACATTATTAATGCCTGATTAATAAAAGAGTTCATTGTTGTTCCATTTCTCAAGCGCTGGAGTAAAGCACAGCGACGCTTCACCGGTGGTTGAGGGCCCGGCGCTGGTGGAGCGATCTGCTGTTTGTATTTCTATTAGTTTATTTCTATTGTGTGAAGTTCGTTTATTACAATTAAAGAATTGAGTTATTGCTAATTGGATCAAATACAGAGTCATTGTTATTCCATTCTTTACAAGAAGCATGATTCATGATTCAATTGTTATAAAATGTTGTTTTTCTGTATCTAATTCCAGTTGTTATTCCTTTTATTTATGAATTACGATAGTTGATTGTTGTGTGGCTGTCGACAGGATTAAAGAGTAGAAATCTAGTTTTCTTGGTTATGAATTGAATTCACTGTTTATTTTACGCTGCTATTCAATTCCTGTTCATTGCTTTTAGATTGTTGTTCCTTTCCAGTTTGCGTTTTAGATTTCATTTCCTTTGAGTTGTTTTCACTTGCTTTGAGATCTCTAAACTGTAGAGGGCAGAGCTAATCATTCTAGGTCCCCAGATTTGGTCATCTCACATCGATTTCTAGGGGAAAGAGTTATTACTATTGCATCCCTAATCGATGTCCAGCAAGGTTGCTGTAGTGTAGTCTTTACATTTCTGTCATTTGTAATTAGATTTCTTTTCAAGCAGATTTCTTTTCAAGCATTTATTAATTTCTGCATTTGTATTTCTATACTACATCTTCACAAACATTACTCTTGAGTAAATAGCCGCCTCAGACTGAGTACACTCTTGAAATAAAAAGTCGTCCCTGGGTTGACAATTAATGTGAGGTAATTAGGAGTTACAAAGACACCTTTTTATCGCCCCACATTTTGGCGCCGTTGCCGGGGAGAGTGTAGCCATTTCTAAAGAGTAGTGTGAATCTGATGAGTGCCTGCTAGGGAAGAGTTGGATCTTAAAAACGGAAGGTAAGAACCTACGTGCGGAGCATGTAAAAGCCCTGCTCCACTGTCCGCTTTCCTAACAGATTTGTTGTTGCTTTGTTGGGTAGAAATAGATGTTTGAATTTTTGTGTGAATGACTAGGGAAAAAATAGAAATTTGGAAAAATGAATCACATGATTTCATTCAAGTGGTGATGTAAGCACCACCCATTTCACTAACTAATTGACAGGAACATTGGAAGAAGGAGCTTTGAAGGAACACATGAAGGACATCTTCTGTTATGGTAAGAAACTGTCCAACATTTTTTACTTTTGAATTTCCTGCTCAACTAATTCCACACCCTCACCATAATAAACCAGTACAACATGCTTACAATGTTGATCTGCCAAATTTACCGACCCTTCCCACCCATTCTATCTCATATGCGCCATTAGAGAAAACTTACAATGAGATTCAGAATGTTTCAAATTCAAAAATTGTAGAAGCTATGGAAGCAAATGAGGTTTCTTCTAGGTTGCACCAACAAACCATTTTAAAAGCTCAAGAAATTCATGGTATGATGGGAAATCAAGAAAGTAACGGATATATTGAAGATTGGTTTCACTCCATCACGTGTTTGCATCATCACTCTATGCTTCAACAATTTTTGATACCATTTTTTCAAGGGAAGTTGGCTTCTCGTACCCTAATTTTCACTAATATGCATTTTTCAAATTTCGGTATGTGTATACATGAAGCCATATTTCGAAAATGGTTCCATTGGAAGTACTCCTATACGTAGTCATATTCATTTTTCAAATCAAAATAGGTTAGTATAGAACATAAAATAAATAAGGGAATAAATAAATGCATTTTGTTTTTTATGTAAAACTAGTTGTTTTTGTTGCAACATGCTATGCAAATCAATATTGGTGATAATTTTTTAATTCATTTGTGTATGTAGATGACTTATAATGGAAATAATAGCTCTACAAACACTCATATTCATTTTTTATCACCAATTTGAAAAAATGCTTGAATATCATTTTTTTGGCTTGCGGGCTTGATGAACTTTCTGGAAAAACAGTCGGGACAGTCATGTTTTGAGGAACCAAAAATAAATATTTTTAAAACTTGTTTCTACCCTAGATAGACCTTGATGTCTACTTTCTAACCCAATTTGAATCAGTCAATTTGGATTTGAAACGAAAAAGTTAGAACCAAAACATTGACCGGATGTCTAGCGGGCAGCTCAGGAACAGAGTTGGGACAGTCAGTTTTTGGAGGCCTAAATGACCATATTTTTAAAACCTATTTCTACCCTAGATAGCCCTTGATGTCTACTTTCTAACCCAATTTGAATCAGTCAATTTGGATTTGAAACGAAAAAGTTAGAACCAAAACATTGACCGGATGTCTAGCGGGCAGCTCAGGAACAGAGTTGGGACAGTAAGTTTTTGGAGGCCTAAATGACCATATTTTTAAAACTTGTTTCTATGGTAGATTCCCCTATGAATCTAGTTTCCAATGCAATTGGAATCACTCATTTTCGATATCGTATGGGGAAGTTATGATCAAAATATTGACTGTCTATCGTAAATCAGCACCCTTAAAACTCTGTTTTTCCGGATGTTCCTTACAGTATTTCACCTATCAATTCTTCTTTTCTTCAAAACCTGTTTCTATTGGAGATAAATAAATGAATCTACTTTCATTTCCAATTTGAATCATTCGAATCCGACATCAAACGAAGAATCTATGCTTAAAACATTCACTGTTGTTCTAAGTGGGGTAAGCGAAAATGATTTTGTTATGCAGGTTGTTCTAAGTAAAATTGACATATCATATCATTGAATTTTTAAAACCTGTTGCTACTGGAGATAACCCTTTGAATTAGCTCTCATTTTACTTTGGAATCACTCAATTTCGACGAAAAACAAAGAAGTTGTGATTAAAACACTGCAGGTTAGCATGATTGGCCACTGCTCTCCCGCAGGTAACAAACGAATTTTACTTTGTTATTTTCTCCGTGGATTTGTTCTACAGAGTAACTACTTGTTAGTTTTTTGCATAATTCTTGGATTAGGGGAGCCCGCGCACCTCTCTTTCTCCATGATTTAATGTTTTCTTGCAGGTAGACACTTGTTTTTTGCAGGTCTTGGGAAAATAAAGAAGGTCAATTTATGGACGAGTGATTTTTGAAAGAAATTTTATGAAACAAAGGAATTTCATCTAACTCATTACCCAACGGATTCGTAATAGAAGAAATGAAGAATTGATTTCAATTTGAAGATTCATGTCTTATCACTACAGCCAAAACATTTTTCAAAGAGATCATTTTTTTTGACATAACATCATAGCTGTTGTAACTTAATTTATTTATTTACATACTGTTTTTGTTGTTTTTTTTTTCTAATTTCTCTTATATTTTGTGTTTCAGGTATTGCTTCATTCAAAGTGTAACTCATCCTCAGCATCAATGCCGTGAACAGCTAATTTGTTTTTTTGCATGTTTGCATTTTATGATTGTCCATTTTGTTGTTCCTTTTCTAAAGGAACGGCACTTTTAGTTTTTGCTGTTCTTTTTTCCAAAGGAATGACATTTGCATTTTCACACTTTTTTTGTGTGTATTTTTTCTTTTTGGTGTGCATTTCCTTTGTTTTTCCCTACAAGGAACAACACTTTTTTCGAGTGTTTTTGCTGTTCCTTCAAAAGAGCAACACTTTGGGATTATTTTCGAGAGCAACCCTTCCTTCCTCTTGTGGAATTATTTTTAGTTCATCTCAACCACATTTTACTGATTCCCCTTCATGGCATGAAGTACACTATTTTTATGAGGACAAGAATTATGGATTCTATTGAAGCGAGTTAATATCATTCATGTTATGATCTTTAACAGGACAGCTCCTTGATGATAGATTATTTTCAAAAGGGACACAATTATTTATATACTACTTTACTGCATTGTTTTCTGTTGAACATGATATTGATTTATCATCTTAATACCATGCTGGTTCCACCCTTCTGGATTATAATCTTCTCTGTCTGTAATAAATGAGATTATGGGTATATTTTTCTATTGACATGTTCAACTTCTTCCACCATCCCTGCTCTTAAGGAGTACTGAGCCACCCTCTTTTTATCATAAAATTGTGTAATAACAACAAAATTTTGTTCACAGATGGAGGATAGGGGGTCTCATTACGAGCCAGCCTACCATGTTCATAAGGTTGTAATAAAGTGACATTCCCATTATGGCCACCACACCAGGGTTATGATCCATTGGATAGTCAAATTATCCTTGGAACAGGAGGTCTCATCACGAGCCGGCCTGATCACTTTTGCTACATCCCAGTGAATGGCAGTGTGGTTATCTGGTTACCACGCCAGCACACTGATCTCTTCTGTAGAACAGCACCGTAACTCTCCATTTATAAATTGAGGATCCTGGCTCATATGGGTTAAAAAGCAACCCTGCCGAGGCTATGGACGTCTGCTGGCAGCAGCGGCTCTGCTTATGGTATTGAAGTTATATCTTATCGTCAATTATTATTATAATACCCTTTTCTTATCAGAGAAGTTATTTCCTTACTTTTTTCCCTATTTTGAACCTTTATGCATGAGAAATTGTTTTATAATCAATCACATCATTTTTCAGCTAGAATACCATCAGCAAAGCATCTTTTTGGCATATTGCTGTCATTTTTCTCTTTTTCATAACTTATCATCAATCCAAAGCATCCTATCTTTTATTCATAACTATCTTTACACATTTTGCTCTCATTATAATCATAACTCTCGTTGTCCTATCATTGATATGTGTACTCTGCTTCATTCACTGATATATTGTTCGTTCCCGTGCCTTGTCGTCAGCATAACCCCTCTCATACGCTTTATGGTCATGGCATTCCTTTTCCAATTGGAGGGGGGAATGTATGCATTATGGGATTGCATGCGATATGATTACTGCACTCTCCCATCACTTGTTGATTTGCCAAAATATTAGTATTGCATGTATACATAAGTTTTTCTGATTGAAATTTTTGCATGCATCTTATCTATTGCTTACACTATGGATTCAAGAACATTGTATGCCAAATAGTGCTTTGTTTGCAGGAAAACAACAAGTATGGGCAGAATTCTATTCACAGCATGACTACAGTATTGCAACTAACAGAAGAGGCTCGAGCAACTCGCGCACGTGAACAATTCTTCAGACATGATGTGCTTACATGGATTCCACCTTTTGCATCACTTTCAGCACCAACTCTGCCTACATCAGCTTCAACAACTGCCAGTCCATATATGTCATTCCACATTTTTGGAGGTAAAACTTGAGGTAAAATCGCATAATTTTCTGATTTATTACAAATTTAGGAGAATTTCATAAAAATCCATTTTGAGCATCATTTATCATCCTTCAGTCCACATCTATACCACTCCCTATTTTTCAGCGGCATATCATTTTCGAGTATGGGGGAGTGTTCCTTTTATTCATTTCTTTCTTATGACCATGTCATCCATATTCTTTATCATCCATTGTTATTCTTATTCATTCTCAACACCTCCATTATTCCATGTTGTTTTACACCAAGCATAGAATTCAACAGCTGGTAGCAACCACCTCAATTTTTTTCTAGCATCGCATGAGGGCATGCTAATTTTTCAGAGAGGGGGGGGAATTGCTACGCATGATGGATGTTTTCAATTTTCTTTCTCATTTAAGGCATACAATTTCATTTTTACACAATGCAGAAATTGATTTCCATAATATTTTTAAAAAAAACCATGAACTCAATTCTTGTGATTTCTGGAAAACATAGACGTATCATTAATACAAACCCAGATAATTTCAAGATAAATTGGTTCATAAAATTTCGGAAATCATGCACTCTCACCTACAGCCATTTTGTTTATATCTCCTGATCCGTGCATCAAAACGATCTGATTTTTGGATCATAGAGACATTATAAACTTACTTGCAACATTTCAACAAAATCTGGTTTGTAGTTTTTGAGAAAATGGTTAATGAAGTTTGTTGTTACTTATATCATATTTTGCTGCAACTTCATAAATATAGTTGAATGTCAATATAAAAATTGTTATGCCTTCATCAAGATTACTAAAAGTGAATATTCATTAATTAAGGAAGAATTCATTTGTTCTATCCATTTCATGAGCTAAGATGAACATATTTTTTATTGCTTGGTTAACACATGGGTTTTTGTCTTTGGGTTGCATGAGGACATGCAATATATTCAGGTTTTCGTTGCATGAGGACATGCAACATATTGAGTGTGGGGGTATGTTGGGCCGTTAATATGCCATTATTATTATCACTTGTGAACGTTTAGTCCACCCATTTCTACCATTCTTCATCACGTCATTTATTATAATTTATTATTTAAATCCATTTTATAAATGATTTATGCTCTTATGGATGAATATTATTTATCTTCCTTTATTTCTAATAAATTGATGGTTATGAATTATTTTATCAATGATGGTTTTAATAAGTTGGTTATAACATTATTCACCATTTTTAGCCTCCAAGATAATTTCCAGATTGAAGATTTGATCATTAAAAGTGCCAACTCAGAAATGCGCTGGAATAAGGAGTGACAGTTTTGCGGTTGAGATTCTGAGCAAATGAAGACGAATCTGGAAAATCTGGAACATGGGTTTTGTTCAGAACGGACCCAATTAACTTTATTAAAGAACGGTTTGCCCAAATTCAGCTTGTACTGAGAGAAACGCAGGGTTCTTTGAGCACGATTTTCTCAGATCTGTGGTTGCGGCCGTCCTCCAAATCTCAGCTACAAAGCCAAATTCGACTTGCTGTTGTTGAAAGATGGATGTAAATCTATTTTCTTGTTGATCAATTGGTTGGAAGAAATTCAATATTATTATTAGAGATCCTATTTGCTATTTAATTTCTCCACCTTCTGATTATAAAAGGAGAAGCATGTATTGTGTATGGGGGGGATGGAGAGACTTTTCTTATTGTAATTTGCAGAATTGTGCATCGGCTCTTGTTAAGAGAGTGTGAGCTGTTTGTAAACATTATTAATGCCTGATTAATAAAAGAGTTCATTGTTGTTCCATTTCTCAAGCGCTGGAGTAAAGCACAGCAACGCTTCACCGGTGGTTGAGGGCCCGGCCCTGGTGGAGCGATCTGTTGTTCGTATTTCTATTAGTTTATTTCTGTTGTGTGAAGTTCGTTTATTACAATTAAAGAATTGAGTTATTGCGAATTGGATCAAATACAGAGTCATTGTTATTCCATTCTTTACAAGAAGCATGATTCATGATTCAATTGTTATAAAATGTTGTTTTTCTGTATCTAATTCCAGTTGTTATTCCTTTTGTTTATGAATTACGATAGTTGATTGTTGCGTGGCTGTCGACAGGATTAAAGAGTAGAAATCTAGTTTGTTTGGTTATGAATTGAATTCACTATTTATTTTACGCTGCTATTCAATTCCTCTTCATTGCTTTTAGATTGTTGTTCCTTTCCAGTTTGCGTTTTAGATTTCATTTCCTTTGAGTTGTTTTCACTTGCTTTGAGATCTCTAAACTGTAGAGGGCAGAGCTAATCATTCCAGGTCCCCAGATTTGGTCATCTCACATCGATTTCTAGGGGAAAGAGTTATTACTACTGCATCCCTAATCGATGTCTAGCAAGGTTGTTGTAGTGTAGTCTTTACATTTCTATCATTTGTAATCAGATTTCTTTTCAAGCAGATTTCTTTTCAAGCATTTATTATTTCTGCATTTGTATTTCTATACTACATCTTCACAAACATTACTCTTGAGTAAATAGCCGCCTCAGACTGAGTACACTCTTGAAACAAAAAAGTCGTCCCTGGGTTGACAATTAATGTGAGGTAATTAGGAGTTACAAAGACACCTTTTTATCGCTCCACATATATATATATATATATATATATATATATATATATATATATATATGATCTTATATATGATGTATATGTACTCTGTCCAGAGACTTATTTACAGTTTTCATATAGATATATATATACATACATACATACATACATACATATATATATATATATATCTATATATATATATATATATATATATATATATATATGCACTCTGTCCAGAGACTTATTTACAGTTTACTGTGAGCAAGAAATACTGCCCGGCATATTCTAGTTTGTATAAATAAATAGATGAAAAAATTGTCACTATAATTATAGTCAACAAATAAAACCTGCGAGGGACCATCTGTATCAACTTCCAAGTTCATCCAATTTTAAAAATTCAAGGAGCTACCAAAAGTTTGATGGCATAAATATTTTCATATTAGTAACCAAAGTAATTCCAAAACCACAAGATAATCTCCTTGCATGGACCAAGTATTAACAACACTTCCTACCACCTCATATTTTGTTAAAAATATAAGAAAATAAAAAACCATCAGACCACATAATTTTATATTCTCAAGCTATAATTGAATCGGGCTCATTAAAAATATTTAGAGAAATATGTTAGATAAGTGCATTTAAAGCAGCAAGCCCTGAGACCTGTGCTTGTCATTAGTGTAAACTTTATAGCACAATTATCATATTAGCAACTTTCCATTTCCAATATTATATGATGTGCTAGAATACCAATAATTTCAGAGCATGTGAAAGGCTAACTCACATGGTTCATGTTCGAATTAAAGTTCGACAACCATTAAATTAAATTTGGGTTCAAATTTTCCAATGAGATTTGGATGAGGTTCTGCTATATATATATATATATATATATATATGAAAACAATAAAAAAGTAGGAATCTTAAACGATAGTCTATAAAAAATAAGTATGACTAATTTTTCAATTTCAAAATTTAAAAGGTTGTACATATAATATATAATATATCCATAATGTCAATTCCAATCACACTGCACAGCGCATAGTGGTATGATTGGTCGACTAAACTCATTCTATGGAGTCAACAAGGCTCGGGCTTATTAGCAATGGTGGTTCGTGACTTGAAATGGAGGCCCAAGTTGAGTTTTATCAATTTCATCCACAACCTACAGGGGTGCCAATAGGCAACGAAAACATGGGAGTCGTTGAGGGAAATAGTTAGGCTCGAGTTGAAGTAATTTTACAATGGTGCCAAGTTTCCAACAACTGATGGAGGATCAAGGGAGTAAGGCTTGAAAAAATGTACAGTACTATATAGAAGCAGCTATAGACAGAGCAAAGGTTTACAATATAGTGTATGTAGTGTTCAATGAGGGAAGCGAAGTATGCAACAAATGGAGCAAGGGTATATACAGTGCTGAGTGTACACTATACAGGAGGTGACAGAATACGAAGGGACACAAAAAAGGATTCTTGAGTGGATTTTTGATTAATGATAATCGATGGATATGCCAAAGTCGAAACAAGAAGAATGCTTGAACAAGTGTACACTATCCAGAAGTAGCTATAGATAGAGAAAGGGTTTAATGTATAGTATATGCAGTGCTGAATGAGGGAAGTGAAGGATGCAACAGATGGAGCAAGGGTCTATACAGTGTTGAGTGTACACTGTACAAGAGGTGACATACTACAAAGGGAGACAAAAAAGGATTCTTGAGTGGAATCTGGATGCCATATATTGGATATCTTAAATAATTGCTGATTATTGATAAGTGAGGGATACACAATAGTCAAAACAAGAAGAATACTTGAATAATTGTACACTATACAGAAGAAACTACAAATAGAGTAAGGGTTTCATGTATAGTATATGCAGTGCTGAATCGGGGAAGAGAAGGATGCAATAGATGTAGCAAGGGTCTATACAATGCGGAGTGTACACTGTACAGGAGGTGACAGACTAAAAAGGGATACAAAAAAGGATTCTTAAGTGAAATTTGGATGCGAGAGCTTGGATAGCTTACATACGTGGAGATTGATGATAGGAAAATGATACAGAAGTGTTGAAATAGGAAGAATGCATGTTGCAAAGTCAAAATATGATGTAAACCACCAAGATGGTGCCAAAAAATTACACACTCTAAAATTTACAATGGTGCCAAGCTGCCAACAACTGATGGAGGATCGAGGGAGTAAGGCTTGAAAAAATGTACAGTACTATACAAAAGTAGCTACAGAAGGAGCAAAGGTTTACAATATAGTATATGTGTTGTTGAAAGAGGGAAGTGAATTATTCAACAAATGGAGCAAGGGTCTATACAGTGCCGAGCATACACTGTACAGGAGGTGATCGAATGCGAAGGGACACAACAAAGGGTTCTTGAGTGGATTTCTGATTAATGATAATCGATGGATATGCCAAAGTCGAAACAAGAAGAATGCTTGAACAAGTGTACACTATCCAGAAGTAGATATAGATGGAGAAAGGGTTTAATGTATAGTATATGCAGTGCTGAATGATGGAAGAGAAGGATGCAACAGATGGAGCAAGGGTCTATACATTGTTGAGTGTACACTGTACAAGAGGTGACATACTGCAAAGGGAGACAACAAAGGATTCTTGAGTGGAATCTGGATGCCAGATATTGGATATCTTAAATACTTGCTGATTATTGATAAGCGAGGGATACACAATAGTTGAAACAAGAAGAATTCTTGAATAATTGTACACTATACAGAAGCAACTACAAACAGAGCAAGGGTTTCCTGTATAGTATATGCAGTGTTGAATGGGGGAAGGGAAGGATGCAATAGATGGAGCAAGGGTCTATACAATGCGGAGTGTACACTGTACAGGAGGTGACAGACTAAAAAGGGATACAACAAAGGATTATTGAGTGAAATCTAGACGCGAGAGCTTGGATAGCTTACAAACTTGCAGATTGATGATAGGCCAATGATACAGAAGTGTTGAAACAGGAAGAATGCATGCTGCAAAGTCAAAATATGATGTAAACCGCCAAGATGGTGCCAAAAACTTACACACTCTAAAATATTACACTATGATTGTAAGAATATGTTATTTATTCACATGAAACTTAAATTCATGAACAATGGTATATTTCAATATATTAATATTATAATAGAAAAAAATGTTTCAATGTTTAAAATCATGTTCAAACTTACAAACAAATAGAGGAAATAACACATACATAAAACCAGATCATAATCATGAACAAGCTTCATCTTGAATTATGAAGTGTAAAGGAACTTAAAAAATGTGACACTGCAAACCTGGTCAAGCGCACAAGAAAAAACATCTAGGACATGACCGTGGTTGACAAGTTGTTTGGCAAGGCTGTCATAAAATTTGATAGATTTGTGATAATGTGGAGCTACATCCTTGTCTAGGTCTTTGTGGGAACATACGGGCTTAGATAGATATTTATACACAATCTCCAACCAATTGAATATCTCAAATATCTTTCCATAACATAGAAAACATTAGGCCATAGAAACATAATAATTCTTTGACATTCAAGATATAGACGTTATTTCTACTTGTCTACATCACCAGAAACAAAAAAATTGATAACAATACAAATTTTGAAAATGGAACTTTCAAATTTCTGGAAATAGTGAAAATGAGCATGTGCACCACAGAATCAAAGTGACACGCATTCACATAGACAATGTCCAATGAAGATCCAAAGTATTACATATGTTGTTTTTGGAAACTCCTTTAAGGTGATCAGTTTCTCTATCCCATTATTCCTTCTCATAATCAAGTCTAAGAGTGAAATATCCACCTCAATCCATTGTAACGCATTCAGGAACCCCGTTATTATCTTTGAGATTTTTTCTTACAGACTTCTATATGTCTTGCAACATCTTAGATATTCCCAACAAAATTTCAGCTACCTTGTACACTTTACTATTTGCTAGATATTTGATAAATAATTTCATCGACTAGCCCATGGGGTTAGCTCAACTGATTGTCACCAATGTTGCCAGGAATTTTACTAGTTGCATGCAAGGAGACGCCCAAGTTCAAATCCCCTAGGTTAGGCACACCATTCTACACATTCATATTTACTAGGGATACTATCCATAGATATGAGGAAGCATCCCTTGGGTTTTCCTACTAGAATATCCCAGGGAAAAAATAAAAAATTCAATGGATAGATTCAATAAATACAATGTTCTTAGTTGTTTTTTCATTTGAAAAAAAGTATATATCCCAACATAAATTAACTGAATATAAGAAACTCTTGAAATCACATATGTTGTAGTTGCTCACGAGAGGTTGTAAAGAATACAATACTAAAGCGCCAAAGTAGACATGCTTGATAAAATATTAAAACGACTGTTTACACAACATTCAAGATAACACAATGTATGGTGCCATATGTAAGTTTCACAACAGGTTAGATAAAAGCTTATATGGAATTAACTTACCATCCATGGACCCTACGTACATGGACCACCAACAGGAGCTAGAATCTGAGCTCCAATTCCCGACACACAAGCACAAAGTAAACCTACTACAACACTCAAAGCCATGCCAGTACAACACATAGCTCTACTATTAGCTCCTACTGGCCATTGATCCCTTTGTAATTCATCAAGAAGCTGCAAATGGATATCTAGGCTATTTTTATAAGGGTTTCCCCAAAAATGTACGCTGGAGGGTCTTTTCCTTGCAGTGATACTCGACGAAACAATTATCTATATAAAAGTGGGTGAAATTTTAATTAACTAAAGAAAAATATTTTCAAAAATGTTTTCGAACATTTGAGATCTATATTGACCAAAATAACTATGAATCAAAGAACACACTATTTTTAAAATATTAAAACTTGTTATTGATGAAAATATGTATTATCTCTATCATTCATTTAATCAGTTATAAAGATAAAAATATATAACTATAGAAGTTTATCTTAAAGATAGACTTATTTGTCACTAGTAGAGCCATTGCTTCCAATAGGCTTCCATAGCCTTGACAGGGTTACCATTTAACCAAATAATACTAGTATCCCAACCACTTATAATGATATATTTAGATGTATTAACTTTCCATAATTTTATTATTTCCTTTTTCTACTTGAAATCCATTGTCCTAGTTTGGTAGCCAGAAAATGATAATGCCATTCACAGGTTATAATGAAATTGAACAAGCCGACTCATTATGAGACCCCTTGTATTATAGATATAAATATATAAGCCATTATCTAGGTTTGGTGACTAGTCATGATAATGTTAATATCGTTGGTTTCCTATGATCATGGAAATTTGGCTCATGATGAGACCCCTTATCGTTCAAGCTTTTATATATTTTTGAATTAAACTCTATTTTCAAGATAAATCCCCTCTGTGGATAGAGGCGATCTCTCTAGCCCTAGAGTGGGTCTAGCAACACAATATTCTTTCTAATGAAAATCTCTCTTAACTAACATTTACAATGTGACAAGAAAAGAGATAGAAGTACCTTTTTCATAACGCTACTCTTGAATCTGTTGATGACGACCTTGATCCACGATCCTTCAAGGCCCTCTCCCTGCTACTAATGGCGCGTGAATACCTGTGGATGATCAAGAGGCAACAAAAAACATAATACAATACATAATAATCGTAAAAATTAGCTATCTAGCAGATCAAGGAGTACCGAAATATTTGCATGAACATTTAGAAAAATATATAAAGAAAACATCAGATGTTATTATTGATAAATATAAAAGGAGATCTTACAACCCAGGCCTTGACACTAGCATATTTGGCCCAATTTATGATGGCCAAAATGTCTCTCTTGCGACACATAGGCATCCCAAGACCGACACTTTGAGGTTGGGAAAAACGTCTCTTCTTGTACCATGGCATATGCAACACTTATAATAATTGTCGGTAGAGAAACAATAGACATGACACATGTCTTCATTTCATCAATATTTGAATAAAAAATTTTATTGTCACTATTCGAAAATCATGTGGAGACATTGGTATTACGACATCAATGCCTTCCCAGACTGTGTCGCAATACCGATGGCTTGTCGTCGCACATGTTTTCGCACGCCCAACTCAATTAGTTTTCTAGCGACAAAAAAAATCGTCGGAAGTGCCACGATAGTTGTCACTATTCTGAAAACTTGTATAACATTGTTGTGATGGTTGGGCCATATCAGTGACAGAAAAAACCATCGGAAGTGACACCACAGTCATCACTATTCTGAAACTTCGCATAACTTTTCTGTGACGGTTGGGCGATACTGATGACGGAAACAACCGTCAGAAGTGACACCACAGTCATCGCTACTCTGACACTTGGCATAAAATTGTTGTGATGGCTGGGGCATACCACCAATGGAAACAACCATAGAAAGTGCCACCACAGTCGTCTTTGTTCTGACAGTGGGCATAACATTTGCGAAGGTTGGCCCATACCAGTGACAGAAACAGCCATCATTAGTGCCACCTTATTTTTCGCTATTCTGACACTAATCTTAGCCTTGCGATGTTTGGGTCATACTAGTGACAGAAAAAATCATCATAATTGTGATGTGACTCCTATAAAAAAAAATTTGGGGTAGAAGTAACCCTGAGATGATCATCCACTTTAAGAAGGAACTCACATTTGTATTATGGCATGATAGCAATAGTTAATAAAGGAGAAAAGAAGATGTATGACCTCCCAAGTGAGCTAGGATGCAAGACAACTATCTCAGCTATTTAGCATCCTATCCTAGCCCGCTGAGGAGGTCGTCAATTTTCGTTTCTCATTTATCAACTATTGGCATCATGCCAGAAGCTAAAGTTCCTTCCTAAATTGGATGATCATCTCAGGCTTACTTCTGCCTCTATGGAGGTATCTCCGTTAAGAATCTGCTACATTTATTATAATATCAATGGTATGTTCATTTAACAGAAATACCTTTTAATAGCCCTTAGTGTGAATTATGTTTAGTTTAAAGAATGCACGTGACCTTGAACAAATTAGGGGTATCATTCTTTTACGCTACAACTTTTACATGAAAAAAACACTAAACATATGTATAAATTAAAAAATAGTTCATTGAGTTTGCTGAAAACCACATCCAAGGGGATGCCTTAATAAGTACTATTTGGTTTCTAGGTTAGCATTATCATCTAAATCAATATGGCGCAAATTTCATTCTTCAGTAAATATGTTTATTTTTACTTTAAAATAATAAATTAATATAGGAGGGTGTTCTTCAACTTGTTCTTGAGAAAGAGGATTTGATTTTCATTGTTTACTTTTGACATCCCAATTAGCTTATCATACATCTCATTATATGTTCCCAAATCATAAATATATGCAACCAAATGCTTTTGAATGGAATCAATGATAATACTTTTAGCTTTGACCTCACCTTTCTTGTACTTTGTCTTTCCAGCAGCAGGTGCAATTGAAGGAAGCTCCACCACTTTTTCCTGCACATAGTCCATAGCATCATGCTCTTACAAAGTCAAGTCCAAAGTAAGCTTCGATGTATTATAGTAGGAATTTTCCTTGAGCTTATCGTCAGATTTGAAGTATGATGTAGTCTCCATTGAAGCTAGACCAATATTCTTGTCCAACAACTATTTCTTAGTGATTTCTTTTCTCTCTCTTGCTTGGGCTTTCTCTTCACGTGGCCTCTGATACCATGTTAAATTTTAGTTAACAATGGTATATTCTATGCTTAATAAAATTACTTCAATGTTCCTTTAGCAGCCCAATAATAATTTCCACATTAAACATTAATCACATTAGCAGTCAAAGTAGATAAAATATGAAACAAAATGCAGAAGACAAGCCAAGATAAGAGGACACTAGATTTAGCAAATGCTAGGGAAAAAAACCAATGTGGGGAAAACCCTTTGTTCAATTCTTCTTATTATTATATCAAAATGTTCAATAGAGAGAGAGTACAAAAGTCAAATTGACTTACCCAATTCAAAGTCAAAACAACCCTGTCAATTTCTGTAGTCAACTGAAGTCAAACTTTAGCCCTAACTAGAATGTCAACACTAATCAAAGTAGCAATAGAATGTCCTCAAAAAAACTTGGTACTCCCCAGTAAAACTTGGCCTAATCAAAAGGTCAAAGTTAGCCCAAATAAATGACAATGTCAACAGTGAAACTTGGTCAAACTGTTGTCCTGAAATCTGTGATCATCTTGCAATTTGGTTTGTCATCAAAGTGCTAAAAAAACCTCGATTTTTGTGCCAAAATGGAAGCATGTTGATATGGAAATATCCCCAAAATATCTAAGTAAAATGATTCCCAAAAGGTGTTGGTCTATTCTTGTCAAACTCCAATCAACTCTGTAATTTCATCCCTGTAATTCAGCTTCTGAAATTCATCCTTTTTGATCCACAAGTGTGAGAGAGAAAAATTCCCAATGTAGTACGAACCAATGAGAGATAATGTGTGAGTGATGAATATGCCAAATGAGGTGGGAGTTCACTTGTATTTATATAATTTTTTGTGGGTGAAGAGTCACGTCCATTGGTCTTCATGAGCCTACATGTTGATGTGGCCGACCTGAAAACTTTGCACATGTGTGGAAATAAATTAAAAAATGCACTTATGCTTGTCAAAATTGGATAATATTTGTATCAAGTTTGGTCCTCTTGAAAAGAGGAATTTAATGCAATCATCTTCATCATCAAATGAGATTTCCCAAGGTGGAATTTGACTGTAGTTGCCCATTTTAACACTAAATAAACAACAGGTTGGCAATAGATGGTATATATGTCTCTGAGGTTCTGTTAGCATAGTTTAGATAACAAATAGGGGTCTTCCCCCAATGGGAATCACTGTAAGGGTATGAAGAAAATAGTACATTACACAACAAGGATTGAAGAATATCTGAATACAAGAGCAAAAAAAATAGACAATTAATGCTACAACTTTAAATATCCATAAGAAATAACATTTTCAAGCCTCATGGGTTAAATCAAGTGCTCAACAGGATCTGGGCAGCTGGAAAATCTTTGAACAACTAGGGGAGGACTTACAGGAATACTTCCACAGGTCATTCACTAATGTTGTTTCTCCAGAGATCTGGTCAGTGAATTTTTGAGGTCACATTTTGGCTTTTTGCATATATATATATATATATATATATATATATATATATATATATATATATATATATATATATATATATATATATATGATCATGGATGACCATTATGTATATTTATGTTTTGCATCCATTTGATAATCCTATATATGATGTATATGTACTATGTCCAGAGACTTATTTACAGTTAGCTACATGCAAGCAATAGTACCCGACATATTCTAGCTTTTATAAACAAATAAATGAAAAAAATGTCACTATCATTATAGTCAAAAAAATAAAACCTACAAAGGACCATCTGTATCAACTTCCAAGACAATCCAATTTTCAAAATTCAAGGAGCTACCAAAAGTTTGATGGCATAAATATTTGCATATAAGTAACCAAAGTAATTCCAGAACCACAGGATAATATCCTTGCATGGACCAAGTATTAACAACACTTCCTACCAGCTCATGTTTTTCTAAAAAGATAATAAAATAACAAACACTAATCATGGGACCACATAATTCTATCTTATCAAACTATAATTTAACCGGGCTCATTACAACTATTTAGAGAAATATGTTACTGTGAGTGCATTAAAAGAAGCAAGCCTTAAGACCTATGCTTGTCATCATTGTAAAATTTAGAGTACAAGTATCATATTGCCAACTTTCAATTTCCAATATTATACGATGTGCTAGAATACCAATAATTTTAGAGCACGTGAAAGGCTAACTCACATGGTTCAGGTTCGAATCAAAGTTCGACAACCATTAAATTCAATTTGGGTTCAAATTTTCCAATGAGATTTGGATGAGGTTATGCTATATATATATATATATATATATATATATGAGAAGAATAAAAATTAGGAATCTTAAACGATATTTTATAAAAAATAAGTATGACATATTGTTCAACTTCAAAATTTAAAAGGTTGTACATATAATATATAATATCTCTATAATGTCAATTCTACTCACACTGCATGGTGCATAGTGGTATGCCTGGTCGACCAGACTCATTCTATGGAGTCAACAAGGTTGAGGCTTATTAGCAATGGTGGCTCGTGACTTGCAAGGGAGGCCAAAGTTTATGTTTATCAATTGCAACCACAACCTACAGGGGTGCCAACAGGAAATGGAAACTTGGTAGTCATTGAGGACAATAGTCAGTGTCAAGTTGAGGTAATTTTACAACGGTGCCAGGCTACCAACAACTGATGGAGGATCGAGGTAGTAAGGCTTGAAAAAATGTACATACTATACAGAAGCAGCTACAGATGGAGAAAGGGTTTACTGCATAGTATATGCAATGTTGAATGAAGGAAGCGAAGTATTAAAAACATGGAGAAAGGGTCTATATAGTGCTGAGTGTACACTGTACAGAAGGTGACAGAATGCGAAGGGAGACAATAAAGGATTCTTGAGTGGATTGTTGATTAATGATAAGTGAGGGATACACCAAAGTCAAAATAATAAGAATTCTTGAACAAGTGTACACTATGCAGAAGCAGCTATAGATGGAGCAAGGGTTTACTTTATAGTATATGCAGTGTTGAATGAGGGAAGCGAAGGATGCAAGAAATGGAGCAAGGGTCTATATAGTGCTGAGAGTACACTGTATAGCAAGTGATAGACTGAAAAGGGAGACAACAAAGTATTCTTGAGTGGAATCTGGATGCCATAGATTGGATATATTAAAGACTTGCTGATTATTGATAAGCGAGGGATACACAATATTTGAAACAAGAATAATTCTTGAATAATTGTACGCTATACAGAAGCAGCTACAGAATGAGAAAGGGTTTACTTTATAGTATCTACAGTGCTAAATAAGGGAAGCGAATGATGTAATAGATGGAGAAAGGGTCTATACAATTTTGAGTGTACACTGTACAAGAGGTGACAGACTGTAAAGGGAGACAACAAAGGATTCTTGAGTGAAATCTGGATGCCAGATCTTGGATAGCTTAAAAACTTGCAGATTGATGATAGGCTAGTGATACAAAAGCATCAAAACAGGAAGAATTCATGCTGCCAAGTCAAAATATGATGTAAACCACCAAGGTGGTGCCAAAACCTTACAGCTCTAAAATATTAAACTATGATTGTAACAATATGTTTTTTATTCACATGAAACTTTAATTCATGAACTATGGTATATTTCAATATATTAATAGTATAAAAACATGTTCAAACTTATGATCCAATAGAGGAAAAAACACATATAGAGAACTAGATCATAATCATGATCAAGAATCATCTTGAATTATGAAGTGTAAATGAACTTACAAAATGTGACACTACGAACCTGGTCAAGCGCACAAGAAAAAGATCCAGGACATGACCCTAGTTGACAATTTGTTTTGCAAGGATGTCATACAATTTCATAGCTTTGTGATAATGTGGAGTTGCATCCTTGTGTAGGTTTTTGTGGGAACGTAGAGGCTCAGATAGATCTTTGGACACAATATGCAGCCAATTGAATGTCTCAAATATGTTGCCATAATAGAGAAAACATTAGGCCATAGAAACACAATAATTCTTTGACATTCAAGATAGAGATATTATTTCTACTTGTCTACATCACAATAAAAAACAAAATTGATAACAATACAGATTTTGAAAATGGAACTTTCAAATTTGTAGAAACAATGAAAAGGAGAAAGCACACCACACAATCACAGTGACACGAATGCACACACACAATGTCAAATGAAGACCCAAAGTATTACATATGTTGTTTCCAGAAACTCCTTTAATGTGGCTAGTTTCTCTATCCCATTATTCATTCTCATAATCAAGTCTAAGAGTGAAATATCCACCTCAATCCATTATAACACATTCAGGAACCCCGTTATTATCTTTGAGATTTTTTCTTTCGGACTTCTATATGCCTTGCAACATCTTAGATGTTCCCAACAAAATTTCAACTGCCTTGTACACTTTACTATTTGCTAGATCTTTGATAAATAATTTCATTGGCTAGCCCATTGATCCAGATCTTGAGGGGAGGCCCCCAAGATCTAAAAAGTTGAAATGCATCTGAAAATATCTGCAAAATTAGAATGCCAGAAAAAAGAGAGAACACACTGCAAATAAAACCACAAAGAAACTTGTTTTATTAAAACAGAGAATAACAGTAGAAGCTACATTGTGGTGGAAATTCTGTCCTTTTACAAAGTGAGGCTTTTTATTTATAGCCTTTTTTTTCCGTTACAATACTATGGGTAGATACCATAGGTGGATATTGTTATCAAAAAATTATACCTGATGGGTTGCTAATCAAATCAATGTCATGTAACTATTTCAAACTCGTCTTTTGATTGAGGCTTAGCCTCCTCAACGTGAGAGGGATCTCTTAAGGGTTAATGATTTTGATAAAAATGTAGATGGCTAACTCTATGTGGGGTAATAATCAGATAGATAATAAATTTAGGTTGAAGATCACATCAGCAAGTACACATTGATCTTATGGAGTCAAAATAGTTTCAGTAAACCAATCAATCTACTTAACATGGAATTTGAGGCATATCAGAGTTTTAGTCAAGAGATACACGTGAAACTGTAAAAAACACAGTTATTTTGTATATATAGGAAGTCAAAGCATAAAAGATGAATTTTGAGTAACATAGACAGACACCATTGCAATAGGATAGTAAAAATATGTAATTAGAACAAGAACACACTAGAACTCCTTCTGAATCTCAGGTTGGCTAATTAGAAATATCTGTATTTAGCTAAAACCAATCACTTACATTAAACACAGTATTTTGCTAGAAAACATCCAACCCCTGACTAATTCGAGTTCATAGTATTTAATAGACAATTTAAAACATCAGATAATATCATCTTAGGCTAGATACATCGAATTCCTAACTCTTGACACCTTGCATAACCATCATACATGGGGTTTATTACAAAAAGACAACTAATCTACTAAAAATTCCTATTTCAAATAGGATTCAAAATCCTTGTCACTATCCATAAAAACCTTATCTAAATTAAATTACATCATTTTCCAAGTGTATCAACACATGGATGAATCTAAATGATAGGCTTCAACTCTTCATGACCATATTGTTGACCACCATCAAAATAGGAAACTATCCCCTATTTTTTAGGCATAGGGTCCTTTGCATTTTTGGAACATTCTGACCATCATGTATTCTTTATTTCGTCGTCCTTAACTATTGGAATTTTAATTAACACACTCCAAAACTCCACCCTAGGCTCCAGCTATCCAAAAATATTTTCAAATTGTTCAAACGAGCTGCAATACACTGCGCTACGAAAACACAAGAGTTTCGTAGCGCCTTTGTAAAACTGCCATTTTAAGTCTTAATTATCCAAAAACTGAATTATTTCCACTTGCATCATTTCACTTACCATTTAATACATCCTCTACAACAATTTAAATCCTTGATTCATCCTTCAACCCTTCAAAAAATGATCAAAATGAGCAAGAAAAGCTTTTACACTAGTTTCGTAGCACTTTTCTGCTTTTTTACACTAAATGCACTATGAAACTACTGAGTGTGCAGTTTTGTCAAAGAATTTCATAGTGTCAATTGCCTAAAACTCCAAATATATCTGTCTCCATCATTTAAAAAACCATATCAACCATAAACCAACTTCATTTTAGCTTTCTCCTTCATAACTTCTTAACTTCTTGCAAATTTCTCCTATTTTTTTTTTGAAAAATAGGTCTTGATCCAGAGCCTATATATCCTAATCCATGATTTATTTTGAGTAACTGAAGGATATTTTCGTATGCCCTTGTGTCTTGAATAAAAACCTCTCTTGGTTTTTTGAAACACATCTCCTGCTGTCGAGAAACTACGTTTGAAAAACATGTGTAAAACAAGAAAACTCTGTTTTTTGAAAATAGGGCTTCAAAGAAAGCCTTTTATCTCCCAACTGATAACACCTATGAGAAAAGTGAGAGAGTTTATTTTTATTTGATATGTTTTTGAAAATAACCTCTCTTAGTTTCTTAAAATACCATTTTTTTTGCTCAAAAACCTCCTTTGGAGTTGACTGCTCAAAACCAGAAAACAGAGTTTTTGCTTCATAACTTTCAGTGTTTTCATAGTGCTTTCTGCCTTTTTTACACTGTATGCGCTACGAAAAGGAGTTATGAAACTACTTTAGATGAAAATTTTTTGTACAAATTTGAAAATTGAAATCTATAAGTGGAAAAACTTGTGGCCAATATGTCTTCATCATCCATTAATCATAAACCAACTGGATTTTAGGCTCCTTGAGGTATTTTTTCTTCATTTACAATTGGTTGGGCTATTGGTTCTTCAACCACTGTCATTTTCATGCCTTTTCTCTATAGTTCATCATGAATCATTTCAAGCTGCTCTTGTAAATCCTTCACCTGGTATTTAAGTCTTCCATAACCTCCTCTGTGTGTTTTTCTTTCATCTGCTATAATTCTCCAGAAAAATTTTCAGCCTCGCTTGATTAATTTATATCAACCTCACTTGATAGGGATGAAGAAAACCTATGTATAAAACAATCACTGGTTTGGCTTTAACATTTTAGAGCTCAGACATCTCGAATGGAGACAAAGGAAATGAGAATGACCAATTAGGCAAGATTTTGAATTTAAAATTTCATCTCATAACCGAATGATGCCTCATTCATACCCTATCATGACAATGATGATTGCAACGTGGGTAAGTACATTGAATTTCATCATTAATTGACTCATCATACCACTAAATTACCATTTCCCAATTGTTTCTGACCTTTTCTAGCTAAGATGACAAGACAGTTTAGAAACTGCGCTTTCGTAGCACCTGCAGTGTAATTTTTCCTGTTTGCGCTACGGAACTATTAGCGCTTTCATAGCGCAAATCAAATTTTTTGAACTAGTGGCACTATGAAAAAGAGGTTTCTTGGCTAATTGAATAGTTTTGGTACTAAAACTTTGGGAAATGAACTGAATCCTAAAATGATGAATGATTTGACATGGAGGACTTTAAAAATGAGTTTGTTTAAAGCTTAGGGTAGGCTCAGACTACAAAAAATTTAATATTTCCCTTGGTAAAAATTAAATTGACTCCTAAAACCCTATTTTTACCCATGAACCTAAGTAATATTTTCAAAATGATATTTAAATTTTTTGAGTGATAACAGTGGCTCCACTTGGGATGGTGTGCCCCTGTGGTACACCAAAGAACCTGTAGTTCCAATGCTATCCATGTTCTTGGAAATAAAAATTGAATTTTATGAAAATCTTGCCAATCTCTTATGGCCTTCTCCTCGAGCTCAAGCTCGATGATAACTACAAAATAACCAAATATGTACCTACTGAAAAGATGCTCAGTCAACTTTGAGCTTATTCACACACTCCTACCTACCCTAATAACTGCAATCTCCATTTTTAACACAAGAAACATGAAACTTCCAATGAAGCTAGTCATTTATCTGATCTGACACTTAAACCTGTTGACTGCACTTGAACCAATTGTAAGCATGATACTAAAATGACCATGGAAACATAAAATAGATCTGATCCTCATAATGAAAATATAATTAACAATATGAACTGTAGAACTCTTCCATGTAGTTAGATATAGGATAAAAGAAGACATGATCTATTTGATTCTTCTCATGACATTCTGTAGCTTTTGAAAACTCATCCATGCTTCGCTCAGCCACACAATATTTCAGTTGTGTGCTATCAAACTGTTGTTCAAACTGATTTTAAAAAACAGTGTATTCTTCCTCAATCTCAAAAGAGAAAGGAAACAACACCCTCTCTTTGTGTTCTGGCATGGAAAGATTTTGAAAAGAATGATCATGATTATGAAGACTATATGATTGAATTTGACCTTGTAAAACTTCAATGTCTTTCTTAATGTTCTTAGCAACTTCATCCAAAAATTGAATCTTATCTTTTGACTTGCATTCAAATGACTTTAGATAAGAAGACAAGGTAAAATAAAAAATTTCATCTACTTCCTCATTAATATGATCGTCATTCCATTGTTTAAAGCCTTGAATTGAAGGAAAGTCTACCACCAACTCTATTCTGTCTATCCATTCTTCTAAAAACATAAACCAAAAATTTGCAAATGACTTAATAGATCTAACAGGAAAGCTTTCAATCCACTGTTTACATTTTCCTTGAAATGAATCATAGAACAATATGATGCAAACATCTTCATGTTTGACTCTAAAAAATCTCTGTAAATTCACAGAAATATGATATATGCTTCAAAGTAAAACTCAAATCTTCTCCATTGAATTTTGGACCATTCCTTAAAAAATATGCATCCTTGGGAAAATGATTTTGGAAACCATGAATTCCTGAAAAATCTATACATGTGTACCTTGAAAAAAGAATAGCAGCATCTGATCTCTTCATATGTCTAGTGGAATCACCATGAATCTATGAATTTTGAATTCTTCAACAATGGAGTTTCCAAGGTAGTTGCAACCTCGAACAGGTTCTGAGCTCCTGCTACCTTCAAGAGTTCAGCTTCATAATTTTCGGGAGATGTATATCTTCAGACTCCTAGTAGACACACCAAAATGTTATCAAAAAATTAGACCTGATAGGCTGCTAATCAAATCAATCTCGTGTAACTATTTCAAACCAGTCTTTTGATTGAGGCTTAGCCTCCTTAACCTGAGAGGGCTCTCTCAAGGGTTAATGATTTTGATAAAAATGTAGATGGATAACTCTATGTGGGGTGATAATCAGATATATAATAAATTTAGGTTGAAGTTCACATCAGCAAGTACACATTGGGCTTATGGAGTCAAAATAGTTTCAGTAAACCAATCAATCTACTTCACATGGAAGTTGAGGCATATCAGAATTTTAGTCAAGAGATAAACATGTGAAACTGTAAAAAACACAGTCAATTTGTCTATATAGGAAGTCAAAGCATCAAAAATGAATTTTGAGTAACATAGAAAGAAACCACTTCAACAGGATAGTAAAAGGATTTAATTAGAACAAGAACACACTAGAACTCCTTCTGAATCTCAAGTTGGCTAAGTAGAAATCTCTGTATTTAGCTGAAACCAGTCACTTACAATAAACACAGTCTTTTGCCAGAAAACGTCCAACCCCTGACTAATTCAACTTCTTAGTCTTTAATAGACAATTTACAACATCATATGATCTCATATTAGGCTAGATACATCGAATTCCTAACTCTTGACACCTTGCATAACCATCATGCATGGGGTTTATTACAAAAAGACAGCTAATATACTAAAAAGTCCTATTACAAATAGGATTCAAAATACTTGTCACTATCCATAACAACCTTATATAAATTAAATTACATCATTTTCCAAGTGTATCAGCACATGATTGAATCTAAATGATAGGCTTCAACTCTTCATGACCATATTGTTGACCACCATCAAAATAGGAAACTATCCCCTGTTTTTTAGGCATAAGGTCCTTTGCATTTTTGGAACATTCTGACCATCATGAATTATTTATTTCGTGGTACTTAAATGTTGGAAGTTGAATTAAAACATTCCAAAACTCCTCCCTAGGCTCTAGTTGTCGAAAACCATTTTCAAACTGTTCAAATGAGTTGCAATACACTGCGCTACGAAAACACAATAGTTTCGTAGCGCCTTTGTACCACCGCCATTTTAAGTATTAATTCTCCAAAAAATGAATTATTTCCACTTGCATCATTTCACTTACCCTTTAATACATCCTCCATAGAAATTTTAATCCTTGATTCATCCTTCAACCCTTAAAAAACTGATCAAAATGAGCAAGAAAAGATGCTACAACAGTTTCGTAGCGCTTTTATGCTTTTTTACACTAAATGCGCTACGAAACTGCTGAGTGTGCAGTTTTGTCAAAAATTTTCAATGTGTCAACTGTAATTATGCCCAAAACTCCAAATACACCTGTATCCATCATTTAAGTAGCCATATCAACCATAAACCAACTTCATTTTAGCTTTCTCCTTCATAACTTATTAACTTCTTGCAGATTTCTCCTGTTTTTTTCTTGAACAATAGGTCTTGAGACAGAGCCTATATCTCCTAATCCATGTTGTAGTTTGAGAAACAGAAGGAGGTTTTCGTATGCCATTATGTCTTGAATAAAAACCTCTATTTATTTTTTGAAACACATCTCTTGCTGTCCAGAAACTGCCTTTGAAAAACATGTGTAAAATAGGAAAACTCTATTTTCTGAAAATAGGGCTTCAAAGAAAGCCTTGTATCTCCCAACTGATAACACCTGTGAGAAAAGTGAGAGAAATTATTGCTATTTGATATTTTTTTGAAAATAACCTCTCTCATATTCTTAAAATACCTTTTTTTTGCTCAGAAACCGCCTTTGAAGTTGACCGCTCAAAACCAGAAAACAAAGTTTTTGCTTCATAACTTTCAGTGTTTTCGTAGTGCTTTCTGCCTTTTTTACACTGGATGCACTACAAAAGGAGCTATGAAACTGTTGTAGATGCACATTTTTTGTACAAATTTTAAAATTTAAATATATAAGTGGAAAAACTAGTGGCCGATATGTCTTCATTGTTCATTAATCATAAACCAACTGGATTTTAGGCTCCTTGAGGTATTTATTCTTGATTTACAATTGGTTGGCCTATTAGTTCTTCAACCACTGTCATTTTCATGCCTTTTCTTTGTAGTTCATCATGAATCATTTCAAGATACTCTTGTAAATCCTTCACCCGGTCTTTCAGTCTTCCATAACCTCCTCTGTGTATTTTTCTTTCCTCTGCCATAATTCTTCAGAAAACCTTTCAGCCTTGCTTGATATGTGAAATAGTAGCCTCGCTTGAAAGGGATGAAGAAAACCTTTCTATAAAATAGTCACAGGTTTTTCTTTAACACTTCAGAGCTCAGACATCTCGAATGGGGGCAAAGGAAACAAGAATGACCAATTAGGCGAGATTTTGAATTTAAAATGTCATCTCATAACTAAATGATGTCTCATTCATACCCTATCATGACAATGATGACTGCAACGTGGGTAAGTACATTGAATTTCATCATTAAATGAATCATCATACCACTAACTTACCATTTCCCAATGGTTTCTGACCTTTTCTAGCTCAGATGACAAGACAGTTTAGAAACTACGCTTTCGTAGCGCCTGCAGTGTATTTTTTCCTATTTGTGCTACGAAACTATTATCACTTTCGTAGTGCAAATAAATTTTTTTGAACTAGTGGCGCTACAAAAGAAAGGTTTCTTATATAATTGAATAGTTTTGGTACTAAAACTTTGGGAAATGAATTGAATCCTAAAATGATGAATGATTTGACATGAAAGACTTTAAAAATGACTTTGTTTAAATCTTAGGGTAAGCTCAAACTACAAAAAATTTAATATTTCCCTTGGTAAAATTTAAATTGACTCCTAAAATCCTATTTTGACCCATGAACCTAAGTAATCTTGGCAAAATTATGTTTTGAATTTTTTGAGTGATAACAGATACCATGGGTGGGTGGATAACATGGGTGGATGAACACCATGGGTGGATGCCATTTTCCATTCGGATCATTCCTCCCTCCTTAAGAAGCAGTGGTCCCCATTGCATGAACTTCCCTCCTGAGAAGCCCTTTTTGAATATGAAGAGCCATCCAAGAGAAGGGTTTTGTGTAGTTAACCCATAACCATGATGAACAAAGATCCGAGGATAGAGATACCCTGTAATGCTTGTGACAAACTGTGATATTGACAGTGTGTGGTCTAGAAAATGGACTTCAACGAAGTGTACGTTTGTGGATGACCTATAACCATAGAAAATGAAGATCCGAGGATAGAGATAACTTGCAATGCTTGTGACCAACTGTGAAACTAAGAGTGTGCAGCCTAGCAAATGGACTTCGATGAGAAGGATTTTGTGCGGTTGACCCATAACCATGATGATGATTGTTGATGAAGTAGCAGGTGCCTACATAGCTTGGGGTGAGAGGGAACATCTCCAAATAACCCAAGTTGAATATTGATATTATGAAACTAATGAATGTGAAGAAGGTGCCTACTAAAGCGAGGTGGGAGGGCACGTCTCCAGAGGGAACCCACTCCAAATGCTACTCTAGATTTAAAATGAGCATAACTCGATCAATATAACTCAAAATATTTATTATAACCTGTTTTTGGAAATGAAATGATCATTATGCATCTTCCTATGCTTTTAAAATCACTATCTAGAGACTCCAAACTCTCATATTCGCGCAACAAATGTCCCGTCGTGACAAAATTTATGAAACAATAGTTGATTTTAAATCAGTGATAACTCCCTCGTCTGGACTCCGACGTGACAGATTTGTTTTTTAAAATCCAGTGATTTTTCAAGTGGAGCTCATATCTATAACCATTTATCTAAAATGTCACACTTAAAATTGTAATAAATGACAGGAGAGCCGCCGTCCATGAATTATTGTCAGAAATATTGTTGCAACATAGCTGATTTTGAATGATCGATATCTCCTTCATCCAAACTCCAATTCGGCTGATTTGTTTTTTTAATTTGGGTATTTTTTCACAAGGAATCCAGATCTAGTCTTTGTTTTTGCAAATATTTCACCTAAATTTTCAGATATGATCTACAAACGCGTCGCCCAAAAAATTCATGGAGTTTGCTAAAGATTGTTGCAAAAAATTGAAACTGAAATATGCTTCAAACCCTCATTCCCATGGATTCGTAACCTGAATCTGATACCATGGGTTTATCTCAACTGATTTTCACCAACGTTGCTGGGAATTTGACTAGTTGCATGCAAGGATATACCCAAGTTCAAATCCCCTAGGTTAGGTACACCAGTCTACACAACCAGATTTACAAGGGATACAATCCACAGATGTGAGGAAGCATCCCTTGGGTTTCCCTACTAGAATATCCTGGGGAAAAAACAAAAACTTCAATGGATAGTTTCAATAAAGACAATGTTCTTAGTTGTTTCGTCAGTTAAAAAGCATTATATATCCCAATGGAAATTCATTGAATATAAGCAACTCTTGAAATCACCTATGTTGTAATTGTTCACAAGAGACTGCAGAGAATACGTTACTAAAGCACCAAAGTAGACATGCTTGATAAAATATTAAAACACATGTTTATGCATCATTCAAGATAACACAATGTATGGTGCCACATGTAAGTTGCACATGTTAGATAAAATCTTATGTGAAATGATCTTACCATCCCTGGACCCTTCGTATATGGGCCACCAACAAGAGCTAGAATTTGAGCTCCAGTTCTCGGCACACAAGCACTAAGTAAACTTGTTGCAACACTCAAAGCCATGCCAGTACAACACATACTTCTACTATTAACTCCTAAAGACCATTGATCCCTTTGTAATTCATCAAGAAGTTGCAAAACAGAAGGCATGTAAGTAAATAGTTGTTTTCTAAAAAATTGACTGAAATGTTAATCTCCACTCCCCAAATCACAATCTGATTGTTTTGAATCGTTTTAATGCAAAAGCTTATATAAGATGTTCTATAACATCCAAACATGAATATTTTTAATACAAAAGCTTATATAATTTTTTCTATAAAGTCCAAACATGAATTAGAGCATAGTCTCCAAAATGTCAAGGTAAAAATGTGAACACGATATAAACCAACTAGATTTGGAAAAGATAAAATTAATGTCAGCATTCCAGAGAGGTCTCTTGGGCGTTCTAAGTTGGAACGGACATCAAAAATGAAAATTAATGACATCATATGATCCAAGTTCTTGTTCACTGAAGTATATAAGTTGATCAACCTGCTCTTTATATTCAAAAACAAAAATGGCATTCAAATGCCATAGGTCACTTACATCCGGTACAAATATACTATAGACTAATAGGCATCCAACGGCTAGTACTAGAACTCTAAAATGACAAATATGCATCAAGAATCTTTGAAAGCAAAGGTCATGTAAGTAAATAATGATTTTTTGAGCCCCAAAGGTTAGCTCAAATGGTCACAATCCATACATAAGGTCTCTCCCCCAAGTGGGGAGATCACAGGTTCAACTCTCTTGATCCCATCGGAGTTAGGTGCTTGGTAACTTAGGTACTGATGGTTTACCCCATAGGAATCCAATGGGAAGTACTAGAAATATAAAATGACTCCAAATCAATGTTACCAGTCTCAGAATCAGTAATCAATCGGTGAGGCAAAAGACCGAAGAGTTTTAATCGAATCAGTAAAAAATCGTTGAATTAAATAAATAAAGATATACATATATATTGAATGAAAAAAAAAATATTGATATTCAATAAAGTCATGTCCAAACAATGCATAATATCAAAAGATGTCAAAAGTATCATGAATGAATAAGTATCTCATATACCTTATGAGTCCAAACATGATCCAAAGTAATGAGTCCTAACTCCTAAATAGTGACTACATCAAACCAGAAGCATATGCTTCTAAAATTTTATAAAATTTTGCATACAAATCAGTAAAAAAGTAGTAACCTAAATCTCTTGATTATTGCTAAAATGATACGACAATGGTTTTCTACTGAAATCTCTGACATAGCACACGCTGAAGCTAATGCTTGAACACAGTGCACACTATGAATCTATTACATGGATTAAAATGAGACTGAAACCATGTTTCTACTACCCAATGTTGTGAACATCATGATCGGGATTAAATCGGTGAGAGGAAAAAATCAGAAAAAATCGTAAAAATCGGGAAAAAATCGGTAAAAATTGGGAAAAAATCGGAACATACAAAAATATTCATTTCTTTAATATATAAAGCATCCACAACATAAAATAAATGCATTTACACATAAATATGAAAAAAAACTAATATATAAGATGTGTAATATCATGTCTAGTGCTACATCACACATAACAGTGAATCATGTCCTGAATACTAAGTCCTGAGTCTCAAATCAACCTCAAAATATCAACCAAAAACATAATAATGTATCTCATATCATGAGTCATAATGTCATATACAAATTAATGCACCAAATAACCTATATTGTTGATTTCCTCTGTCCCTCTTGCGAGAAAATGTAACGGCTTTCCCTCTAAATGAAGAAGCTAGTGGGGCTGACAATGGACTCTGTTGTGCTCTAGAACCTGAAGCAACAGGAGCTAAAGGAGGCAGGCCACATCCTCTACCTGTAGCAGTGGTCGGTGGTGTCACCTCCTCCTCCTCCTCCTCCTCCTCCTGCAGTAGGTGGTGTCAATTGCATCTAAAGAGATGACCTTCATATCAGGTGTCCTCTCAAGTTGCTAAATTCCTTCAATTTTCTCCTCTCTTGCCCTTGTATATGACTTCTCCTCCTCCTTAGCTCTATTTCTTAAGCTCTGTCTACAAAAATGACAAAAAAAAAAAAAAAAATCAAATTTGCATGTTATTGGGTCGCTGTTTGACAGGCCCACGATTTTTTTGGGTTGAATCGCGATTTTTTCATGATTTTCTCAAAATAAAAAATCACTGAAGAAATCGGCGATTATATCGTTTCATTGAAAAAATCGTGAATTTTTCAAAAAATCACGATTTTATCGCAATGTTTGCAACACTATACCTTCTCGACGTATGGGTTGTGGGCTTGAGTAGTGAGAAGTGAGTTATGGACCAACATTTAATTTTTTACCTAACTAAGCCATGTGACAAACAATGCGGCAACCTAAAAGTTAAAATCAGTGCTCGCCAAGTAGAGGGCTAAAAATATCCTAAATTTTAATTAATCGGTGAGTCAAAAGTCAAACACACGTCGACCACAAGTCAAAATTGGTCAATGCAAGTTTGATTCGCCGAAAGTTGAATTGGATCGTTTGAGAGAAGAGTGGAGTTTCAGTCGTGATTAATCAAGAGTGATCGAAGATTCATGTTTCACTACTCCAAATATATCAAGATTTGAAATAAAGATCTGAAGATCAAGGACATGGTTTGGTAATATGAAAGTTATAAAAGTATACTTAGAGTTATAAACATCACTCAGAAATTCAAATAATCACATAAAAATAGAAAAATTACCAATTCAAAGATGAGACATATATAAATCAGAAATCCCAATAACATTATATCATTTCTCAAGTTTAGAGCATAGACCATAAAATGGGGTTAACGTATGCTAGACATCTCTTGGGACTTTTCCCTGAGTTTTTTCCAAGAAAGATTCAGAGATTCAGCTAGCTAAAAGGGTTTGGGATCCATACCTGAACTAAGTCTGAACTTGAACCTGTACCCAATCCAACCAAATCTGACAAGCATCATTTATCAATTTTTGAGCCTATAGCTTTTTATAACCAACTCATCCCAATTGTATTAAATACTTTGTGAAAGTTTCAGTGTAGAATCAAAAGTTACATGGGATATTAAAATTAAAAAATAAGAATGAGACTAAATTTCAGGTATGTCTCATTAATATGAAAGTTTATAATGTCTATATAGTATAAATATCAATAACTTATTTTGATGTACACCAATGATACTACATACTATAAAATGCCATGGAATCTAGACAGTTGAGAGGCTTGTTGGTTGTCCTCTAAGGAATCATGTAATAAAAACAAACAAAATCAATTTTGTGTTTTTTAAACAGACCAGTGAGAAGACATGTTGAGTCCATCTAAATCGTGTTTGACTTGCATGTCTTAGCACACCCCACTTATCTATTTCAAACTCTATGTTTATTGACTGCTCCACTCATTGTGATTGCCTTCAAAAATTATGAAAAGCTAAATGAGGAATCTAAATGTCATGCACTTGCACTACTTGCGTAGACCTTGCGTAGACAGGTTCAGGGAAAACCATTGCGATGTAACAATGCCTTGACATGTATATTTTGATGGCTTGGAAATTTTATCCCTCTAGTAATATAACTTTATGTTTTTTTAAATTATGTTTATGGTTATGTTTTTTTTTTAATTCCTTTGAGACCCACCTAATCTATGAGACCTCTTCTCTTAAAATAAAAGTTGAAAAACAAAATTGATATAAAATTGAATTGAATAATTTGATAAACGATGTTAGCTTGTGACATCTTGTCTCTGCAGAAAAGAGATGATTTGTGAAATTACTTGGATTAGTATGGTTTTCATGGAATATAAATATAGCCCTAACTCCAAAGGAAAAGAGAAATTGCTCTGCTACATGGATGGATTCCCTCCACAAATGTAGGGATCCACCTCTTGGGTTTCCCACATGGTTTTCATTGGAAGGAATATAAGCTTTGGAATTATTTCCAATCATGTTGATGCATATGTTTTCTTGTAAAGTCCTCTAAGACCAACCTGGTCTACAAGACTTCTTTTCTTAGAATCAAAGTTGAAACAAAATTTGTCGAATGATGTTGGGTTCTTGGTACCGTGTTTTTGCAATTGAGCACCTCAGTTATTAAGTGTCTTAATTTCGTATGTTTTTCATGGAATATGTTCTTGGCATCGTGTTTCTGCAATTCAAAAGCTCAGTTATTAAGTGTCTTAGATTGGCATGGTTTTCATGGAATATAAGTATAGGAAAAAACCCAAAGTAGAAAATAGATTTCTATGCTATTTGTAAATACAATGCAAACTATTCTATTCAAGAGTAATATTCAAAAGCATAACATTAAGAGGAACATGGGAGTCTAACTAGAGTAAGAAAATTGAAAAAGGAAAAATGTAGGTAGCTAGATCTCATGCACTTGAAATGCTTGCAAAGATAGGTTAAGATATGCTATTTTAAGGTAACAATGCCTTGACATGTATAATTTTATGAAATGACAATTGCATCTCATTTAGTGATATAATATTCAGGTTTTTTCCAACTATGGTGACAGTTATGTTTACTTTTCAATACTTTTCCACCTACCTTGTATATCAGGCCTCTTCTCTTAGAATCAATTTTGAAATTCAAAAATTGATTTAGAATTTTAATCAGAGAATTGGATGAATGATGTTGAATTTTTTCAAAATCTTGTTTCTGCAATTAAACAGCTGAGTTATAATATTTCCAAGAGTGGTATGGTTTCATGAAATATAAGAAATGTTCCACCAAGTCCCCTGGAGGTGGAAGCGAGGGGGCGAGGTAGCACGGGAGCAGCCTATGCAAAAGCTCCCTACCAATTTTCAAGAAACGTGGGGGGATGTTGGGGTCATATATATATATTATAATATTATATATGATATATCATTGAATAATATAATATTATATTTCATTTTTGCAAGGAATGTATATACATCCATCATACACTTACATCATGAAAGATAAATCATAAATCATAAATGATAAAATTTAAAAATTATAAATCGATGAATCATGAATCATGAATCAATAATCATCTAAATGAAACAAATATAAAACTTAAAACTTAAAACATACATCATATATTCATATGTAACTTTGTCACTGTATAATCATTATTCATTAATCATTAATGTAACTAGTAACTACTAACAATGTACAATGAAAATAAACTTTGAAGTTTAAGATATCATATGAGTCATGACATATATGATATTATATCAAGATTAAAAATAAATTTTAAACTGAAGTTTACAACACAAGTCTGAAAATATTAAAACTTAAAAATTTAAAAGCAAATAAGTTTAAAATTATGTCTGAAACAGTGAAACATAAAACATAAATGATAAAACATAACATATGAATATCAAATGATATCATCATAATGATAAATGAGAATAAATACTCAATTTAATGCCCCACTATTCTCTGCATCCAGCTGTTGCACGAATATATTAGGATCAACCATGTCACCATATGAATCAGAATCACTTGGATTCTCAAACATGCTAAGTGGCACACCAACCAACCCCGTCTATGTCTCATCAAGCCTCTCCTCCATATCAATTTGTGCATCATCCTCTAGATCAACATCCCATCGGGTTGTTGTTCCCTTCAAATACTCAGGTGTCTTCCTATTCTCAAGACGTAGGGCACTGTGCATGACAACTAACTTTTTAGCTCTTTTAGAGGTAAGCATGTTCCTCTTGATAGAGTGGATGAAGCTATATGTGGACCAATTCCTCTCTGCTGCAGAGGAACTAGAAATATAATACAACACATGCATAGCAAGATGTTTTAGCTCTTGAGCACCATCCCCATTCATCCTCCACCAACCAACCAGGTCATCTTGGGCTAGATCATCACAATTTTCCCCAGAACCATGTGTGTTGAAGGAGCCACTAAGAGATCCAAACTAAAAAAAGATATCTTCGCAACTTTTTCCCCTCCTCCTCACTATAAATATTTGCAATTGCAGCTAGGAAGCCACTCTTTACCTCTGGATCATCAATAGGAGGCACTCTCCTAGGCCTTTCAACATACCATTTTGGGTTTAATGCATATGCTGCCATGTGCAAAGGTGTGTTCATGCGATCCCACCTACGCTGAATGATGGGTCGAATTTGGGATGTATATAACTCTAATTAGGGCCCCCTCTGCTTAATGGCTACCTTCACATGACCCAACATGCTATCAAAGGTCTCATATATTTCTCCAAGGCCAGGAGAATCCATATCAGTGTAACGAATGACCTCCATAATAGGGTCCAATAATGACACCAAATAAGCACAATCCACCCACCAATCATTGTCCAACACCTGAAGCCTGACCTTCTTCCCTGAGTCTATCTTTGATTCTGACCACCTTCTCTGGTCTGAAATCACAACCAAGGATTTTAGAGGTGATTTTACCTCTAACATCCTCTCCAATAAGAGAAAATAGCTAGCATATCTAGTATTGGTGGGCTTGAGGAATTCATTCCTCGTGTGAGCCCTGTACATGGCCAAGGAGGTGTGGTTGTTGCAGATAAACATCTGCACATCTCTAGCAACTGTCACCAAATATGATATCCACTGAATTTTTCCAATGTCCTTCAGTGCATTATTTACTGCATGCACACAACAAGGAGTCCAAAAATATGTCGATACCTGTTTTGAATCAATAACCCAGCTGATCTACAAACTGGTGCTGCATCTGTCACAACCTACACTACACTATCAACACCAACATCCTCTATAGCTTCTCGAAGAAGCTCAAATTGGAAAGGTACATCCTTACGCTTTCCAGAATAGTCAACGGCTTTAAGAAAGAATGGAACTTGTGCACATGTCACTATGATGTTGATAAGTGGGTGTTTTTGGATGTCAGTCCATCCATCCAAAACAATAGAGCAACCAAACCTCAACCATGTTTGTCTCATTCTCTATTTCTGCACATTAATTTTATACACTTTTCTATCTAAAATTGATGTTCTTAGCTTGTTTTCTCCAAGTGGTATATATGTGTAATATTCCTTTTCATGAAATTCAACAAGGTGCTCAACAGAAATGCTGTATAAGTAAAAATGTGCAAAAATAACATAGATCAGGACTTTTTTCCTCTTATTTATGTTGTATGAGACTTATATATGGAGTTTCATAAATAAAAAAATAGTTTAGACTCATTAAACAGATCTGCAAAAAATTTGACTAGCTAAAAAGCACCCAAAGGGGAAGGCTGCAACAAAATGCAAGCACTGCTTCAAAAATTGCACAGTTTTAGTAGTTTTACAGAGGCAATCAGCAAGGAGACTTATATTTCAGTCATACAACAGCAAATCAGCATTATGATAAATCCCTTTCATTATACAGTAGAAGGCATGAGTCAATACAGCAATAAATCTTCAGAAAAAAGAGCAGGAATACATGTATATTTGCATAAATGCTTCAACAATGTTATTTTAGAGGAGCTTTAGAAATTGGAAGTTACAACTCATATCTATGACAGATCTATGGATAAACATTAGATATATATCATATCTGGAAACTATATAGTTTTCTCTTCAAGATCCACTTGGAATTTTGACAAAAGCATGCATGAATAAGAGTAGATCTGAGAAACAAGTTGCAGATCTGGAAACTGCTTTAGTAAGTTTCTGAGTATAACATTTCATTACAATGGATTAGATCTGAACAGAACATAGATCATCAATCTAACCCATGGATCACAAGTGGAAGGCAAAGCCAAGCACAAGATATCTCTGATCTAAACTATGAGTAAGACACCCTGTAAACCCTCATACAGAAATAACACAGTTTATTCAATGGGACAATGTTGTAGCTAAAATGACATAGAAAACTACTATAAAATTATAGATATGAAGCACAATAAGTGGAGACACTCTTTCAGGAGGTTAAAGAACACCTTCCATGAGAAGAGGCTCCCAAAAATACACTATATCTCTGCAGATCTATACTTCCACTTGCTGCAGCTCATAGGACAGCTCAACCCTCAAGATGAGCAGTGCTGTAATGTAAGATGGAGCTTGGCCTCAAGCCTGATAGTGGTTCAATTAAGCAAGCTTTCCTCCTTGAATCCTCAGAGGAAGAGGTGAAATCCCTGCATAGGAATTCCAAATACAATCCTCCACTAAACAACAGAGAATGGTATTTGTCTAAGCAGACAAATACTCAGAAATATGATCAATCAACAACCTTCTCTTGCTACCCTCCTTTTCATTTTATAAGATGAGAAAGCTTTTGCAAAACCTAAACCATTTTGATGAGTTAGCCCTTTTCACATGAGAGGCTTCCTTCTAGAACTGCATTGTCCCTTTTGGAGATGCAATGAACCTAAACAACACTATTGATTTGGTCAAGGTTGACCAAGTCGTTAGCTCAAACCTCTTTCACACCTGCAAGTGATTGTTTGCATGGCCCTGATTTGTCTTTGTTCACATGGGCATTGATTTATTTAGAATTTTTAGGAGTTTTACATGTCCTCCTTTATTCATTTAATCATGAAATAGAAATTAAAACAAAATTGAATGTTCCTCTTAGCTAAGGCTAAGTGGGAATATTACAGTCCTCCCCTCCAAAATGTTGCTTGTCCTCAAGCAACTGATAGGGTAAGAGCTGTAGTTCTTCTCCTTCTCCATTTATGGCACCATCAAGGATCAAGTTTTCATCATGGACCAAGTGCTCATCAAACCAATACATCAAAAATTTCTCCTCCAATGCTAACATGATAGGGGCATAGTCTATCCCTTCAGGAGTGTAAAACTCAACAGAAATAAACATGGGTGAAGCAATGTCACATCTAAAACATGTATCATGAAGTACAAGATGAAGTTCCATCCCATTTGGTACATATACACTGCCGAATTTTTTCCCATACAAACCCATAAAAAATACCAATATATCATCTATGTATGGAAGCAAAATCACATATATGCAAATTGAAACTTGCACTTGAGGAGGTGGGTCACAATCCCACATATGATACCAACGCAATGCACTCCTTGTCTTCAGTAGATCTGAGTGTGGTAAGTGGTACTCCCACCACAACTTTGCTGCATGGGTCACTTTGACATGGCTAAAAGTGATACCCAAGTTAGGTGCCTTTGGGAAGCACCCATCATGATAGAGAATCTCCCTTTGCACCTCGGAGTGGCCAGATTTATAATTTTTATTGGCCTCATTTATGCCATGATATCTGCATGTAATATCACTCCTTGTAGGAGCCATGGCCTACATACATATGGTAAGAGAATATGTCAAATCAGAAAAATAAACATGCTCCATAAGATCAGATTCTTTACCATTCAAGTCTCCCACACACATGGAGTTGGGCATGGGTATGTCTCTTCTTCGAAGAGAAGGAAGAGATGGCTGAAATACATCATGCATAGATCCCTTTGGCTACCCCATCTCCTCATAACCATTTCAATCTTGTAAGTGCTGATATAGTTCCTCCCAATCATAGTGTTGATGTAGTTCATCCTTCATACCCTCCCAATCAAAACTCCTCATGATTAGGGTGTAGATCTTGGCTGACTGCATATAGCTGGAAAGGAACTCTTTGTGTGCTCTTTGTAGTATCTCTTGCTTAAGCTTGGAGGCTTGAGACAAGAATAATTTACCAAGATGATAGATGACCCCTTCATGGATCAAATAGCCTCCTCCTTTCTTCATGCCATCTAATATCATCCTGGTGCATAGATATTTGGAGTACTCCACAAGGAGTTGAGATCTACAATATGGATCCACACAGCTCAGCAATGACAGCATTGTTGATACATCTATGGTGGTGTGTGCCTTGTTTCTAATTTCTTCTCCAACATTACACATGCCAAAATGGTTTGTGGGATTTTGGGAAGGCTGATCCTCCCCTTTCCTTCCTCCCACAACATTGTAGCTTGCTCTCCAATCCTTGCTTGATCTATTTTTGGAGTAGCACTTTGTGAAGCTTTCCCCACAAGATCAGAGTCTAATGACATTCCATGTGGCTTGCCATGAGGTAATAATGTCTCTTGCAGCCTCCTCATAAAAATTAGAGAAGGAATTATGTGATCCTTGCTCCCACTACGCAAATCCATCTCTATTGTTTGTGTGGAAACATCAGGTGAATGATAAGTGTGCATGCCTTGAATGATTTGTGGTTTCCCACTCTTCAAGTCTAGCCACTCCATCTGCAAGGCCTTCTAATCAGTGGTGACCTTCCCCAAGGTATTCAACCACTGGACACCCAAGATGATATTGGTGTCTGGTATGTCAACTACAAAGAAGTGATCCACCAAAGTGTAGGACCCCATAGTGACAAAAAGTGCTGGAACATATTGCATGCATTGCATAGTTCTATCTCCTGGGACCAAAGCAGAGAACCCATAAAAAGTATTAGTGGGGATCCGTCTCCTCTGAAAAAGGTGAGCATCAATGAAGTTGTGGGTTGCCCCACGGTCAATAAAAATAGACACTCTCTGGTTCATGACTGAACCTTGTACTCTTAGGGTCAAGTATTTGGGCACCCCTCTCAAAGAAGCAAGAGTCCCACTCGTTGGAGCAAAGGATCCCTCTTCACCTCTGTATGGTGATTGATATTCCTCCTCATCATCACCAGTGCTGTGACCCCTCCTAGATCCATCATTCCCATCCTCCTCCTCAAAATATGAGAAGACTTCTATATAGTGTGCCCTTCCAGCAGCACACCTATGTCCCAGTACCCAAGGCTCTTGGAAAGTGAAACACGATATATTTTTCCTCAACTCCCTCCAGAGATAAATGCCAAGAGGCTTCTTCAGTGAGCTCTCCTTGGGTGGAGTAGGTTTCCCTTCTTTCCCCTTAGAAGAGTGAGGGGATTTTCTTTGGAAAGTTTCCCTTGCCCTTGGCAAAGCATCTCGGATATCTCTAGCTCTCTCGATGGCATCATCCAAAGTGATGGGATTGGTAGACTTAACCAAACCATGCAAAGGTTCCTCTAGGCCATCAATGAACATGTATACCCTCCTTGCTACCGAAAGATCAGGGACCATTACTGACAATCTCAGGAATTCAGAGATATAGGCCTCAGTATCTCCTGTCTACTTCAGCTTTTCCAGGCTTATAAAAGCTTCCTCAAGATCTTTGCGATCAAATATCTCCACTAGTCTTCTAGTGAACTCAGCATAGGTAGAAAAATTGTTGTGTCCCAATGTGGATAGTCCATGGAACCACCAGTTTTGGGCTTCACCCTCAAAATGCAGCGCAACAATCTTGATGGCTTCTACTTCAGGCACTTTATTAAATTGGAAATAGATGTCCAACTTTTCCACCCATGCTTTAGCATAACAAGAGGATGTTCCATTGAACTTGGGAAAAAATAACCTGCCCATAGTATGGTGTCTCCCATGGAATAAGCCACCATCTTTGTACTGCTTCCATGGTCTCCTCCAGTCCTTGAGATAGAAAAAGTCTTGGAAACTCAAGTTATCCTTGAACCTCTGACTTTGTGAGACATATTCTAGAAAGTAACCTTCCAGGGAGGTTGGTTGTTGCAGTCCTTCATTCTCTACATCCAAGAAGGTAGGCATAGTAGAGCTTTTTGAGGCCTGTGGAGCTTGTGGCAAGCTCACAAGTTGACCAGTCCCAAAATGAGACATGTCAGAACTTTCTCCTTGATGGAATCTCCCAAGGGATTCCCTCATTATATCCACCCTCATCTCTTTTACCTCTTTGGACAGATCTTGCATATCCTCCAAGAGAGTTTTTTCAAACTCCTCTGCTTCATTATCCTTATCATTCATAGATTCAGGGGCTTTCCCCTTGTCTTGACCCTTGTCAAGATCATAAGTGGTGTAGTCATACTTTCTATGACTTCTGTTTTGGTATTTCCTTTCCCTATCAGTGGGAGGATTATCTTCTTTTGAATGCAGCATGAATGGTGCTCCAAGGCAAGCATAGGCTGTTCCAAGAGTGGAGCTCTGATACCACTGTAATATTCCTTTTCAGGAAATTCAACAAGTTGCTCAACATAAACGCTGTATAAGTAAAAATGTGCAAAAATAACGTAGATCAGGACTTGTTTCCTCTTATTTATGCTATATGAGACTTATATATGGAGTTTCATAAAAAAAAAATCAGTTTATACTCATTAAACAGATCTCCCAAAAACTTGACTAGCTAAAAAGCACCCAAAGGGGAAGGCTGCAACAAAATGCAAGCACTGCTTCAGGAATTGCGTAGTTTTAAAAATTGTACAAAGGAGATCAGCAAGGAGACTTATATTTCAGTCATACAGTAGAAAATCAGCATTGTGATAAATCCCTTTCATTATACAGTAGAAGGCATGAGTCAATACAACAATAAATATTCAGAAAAGAGAGCAGGAATACATGTATATTTGCAGAAATGCTTCAACAACATTATTTTAGAGGAGCTTCAGTAGCTAGAAGTTACAAATTAGATATAGGATAGATATATGGATAAAACATCATATCTATATCATATCTGGAAACTATATAGTTTTCTCTTCAAGATCCATTTGGAATTTTGACAAAAGCATGCATGAATAAGAGTAGATCTGAGAAACAAGTTGCAGATCTTGAAACTGCTGCAGTAAATTTCTGAGTATAACATTTCATTACAATGGATCAGATCTGAATAGAAAATATATCAGCAAGCTAATCCATGGATCACCAAGTGGAAGGCAAAGCCCAACACAAGAGATCTTTGATCTAAACTATGAGCAAGACACCCTGTAAACCCTCATACAGAAATAACGCAGTTTACTCAATGGGACAACGCTATAGCTCAAATGACATAGAAAACTACTATAAAATTTCAGATATAAAGCACAAGAAGTGGAGACACTATTTCAGGAGGTTAAAGAACTCCTTCCATGAGAAGAGGCTCCCAAAAATACACTAGATCTCTGCAGATCTAGACTCCCACTTGTTGTAGCTCACAAGACATCTCAGCTCTCAAGATGAGCAGCGCTATAATGTAAGATGGAGCTTGGCCTCAAGCCTAATAGTGGTTCAATTTAGCAAACTTTCCTCCTTGAATTCTCAAAGGAAGAGGTGAAATACCTGCATAGGAATTCCAGATACAATCCTCCACTAAACAACAGAGAATGGTATTTGTCTAAGCAGACAAATACTCAGAAATATGATCAATCAACAACATTCTCTTGCTGCCCTCCTTTTCCTTTTATAAGATGAGAAATCTTTTGCAAACCCTAAACCATCTTGATGAGTTAGCCCTTTTCACGCAAGAGGCTTCCTTCTAGTCCCTTTTGGAGATGAAATGAACCTAGACAACACTGTTGATTTGGTCAAGGTTGACCCAGTCTTTAGCTCAAACCTCTTTCACACCTACAAGTGGTTATTTACATGGCCATGATTTGTCTTTGTTCACATGGGCATTTATTTATTCAGACTTTTTAGGAGTTTTACATGTCTTCGTTTATTCATTTAATAATGAAACATAAATTAAAACAAAATTTAATGTTCCTCTTAGCTAAGGCTAAGTGAGAACATTACAATATGAAGGCCCTATTTTTTCAATTGCTTAGACCATTTCCTTTTAATAAGGTGAATGCACAACATGGAAGGGAATTCCATTGGAAAAAAGAAAATTTCCAATTGCATCATCTGTGTCATCTCGCTCTATAATATTGTACATCCCAGACACTGTAGCACCCATTCCAGAAGAACGAGATGCAACTACAGAACTTGTAGCACCCTTTTCCTTTTTTGATGAAACACTGGATGGATCAAAATTTCTACTAGAAAACATTCCTTTTGAAGTGGCTACCCTTTCTAGCCTCCAAAGTTGCTCTCTTAGAGCTGGAGTCATGTGCTTTGAGAGACACATATTGACTCCTTTACTTGTGATTGCTAAAATATGTTGCTTCACCCCGGTATAGCTGCCAAAAAAGTGATGGCCACAAATATTGCAAACCAAATCACATGAGGCACCTCTAGCTTTTGGATTTTTTTTAGGAAGTTTGGTTGCATAGATTAGAAGTGGTTTGTGATGATTAAAGGCCCCCTTTGAAATTTTTTCCATATTTGTTGGTGGGCCTTCATAATTTAGTGACCTCTTGTGATTGCTTTGAATTTCAATTTCTCGTTGTGCGTCTTCTAACGAATTAGCACTATAGGTGCTCTCACTGTCATGACTATTAGTGGACTGACTTTGGCTCATGGTTTAAACTTGCTGCAATTGCAAAAAAAATAAAAAATAAAAATTTTCAATTTCGAAATAAAACAAATGTAATTGTTGAAAAAAAAAATAATTAGCAGTTAATGTGTTACAACTTACAAATGATGCAAATTTGCAGTATTTGTAATTTTGTAACACAGTAACTATACTACTGTTCAAACCTTGTACTAATTAATTATCTGTTATACAATAATTTGAAAATTGTTGTTTGCATAGTCCTGGTATGAAATTTCATTATTTCAACAGTACCATATGATATTCAGTAAAACATTTCAGATAAATATTAAAAAGTAAATGAAATTCAAATTACTAATTAGATCCTAGGACCTACACAGTCAGATTTATAATTTTTCTAATTAGTTAAAAAATAAAATTTAATATGTGTTATACTAATTAAATTATCATAATTTGATATTTGATAAATCATAAATCATAATTTATTAATTTAAATTATCTGTTATACTAATTATTAATTAATTAATTAATTTAAATTATCTGTCACTATTATACATAATACGATAATACTTTTTAAATTTTAATTTTAATTTTTTTTACAGTTCTGAGATTACTTACTTCAAACTTGAGGTCGACACCAAGTTAGCTGGAGGAGGCCAACAGTGCTGGAGGAGGCTGCTAGAGCCTGGTGCTGGAGCTGGCTGCTAGAGGAGGCAATAGGCTGAGACAGTGACAGATAGCTGCTAGAGGAGACAGCAACAGGTGGAGGCCGAGATTGAGGCTAAAACAGTCTAAGACTGTTGGAGGCCGCGACGGCTAAAACTATTGGAGCCTGGAGGCTGAGGCGACGATGACGACTTCTCAAGGAGGCCAAGGCGACGTCGAAGATTGCTGTAGGTGGGCGATGGCAACAACTGCAGGCATATGGCCGCTCCTGTGGGTGATGGAAACTGTTGCGAGTAGATGGCCACTGTTACAGGTAGATGGCCTCTGCTACGGGTGATGGCAACTATTGCGGATAGATGGTCGTTGTTGCAAGTAGATGGTTGTTGTTGCAGGCGATGGAAGCTGCTACGGGTAGATGAAACTTGGCGGAAGGGAGTTGATGAAAGTTGAAACATGAAACTTCAAACAACATACATAAACCTAAAACTAAATTTTAAAAGTTAAAACATAATTTAATTAATAATTAAATAATAAATATTTAAAATCGATTTTTTTTTCATTAAAAAAAAATATTCTTTTAATTGTGAGCCCCACCCACCCCCTCACGCCCCCTCCCATCCCCTAAAGCACCCTCATCCCTTCTAGATGTGGAAACGTCCCCTTTATCGTCCGCTTCAATTTTTTTGTTTTTGGGGACGTCGGGAAACATCCCCTAGAAGTCCCCAAGACCCCGGAGAGTGAGAGGGCGAGGATTCTAAACCCCTAGGTGGGGGGGAGAGTCCCTATGTAACACTGAATATAAGTATAGAACGAAATCCAAAAGAAAAGTGGCTGATCTACTATCTGGAAAAGCAATTTTGGCTACTCCCTCAGAGATCAAAACAAAACACTAAAAATGGCGCAGGCATCTAAGGCATTAAGAAAATTTTGAAAAAATATAGACATAGGAATTAGATCTCATGCAATTGCTTTATTTGCATGGGTAGGTTAGCGAAAACCTATTTTGATGTAATGATTGATGTAACCATGGCTTGACATGTTCACTTTCAAGCACGAAGTATCACACTTCCCAAAATTAATTAAATGGAACCCAATTCAAACAAAGTGCATGAGAGATCAAAAGAAAAAACACTGAAAGGACCACATGTACATACATAATTCAACGTGTATTCATATTCTGACGCTGCTAGCAAGAAATGATTAATTCCCCCAGTAGTAATACGATTCAAAGCCCCTCCACCTGGCATTCGACTGACCATCGCTCTATTCAGAAATCCAAGCTGAGGCCCCATAAGCCCCAACTTATCTAAAATATTCTCTTTAGAAATCTTCTTGGGACCCCTGAAAATCCCCAGTTCATGAACGTGAACCTGAGTCCCAAATGTAATTATCCCCACCAGAGCATTCTCTAGCAGCAGAGTTATGGCTTGGCACAAGGTCGATTTCACGTACCCCAATTCCTCTTTGATCATGTAGGTGTCAAGCACGAATAGAAAGACAAGGTTTGGGTTTGAAGCTTGGTCGCTGAAAATTGTGTACTCTATGGTCGTAGGTCATATACTGCAGGAAAATCTCGGCAGACACATTTCTCTCGTTGATCATGGCTTAAAATGGTTCCACTAGTAACAAAAGGGGCATAGCCAGATCTTGGTTATGTAATCAACACGACTGTAAGGGTTTAGAATGCAGAGACATGATTTACAACGGAGAGGAGGGTAGGGCAGCACGGGTATCTCTGGCACCATGCGGAGCGGGCTGTAGATGGCCACTAGTGGAATTACGCACTTGGAGCTCAGCCACATGTTCTAGGTCATCTGTATGCCATCCCTATTTTCCATCTCTAGGAAGTCCGCCATTGTTGAAGGCCCTCTGAGTGCAGATTTTCGAATCGATCAAGGACCAAGGAGGTGGTGGGTTCGAGTCTGGATCTGTTTAGTATATGAATTCTGGGAGATGTTGTGGATCGAACTATGAATTCTAGGAACTGCTGTAGATTGAACTCTAGTTTCTCATTGTGGATCTACTGAGCCGAGATGATCCATGCTAAATTTGTAGTGTTCTTTGGTTTAGTTTTTTTTTTTATTCAGTGAGTCCTTTTTTTTCATTGTTCTACTGGTTTAAAAGGTGAGATTTTGAGAGCTCCACACTTTGGAAAGCATATGAAGTGAATTGTGGATTTTTGATGTACAAGGTGGGTTTCTATGGGTTTTTTTTTTCACGATGAAAAAAAATATGGCTTACATACTGTGCCATCCAAAGTCTAGAAAAGCCGAAAAAATCCTTACAAATTCGATCAAAATGAGATCAGGAGAGGGTGTACAACCACCCACAGATATCTAATTAATCAGAAGCTAAAATACCCACCCTTAACCGATTCAAAACAATTTGATAGCTGTTGACAATAGACCAGTAGCAGTAACCCAGTTGATTTCAAAAAGAAAAATAAGCATAATCTGAAAACAAGAAAACTAGTAACGACCCATGTGAAAAAAGTTCTGTGCCATCATCATGGAAGATAACTCTAGTCCAAAACAGTAAAAAACAGAGAAAGCTGCGAGTGTCCTCCACAACATATCAGATAGAAAATCTCATAAGTAGTGAAAGGACAGACTACAAACTTAGTTGCAACTCATAGTACCAGCATCACCCGAACCTGTAGCATCCACCAACTCATAATACATGTTACTAAACTCGCCAGTTAGTCCCTTTTTTGAAAGCCTATCAGCCTGTACATTTGAATCCCGAAAGATATGATTGAAATTTATGCTTGAAAAGGAAGACCTGAGTGTGTATATGTGCTCCATCCACGTCATCAGATGAATAGGGGTGAGATTGGTGTCCATGTTTAGATGATCTATGAGAACCTTCGAGTCGCCCATCACCCACATGTTGTCAATGTATAGCTGAGACGCAAACCACAGCAAACACCGAAGAGCCAAGATCTCTGCCCTTGTGTTTGAGCCTCTACCACCCGATTAGTGAATCTTGTAATGATAATGTGGCGAGATCAGTAGCCATGCCCGACACGCACATACCGAATGTTGTGAAGCTTCGTTGAATAAAATGATGAGGTAATGTATCTCAAATGGGTGTAATTGCTTTGAGAGGTCCATAGGAGGCTTGTCTCTAGTCTTCAGTTTACTCCATAGGCTTATAATACTATTTGTAGTCCCCCCAAAACAGCCAGGAACTCCATCAAAAATCACCATGTTCCAGCTAAGCCATATAAACCAGTGGAATAAAGATGGAAAGACTCGATAGTTTTTGTACTTTTTCTTACCCCATAATATGAACTCCATCGTGTTTTCAAAAACTGGAAACTAATGTTAAATTAACAACCCAATTCTCTTAAAACATTCTTTGCAAATGAGCACCCATAAAAGAGATGATCATTATCATCTCCCCCCTTCATGCATAAACAACAAACACCAAGCCCAATCTTACCCCTTTTCATCAAATTTTCCCAAGTGAGATTTTTTTTGTTTAGCACTAGCCATAGGAACAATTTCATTTTCAGCTGGGCATTTGACTCCCATATGCTCATGCTGGTTAATACCTCCACCTGTAATCTAGATTGCAAAAAAAGCCTTTTATAAATGTCCTTTACCACAAGCATCCCATTTATACGAGGCCCCTTCCAAGTCAACCGATCACTGCTCTGATTCCATGAGAAACCACGACTTCTCAAATCCAAAATGAAAGCATTCCAATCCTCCAGCAGCATTACCGGTAAGCTAAGTCCATCATCCAAGTGCCAAACCGGGACTCCATCTCTCTATTCCTTAATAACCTGGCATAAATAAAAAATTCCCCTTCCATTTAACCATCTCAATAACTGTCCGCTACATGAGAGATGACCCAAATCTCCCCTCAAACTAACTTGTTTGATAATAATTTTGTCCCCGTTGCCAAAATTCCACCATAGTAGAGAGGCAAAATTCGGCCAAATATTTTTAAAACCATTCCATATTGGAGACGCTCTTTTAATGTTTCGCCAACCATCCATAGAAACAGTCTCCAAATTTGTTTCTTTTAAATACTTAAATCTTATGATATCATTCCATATGCTTTTCTTCGTCAATACCCTCCATAGAGATTTCATAAGCAAAGCCCGCCCAAAAGTTTCTAGGTCCTTTAAGCACCATCCCCCAATCTCCTTTGGTCTCATAATCAAATCCTAGCAGACCAAGTGGTACTTACCCTTCATTTCCTTTCCATTCCATAAGAATTTCATCATGGTGCTTCTGAAACAAGAAAGAATCTTTTTTGGAATGATATAAATGTGAGCCCAATACACCATCAGTTGTTGAATAACTTCTTGGAAAAGAATGACTCTACCTCCCAAAGACATCCATTTGGTAGTCCATTTTCTGATTCTCTTCTCTGCCTTTTTAATCAGCCATGACCAGTCTTCAGCATAGTAATTGTTAGGCTTTAAGTAGAAACCTAAATATTTAAAACCAGAAGACAGAGGCTCAATTTTGAAATAAAAAAGTTCGCTCACAACAGAAATAATCTCAACATCACCCACATTTGAATATATGCATGATTTCAAACTGTTTGCAGCCATACCGGAAGCATGAAAAAATCTACTGAAGATGTCATAGAAATTTTTCCACATAGATCTAAGAATGAGACCAAATAGTAAAACATCGTCAACAAACAAGTTGTGGCTGATTTCCTTGGAAAAAGACAGCTTTATGCCTTTTATAAGACCCTTAGAAACAACTATACCAATATTGCAACTCAGAATATCCATAACAAGAATAAAAATTAATGGGGAAAGAGAAAATCCCTCTCGCAACCCACGACCCGGTCTGAAGAAATCTGAGGCAACTCCATTTATAATAACTGTCAAAGATGTGTTTGTAACACATCCCAAGATCCAATATACCGAACCCCGATCTAGGCCAATCTTAAATAAGATCATGCGAAGTAATCTCTAGTCAACACGATCATATGCCTTGCATAGATCAATCTTCATAACCATAGCCTTTAAATTCTTTGTGTGGATGGAGTGAATCACTTATTGAGTAGAGGCCACAACATCATGGATGCTCCTATCCTTCAGGAAACCAGACTATTCAGGGGAGATAAATCGAGACAGCACCTTTTTCATTCTCTCATCAATGGTTTTAGTAATCACTTTATAGAGCGTATTACATAAAGATATTGGCCTATAATTTTTAAAATTACAGGAATCAGATATCTTTGGAATCAAAACCAAAAAGGTGGAATTAACATCCCCACTGATCTTCCTAGACGTTCTAGCATCCTTCACCATTTCAACTATGTGAGGCAACAAGATATCAGCAAAGTGGATAAAGAAATCTGGGGTCCAGCCATCTGGTCCCGAACTCTTATCCACTGCAAAAGACTTTAATATCGCCATGATCTCCTTCTCGAAAACATGTTTATAAAATTCCAATGTAGAAACCTCATCAAACATAATCGGGAGCATTTCAGTGGCCCAGAGAAGATCATCATAATTAACATTGTCTCGGGCTTTAAACACGTCCCCATAATTTCTGACAGCCGCCTCATGAATCCCAGCCGTAAAGTAATGAAAAAATCCCTTTTCCTCAATACACCATATCGCGTTTGAATTTTTCCTCCCTTCAGCTGTGGCATGAAAAAATTTTGTATTCAAATCGCCCTCATAGAGCCATGTCGCTCGGCTTTTGAGCCTCCATGATTGTTCTTCTATAAGTAGAATACACCTTTTTTTCCATTTCCAGATCTTTTAAGGTATTCCAGATCCCCTCAACATGGTCAAACTCGTCCAGAACCTTTAAGAGCCTTTCTGACTCATTTTCTATCTCAGCAAAGCGATGCTTCAAAATGCTTTTCTTCTCCCTTTCCCAGCTCTTCACCACCTGTTTTAAGCTTCTCATCGATCCCATGAGATGATATGAAGCAAAAACATTCAATGCCCTAGGATTTGATTTAAAATGTGTCATAACCATATTGACAAAGACAGGGTCATCAGTCCATACCCTATTAAACTTGAAGGGAAAACTCCTAGCACACCTATAAAAATCCCAACTAAGAATAATCGACCGATGATCCGAGATTAAAACACTCCCAATGTAAGCAGACCACTTCCCCAACTTAGACAACAATAATTTCAAAACCAGGAACCTATCAAGCCTCTTAGAAATCATCGCATCCCCATTCCTACCATTATACCACGTAGGACAGCTATCATCCATCTTTAGGTCACAGATGTTTTGAGAGGAGAAGAGGGATCGGAGGTGATTTTCTAGAGGATCGGCACGGCCATCCCTGCCCCAAATATCATCAGGGTGTAGAGAAGATTTGAAATCACCAGCTATAATTAGGTTAGAAAGTGACAAAATCCCACTTCGATCCATCCGGTCCCAAAAAATCCACCTCTCCTGGCAAGGTGCATATAAATTAATTATATAAAGCCTATTCTTGTGCCCCAGCAATGACCAGTAATGAGAATACCTCCAAAGAAAATGAAGGCCTTAAACATAGCCACAGTTGGGTTCCATAAAATAATTTCCCCTCCTGAGTGGCTCGATGCATCCCGAGCAACAATATTCCAAGCTGGGAACATCAAACGGAAAACAACAATTGAGTGATCAGCTAGATGCATTGACTCTTGAATACAAATAATATAAGGATTTAAATTTTTGAGAAAATCACGAAGAGAGAGGTAATTTCCCTTCCCTCCCAAATCCATAATATTGATCAAAACTAGAATGGTCATGTTACATGCTTAGAGGGCTCAGTCACTCTAAGAACCCTGTCGATAGCAGTCATAACAAGAATATCCCTGAAATTGGTTTCATCTAGATCCCCCATCAGCCCCACCGATTCCAAGGATTTTTTTTTATTGTTCAAACGACCCCTCCCCCTTCGAATGGTTACATTTGATGAGTCGGGAGGGCACTTGAAACCAGGAAGAGGGTTATCATAACCCACATCGATAGATAGAGTAACCAGCTCGGCCTTGGGTTCCAGCAATAGCAACTCTAGGTCGCTACCCACCAAATTTCGTAAAGAAGGGGATAGGCATTCGGTGATCGGGGAGCAAGGGTCCGGCTCCATAGTGGAGGTCTTATCTAATGCCGCAACAGAGGGAGGGCCATCAGAAACAATCCCTTCCATAATGGAAGCAGGAGACGAGTGCTGTAAGATGGAGGAGTCTGAAGGCAGAAAAGTTGAGTGGTGAGGGATGAGAAATGAGGGTTTAATAAATGGTGTCCCAATACCCATCATCAGGTCGGGATAGGAAGTAGTGGAAACCCTTTCAATGGATTCATTTACCACAACCCTGTGAGCCCCATCCCCCGAAAACAAAATATTCTCACTAATATCAGACTGATAGGAACCGACAGGATCATGATGCTTACCCGGAGTAGACTCATCTCGATGTCCAAGATCCCGAGAAGAGATAGCCCAGTGGTGTTGTCATTGACTTGGCCGCAGTCCCCTTTTTGCACCCTGATCGGCCTCCTTCCAATGCGAGCACAACCGAATTAGGTGGCCGGTCCCATGGCACAAGTTACATCGAAAAAGTGTGCGCCAGTAATCCAACATTTGTCGGAAAATTTTCCCATTCCAGACTAGGTCAATCTCCTCCATCAGGCCCCCTGCCACTGACAATTTTACCAAGACCCATGCTATCCTCTTATCAGATTCACCAATACAGTCGGGATCAACATAGCGGCGTTGATCTAACGTGATATTGGTGTGGGTATTTTAAGCCAATGTTAGCTAAATTTATGATAATCAGTGGGCTTTTATCACACTTGTAATTGTGTGGGTTTGTATTTAATTTGTTGGTGTGTGGAATTATAAATAGATTAAATATAATGATCATATTGATTGAAGTTCATGATGATATGTGTGTTAAATTTTAGGTGAGATAAGAATACAAGCAATCACAATTTAGTGCTTAATCTACTTGAATTCATATTCTTGTATTGTGAATTTACTAAAATGGGCCTTTACATGGTCCAATGCATTAAAAGTGTACATGGCATGGGACAATTACATCACAAACAATATGAGATAGTTTGGCATTCACATGAAGTTTTCAAGGCATGAATGTTCTTTAATGGTGGCTAGTTAACCAATTTTGAAATATTGTGATATCAATGCCAAGTCCATCTTGCTTCACACACAAGTGAATCCAAACAAGTTTTATCTATGCAAATATATACTTCTTCTTGTTCAGGAAAAGATCCTCATATGGCATTGTTGTAAATACTTAGTCCAAGTGTTTTCGATTTTCCTCTCAAATTTAACTAAAAATATGTATGTCCTTTAGGGACAAAATCACAAAAGTCTAAATATTTGGCCTTAGCACTCCATTCACCACCCCCATGGACAGCACAACGACATTAACATGATGAAAAAACATCATCAACCATTATTGAAGGTTGCCTTCTATGTATCTTCTAACTCAATGTAAGTTAGATCATTATTGGAATTGAAAAAAATATTGTTGAAGTACTTAAGTCCCTAAAATTGATATAACGAGTCATCAATGCAAAAAATGGACATTGATTCAATGGTGATTGTGTTCGCGAGTTTACACTATACACATGTTCGCTTAAAATTATAATACTTAATTCATAAGGCAATGAGTTTGGTCAAATGTGGTCCTTATCCAATAGCCCTTGAATTTTCTTATGTTCTCATTGTTTTTGAACAATAAAGCACTTTCAAAAGTCTCATTTGTTGGAACAACTCCCTATTGCAAGGTAATGGAGTACTTATTTGTGTAGTGGGAGGCAATCTAGGTGATTTTTAACAACTTGGAATAACTTTCCAATAGCTCTCCAAGTATTTAAGATCTTTTACTTCTCTTATCACATTAGATAGGAAGACAAAACAACTTTGGGGTCCTAGTATTGATTAAAGAGTGTCACTCCCTACTCTTTCTTTAGTCTTCCTACGTTGTCATAAAATAAGGTTGGTTGTCATTTATGAGTTTATATTGAGCATGAAGATTCCCACATTTCAACATATTGTTGTTCATAGTATCTTGGAATGAAATTGTGTCATATTTTTTAAATTTCCAACATTTCAAGTCATATTTAAAAGATGTATTCAAGCAATAATATACAAAAATGTACACGAAAAAAATTACCTTAACGAAGGTATGCCAATCATGTGTTTTCACCCCACCGAAGTCACCTTTCTTCATTAAGATATTATTTATGTTTGAAGCAAAACCTGTTGGAAATTTAATTCTTCTAACGACCTCTTTTACATCATTTCTTTGTTGATTTTTTTATAACCATGGAATATTATTATAATTTTGACCTCCATTGTTATTTGATCGGTTGATCACACTATTCATTGCATGATTCAATTTCTCAATGTGAGCACAAATTTTGACAATTTTATCTCTATCATGCGCACCATCTATGATTCACCATAACATTTCTGTCACATTCTTCCTGATATGCATTGTATCAAACAAATGAGCTATTTTTAGGTCCTCATAGTAGGGAAACCTTGTGAATTGAGAAGGATAACATTTCATTCCAGGTGGAAGTACAATATTAGTACCTTCATAAGGACGACCTTGATATTTAAGAATAAAATAAATCAAAACAATAATTATCAAATACAATAAAATAAATTCAATAATTAAAAAAAAAATTCTAAAAATTACATAAACAATTAATATATATATATATATATATAGAGAGAGAGAGAGAGAGAGAGAGAGACCTTGACGATTATTAATTTTGTTATATTCCAACTTCCACAACCGAGGTGTCATTCTTCGTGGTTTTAATCTAGTTTCTTCTTTATCATTGAAAATATTTTTTCAGTAGTACGATACTTATGTTTCCTAGAGAGTAAGTGACTATACTCATCAAACAACATCTTTCCTAAATATGGTGAATGGCGATACTTCATCTTAGGGCCACAAACTGGACAAGAAATATACCCTTTGTTTGAAGATCTGCAATAGATGGATCAATGAAAATTATACAATGAGATCATTTTAACAACATGCAATATAGTATATATAATTTAAATAATTATATAATATATTAAAGTGCAACGAGATATTACATACAGCAAAAAAGTGTTAGTCCCGAGGCATCATGAATTCTCCATACATGCATTCCACGACATTGAAATCTCTTCTGCTTGATTGGTTTAGTGATGTCATACATAGTGATGCCATGCCATAACTTTATGAGCTCATCGATAAGAAGATCGATATATACATTCATATATTTTACCTGTTACTTACCTAATTGTTCAAAATTACGGTACATAATTAATACCATGATATGTATATATAAGTAAGTAAATGAATAAAAGATATTATGCAAACAACAAGACAAATTAAAATGTTACAATCGAAAAAATAATGTATCAAATACCTCGAATAATCATAGTCAAAATTATGTGCTCCCTCTTTACTGACATGCGAGGAGGAATATTGTTGTTTATAATGAAACTAGGCCACACTGAGTAAGTAGACCTAAGCTCTCTAAATGAATTAACATCATCAGCTGCCAATGGAAGCCTGACATTATGGGGTTCACTTTTAAAATATAAGTTATATTTTTCCTCGATTTCCCTAAATGCAGAACCATCTGCAGGCATTCGAAGAGAACCATATCCACTTCTATTCTTTGAATGGTAATCCATAAACTGTTCTATGCTCTTACACCTGAACATTTGCAGCAAACATGGAATTATGGGAATATGACAAAGAACCCTTTGAAGCACCTTTTTTTTTATTTGATCGGTTCGATATCTACTAGTACCACATTTCAGACATTCTGTTTTCAATGCATGTTCTTCGTAATATATAATGTCATCTTCAGGACATGCATCTATAGTGTTATATTTCATTCCAAATTCTTTCATAATAACACGTAAATATCGATATGTGTGAGGTAAATTATTTGGCAATGGTAACAAAAATTCACCCAACAATCTACAACATAAACAAAAATTAGTTAATGTAAAGATTATTACTCATATGTAAGTAATGAATTATTATTTTACACATTTATTACAACTATAAAAATAGAAAATAATCAACATTTACATATATGTGATCATAGATAAATATTTGATAGCTTAGGATCTGTGTCATACATTTTTTCGAAAAATTATTCATAACCTTTAAATTCACCAACAACAATGTAGCAGAGAGAAGAGTTGCATTTGAGTGTTCAAAAAGTCGTTCATTTGATGTTTCAATTATAGGTACATCATAAACACCATCACTATCTCCAACAGCATCATCCGACTCACCATACAAGTCTTGGAGCATTTGATTTGTCCCATCATTGTGAACTATGTCATTATTGTCATCATCTACCTCCATGGGATCATTAACATCATCTTCATCATTCTCTTCATGTTCTTCACCTTATACAACATCATTTCCAGTACTACTATTTGCTGCAATATTCTCTTGTGGTGCAACATCATCTAATCTACTACTATTGAGCTGTGGAAGGTTCTGCAAAACATTCGGGGAAATTTTGCCTTTATAAAATTTACAAACAATCATTAAACATTAGTGCGTATATAAAAAATATTAAAATGATATAAAAATTTATTATATAATCAAAATGAAGGTAGATAATGAATATATATATATATAATTAATTACCACGGGATGATAGTCATTTGGTCCACCATCAATGTGCCCATATTTCTTACAATGTTTTGTTTTTTTTGCTATTAAAACTCTAACATCACATTTCAGACAACATTTGTTGCAAGGGAAATAAAATTTACCATCGCGTCTTTTACCCTCTTGAATTTGTTTTCAACCTCTAATGATTTTTTCCATTGATGCAAATTATCGTATAAAGAAAATTAATAATTATGTTTTTTTACTAAACAAGATATTGTATACCCTATTATCTATAAATTGGTACTCATGATCTACTCCACCGGGCAACTTAGAGTAACTCTTTCAAACCACCTTTTGACTGAGGATTAACCTCTTCAGTCTGAGAGGGCTCTCTAAACTTATCTAATGATTTTCCCAATTAGGTTTTGAATCAGATGGCTAACTCTATGTTAACTGTCTTAGTATATTTTATTGCAATTGAAAAATGGGATAGATTTCACTACCATTGGGCTCATGGAGTCAGTATGAAGGTACTCAGTGAAAAATGATTATGCTTGCAGAAGTTGAGGCTTATACTATTTCGTGAAAAATATAATACTAACACACCTAAAATATTCAATAACTTAACGTCAAAAGGAATTCAGAGCACGAGGGCATGAATTCTGAGTAATTTAACATCAAGATATTGAGAAAATATATTAAGGAAACATAATTCATAAACTTATTTCAACAATCAAAGAATCTCAGGTTAAGAAGAAAACACCATCACCGTATATTACTAATATTCCAAAATTTACAATAATAGTAGCCTCAAAGTAACATTCTCCAACCCTTTCTGATTCGATTTCTTGTCTATAAATAGACCTTTGTTGCTTACATAGGATCTACACAGCTGGGTAGATCATCAAACCATATCCTTGACACCTATCATAACTATAAACTACATTCTTGGAATTGAAAAATACACCTAGTCTCTTAAGACTTATACTTCTAATGGGACTCTGCTTTACATTTATTACATCCACTTCTTAAGTAGTGGGAAAATTACATTGACAAGGATCAGATGCTTGAGTGGCATTCACCATCACTAAGATGTTAATATACCCACTAGATTTAGAAAACAACAGTCCTATTTTTTAGGAAAAGATAAACATAGTTTTATTCCTTGTCTTCATGTTGAGTTGGATAGGTGACACTCATGTCGAGTAGTGAATCTCTGCTGGGATGGCCCACTATCATCTTGGATGTCTCCAAATGTCTGTTTTCCCTTCAAAACACATTTCAAACCTCCAAAATCCATTTAAAACACTTCGCTGAAAAAACTGAGTACCCTTAGGCACTTTCGTAGCGTAGTTTATTAGCACATTTACTTCAACAATCCAACTTCATTTTTTTGCTCCTCTACTGATCAAGATATGTTTGTTAGGTCATATGAGCTAAATACCATCTTTTTCCCTCCCTTGATTTCCCTCAAAACTGGTTTTTGGGGTAAAAACATCCAATAGGGATTTCGTAGAGAAATCCGGCCCTCAAGCCTGGACTTCACTAGGAAACTGCCTAATTTGGCTGAATACATAGATTTGTAATTTTTCTTCAAAATTTTAGCTTTTAAACAAAAATTTATGTTTCCTGCAAGTTGTAAAATTAATAAAACATGTTTTAGACTAACCCCTTAGACTTTGGGTATTTCATCTATAGCATCAACAGGCTATACCTCTTCAGGTTCATTTACCATTCTAATTTTCAGCCCTCTTTTCTTCAGTTCTTCTTGAATCATATCCATTTGGTCTTCCAGCTCCTTAACCTACCCTTTAAGCCTTTTCCTCTCAGATTGTAACCATAGATTTCTTTTTCTTGTGTTCTTCACCACTTTCCTCAGAGGAAGATTTCTCTTTAGCATTTTCTTGGCATTTGACAGAGTTTTGTCATATTTGTCTAGATGATCCTTCATTTATTTTTCGAAGTATTCCATTAGTTGTCTATCTACCTTGCCCTATTGTAGTTCCAATTTGACTTCAATAACTTCTTCCCTAGCCTCTCTCAATATTTGTACTTCAGTCTTTGCTTCAATTTGTTCTTTTCCTTTTCTTTGCATAAATACCTCTTTTGTTGATGGAGATAGGTCTATAATTTTTTCTGTGATAGGCTGATTACCTTTGTCAATATTTTCTAATCTCTTACCCTCCATGTACCTTTTGCAAGCTGACCTAGTCATTGGCTTCCTTGGCTGGAAAATGAAACCAACATCTTCTTCTGCAAAATCTATTTTTTTGGCTGACTTACCTTTCTGATTCTTCCTTATATCCCCTTCATTGTCTTCTTCTTGGAAAATTGGAGATTCTTCAATGTCTATTGCCCAGAGGATGTCTTCAAGATTTACTTTGGCAATGGTTTGGCTCCTGGTTATCCTCCTGCTACCATGTTTGCTAATTTTTTGTTTTTGACTTGCAGGTGATGGCTATGGGATATCTATCTGTGGTATGGGTTCAACTTCAGTATCCATTAGTTCCACAATAGGTTATCCTCCTTCTTGATTAACTTCTTCTATCACAGTTGGAGATGAAGTGATATTTGGCTTTGAAATCTTTGTAGGTGTCACTGAATCTACTTCATATCCACTAAGAAAGAGAAAATATGCCCAATCTCTATTTAACTTCTTTAATTCCTCTAGCACTAATAATTTGATCATGCCATGGTGAAAAAATGATGTTGCACTACCCTTAGCCTTGGCTTGGAACTTATCAGACATCTTCCCCAAAATTCTAAGAAAAAAGAAAGCAAAATCAAGGGTTTGCTTAAAAATGAAATGGAAAAGGAGCCTGAAATGATATAAGTAGACCATGCAAAAGCTCCCCTCGCAGGTAAAATACTTCTAGACCACAAAAAAAAAACTTTGAATAATTTTCTTTCATATAACTCCTGGGGATGCCACTTGCCATGTCAACTCTGATGTGCTCCTGTTTGAGAAATTCCTCACAGCTCTGCATTTTGAATTTTTTACCTTTGAACCATTCCTCACCTCCTCTGGGTATTTTTGTAGCCTGAGAGATATTATTAGGTGTTACTGTGAAATTAAAAACTCTTACCTTTGAGTATGTCCCTATGAAATTGGCCACGAAGTCTTTGGATAACTGACCATGAAAACCCTGCAAATTCTGACAGAAATGTAGACAACCAAAATTCCTAAAAGCATCCATGAAACTAGGATCTTCAGTCAATAGTTTTAAGTCCATAGGCTCGTATCTCACAAAGTAACCTCCTTTATTCACTTTCTTCTTCACTGCCATTGCTCCTTTATACCCTCGCTTCTTCTTAGCTGTGACACCTACAGATGAACAAACCTAGACAACAAGATGTTTTCACTGTGAATCATCTCTTCAAGGATGAAATTATGATGCTACATGCAAGACTTTGAACAATGAATGACAGAGAGGTTCTTAGAGGTGAAATTTAAAATTCAATTCGACAAATTTAGGGAGAATGATGACAAATGTGACCACAAAAAGCAATGATGAGTGAAATCATGATCTTGCATGCTTAGTAATCATTGTAACTAATTTGATGAACTCACCTTTACCCTTGGCCATCGAAAACTTGACACCTCACGCTGCTCTGTATTTTCTGCAGAAAAACACAGTTTCATAGCGAAAACATTTAAAATCTTGAAAATTTCTCTACGGAATTGTCTGGTGATTCCATAGCGAAATCCACCATTCTGCCATTGTATTCGGTACCGAATGGTGAGAAAACAAACAAGTGGATTATTTTTTATTTGAAGGCATGAGTGTGAAAACTAAATGACATGGACTGGATTCGACTAAAATGTCATGACTCATGGTGGGTTTAGACATAGGATAAAGCTTATTACATGTGTTTTTTCGTAAATTTCATGAATCCAACTATGAAAACAAAACAGAACCTAGGTGAATGATGTGAAAGACCCTATCAATGAAATTTTGAAAACTTATGAGCGATAACATACCCTTTCTGAACCAACACTACTATAGTAAAATTTGTCGCTATTACAGCAAAGTTGTCGGAAAGCATATTTACAATGTGCCCTATATATTTAAAATAAACCTTCACTATTGCGATGCTAGTTAACCAAGTCAACTTTGAATTTTTCAAAAGGAAAGTGATCATTCCACAATAGTCTTTTCATATCTGTAGGTATACCGATGCACATAACATGGACGTCTTTATATCGACGATGTCTTCCATTACTTTCGCTATTGGGACACCCTAGATGGGTGGGTCACAATAGCGATGCTTTTTCGTAGTGTCCCACGAGCAACAATGTTGCCATCAGAGTCGCAAGAGAAAAACCGCATGGTGGGATTAAAAAAATTGAGAAAATTTGTGGAACTTTATGACAATGCGTAAAAAATGTCGTAACTTAAGTGTCAGAAAATTCACCATATGTAATAATGTGATGTTAGAGGCATCCTTTGGTGAAAATCTGAGTCCTTCACCGAAGCTCAAAACCATTCCTTCTCCTGAGCACTAAGGCATTATCACAATACTAGGATGCGAGGGAACAAGAGTTCATATGAGTCTGACAATGACCAACCAAGATCTAAAGTTGTGAGAATGAGGGATGTGAATTTATAAGAAGGGGGAAGAGGTTGGGAGCCAATGAAAGGAGGAGGAAGGATCACTTTTTAAGGGATGAACACCCATGGATGAGATCAAAGCTCTAAAATAATAGAGCTCGACCTTATCACCACCATTTAACAACCAAATTTCCACCCTTGAGCTTCTAGAGGTCGAAGCTTGTCCTCCATTTTAGGAAACACTACTAGAAAGGGATCGACGAATTTTTCCAAGAAATAAGGGCGTTGAAAGCACTAAGCCAGAACTGTGAAAAGGACATCAACATAGTCATGGCACCAGGAAACTCTCTGACCAAGGAAACTAGGATTTTGACCAAGTTTCTTTAGTAATATTCCAAGGTAGTTTTCTTTGGATCTTCAGGGGATGTCTTAACATATTTCTTAATGGTGGGAACATTGCACAGGATCTATCACTGGGATTTTCATCATCAAGGATAGGAAAATGATCATGGTGACAAATTGTTGTGTAACAGTTTCCCCCTAAAGCATGAAGGAAAAACATGGAGTGATGGCTGAAATTATTTATGAACCAAGTAAAATAACAAAAACAACCTCCGGAAAACCTGCCAAATCAAAAATTTTACGATATATGACATCTCTAGTATGAATACACCTAACTACATGACTACACCAGGCATCAAATAACACATGAACCCACTACATGGTCACAACCATCTGTCTAAAGAGATCATATAAATGGATCTGAAGTATTGACGCAGTTATCCATATAGATGGGAGCATGTATACAATCATGAATACTCCATAACTCCTCGTAGCCTGGATCAAAATTATATGTGACTTATGGTCTTCACCGTGAACTCAATAAACCCAATTTACGAATCTAACCATGCGAATAATTACGTTGGTGTCGGACATGGTAGAAACCACCTTACTATCGGTCAATGATGAGAACCATTAACAGGCACGAGAGAAACTACCAATAATGATGATGGAAATTTGTTAGGTCCCTATATTACTAGTATAGTCCCTTATTGTCATTAGTGTAACCCCCTTATTGTTATTATTATACCCTTGTAACCCCCATATTGTTATTGTTGTGCCCTTAAATTATTATTGTTAGGTCAGCTAGGATTACATTGTGGCCCCATGGACTCCTATATATAGAAAGGAGGTTTTGTAATTTGAATCATCCAAGAATTGTTCATTCATGTAATGTATTGGAGGTTTCCCCCTCAAAGTGGCTTATTTCTAAGGCGTTGATATCTCTTTTCTTCTCTTTTTGGAGCTGGTTTCACAACATTTGGTATCAAAGGTTTGAGATTCTAGGGTTTCACTGCTCGAAGCAGGTCATCGTGGAATTTTCGCTATAACGTTTTTTCTACGAAGGTTCAGAATCTGAAATTTTTAGAGTGGGAAGCCAAAATCCCAAGGAACATCATTGCAAAATTTCAGATCTTGGTTTTCAATATTTTTCAGAGATATGATTTGTGCAAGTTAGGTCATTTTGCAAGCTCCTAAATTTAACCTAAACAGGTCATCGTGGTATTTTTGTCATAAATTTTTTTCTACGAAGGTTCAGAAGTTGAAATTTTTACAGTGCGAAGCCACAATCCTGAGGAACATCATTGAAAAATTTCAGATATTTGTTCACAATATTTTCGGAGATATGATCTATGGAAGTTAGGGCTTTTTGAGGCTTTTGAATTTCATCTCAAAGAGGTGATTGTGGGAAAATATTCATAGCTCTCTCTCTGAGCATCAGATTGGAATGCCGTAAAAAGTGGCCACAAGTACACAGACTATAGTTTCCGTTCTATCAATTTTGAGAGCCAAAGGAGAAAACTGCAACCCGTGGAAAGTCGTATAATTTTTCTCTACTGAACCAGTCCAAAATTGGGTCATTGTGGGAGATTGGACATAACTTTTCCTTGAAGAATCCAAATTAGATCAGACCTATGGAATTTGAAAGAAGATTAAAAGGGCTACTAAAGGGCTGAATTTTAGATATTTAGGATCCTCAATTATAGAGATAATTCAATTTCAATATCGAGCTCCTCAAAAGCAAGTAAAAGGTGTGTATTTTTTTTTTCCGAATTGCATAAGTCTTGTTTGAAGAATCAAGTTTAATTGATTGCAAGGGAATATTGTAGAATAGATATCAGTATTGGATTCTAAAATGGCCCCTAAAAAGAATTCAACACCCAATAATCGTTTAGAAAGTTCTACTATGACTCATGAAGATGAAGAATGGCAACATAACATATCAAAATTACAAGAGCAAGTGCAACAAATTTCGCTCTCGCAAAGATCAACAAAAAATGACATGGAAGTTTTGAAGAAATGCGTGGAAACTAAGATGGATGGTTTGAAGAAAGGAATGGAATCTAAGATGGATGGTTTGAAGAATGGCATGGAATCTAAGATAGATGGAATGGAAGTTGGCATGGAATCTAAGATGGATGACATGGAAGCTAAGATCGATGAGAAAATGGAAAACATGAAGAATGATCTAAAATAAGACATGGAAGGTTTGACAAAGTTGATACAAGAAATGTTTCCTAATGGTGAAAATATAGTAGAGGAAACTCATGATGAGAACAAAATAAATGTTAATCGTGATTTCATAAAATCTAATGTTGATGGGAAGAACCACCATATTCCAAAAATGGATATGAGGAAGTTTGATGGAAAGGATCCTGTAACATGGATACTACAAATGGAGCAATATTTTGATCTCCATAATGTGCAAAACACATAAAAGGTATGCATTGCAACTTTACATTTAGAACAAAATACATTTGTATGGTATCGATGGCTTTGCTCCCATAAAAAAATTGTCACTTGGTCAATTTTTATGGAGGAAATGATAGCACATTATGAGGATACAAAGAGCAACACCTTCTTTAGCCAATTGATAAATTTCAAACAAAAGGGTTTAATGGGGGAGCACATTGAGGACTTCCAAAAATTGAATATAAGGGTAACTGATATTCCAGAGGAACACAAGATTGATCTCTTCATAGGTACTTTAAAGGATAACATCCAACATGAAGTTTGTGTTTTGGAACCTAATTCATTGGAGAAGGCATTCAGGTTGGCAAGAAAAATTGAATGTAAAATTATGGCGACAAGGAAGCCTACCACTCACTTATATAAAGAGGTAAGTGTTGCTACTCCTAGATTTCCACAACCTACAAGGTTGACAACACAACAATTGGAAGAAAAAAGAGAAAAAAGGGCTTTGCTACAGTTGTGATAGAAAATACACTAAAGGTCATAAGTGTGCTGAGAAGAAATTATTTTACATAGATTGTGAAGAGGAAGAAGAAAATGAACAAGAAGAGGATATACACGAGGAACCAACCCAAGAAGAGGAAGAAATGAGTCTGACCATATAGTGTAATGCATTGGCAGGAATTACCACTCCTCAAAATCTCAAGATAGAAGGACATATCAAGAAGAAAAAGGTAATAGTGTTGATTGATTCAGGTAGTACCCATAATTTTATTCATTGTAAGGTAGCCAAGGAATTGAATCGTTTCCTATACCCAACACCAGAATGTCAAGTGATGGTTGCAAATGGAGGAACTATAAATTGCTCTGGAAAATGCCATAATATCAAGCTAACCATGGGGGAATATGTATTGAGTAGTCCAATGCTTTCCATTCCTATGGGAGGTGCTGATGTTGTACTAGGAGTACAATGGTTACAATATTTGGGGACGGTAGCTTTTAATTTTCAAGAACTTTTCTTGAAATTTTTTTCAGAAGGAAAGGAAATCGAATTACGGGGTATTGCAGGGATGCCGGGAAAGATAATAAGCTCTAATGTCATGAAAAAGCTTCTAAAGAAAGAACAACGAGGCGTAATTGCACAATTATGCTCATTAGAAGTTCCAACATCAAAATCATCTATTTCTGCAGATCTCCAACAAGTCTTGGACAATCATTCCAAGGTGTTTGAAACTCCCAAAGGATTCCCACCTATTCGTGATCATGATCATGCTATTCATTTGATTCCAGGAAGTGTTCCTCCAAACATCCGGCCTTATAGATATCCTTACTTCCAAAAGAGCGAAATTGAACGCATGATTGCAGAAATGTTAGAGGCGGGTATAATTCAACCTAGTCAAAGTTCTTTCTCTGCTCCCGTAGTATTGGTACACAAGAAGGATGGATCATGGCGAATGTGTCCGGATTATAGGGAGCTCAATAAGCTCACCATTAAAGATAAATTTCCCATTCCTCTGATTGATGAATTATTGGATGAATTACATGGAGCAATTTATTTTACCAAGTTGGATCTTCGTTCAGGATATCATCAAATTAGAATGAAGACTGAAGATATTCCAAAAATAGCATTTCGAGCTCATGAGGGTCATTATGAATTTTTGGTCATGCCTTTTGGCCTTACCAATGCACCTTCTACATTTCAAGGGTTGATGAATTCCATTTTCAAACCCTTCCTTAGAAAATTTGTGCTAGTATTTTTTCATGATATACTAATCTACAACAGGTCTTGGAAGGATCATGTTGAACATGTTGACAGGGTGCTCAAACTATTGCATGAGAAACAATTATATGCAAAAAAATCCAAATGTTTCTTTGGAGTACAAGAGGTGGAATATCTGGGTCATATTGTATCTCACGAGGGTGTTAAAGTAGACCCTAACAAAATTAAAGCTATCAAGGAATGGAAAGTCCCCACAACCATAAAGAAGTTGCGAGGATTTCTCGGGTTAACAGGGTATTATCGCAAGTTTGTTAAGAATTATGGGAGAATAGCAACACCTCTAACAAAATTATTGAAGAAAGATGCATTTTCATGGACTCCTAAAGCAACTAAGGCTTTTGAACATCTTAAAGAGGCAATGTGCCTAGCGCCTGTCTTAGCTACGCCAGACTTCACAAAAACCTTTATTGTGGAATGTGATGCCTCAGGAAATGAAATTGGTGTTGTTTTAATGCAGGAAGGAAGACCCATTGCTTTTGAAAGTCTTCCAATCAAAGGAAAGTATTTACAGAAACCTATTTATGAGAAGGAAATGTTAGCAATACTGCATGCACTAAAGAAATGGCGAACTTACCTAATGGGAAGACACTTCAAGGTAAAACCCGATCATGATAGTCTTAAACACTTTTTGGAACAAAGACTATCTTCAGAAGAGCAGCAAAAATGGGTCACAAAGATGTTGGGTTATGACTTTGAAATAATATACAAAAAAAGGGAAGCTAAATGTTGTTGCAGATGCACTCTCAAGAAAGAATGAAGAGGTGGAAGCATTGCTTTGTGCCATTTCTATTATCCAACCAGATTGGATAACCGAAGCAAGAGATGAATGGAAGGAGGACAAAGATGTATGGACACTCATTCAAAAGTTGCAGCAAGATCCTAGTACATCTGATACATTTAGTTGGAAAAATGATTCCTTATGGTACAAAGATCGCTTATATCTTTGTAAGAATTCCCAACTAAAAACAAATATTCTTTTGGAATTGCACACTTCTCCTTTAGGAGGACACTCAGGATTTTTAAAAACTTACCACAGGGTGAAGAAATATTTTTTTGGGATGGCCTTAAATCTGATATTCAAAATTTTGTGGTGGAATGTTTGGTTTGCCAGCAGAATAAAGTGGAAACAATTAAGACCCCGGGACTTCTACAACCTTTATCCATTCCAAGTCAACGTTGGGAGGAGATTTCAATGGATTTTATCACATATTTACCTAAGTCCGAAGGAAAGAGTGTCATCATGGTGGTAGTTGATAGACTTACCAAGTATGCACACTTTTGTGCATTATCTCATCCATTTAAAGCAAGTACAGTTGTTACTACATTTATGGACAGAATTCAAAAGCTACATGGAAGCCCAAGGGTTATTGTGAGCGACAGAGATCCCATTTTTACTGGAAATTTTTGGACGGAGTTATTTTCTTGTTTGGGTACTCAATTAGCTCATAGCTCATCTTATCATCCTCAATTCGATGGTCAAACTGAGATAGTAAATAAATTTTTGGAAGGATATCTTCGTTGTTTTGTATCTGATAAACAAACACAATGGGTCAAGTGGTTACCTCTAGCTAAATGGTGGTATAATGCTTCCTTCCATACTGCAGCAAAAATGACCCCATTTATGGCACTTTATGGATATCATCCACCATCCATCACATCATCTTTAAGAGAAAATTCGAAGGTTCAAGCAGTGGAAGATCACATCGAGCATCAACAAGAAGTTCTCCAACTCTTAAAGGACAACCCGAATTTGGCACAAAATCGAATGAAACAACAGGTAGATCAACATCGCAGTGAGAGAAGTTTTGATGTAGGAGACTGGGTATTTTTACGGCTACAACCATACAAACAAATGTCCCTCAAGCAAGCTAAGAAGGATAATAAATTATCGCCAAAGTACTAAGGTCCTTACAAGGTGTTGCAAAAGATTGGTACTATGGCATACAAATTGGAGCTTCCTGCTTCTTCACGAGTGAATCCAATTTTCCATGTTTCATGCTTAAAGAAGGTTATAGGTGAAAATATTCTATTTCAAACAATATTTCCAGAACTTGATGAGGAAGGAAAAATCATATTGGAACTTGAAGCGGTCACGGAAACAAGAACCTGACAGCTACATAATCGATCAATTTCAAAGTATCTCATGAAGTGGAAGAACTTACCCACTAAAGATTCTACATGGGAGGATGAGAATTTTATACAAAAGCACCCAGAGCTACTCAAGCATGAGGACAACACTTTTTTGAAGGAGAGGGGCATGTTAGGTCCCTATATTACTAGTATAGTCCCTTATTGTTGTTAGTGTAACCCCCTTATTGTTATTATTGTACCCTTGTAACCCCCATATTGTTATTATTGTGCCCTTAAATTATTATTGTTAGTTTGGCTAGGATTACATTGTGGCCCCACTAGGATTACATTATGGCCCCATGGACTCCTATATATAGAAAGGAGGTTTTGTAATTTGAATCATCTAATATTTTTTCATTCATGTAATCTATTGGAGGTTTCCCCCTCGAAGTGGCTTATTTATAAGGCATTGATATCTCTTTTATTCTCTTTTTGGATCTGGTTTCACAACAAAATCAAGGTACAAAATCCCAATATATAAGTTTGAATGAATGTGTTGAAGTCAAAAAATTGCAAAATCATTCGATCGAAGGCCAATGACATGAACCTGTCGTCAAACATGAAGAACTTTCCATTTAGGCATGTAAGATCCAAGGTACTGAGAGAAGTTTCTAAATCACCTTCCTGGATAATGAGCTAAAGTCGACAGGAAGTGACTCGTCGAAGGAGGGTCGTGATGATTCCCACTGTTAGAGTCTTGTAATTTACAGTATCACAAGGTGACTGTGCATTTCTTACTTGCAAATTTTCATATTGTACATATATTTCAACATTAAAAATCATTTCTAAAGAAGATAAAAATAAACAAAAAGAAGAAAGAGGGTGTTAAAAAAAGGAAAAATAAAGTCCCACACAAAAAATGAATATTTATGAAAGTGCTGCAAATCAAAATGCCACTACTATTTAGAAAAGTTTTCTCAATCATACAACTTAGGCATGATTGTACAATTTTGAATTTTTTTTTGATAGGTTAGAGAATGAGGATTTGCTAAACTGTTTAATCTTGGCTCATCAGTAGATAGGTAGAAAATGACATTGGTTCAACAACTTAATCTGGACCAATAGGAGAAATAAGGGATAGGGCTTAGGTTAGAATTTCAAACAAAAAGGTTTTAGGGTCTGCAAGTCTAAATGCAAAGAAGAAAAAATGTTAGATTGGTAGTTTGGGTAGGTAGGCTTGTTGAAGAAGAAAAATGGAGGAAAATGTAAAGTTAATTCTATAAATGAGCAACGTAAAAATTGCTTGTTGTTTTACTATGATGAAGGAAGAAAAAGAGAAAGGAGTCGTTATACTCTAAGGTCTGAAAAGGGGGGTGATTCTATAAAAGTTAGGAACCTTATTTTATATTTCTAATCCTAATTCCTAAAGTGTTCATTACTCCTTATTCCCCCCCTCCCCTTCCGCTCATATTTTCTTTACCCCAAGTCCTACCCAAGCCCCACTGAAACCCGATTGCACATTGCAAATCGTGAATTTTTACTCACAACACGCAAGGGTATGTAATAAAAGCTACGAACTGTGATTTGCAACAAGGGTGGGACCCTAGCACACATGCACATCACAAATTTTAACCTTTCACCTCCCGCTGCACATAACAAAACCTGCGATCTATGGGCCAAGGGCGGGCCCACCTCTTCCTCGCCACGTCATCCCCACTCCCCGCACTTCACACATCGCAAGATTTAACTTATAACCTTCACCACTCATAGAAAAGATGTGCAATTTGCGATGAGCAATGAGCGAGTGGCCCCCACCTCCTTATCACGTCATCTCCACTCCCCGCACTTTGCACATCGCAAAATTTAACTTTTTCCCTCTGCCGCTTACAACGAAAGCCTCCGACCTGCGATTGCGATATAGGATTGGGACCCCACCTTCTTGCCACATCTACTCATGCCTTCTCCTTTCATCCTATCCCATTACACCCACCAACACAATTGTTGTGCCATAAAGGGTTAGTCCGTAATCCAACAGACCCACACCACCTCCACTCCACCAAACCATTATTTCAAAGCCAAAATTTGGCATAATTGTAGAGTTTACTCTGTTCGTTATTGTATAATTGTTGTAGGTGCGGAATTCAAAAGTAGTATCATATAAATTTCAACTATTGTCGAAGAGCATGTTGTTATCAAAGAAGAGTTAGTAGCTCTCTATGAACCGGATCACAATGCTCCTTTATATTGTTCAATCCTGATCATGATCCCCCTCTATCATATCCCTTCCCCGGTGCTGATCCATAGCAAGTTACCTTTCTTTTCTCCCCCCTTCTATCATCCCATTCTTCATTGCAGGTTGATAAAGAACATACATTGAAAAAGAATGCCTCCCCAGGAAAATGAAAAGACACGGTGTACATATCAGCACAACCACAGACTGATGAGAAGTACCAGCATCACATCATCTTTAATGATCCAGCATAGGTGGCCCAAAACTAAAGCCAGATGTCAGAGATACACATTTTTGTCTCTTCGCAACCATCTCAGCCACCTCCAAGCCACTTTTAGGATCCACGAAATGTCACCTAAGTTTTGCATTCATGAAGAGCTGCTAAAATTAATTCTACATGCACTGATTTGTCAGATATTTTCTTTGTTCAGACCTTGCTTGGCCACACTTTTCTAATTTTAGTTTGTTTATAATTAATGAAAGTTACCAAAGTAGATTACGGAAATTGATGCATTTTTTCATTTAAATACTGCTCAAATTTTCATTGTCAAGGGTTGGACCTTGTTAGACTCTACGTTGTAAGAATCATTGTATTGGAGCACTATAGTTTTTGAGCTGGGCATCAATAATAAGAGACCGTTCACATGATTCTTGATCTATGTTAATGGTGATGTTTTAATGTTTTCTCTTTCTTTTCATGTTGTGCATCAATTTACCTGATTGTAAAACAGAAAAATTAGATTAAGATTTGTTGAGACAACACCTTAATTTTGTCTATGTTTACTATCTTAATGTTTTCTTCTGAAGTATAGTTAAAAAATTCTTAACTGCTCTTTAGCTATTACTTGACTCACTAATTTCTTTCATCTCATATTCACATTGCCAGTAAGATTCAGTTTGCATAGTTAGCTTTCCCTGTGAATTCCCTTGAAAATTTGATGCACAATTCAGCCTTTTGTGACTCCATAGCCCAATGGATTAAGTTTCACAGCTCTATCTATCCAACCACATACTCAATAATAAAAACAACAACCCTCATTATTTCTATAACTAGCATAATATCATCATTTATACCATCAAGCTAAATCATAAAAATAGAGAGAGCCCTCTCTTAGTCTAGGAGGGCTATGCCCTAGACTCCAAAGCGGTTTGATGTTGTCCTCTATCATTTATTCTTGCCAATATTATAATTTATGGGGCCACAACATAATGGCGACCATACTGGGGACTCATTGAAGATGCTTAGTATTTCATAATAAACTTGAAACCCTAGTCAAAATATTGTGTAATTTAAGTGTTTTACATGGATTGGTTTTTCATCTCTTGTAAAACATCCATTTTTTCTGTGCTTTGGGTCCAAATTCTAGCTTGCAGAAGAATCTTTACTAGATCTCATCCTAACACAAATCCTCTTGCAATAGTTGACAATCCAGAGAAAACTCTGAGAAAAACCCCCAGAGTAGAGGGTCCAACTATTAGCAAGCCTCTTCAAAGAGCAAGTTTCCTCCTTGAAAACCTTGAAACCTTGCATGACATCTAGTTTGACTTACATTTTGAACAAAGCTTGTTCAGCACCAAATCCCAGAATTGGATAGCCTAGACATTTTTTGAGCCATCTATCTTACAACAAAGTTTAGTTGGGGAAGCCTCCACCTCCACCCAAGATGACCTTCAACTTCTCCAACACTTTAACTCCCTTCAAGGTCTGGTAGTGAAACTCACCTCAAATAATGATGATGCTTACCTTCAACAGTCTGTAGAATTATCTGCTCTTACTGCATCATCTCCCTTTGTTATTTCCAAGCTTTCTCATACTCAGTAAAATTTTCCAGGTGTATCTGCAACCCCTACCATTTCCTTGAACATCCCCCACGAGAGTGCCCAAACCTCCACCCATACACCCACTATCCACTTTCTCCATTTAATCCTCCACCTCCCTTGGTCAACCCTCCTCTTATTAACCCCCCTTGGGTTCTCACACCACCAATCATGGCAGCCTGGTATGCTCCATTGGTGCTACCAAAACCTATGGCACATATGCCAAGGATTATCAGTCCAAAATCCCAACTCCTCAACAACATGTGGATAAAATGAATGAGTATTTTGCCCGTCAAGAGATAGACGATGAAACTATTAAGTTGAGGATGTTTTATCAAAGTTTGGTTGGATAAGTAAGAAAATCGTTTAAAGGCCTGACCCTGAATAGTGTCCATGACCTCCCTACCCTTCACTAGCTATTTATAAATAAATGGGAACTTAATAAAAACCCTCTCTAAATATTGTCAGAATATTAAAACATCAAGATAAATGTTGTAGAGAGTTTCCAAGACTATTGTACCAATTTTAACAGCATATACAACACACTCCCTCCTCACATGAAACCCCCACAAGGTTTAGCTCTGATTAAATTCCCATATGGTTTCGATCCAGAGATGGCTTATCAGCTTAGAGAAAGAGATCCTGCTACATTAGAAGACATGCAGAGGGGTGCAGTAAGTGTAGAAGCCAATTTGATTGCAAAGAGGGCTAGAATGAGAAATAAGAAGAGAGTCACTATTACGGAAGAGCCTACAGCCTCTGCATCTGATGCTAATATTGATAACCTAGTTATGACTATGGAGAGAATGATGGAGAGGATTAGCTTGAATTGGAGAGCTACCCCTAGGGAAAATTAGCCAGCTCCTGCAAATAGAAACAAAAAATTTAGAAGAAATCCCCCTCAAATAGGACAGAGAGAACAAAGAGGCCTAACCATCAAATTAGGACTCCATTCTAAGAAACTTATGCTGATGAAGATGAGGGAGTGGTTGAATAACTAGAAGAAAGTCAAATTAATCCAATGGGAATTAATTATGAGGGTTCTATTTTCCTTACTAAAGAAGAACAATATTTATTTTCTCTAACTCAAACTGAAGTAGAATTTGAAGATTCTGAAGATTATAAACAAGGCTTTGAGAATTTCATCATGGAGGTACATAGACAATATAACCTCAGGAGAAAGAAAAATTTTGATAATTCCAAGAAAAAAGCTCTGAAAATTCTGCTAAAAAGGTCCCTGAAAATGATCCCAAGAAAATAGCATAAAGTGCAAAGAAAATTGCAGAAATTTCAAAGAAAACTATTAATATACTTGGAAAGAATGATATGGAAAGAAGCATTAGTAAACCAACTGTCAGCCTTAGAAAAAATGTTGAAGCTGATATCTCCACTGCAAGCCAACAAACTGAAGTTGTTTCTAAAATAGTGCCTGAGAATACTGATTCGAATATGCCAAAAACAAATACACCATTCAGCATTGAGAACGAAATTGCTAAAATAAAGATCTCAATTCCTCTCACTAAATTGGTAAACAAGGATGTATATAGGTCCCAAGTCCTAAAGGAAATGAACATAGGAGAAATTACTGACACAGTCAATATGAATGATGATAAACCTGAATTTTGTTTGGGCCAGAGGTAGAGGGTAAATCCCAGGAGGGAGGTTTTCCATCATTTCATATTAGTTTGAATATTCATGATAAAATTCTCCACAATGCCATGTTAGATTCAGGTTCCTCTCATAATATTATGCCAAAGACAGTCATGGAGAAACCTGGCCTCGAGATAACCAGACCCTACAAATACTTGTACACATTTCACTGCAGCAAAGTCAAATGTCTAGGCCTCATCAAAGATCTTTGTGTTACTTTATCCCAGATACCAGCCAAGAGTCTAGTGATGGATATAGTAGTGGCTAACATTCCTCATAAATATGGCATGCTTCTATCACGTTCATGGGGAGCCAAGCTCCAAGGGACACTCCAAATGGATATGACTTATGCTACCATACCAGTGTTTGTCCAACAAAGAAGATTGTATAGGGATACCTTAATGAAATACATGGTGAGAAGTCAAGAAAAACCACAGAAATATCCCCTTTACTCTGTTCATTCTGACCTTGATTCATTCATTATTTACAATGATGAAGACATTAATGAACAAGTAGCTAGAGAAGAAGATGACCAGAATAGAGAACAAGCAGAACAAATGGAAATTGTGCAACAAAAGTATGAATATGAACCTTTTTGGAACATGAGTTTTGATGGCTCTTATGGCAAAGAAGGCTGAGGAGCAGGGGCATGGGTATGCAATACTGAAAAAAACCATGCAGAGTGTCATTCCTACAAACTGAATTTTCAATGCACCAATAACATAGCAGAATATGAGGCACTCCTTTTGGGTTTACAACTACTGGAGAGATTAGGAGCCAAAAGAATTTATATTCATGAGGACTCTAAGCTAGTTATTAGAAAAATCAAGGGAGAGTATTTTTCCAAGCATCCTAGATTGAGAGCATATAGGAATGTTGCCCTCGACCTCCTAAAAACATTTGAAGAGTATGACCTTGTTGCAGTTCCAAGAAATCAAAATATCCTTGCCAATGGGTTAGAATTTTTAGCTAGCACTCATCAATTACCTCATCCTAACAAACAATATACAGTGTAGATCAAACAATGCCCAAAAGCCCTTGATAATATGAGATATTGGCAAGTATTTAGAGGTGACAAGCAGATTGGAAATTTTCTGCAATCTAAAGGTGAGTTTGAATATTCTAGCTTGAATCTATATTTTGAAGAAGATCGTCCCATTGAAGAACAAATGTGCAAGGATGAACCTCCTCATAATTCTGATATTAATACTTCAACAAATAAAGATCTACATAGAACAGAGATACATGAAGACCTAGAAAAAGAAGAGTTCAAAGTACTCCAATTTAGAAATAACATCATGCCTAGAGGACTTCTCCCTTTGGAGGAACTATTTGATTTCAATGATGTGGCAAGAAAACCAAAAATAGAACCTACAAAAGAAAATATTGAGGAGTGCAATCTGGGCAGTAACCAGGATCCCAAGATAATAAAGTTATCAAATACACTGCCAGCATCCACAAAATAGAAATGTGTTTCTTTGTTTAAGGATTTCATTGATGTGTTTTCCTGGAGCTATGAAGACCTGGGATCTTATGATACTAATATTATCCAGCACAAGATTCTAGTCAATGAGAACCAGAATCCTTTCGAACAAAAACTGCACAAGATAAATACTGTCCTAATGCCCTTGGTTCAGATGGAGATCAATAAGATGTATGAGGCCAAAATAATAGTCCCAATCATATATTCCGAATGGGTTTCCAATATTTTACTTGTAAGAAAGAAAACATGTGAGATCAGGCTTTGCATTGATTTTAGAAACCTGAAAAAGGTATCACTTAAGGACAACTACCCTTTACCAAATATGGACCACATCTTGCAAAGGGTAGTGGGCTCCAGAAGGATCTCTCTTCTAGATGGATTTTCAGGGTACAATCAAGTGCTGGTGCATCCAGATGATCAGCACAAAGCAAATTTTACTACTCCTTAGGGAACCTTCATGTATGTAAAAAATCCTTTTGGATTAATAAATGTTGGTGCCACGTTCTAGAGGGCTATGGACATTGATTTTTTCATATGAAATTGGTATTTTCATTGTGATCTACCTTGACGATAGTATAGAGTATTCGAAAACTAATGAAGAACATCTGGCATGTTTGGGAAGAGTTTTCGAAAATTGCAAAAGGTACAAACTCTCTCTGAATCCCAAGAAATAATTATTTGGTCTTGAAGAGGGAAAGCTTCTGGGCCATTTTATATCTGAAGAAGGAATCAAAATTGAACCCAGCAGGATTGAGGGAATACTTCAAATCAGTCATCCTAGGAACATCAAAGAGCTTCAATTTTTCATTGGAAAGATAAATTATTTGAAAAGGTTTATACCAAACCTTGCCAAACTGTTGAGAAATATAACTAACATTCTCAAGGGAGATTCAGGAGTTAAGTGGACAATGGAAGCTAAATAGTCCTTTGACTTGGTAAATCAAGCACTCACCAAAGCACCAATTCTGATCAACCCTGATTTCACCAAGGATTTCATTATTTTTTCCTTTGCATCAGTGAACACTATTACTGCTATATTTCTCCAGAAAAATAAGGAAGGACAAGAGCAGCCCATAGAATTGTTCATCCAAGATTTAAGAGATGCACCTTTAAAGTACAATATCATGGAAAAATGAGCCTTTGCTTTGATCAAAGCACTGAAGGATTTTAGAGTTTACATTCTACATTCACATGTCATTGCCTTTGTGCCCAATACAGTTGTCAAAGACATCCTAACGCAGGATCCTGATGGAAAAAGAGGCAAGTGGATTTTTTTTATCTTGGAGTATGATTTAGAGATCAGACCCACCAAACTAATCAAGGGACACGGATTAGCCAAATTGATGGCTGAAACCAACTTCCAAGCGCTAGATATCCACATGATTCATTCAATGGATGAACAAGAGGAGCTGGAAACTCCACCTATTGAGGAATCATTCTTGAATTCCCCCTAGTACACAGACATATTAAATGTTTTATTTAATTTAAATTCTCCTCCTAGTTTGTCCAAAACAAAGGCTATATTCTTGAAATTAAAAGCTGTAAAATTCTGCATCCTAGAAAATGTCTTATACTGGAAATATTCTGGGGGCATATTGCTTAAATGTTTTCTTAAGGAAGATGCAGATAGGGTTATGAAATAATTTAATGAAGGGGATTGTGGAGGCCATCTCTACTGGAAAACCATTTCTAACAAGATCCTTAGGGGTGGTTTTTATTTGCCTACTCTTTTTCTAGATATCCACAAAATGGTAGCTACCTGTCACAAATGTCAAATTTTCGAGGGAAAAATAAAGTTGCTTCCTTTGCCCTTACAGCCAATTTTTGTTGAGGCTCCTTTCCAACAATGGGGTTTAGACTTCATTGGAGAGATCCACCCCTCCTCCTTTGCCTAGTATAAGTGGATCCTGACTACCACAGACTATTTTACCAAATGGATAGAATCCATTCTTCAAGAACTGTTATTGAATCAGTGATCATCAAATTCCTTGAAGCCAAAATCCTGTATAGATTTGGTTGTCCTAGGAAAATCATTACATATAACACTGCTCCTTTTAAGTCCAAGAATATGGTGGATTTTTGCCACAAATATCACATCTCTTTGGGGAATTCAACAACTTATTACCCTCAAGGTAATGTACTAGATGAATCCTCCAACAAGATTTTGGTTAACATCATCAAGAAGTTGTTGGAAGACAATAAGAAATCCTAGCATAAAAAATTAGTGCATGCATTGTGGGCTAATAGACTGACAACTAAGAAATCAATTGGCATGTCCCCATATCAGTTGGTCTATGGGATGGATGCAGTTTTCCCAACATCCTTAGGAGTACCAACCATGAAAATAATTCAAGAGGTACAAGTTGAAAAGAATGATGTTCAAATAAGAATAAGACAGAACATTCAACTACAATAGTCCAGAGAAGAGGCTTACGACAAAACTCAGGTGGTGCAAGAAAACATAAAGAATATCTTTGAAAAGAGAACAAAAGAAAATGATTTCAATGTTGGAGATAAAGTACTGAAATGGGATTTCAGAAGAGAAGATAAAGGTAATCACGGCAAGTTTGACAACCTTTGGAAGGGCCCATATATTGTTCATTCTTTCAGGGTAAGTAATGCATTTTTTCTGCAAGAGATGGATGGAACAGAGTTGCCTGGAGGTCTTGTAAATGGCAGGATGTTGAAGCATTAATTCTCTTAAATACAGAGAAATTTCCCACCCCATTGTAAATACCACAATTTTTGGTTTAGATCCTTTTGATAACCACCTTGTTGTGCTAAAAAAAAACAAGATAGATTCATAAAAAAAATAAGGGAAAATTCATGAAAGATATTGTAGATAAGAGTATACAAGGCTACTGTTCTTGGTGTTCTTGACACTTCCCTAAACATAAGTGCCATCCCCCACTGGAGCCATTGTTAGAGTCCTGTAATTTAAAATATCACAAGGTGACTATGCATTTCTTACTTACAAATTTTCATATTGTACATATATTTCAATATTCAAAAGAATTTACAAAGAAGATAAAAATAAACAAAAAGAAGAAGAAAGAGGGTGTTAAAAAAAAGGAAAAAGAAATCCCCACACAAAATTGAATATTTTTGAAAGTGTTGCAAATCAAAATGCCACTACTATTTAGAAAAGTTGTTCAATTATATAGCTTAGGCATGATTGTACAATTTTGAATTTTTTGCTGATATGTTAGAGAATGAGGATTTTCCAAACTATTTAATCTTGGCTTATCAGTAGATAGGTAGAAAATGACATTGGTTCAACAACTTAATCTGGACCAATAGGAGAAATAAGGGATAGGCCTTAGGTTAGAATTTAAAAAGAAAAGGTTTCAGGGTTTGCAAGTCTAAATGCACCCTAAAAAGAAGAAAAAATGTTAGATTGGTAGTTTGGGTAGGTAGGCTTGTTGAAGAAGAAAAATGGAGGAAAATGTAAAGTTGATTCTATAAATGAGTAGCCTAAAAATTGCTTGGTGTTTTACTATGATGAAGGAAGAAAAAGAGAAAGGAGTAGTTATACTTTGACGTCTGAAAAGGGGGGTGAATCTATAAAGGTTAGGAACCATATGTTATGTTTCTAATCCTAAGTCTCGAAAGTGTTCATTACTCCTTATTTCCCCCCCCCCCCCTTCCGCTCATATTTTCTTTACCCCAAGTCCTATCCAAGCCCTGCCAAAACCCAATTGCACATCGCAAATTGTGAATTTTTACTCATAGCACGCAAGGGTATGTAATAAAATTTGCGCACTATGATTTAAAACAAGGGTGGGACCCGAGTGCACATCGTACATCGCAAATTTTAACCTTTCACCTCCCACTACACATAAAAAAACATGTGATATTCGAGCTGTGGGCAGGTCCACCTCTTCCTTGCCATGCATCCCCACTCCCCACACTTTGCACATCGCAAGATTTAAATTTTAACATCCGTCGGTCATAACCAATATGTGCGATTTTCGATTTGCGATGAGAAATCATCCCTCACCTCCTTATCACGTCATCTCCACTCCCCGCACTTCACACATCACAAAATTTAACTTTCTCCCTCCGTCACTTACAAAAAATCCTTCAACCTACGATTGCGATATAGTATTGGGACCGCACCTTCTTACCGCATCTGCTCCCACTTTCTCCTTCCATCCTATCCCATTACCCCCACGAACACAGTCGTTGTGCCATAAAGGGTCGGGCCGTAATCCAACGGACCCGTGCCACCTCCACTCCACCAAACCACTATTTCAAAGCCAAAATTCGACATAACTGCATATTTTACTCTATCCATTATTGCCAAATTTTTGTAGGTGTGGAATTCATAGGTAGTATCAGAGAAAGTGAAAATTTTTGCCGAAGAGTTTGTTTTTATCAAAGAAGAGTTGTCAGCTCTCTATGAACCGGATCACAATGCTCCTTTATATTGTTCAATCTTGGTCATGATCCCCCTCTTTCATATCCCTTCCCCGGTGTTAATCCATAGAAATTTCCCTTTCTCTACTCCCCCTTCTATCATCCCATTCTTCATTGCATGTTGATAAACAAGATACATTGAAAAAGCATGCCTCCCAAGGAAGATCAAAAGACACGTTGTACATATCAGCATAGCCACCAATTGATGATAAGTAGCAGCATCACATTGTATTTAATGATCCAACAAAGGCAGCCCAAAATTAAAGCCAGATGTAAAAGCTACCCATCGTTGTCTTTTCGCAACCATCTCAGCCACCTCCAAAACACTTTTTGGATCCACAAAGAGCTGCCTAAGTTTGCATTCATGAAGAGCTACTAAAATTAATTCTACAGAATATGATTTGTCACATATTTTTTTTGTTTAGGCCTTACATGGCTACACTTGTTTGATTTTAGTTTGATTGTAATTAATGAAACTGACCGAAGTAGATTAGGGAAACCGATATAGCTTTGTAGTTAAATACTGCTCAAATTTTCATTGTCAAGAGTTGGACCTTGTTAGACTCTATGTTGTAAGAATCATTGTATTGGATCACTATAGTTTTTGAGTTGGGCATCAATAATAAGAGACCATTCACATGATTCTTGAGCTATGTTAATGGTGATGTTTTTTCCTCTGTGTTAATGTTTTCTCTATCTTTTCATGTTATGCATCAATTTACCTAATTGTAAAAAAAAAAAATTAGATTAAGATTTGCTAAGAGAGCACCTTAATTCAGTTTGTGTTTACTATCTTAATGTTTTCTTTTGAAGAATAATTAAATAATTCTTAACAAATATTTAGCTATTACTGAACTCACTGCTTTCTTTCATCTCATATTCAAACTGCCAGTAAGATCTAGTTTGCATAGTTAGTGTTACACAACATTTTTTCACTATCCCTAAAATCCCTGTCCCGCACATTGGAGGATCATTTATGTGACTAAAAAAAGGTGTCATGCCTTGCAAAGTTGCATCCCTTTCCATGAGGACAACGTTCCTTATGTTGAAAATTACCTGAGAAGACCATCAGAAACACATGTTTTTTCCTTGGTGCTAGTAGACTGTTATGCCCTCACGCTAATGAGGAAGATTAACATTGGGCTCCATGCCCATTGGCACTCTATCCCGGTGAGCTACATGTGCCAAACTATTTATGGAATTTGTTTTTAAATATAGACGTGAAGTTTCCATCATAACAACTTCGTGGGCGAGTCATCTGGAGTGGTTCGACTAAATAATCACGGCCTCCCTCCTTTGGCCTCTTGTTTCCACCTTTTGGGGAAACCTCCCAAGGGATAAGGCTTCCCTTCCACCATTGTAAGGATCCCAACCTCCTCCTCTCCCTCTATAAATAAAGCCATCTTCCATTGATGAGCTAGCTGAACATATTATAGCTGAAATGCTGAAGAGAATTCCTGAAATTTTTTGCTAGGAAGATAGAACGGAAGAGACCTTTGTCGAGAGAGCTTAGGCTTGTATCCTCACCCCATCCAAATTCCCCAACGATCCTTCGAGACATGCTTTGACTGAACCCCGCTGAAGGAGGTTGTGACGTCAAGGCTCCGGTTTTAAATATTTCTTCTATTTATATATATACATGACTATTGTCTGGTTCCCATCTTGCGTTAATGTGTTTTACTTGATGCAATATGTTGAACCCTCCTTGTCTGGTTACTTGATTATGAATGAAATCATTGTTTTGTATGATGTTCTTTTTTTCTGATCTTCGTGCAGGTATCCGAGCATTGTTGTAGAAGGATTGTGACCCGTTGAGATAGAGATCAAGAGACCAGCACCACTATAGAGATGACAATGTTGGACTCTAGGTAGTTTGATCTACCCTGTCCTTTTCATTCATTAATTAGGAACCTACACTTTAGCCTATCCCTTTGTTGCAAGACCCACTCTAGGACTAGAGGGATTGTCTCTGTCTGCAAAGAGGATTTACCTTCCCAACAAATTGGCGACTCCACTGGGGAGTTTCCTTTGAGTTTGCCGCTCTTTGAGGTCTTAGTCATTCGACGATTATAGTTGAACGACCATTTCCCTGTTTGTTCCTATTTTTTCATCAATTACAATATTTTATTTTTTTCTTGAAGTGGTGAGTCTGGTCTTGGTTAGGAGAAATTCTTTGTTTTTTCTTTTTCCGGCATTGGCGCTTTTATTTGTCTGATAGTCACGTCAATTGGTGCTAATTGTCAGTTAGCAAGCCGCGCCAATGGGCCATTGGCACTAGTTTCATCCCCTAAAGTTGTGCCAGTTGGCACTAATTTTAGCCACAAAATTCGTGCCAATTCCAGGGTGTGTGAAAAATTAAGGTTTTTTCCCTAAGTCCTTCACCAGTGTGTCTTTCCCTTCTAGTCCTTTTCTATATATGATTTACACATTCTCCCCTTTTCTTGTTCACTTGTGAGCATAGATTACATTGCTCATTGTTCAACTGAAAAGTCTTCTTTCTATGATTGCTTGATGTAAAAGGGAATGAATGCTTTGTTTTGAGCTCACACTTTGGAAGTCCTCTTTGTGCTTGACCTCATATATCTTGTAGCCTTTTGAGGAATTTCATTACAAAGTGTTCAAAACAATGATTGAATTCTTAGTGTTTGTTTTCATCCCTTTTGCATTCATCCTTTTATTAAGGAAATTTGCGTTCATTTAGTTTTCGTCTCAGAGTTTGATTTTTGTTAAAATGCATTAGATCACATTGCATTGTAAAGTATTTTTTTTTTCAGATCCATCGTTGAACTTAGATTACATTGTTTAATGATTGAAAGCTAAAAATCGCACTGAGTGCATTCTTATCCTTTCAAAAGAAAAAGGAAATTGTGCATAATTTACAATTGCATAGTTTTCAAAAAAGAGGATTTTGCATAGATTACATTACATAATTCGCATCGTTGAATGTTTTAGATTACTTTTGAATAGTGAAAGTCATTTAGTTAGGAGAAATTTTTGTTTTCTATTTGTTGCATCTTTGTTTGAGACTCTTCCCTTAACTATATAGCATTCATCGAATTGAAAGAGTTATTTTCTCATATAGCTGCATATATGAGACTGTTAGATAACATTCGATAGGGCCTTGAAACTGAGACATAATTCAAGATCAACTTTAAAATTTATTCAATCGATCTAATGAAGCATTGAAACCTAATGAAAACATTTTAGAGGTCTAGGCTAGTGACGTGTTCCAACATCATTAAACCTAGCAGCTGTTGTTCGCCACCTGGCTTTAGATAGCACTAGTATGGACTTGTGCTCCCTGTACCATCGCGTATATAAAGGGAGACCCTCATAGGTTCAAATCCTTTATCCGTAGGAAGCTGAGTTTGCCACCCTATAACCATGATACACCGAACACAACATTCTGGGAGACTGCTTGCATGTACATCTAGTCCTTGGTCATTTCTCTTTCATTGGATCACTAAGGTGTATAAGGTAGTTCACGGAAACTTGGTACACCCTCTTGCTTAGATTACCTGAGTAGTCATTTTTATCTTTTCGTGACTCTCTAAAAGTGAAAATATCATCAACCTCTTATCCTTTCATGCTCATTCAACTTGAAAGTGATAGAGTCACCTTTTTCCTGTTTCTTGACTCTTAAAATATGAAACGATAGAGTTTTGTTTCAGTGTCTTAAAATATTAACTGCTTATGAAATATTCCTGGTTAAAGTTAAAATTCCTCAGTATTTTGTTTTAGGGTTGTTGCCATGGGTGCACTTGTCTCCTCCCTCTTTCGTGTGACATGTTTTCCTCATGAAGGACGGATCATGACCATTGATCAGCTTTCATTCTTTGGTCCTGAAGTGGCAGCCAGTCCACCATCATATTTGTTGGATCTTTATCCATCGAGTACCATTTACTGGGGGAATTCAATCGCGATTTCCAAGACGTTGTTCTCCCATCATATGTGAACCTCTTGGAAGCCATGACCTCTTATTCATTAGGGTAAAATATGCTAGGAGAAGACTTTGTTTTCTTGTGTCAAGTTCCTTAAAAAATGAAACAAGCTCATTGAAGAATAGTTCATTTTCTTGTTTCAAGCTCCCTAAAAAATGAAACAAGCTCTTTGGAGCAAAGTTCATTTTCTTGTGTCAAGCTCCTTAAACAATGAAACAATCTCCTATGAGGAAAATTATTTTACTATGTAAACCTAATTAAAAAATGAATTAGGTATTGAGGATATTTCTTTTACTGTTTCAACCTCGTTAAAAAATGAAACATGTTCCAGTTCAATTCGAGTCTTTGATACGATCTCGCAAAATCCCAATCGAGTCATTATCTTGATCTCGTAATTTGAACCTTTACTCCATCTGCCTTTCATATGGACTAAATCTTGGGGGGCATGTACCTCAAATTGAGTCACCATGCTGGGGGCATGCCCATTTTTTCAAGCATAGTTTGTTTTTGTTTCAATCTTGTATAAAAATGAAACCAACTTCAAGCAGAGTTTCCTGATTTCAAGCTTGTGTAAAAATGAAACCTTTTTCATTTTACCTCTCGTGATTTCCATTTTATCAGCCTGTTTGCTAGATGAGCCTTGTTTTTATCATTCCATAATTACCATCGACTCGGCCGATCATATGCCCTCACTTGGTTTTTTTACCCATTTCTAAGGAACCACTCCAATGAGTGGTCTTGTTAGCCAACCTCTTAACCTTTACTTGTTCTGAAGAGTTCCACCATTAGCAGAACCAGTTGCTACCCTTAATACAACTCGTTACTCCAGGAGGAGCCATATTTTAGCTCTTTTCTGACTCTCTAAAACTGAAAATATTGTCAAGAACCTTGTCATTTTGAACTCGTTAAATGGTGGAAAAATGATATCTACCTAGTATACATTTACCCCTTTTTCGGGTTGGGATAGTTTATTTACGAAAAAGGAATATCTTAGCCTATCGCGACTAAGAGGTTCTCTCAGAAATCATTTTCTACCTTTTTGGATCTGAGGAACTATTTACGAAAAGGGATCTGCTGGAGTTTTCTTTTTCGCTTCTTTTCAAACTCTCTAAACATGAAAATATACCGAGTTCTTCCTTTGCCAGACTCGTTAAACTCTATATGACATCGAAAATTGTCACCATGACATAACCAAGTTCCTCCTTCCTAGGGCTCGTAAAATGTACTAGGATGGATTTGTCCGAAGGAAAAACTTATATGACAAGCATATGGTATCCTCTTCAAGCTTGTGTATAAATAAAGAGGTACTCTCTAGAAATGGTCATGGAAAATGGAAGTTATTCATCAGTTGTCTCGACATTATGTCACTCTTGAACAAGACACTTATCTACAGTTCGTGTCGGGTTGGGATATATTCACTCTGTCACTTTTCCTCCATGGGTTTGGAAAATCCGTTTGCCTCTCATTCGATTACCAATTTTTTCAACATGACCTCTGATTTTATTTGAGACAAATGCTGCCAAATTCCAGAGTCGTGTTGTCGATATGTTCAAGAGAAAATCCTTTTGTAGTTTGTACATTCCTTGATCCTCTATTTCAGTCTTGATTCACACTCATATTTCACGTCGATGATGTGGGATTCATTATGACCCTCCTTCGACGAACCACTTCCTGTCGACTTCAGCTCATTATCCGAGAAGTCGATCTAGAGACTCCTTTATGGTACCTTAGAGCCTGAATGCCTCAATGGAAATTTCTTTTCATTCGATGACATGTTTACATCATTGGCCTTCGATCGAGTGATTTCACGGGTGTTCGACTTCAGCTCACTATTCAAATTTTTTGGATTATACTAGTGGTACCTTGAGAACCATTGTCATTATGGGTGGTTTCTCTCAAGCCTGTTAATAGCGTTCATCATTGGCTGGTAATCACGTGAATTTCTTGCATGTTCGACTTCAGCTCATTTAATCACATGCTTGAAATTGTACTGGATCAGGTCGTGACGGAGCGCAAGACCCTATATTTTATTCTCTAGAGTACATTTTATGAGGCTATTTTATTTTTCCATGATTAGATACATTTTTCTTTCAGATGGATGGCTGCAACCATACCATGAGTCTATATGAGATCTTTCTCAGATGGATGGTTGTGACCATACCATGGTCTCTCTTACAGATGGCTGCGTCCATACCTTGATTCATGTATTTTCATCAGATATTTTAGTTATGTATATGTATTTATGCTTGATTCATAGGTCTCCCGACAACAGTGTTTGGTTCGTTACACGTACCTGTAAAGAATTTCACCCCTCACTCATGTTTGGACTTCATACTTTAGGGGGCATCTGTTACACATAAATTTGTCACTTTCCCTATACTCCCCATTCCTTCATCCTGGAGGACCCATAAAGTGACCCTTGTGTACTTTCCAAGCATGGAATGCATACCCATGAACCACATTTTGTCTGCTAAATCATCTCCCTTTACAAATTTTCTAGAAGATACCTATAAAATCCTGGTTTCCAAGGTCGGCGCTTTCTCTCAGTGTCTGACCCACGCTGATAGCAGAGATTTACACTGAGGCCTGCGTCGATCAACGCTATGTCTTAATTTCGGACCCATGTTGATTCTCTTTTGGAAAGTTTTTTAAATAGAAGCGAAGCTTCCATGACTAGAAGCTTCGCGAGGCAGCGAGATAGAAGTTTGTTTTGAGGATATGGCCGAGGAATTCCTCTTTGGGTTTCTTGTTCCCAAGAAATAAGAACTACTCCAAAGGATAAGCTCTTTTCCCATTATTTGAGGGCCCATAACCTCCTCCTCCATTGTTATATAAGGAGACCTCCTTATGCTCTACAACCTTAGTGATGATAGAAAGGAGAAGCAATTATAGCTTCGGGAGAATAGTGTAGAGTGTGATTGTATTTGTGTGTTGGGAACATAGTGAGATCTTGGACCTTTATGTGTGAGGGTGTTACAAACGTGCTTGGATACGAACCTGCTGAAGGAGAGCCTCAATGTAAGGCTTAATTGTAAACTCCCCTTGTCTTTATCATAATAAAATACATCTGATGTTTATCTTCCACACTTGTTTACATTTATAATGATATTTATAGCATTCCTTGATTAGTTAGATAGGTTTTAATTGTTTTATGTATGTCGTGATTTTATGCTTGTCTTGGTGCCTTGACTGTCTGTACAGGTAATCAAACTTTGGTAGCAGTGTGCATCGAGATTGAGAAGAGCTACAGATTAATAAGCTTCGATGAAAGACAACAACATAGCATCAAAACAAGGTAGGTCATCTTCCTTTCTCTGAATTTCATTTAAAATCTAGGAAGGTAGATGTTAGTATTCCCGTAGTTGCTAGACCCATCCTAGGGCTAGAGGGTTCGCCTTTTTCTGCAAAGGAGATTTACCTGGATAGAGGTGATCCCTCTAGCCCTAGGGTGGGTCTAGTAACTACGTGAACATACTAAAATCTACCTTCCTATATTATAAATGAAATTCAGAGCAAGGAAGATGACCTACCTTGTTCTGATGCTATGTTGTCATCTTTTGCCGCAGCTTCTTGATCTGTCACTCTTCTAAAGCTCGATTCATGTTGCTACCAAATTTCAATTACCTGTACATACAGTCAAGACACCACGACAAGCATAAAATCATGACATACATAAAACAATTACAACCTATCTAACTGATCAAGGAATTCTATAAATCTCATTATAAATGTAAACAAGAGTTGAATATAAACATCATATGCATTTTATTATGATAAAGAAAAGAGGAGTTTACAACCAAACCTTGATGTTGAGGCTCTCCTTCGGCAGGTCCATATCCAAGCACATTTGTAACGCCCTCACACACAAAGGTCCAAGATCTCACTACGTTCCCAACACACAAAAACAATCACACTCTACACTATTCTCCCGAAGCTATAATTTCTTCTCCTTTCTATCATCACTAAGGCTATAGAGCAGAAGGAGGTCTCCTTATATAACAATGGAGGATGAGGTTATGGGTCCTCAAATAATGGGAAAAGAGCTTATCCTTTGGAGTAGTTCCTATTTCTTGGGAACAAGAAGCCCAAAGGGGAATTCCTTGGCCATATCCTCAAAAAAAAATTCTAGCTTGCTGCCTCACGAAGCTTCTAGTCATAGAAGCTTCGATTCTATTTTAAAAACTTTTGAAAAGAGGATCAACGCATGTCTGACATTAAGATAGAGTGCTGATCAGCATAGGCCTCAGTGTAAATCTCTGCTATCGGTGTGGGTCAGAACACTGAGAGAAAGCGCCGACCTTGAAAATCGGGCATTTATAGGGATCTTCTAGAAAATTTGTAAAGGGATATTATTTGGCAGAAAAAATGTGGTTCATGGGTATGCATTCCATGCTCGGAAAGTACACAAGGGTCACTATATGGGTCCTCCAGGTTCAAGGAACGGGGAGTATAGGGAAAGTGACAAATTGTTGCACGTAATATATGCCCACTAAAATATGAAGTCCGAACATGAGTGAGGGGTGAAATGATTTACAATTAAGTGCAATGAACTAGACGCTACTGTCGGGAGACCTGTGAATCAAGCATAAATACATATACATAACTGAAATCTCTAATGAAAATGCATGAATCAAGGTATGGACGCAGCCATCCATCTGAGAAATATCTCATATAGACTCATGGTATGGTCACAGCCATCCATATGAAACAAACATGTATCCAATCATGGAAAAATCAAATCGCCTCGCAACCTAGACTCTAGAGAATAAAATCCAGGGTCTTGTGCTCCTTCACGACCCGATCAAGTATAATTTAAAGCATGCGAGTAAATGAGTTGAAGTCAAACATGCAATAAAGTCACCTGATTACCATCCAATGATGAAAGTTGTTAACAAGCGCGAGAGAAACCACCCATAATGGAAATTTTTCTCAAGGTACCACTAGTAAAATCCATGAAATGTGAATAGTGAGCTGAAGTCGAACACTCGTGAAATCACCCGATCAAAGGCCAATGATGTAAACCTGTCATCGAATGTGAAGAAATTGCCATTGAGGCATGCAAGCTCTAAGGTACAAGAAAGGAGTCTCTAGATTGACTTCCCGGATAATGAGTTGAAGTCAACAAGAAGTGATTCGTCGAAGGAAGGTCATAATGAATCCCACATCATCGACGCAAAATATGAGTGTGAATCAAAACTGAAACAGAGGATCAAGGAATGTACAAACTACAGAAGGATTTTCTCTTGAACATATTGACGACACGACTCTAGAATTTGGCAGCATTTGACTCAAATAGGATCATAGGTCATGTTGAAAAAATTGGTAATCGAATGAGAGGCAAATGGATTTCCAAAACCCATGGAGGAAAAGTGACAGAGTGAAGATATACCAACCCAACAAAAATTGCAGATAACTGTAATGTTCAAGAGTGACATACTGCCGACACAAATGATGAATAACTTCCATTTCCCCCCGCCATTCCTGGCGAGTACCTCTTTATTTTTACATAAGCTTGAAGAGGATACCATATGCTTGTCATATAAGTTTTTCCTTCAGACAAATCCATCCTAGTACATTTTACGAGCCTTAGGAAGGAGGAACTCGGTTACTTCATGGTGACGATTTCTGATGTTAGATAGAGTTTAATGAGTCTGAAAAAGGAAGAAATCGACATATTTTCATGTTTAGATAGTTTTAAAAGACGCGGAAAAGAAAACTCCAGTAGGTCCCTTTTCGTAAATAGTCCCTCAGGTCTGAAAAGGTATAAAATAATGTCTGAGAGAACCTCTTAGTTGCAATAGGCTAAGGTATTCATTTTTCGTAAATAATCTATCCCAACCCAAAAAAGGGGTAAAGGTATAGTAGGTCGATATCATTTTGCAGCCATTTAACTAGTTCAAAATGACAATAGTCTCGGCAATATTTTCAGTTTTATAGAGTCAAAAAAGAGCTGAAAGATGGCTCTTCCTATAGGAACGAGCGGTATTATGGATAGAAACTGGTTCCGGTGATGGTGGAACTGCTCTGAACAAGTAAAGGTCAAGAGGCTAGCTAACAGGACCACTCATTGTAGCAGTTCCTCAGGAATGGGTGAAACAACCAAGTGAAGGAATAAGGAATGTACAAACTAAAAGAGGATCAAGGGATGTACAAACTACAGAAAGATTTTCTCTTGAAAATATCGGCAACAAGACTCTGGAATTTCACATCATTTGACTCAAATAGGATCAGAGGTTATGTTGACAAAATTGGTAATCAAATGAGAGGCAAACGGATTTCCCAAACCCATGGAGGCAAAGTGATAGAGTGAAGATATCCCAACCCGACACGAACTACAGATAAATGTCATGTTCAAGAGTGACATACTACCAACACAACTGACGAATAACTTCCATTTTCCCCCACCATTTCTGGTGAGTACCTCTTTATTTTTACACAAGCTTGAATAGTATACCATATGCTTATCATATAAGTTTTTCCTTCGGACAAATCCATCCTAGTACATTTTACGAGCCCTAGGAAGGAGGAACTCGGTTATGTAATGGTGATGATTTCCGATGTCATATATAGTTTAATGAGTCTGACAAAGGAAGAAATCGACATTTTTTCATGTTTAGAGAGTTTCAAAAGAAGAAGAAAAGAAAACTCCAGCAGGTCCCTTTTCGTAAATAGTCCCTCATCTAAAAGGTAGAAAACAATGTCTGAGAGAACCTCTTAGTCACGATTGGCTAAGGTATTCCTTTTTCGTAAATAATATATCCCAGCCCGAAAAATGGGTAAACATATACTAGTTAGATATCATTTCGCAACCATTTAATGAGTTCAAAACAACAAGAGTCTCAAAAATATTTTCAGTTTTAGAGAGTCAGAAAAGAGCTGAAAGATGACTCCTCCTAGAGGAACGAGTGGTATTAAGGGTAGCAACTGGTTCTGGTGATGGTGGAACTTATCTGAAAAAATAAAGGTCAAGAGGCTGGCTAACAAGACCACTCATTGCAACAGTTCCTCAGGAATGATTGAAACAACCAAGTGAAGGCATATGATCGGCCAAGCAGATGGTGACGATGGAATGAGAAAACCAAGGCTCATCTGGAAAAACAGGCTGATAAAATGGAAATCACGAGAGGTAAAATAAGAATGGTTTCATTTTTACACAAGCTTGAAACAAATATAAACTATGCTTGAATTTGGTTTCATTTTTACACAAGCTTGAAACTAAGATAAACTATGCTTGAAAAATTTTGCATGCCCCCAGCATGGTGACTCAATTCAAGGTACATGCCCCCCAAGCTTCAATCCATCGAAAAGACGGATGGAGTGAAGTTTCAGATTACGAGATTAAGAGAAAGAATCGACTGTGATTTTACGAGATTGTATCAAAGAATTGAATTGAACAAGAACGTGTTTCATTGTTTTAGCGAGGTTAACACATTAAAAGAACTATCCTCATGACATATTTTTTTCGTTTTTTAGAGAGTTTGACACAAGGAAAGGAACTATGCTCCATGAGCTAATTCATTTTTTAATGAGGTTGACATAGAAGACGATCTATCCTCAAGACCTAACTCATTTTTTTAAAGAGGTTGACATAGAATACAAACTATCCTTGGAAGAGCTTGTTTCATTTTTTAGGGAGCTTGACACAAGAAAACGAACTCTACTCCAATGACCTTGTTTCATTTTTTAAGGAGCTTGACACAAGAAAATGAAATGTTCTCTGACAATATTGTTTCATTTTTTAAGGAGTTTGACACAATAAAATGAACTCTGCTCCAACGAGCTTATTTCATTTTTTAAGGAGCTTGACACAAGAAAACGAACTCTGCTCCAATGACCTTGTTTCATTTTTTAAGGAGCTTGACACAAGGAAACGAACTCTCCTCCAACAAAAACTCATCATGTTGAATAAGAAGTCATGGCATCCAAGAGGTTCTCATATGATGGGAGAAAAACATCTCAGAAATCTCGATCGGATGCCCCCAATAGATTGTACTCGATGGCAATATCACCAGACTAGGGCAATGAACATGTGGCCACATAATTAACCTGCAGCAGGGAGGAGAAAACCGGTGGACATTGATTTGGAAGAGATGATGGTGGGCCAAATTCCACATTAGCACCAAAGAATTAAAGTTGATCAATGGTCACGATCCGACCTTTGTGTGGAAAATAGATCACACGAAAGAGGGAGGAGAAAAGTGCACCCATGGCATAAGCATAGTCATGCCCCAAGAGTAAATGATAATCCAAGGGACCTTCGACCAACTACCACCTCAGGACTATCATCTCTGCCAAATCCTTATCCAGTGGTTGTATCTTCCCCACCACAGGCTAATTATGTGGCCACTTTCTCGTTGCCCTCTTCCAGTGATAGTGCCATCGAGTACCATTTACTGGGTGCATTCGATCGCGATTTCTAAGATGTTGTTCTCCCATTAGATGTGAACCTCTTGGAAGCCATGAACTCTTATTCGTTATGGTAAAATATTTTGGGAACAGAGTTCTTTTTCTTGTGTCAAGCTCCTTAAAAAATGAAACAAGCCCATTGGAGCATAGTTCATTTTCTTCTGTCAAGCTCCCTAAAAAATGAAACAAGCTCTTTGGAGTATAGTTCATTTTCTTCTGTCAAGCTCCTTAAACAATGAAACAAGATCTTATGAGGATAGTTATTTTACTATGTCAACCTCACTAAAAAATGAATTAGGTATTGAGGATAGTTCTTTTACTGTGTCAACCTCGTTAAAAAATCAAACATGTTTCCATTCAATTTGAGTCTTTGATACGATCTCATAAAATCCCAGTCAAGTCTTTCTCTTGATCTCATAATTTGAACCTTCACTCCATCTACCTTTCATATGGACTGAAGCTTGCGGGGCATGTACCTCTAATTGAGTCACCATACTTTGGGCATGCCCACTTTTTCAAGCATAGTTTTTTTTTGTTTCAAGCTTGTATAAAAATGAAACCAACTTCAAGAAAAGTTTCCTAATTTCAAGCTTGTGTAAAAAAAAAACCATTTTTGATTTACCTCTCATGATTGCCATTTTATCAACCTATTTTTCTAGATGAGCCTTGTTTTTCTCATTCCATTGTTACCATCTGCTCGACTGATCATATGCCCTCACTTGGCTATTTTACCCATTCCTGAGGAACCTTTTGCAATGAGTGTTATTGTTAGCCAAACTCTTAACCTTTACTTGTTCTGAGTAGTTCCACCATCACCGGAACCAGTTGCTACCCTTAATACCACTCGTTCCTCCAGGAGGAGTCACCTTTCAGATATTTTCTGAATCTCTAAAACTGAAAATATTGTCGAGACTCTTGTCGTTTTGAACTCTTTAAATGGTTACGAAACAATATCTACCCAGTATAAGTTTACCCCTTTTCGGGCTGGGATAGATTATTTACAAAAATGGAATACCTTAGCCTATCATGACTAAGAGGTTCTCTCAGACATCATTTTCTACCTTTTGGGATCCAAGGGACTATTTATGAAAAGGGACTTGCTGGAGTTTTATTTTCCACTTCTTTTCAAACTCTCTAAACAGGAAAAGATGTCATGTTCTTCTTATGTACGCTCAATTTGCGGGATACCGTCTTCCTTCTTATATGCCTTTTGAGATCACGGTACAGACCTTCGATGTGGCCATACCTAGCACGATTATAGATGAAGGAGCATCTATTAGTATTCTATATTAAACTACTTGGCAAGCTTTTGGTTCTCCACTACTTGTGCCTGTTACGCAAAATCTATTGGCATTCAACAGAGGAACCAGTCAACTGTTAGGGATCCTTCCGAAGTTTCTTATCACTTTGGGAGGGAAAACCGTCTATATAGATGTGATGGTTATTCCAAGCCCCTTGGATTTCAATTTAATATTGGGGCATGACTATGCTTATGCCATGGGTGCACTTGTATCCTCCATATTTCATGTGATCTGTTTTCCACATGAAGGACAGATCATGACCATTGATCAGCTTTCATTCTTTGGTCCTGAAGTGGCAGTCGTTCCACCATCATCTTTTCCGGATCTTTATTTTCTAGTTATATCTTCCCCACCACGAGTTAATTATCTGGCCACTTGCTCGTTGTCCTCTTCCAGTGATAGTGCCATCGAGTACCATTTACTGGGGCCATTCGATCGCAATTTCCAAGACGTTGTTCTCCCATCATATGTGAACCTCTTGGAAGCCATGGCATCTTATTCGTTATGGTAAAATATGTTGGGAGAAGATTTTGTTTTATTGTGTCAAGCTCCTTAAAAAATGAAACAAGCTCATTAGAGCATATTTTGTTTTATTGTGTCAAGCCCCCTAAAAAATGAAACAAGCTCTTTGGAGCATAGTTCATTTTCTTGTATCAAACAATGAAACAAGATCTTATGAGGATAGCTATTTTACTATGTCAACCTTGTTAAAAAATGAATTAGGTATTGAGGATAGTTCTTTTACTGTGCCAACCTTGTTAAAAAATGAAACACGTTCCTATTTAATTCGAGTCTTTCTCTTGATCTCGTAATTTGAACCTTCACTCCATCTACCTTTCATATGGACTAAATATTAGGGGGCATGTACCTCGAATTGAGTCACCATGCTAGGGGCATGCCCACTTTTTCAAGCATAGTTTGTTTCTGTTTCAAGCTTGTATAAAAATGAAAACAACTTCAAGCAGAGTTTCCTGATTTCAAGCTTGTGTAAAAATGGAACCATTTTCGTTTTACCTCTCGTTATTGCCATTTTATCAGCCTGTTTTGCTAGATGAGCCTTGGTTTTCTCATTCCATTGTTACCATCTGCTCGGTCGATCATATGCCCTCACTTTGTTGTTTTACCCATTCCTGAGGAACCGCTGCATTAAGTGGTCTTGTTAGCCAGCCTCTTAACATTTACTTGTTCCAAGAAGTTCCACCATCACCAGAACTAGTTTCTACCCTTAATACCACTCATTCCTCCAGGAGGACTCATCTTTTAGCTCTTTTCTAACTCTTAAAATGAAAATATTGCTGAGAATATTTTTGTTTTGAACTCATTAAAGGATGCAAAACATTTTTTACCCAGTATAAGTTTACCCATTTTTCGGGCTGGGATAAACTATTTATGAAAAAGGAATACCTTAGCCTATCGTGACTAAGAGTTTCTTTCAGATATTGTTTTCTACCTTTTCGGATCTCTGAGACTATCTACGACAAGGGACTGTTGGAATTTTATTTTCTTCTTGTTTTCAAACTCTGTAAGAATGAAAAGTCACTGAGTTCTTCCTTTGTCAAACTCATTAAACTCTGATGACATCAAACATCATCATCATGACGTTCACCAAGTTCATCCTTCCTAAGGCTCATAAAATGTACTAGGATGGATTTTTCTGAAGGAAAAACTTACATTGCAAGCATATGTTATCCCCTTCAAGCTTGTTTTTCAAAAATAATTGGGGTACTCACCATAAATGGTGGGGGAAAATGGAACCACTTTTTAGTTGTGTTGGTAGTATGTCGCTCTTGAACATGACACTCATCTGCATTTGTGTTGGGTTGGGGACATCTCATTTCATAATTTTTTGCCTCCATGGGTTTGGGTAATCTGTTTCGACCTCTCATATGCTCTTTTCCACATCATCATGACCTCAGATCCCTTGATGTCAAATACTGACAAATCCAGAGTCGCGACGTTGATATGTTCAAGAGAAGTTTTCCTCTGTAGTTTTCAAATTCCCTCTGATTCTCTGTTCAGTCATGATTCACTATCATGATGTTCCTCTGTCTCATGTCGATGATATGGGAAACATTATGGCCCTCCTTTGATCGGTTTTCTTCCTGTCGACTTCAGCTCATTATCCAGGAAGTTGATCTAGAGAATCCCTTCCGATACCTTAGAGCTTGCATGCCTCAATGGAAAGTTCTTCACATTCGACGACAGGTCCACATCATTGGCCTTCGATCGAGTGACTCTGTGGGTGTTCAACATGAGCTTACTGTTAAAATTCTATGGATTGTACTTGTTTTACCTTGAGAGCCATTGTCATTTGGTGGTTTCTCTTGGTCCTGTTAACAGCTTTCATCATTGGCTAGTAATCAAGTGATTTTCTTTCATGTTCGACTTCAGCTCACATATTCACATGCTTGAATTTGTACTTTTTCGGGTCGAGATGGAGCACAAGTCCCTGGGTTTTGTCTGATAGGATCTATGCTATGGGATACTTTTGTTTATCACGACTTATTGCATGACTCTTTTGACTGGATGGTGGCGACCATACCTGAGTCTATTTGCTGATCCTTATTGTTGGATGTCTGTGTCCATAATTTGGATCTCAGTTTATACATGTACTCTATTATGAATGGCTGCGCCCATACCACATATTCATGTATCAGATATGTTAGTTGTATTTGTAATTCCAGGGCTTCCAATAGTGGTGTTTGGTTCAAACACATTCTCATAAATCATTTCACCCCCCCTCTCTCTCGGACCTCATGCTTTAGGGGGCATCTGTTACACAATATTTTTTCATTGTCCCTAAAATCCATGTCCCACACATTGGAGGACCATTTCTGTGACTAAAAAAATGTGTCATGCCTTGAAAATATCATCATTACATCCCTTTCCATGAGGAAAACATTCCTTCTGTTGACAATTCCCTGAGCAGACCATCAGAAACACATGTTTTTTCCTTGGCGCTAGTAGACTATTACGCCCTTGCGCCAATGAGAAAGATTAACACTAGGCCCCGCGCCCATTGGCACTTTTTCCTAGTGATCTACCTGTGCCAACATATTTATGGAATTTTTTTTAAATATAGAGGTGAAGTTTCCATCATAACAACCTTGTGGGCGAGTCATCTGGAGTGGTTTGAATGAATAGCCATGGCCTCCCTCCTTTGGCCTCTTGTTTCCACCCTTTGGGGAAACCTCCCAAGGGACAAGGCCTCCCTTCCACCATTTTAGGGATCCCAACCTCCTCCTCTCCCTCTATAAATAAAGCCATCTTCCATTGATGAGCTAGTTGAACATATTATAACTGAAACGATGAAGAGAATTCTTTAACTTTTCGCTAGGAAGATAGAATGAAAGAGAACTTTGTTGAGAGAGCTCAGGTTTGTTTCCTCTCCATGTCCGAATTCCTTGATGATCCTTCGAGACATGCTTTGACTGAACCCTGCTGAAGGAGCTTGTGACGTCAAGGCTCTGGTTGTAGCTATTTCTTCTATTTATATATATACATGACTATTGGATGGTTTCCATATTGCGTTGATGTTTTTTATTTAATGCAATATGCTTAACCCTCCTTGACTGGTTACTTGATTATGAATGAAATAATTTTTTTGTATGCTGCTCTTGTTTTCTTATCTTCGTGCAAGTATCTGATCATTGTTGCAGAAGGATTGTGACCCGTCGAGACGGAGATCAAGAGGCCACCACCACTAGAACGACAACAATGTTGGACTCCAGGTAGGTCAATCTACCCTATCCTTTTCATTCTTTAATCAGGAACCTACACTTTAGCTTGTCCCTTTGTTGCTAGACCCACTCTAGGGCTAGAGGGATCATCTGTGTCCACAGAGAGGATTTACCTTCCCAACAGTTAGCTTACCTTGTGAATTCCCTTAAAATGTTGATGCATAATTCAGCCTTTTATGACTCCATGGCCCAATGGATTATGTTTCACAGCTCTATCTGTCCAACCACATAATCATTCAAAACAAACAACCCTCATAATTTCTATAACTAGCCTAATATCAACATTTATAAAATCAAGCTAAATCATAAAAATAGAGAGAGCTCTCTCTGAGTCTAGGAAGGCTAGGTCCTGGACTCCAAAGTGGTTTGATGTTGTCCTCTATTGTTTATTGTTGCCAATATTATAAATTATAGGGCCACAAAACCCACATCATCGACATGAAAAAACATATATCTTAATATGATAGGAGTTATTGAAGATTGTAACAGAGGAGGTCAGGTAAGTAAAGGATGTTTGAAAAAAATGACTTCTCTTGAACATATTGATGGCATGACTTTGGAGTGTGGTAGAATTTGACTCAAACAGGATCAGAGTTCATGTTGACAAAATTATTAATAGAATGAGAGGTAAACGGATTTCCAAAACCCATGGAGGCAAAGTGACGCATGTAGGATGTTCCCAACCCAACACGAACTACATATGAGTGTCATGTTCAAGAGCGATAACCTGTCCAAAATATAAATAGGATGTTCACTTTTAGTTTTCCCTCGTTATTGCTAATAAGTACCCCTTTATTTTTTATAGCCAACATGAAGCTAATAGCATATGCTGAGTGTGTAAGTTCATTCTTCGAATGAATCCATCCTATAAAGTTTAATGAGCCCTAGGAAGGAAGAACTCGGTCTCGTCATGGTGACAAGTATTTCATCATTTAATCTTTAACGAGTCCAATGAAAGGGTAATTTGGTAAATTTCATGTTTAAGGAGTTTGAAAAGAAAAAACAAAGGAAACTCCATCATGTCCCTTATTGTAAATTATCTCTCGAATCCGAAAAGGTATAAAACAATATCCAAGAGAACCTCTTGACCATGTTCGATCAAGATATTTTTTTCATAAATAGTAAATCTCAGCCTGAAAAAGGGCCCTCCACAAGTCCAACAGTCTACTTGTCGATGTGCTTCAGACTGATAACCAAATGTATATTGAGATCACGTCAATTCATTCACTTTAAAGAGTTCAAAATGACAAGTACTTGGAAATGTTTTCATTTTTTGAGAGTCAAAAAAGAGCTGAAAGTTGAATCCATAGGGGTTCCTTTTTCGCAAATGTTTAACGAGCTCAAAAAAGAGTTAAAATACAACTCGTTTGCATTGGAAATAGTCATCATTAGTGTGGAAGTCTTGTACTGCAAAAAAACTGAAAACATCACAGATATCGAGGAAAAATAATAAAATATTGGCGAAGTTTTTTCAAAAATCTATAAATAGACCAAAAAACAAATTCATTTTCACCTTTCTATTTTGAGAACATCATTTTGTCCATTTTCCCTCCGAATTTCGAACCAGTGGTGCGGTTGATCCAAGACACCATTCATCGATCTGTCAATGTCATGTAAGAGCTCTAAGCCTCGTTTTCATTTTGATTCCATTCATTTGTCATTTTTTTCAGAAATAGGGAGATTGGGAGGAGAATTTCAAGTTCTAAAATTTCATGTGATCAACGTGATTTCAAGCTATCGGGGTCATGCTAGTCACGTTTAGCCCATTAGGGTAGCGCACCACCAGCGCCGAATTAATTCAGATAGTCATGTTGGCTGTGAGAAATATTTTAAAACAATAAATCCACCCATATCTATGGTTAATTTCCCAGATTACTCTAGTGAAATCTCCTACAATGAAATTTAAACATGTTCTACATGTGCTTTCCTTAGAGATGTTGAACGAATGGAAAGAAAGAGGCCATGATGTGGAAGATCACCAAGCATTGTGGGATAAAAATTGTATCAATTCATTGCGCAATTGCATTTTTTTGAAATTCTTGCAAACATATAGGCTGAGAGCTCAACTGGATTTTCTCCGATACTTGATCAGAGTGCTTTCAGTGCACACAATTATACATTTTATTACTAGAGTGGTAGAAGCCCAAGTGTTGCATGAGGCAATGTAATCTAAGTTCCAATACGTGGTGGATTTCTTGGCCCCAACAATGTTCAATTAGTGCGAGGGGTTACTAGCCAATATGAAGAGCTATTTAACCAAGTGCAAGACAAGGCGACTGAAAAAAATCGGGTATGGGTTCATTCTAGTGACCTTATTTTTGGAGAGAGTGCCATTGTTTCAGTACCAGTGGCTAGATATCAATGATCTAGCCTCGAGGGACCCAAGGCTGATGAGATGGTGCAAAAGTATGCCCTGATAGGGTGGGGAGCCAATAGATGCATTTACCCACAACCTTTTTCAATTGGTTGTGGCATCAACTTATCCTAGTTGAGGACTACGCATATGCTGGCATCAACTTCAAAGGAGATCCAGATCTTCCTATTCCACTAGGCACATAGTGGACTGATGGAGGTAAAACTTGTTTTTTTTAACATTTTTACTTTTTGAATGTTTTTTGTTATGTATTCTAAAACGTAAACTTGTGATTTTTTACAGATATGGGTCCTCAAAGACTGCGTGGTATGTCACCGATTGTGTAGAGGGTAGCCTACCCACTAGAGGATGCTCCCTATGAGGAGGGAGCAGATACACTAGCTGAGTTAGAGGGGAACTTGGTTGGCCTTATGAGAGACATTTCAAAGTATGCTACTTTTGATGAGATTCCTCTTCACCTCGAGAGGTATACGGTTGGAGTTCTGGGAAAAATGCATCGATTACTCTGGCGAGTGATTCGAGTAGTCACCTGCTACCATGAGAACCATGTTGGTAGATAGCATCCCTATTTTTACATTTTTGTACTGATGTAGGATCGGAGAGCCATTTTTGTAACAAAACACATATTTTTTAAGATTTTGGACGTAAAACACTTGATAGACCAATATATATATATGCATGTTTCTACGACTAGTTTTTTATCATGATGATGTCTTGATTTTTACATATTGCACAAATTTCTATCTAATACATGGTTTGATAATGTATCTGTTAATGTATTTAAACATCTCGGAATATGTTGATATGTGATAAAATCAAAATTTCTTTCCAAAATATAACACGAAAGTACTAATCCAGATTTATGCAGGAACGCAATAGAATACACATATAAACATAAATAAAAATATGTAGTGGAAATAACACTTCATTTCACTAATATCAAAGAACTGAAATTTTCTTATAGACATAATGGAAATAAACTAGCTAGTGAACTGGTAGTATATATCTGAGAAGAGATGTGGCAGTTATAGGCCTTTGAACTCTGTGTTACAATGAGGATCTAAGACCTATATATTATTGAGAAAAAATTGAAATCCATAAACATCCAAAGCTAACTGTAGGAGATGAAACGCCAGACTATGGGCCCCGTTGGGGTAAATTGGTACATCAATTTCTCGGGGTCGCAAATTTGGCATACTATCCTCGTTTAATGCACATGACACATCATTAAAAATATTTATCTAAGGAATACAAATGTCAACTAAGAATATATATTTTGGAATGGAATCGCTCAAAAAATGTCGTTTAGGGCCTCAAAACGGCTCCGGAAGTTCAACACCCTAAAAACTGCTAAAAATAGTAAGTTGTGTCGAAACTGAAAAAATGAAAGAGACTGGTGGGGCCCCAAGCGGAATAGGTGGGTGGTCACCAATATCCACCTAGATCATTCCTCCCCCCTTAGGAAGCAATGGTCCCCATTGCATTGAGTTCCTCCATGAGATACATAAACTTCTGCTAAACTTGGTCCCTGGTGAACAACTTGCCTTGGTGTAGGAGTCGGCCAGCTTTGACAACCCAATATAGTTGGATCTTCTGTTGGCGAGTGTTCTTGATTTTCATGTCCATGATACAATCTATGGTGGCCTATTCCATGCAGTCTAGGTTTAACTCTATTGGTGTGAGTTGTTCTGCAATGTCAGAGGTGTCCAGTAGAGGTGGAAAGTAGGGATGAAGGCTATCCACATTGAATATTGGGTGTAGACCAAGGAATGGTGGAATACTGAGCTCGAAGGAATTGTTCCCTATAGCCTTTGTGGTTGTGTACGACCCATATCAGAGTGGGTAAAGCTTGTGGTGGGGTCTAGTGAGGCACTCCTTCAGCAAATGTAGCCTCACTTTGTTGCCCACCTGGAAGTTGTGTGGTACTTGATATTGATCATGTCGTTGCTTGTAATTAGCATTAGTTCTGTAAAATATGTCATGAACCTATTGGACGATACACTAAATGCACTTGATGAAGTTGTTCTCTTTGTCAGCTTCAAACTGGACATGAGCCAAATCAGCCTGAGTAGCCGCAAATGGAATGGCTACATCAATGGGACATAGTGGATGGAATCCCAATCCCACCTGAAAGGATCTATAGCCGGTTGATTTGTGGAGAGCCCGGTTATAACTGTGTTGTACATATGGGAGGCTCCCATCCCATGTGTGTGGATGATTTGAATTGTACATGCACAAAATGTGTATAATCATCCTATTGACGACCTCTGTCTGGCCATCCATTTGGGGATGGAAAGATGTGGACTTGGTGAGCTTGGTGTACAACATTGACCAGAGGCTGGATCAAAATGTGTTGAGGAAACTTCTGTCCCGATCTAAGATGATATACTATGGGATACAAAAGTGCACCCACACTCGTTCAAAGAAGAGTTTAGCAGTGGCTTCTGTGTGATATTCTTCTTGCAGGCCGCCATAATGACCATCTTTGAGAATCTGTTGACGATCATGAAAACACAGTTGTTTCCATGCTTAGTAGATGGAAGGCCTGACATGTAATCCATGGAGATGGATTCCCAAGCTCGACTAGGGGTAGGTAGTGGAGTATAGAGGCCTTGCTTCTTGATATTCAGTTTGGAAGTGACGCAAGCAATGCAGGATCTGATGTACTTCCTGACATCCTGTCAAAGGTTTGTCCAATAGAAATACTTCTGCAGTACTGCCACTATTTTCTAGACCTTGAAATTCCCAGCGACTCGACTATAGTGTGATTCCCATATCATCTTGGAATGCTTGATTTAAGGAACACAAAGGTGTCCCAAGTGACATAACAATGCATCTTGGAGGTGAAAATTTGGAACTTGTGTACCCCCCAGGAGTGCCTTCTATGTTGACTGAATTCTAGATCGCTCTTGTAGAGAAGCGGCCAATCAGAAGTCTCGTTCCCACAAGAGTTGAGAGTGGTATTTAACGCCACGATCGTTGGTCATGTGAGGTAGTCTGCAACATTACTGGTGCTACCCTTCTTGTACTTGATGTTAAAATGAAACTGTTGTAGATATGTGGACCACTTCTGATGGTGATCACTCTGCAACTTCCATTTTGTCTGTATGAACTATAGGGGTCGATGGTCTATGTGGATGATTTTTTCCTCCCCAAAATGTAATTCTTCCATTTTCGACAAGCTTGCACAATAAAATACATTTCTTTGTCATAAGTGGGATACTTACGGACTTTGTCAGAGAATTTATCACTGTGATATGCCATTGGATGCACCTATCGAGTATGAAATTCCCCAATAGAATAGTCAAAGGAATTTGTCTCGATCTCAAATGGTTGTTGCAAGTCTGGTAATGTGAGCACTGGGGCAGAAAATAGGTGATGTTTCAATTCTATGAATGCCTTCTGTTGAGATTCTGACCAAAATAATTTTTCTTTCACTCCTCCCTTGGTGACCTGACTCAAGGGCCAAGTGATATGAGAGAATCCTAACACGAACCTGTAGTAGAAATTAGCAAGAATAAAAAAGTTACGAAGCTCTATTAGAGTGGTTGGGGTTGGCCAATTCCGAATGACTTGGATCTTGGTAGGATCCACATGCATCCCCCTTTCATCAATAATGTATCCTAGATATTGAACCCAGGGCATGCCAAAAGTCCACTTCTCCAAATTGGCACACAACTTGTGTTTCCACAGTATTTGGAGGACTTGTCAGATGTGGTGGAGGTGCTCTTCCCAAGTCTTCCTGAAGATCAGAATGTCATCCAAGTACACCACTAAAAATGAGTTGGTGAATGGCCACAAGATGTCGCCCATCAACCTCATGAAGGTTGCGGGAGCATTATTCAACCCAAAAGGCATGACCAGCCATTCGAAAAGGCCCTCCTTGGCTTTGAAGTAAGTCTTCCACACATCGGAGGGTTAAATTGGTACCTATTGATACGCATAATTCAAGTCGATCTTGCTGAAATATTTCACCCCTTTGAGTTGGTCAAGAAGGTCATCAATCTGTGGGATCGGGTACCTATTCCAAACAATGATCTAGTTCAGCGCCTGATATTCAATACAGAGTCTCCAAGTCCCATCCTTCTTTTGTACCAACACGATTGGGATCTCACAGGGTGATGAACTTGGTTGGATGTGGCCTTTCTTTAGTAGCTCCTGAATCTGCCTCTTGATTTCATCGTTCTCTAGAACAGAGCGTTGATAGATTGGTCCATTGGTTAGAAATGCACTTGGGGTTAGATCAATGGGGTGCTTGACCTGACAATACAAAGGCACCCCTGTAGGTGAGGTGAATATGTCCCCGTACTCCTCCACAACCTTTTCCATTTGTTGTTGTCATGCAGAGGAGACATGTCTGGAGGTTATGGCCACAGTCTTCTTCTTGCCCTGGGGGGGGATCATCAAGAAAAAAAATTTCATGGTTTTCAAATGAGCTTATTTCATTTTTTCAGTAACCAAAGAGATATAGGCATGCATTGGTACCTCTGGTATCCTGTAAAACTTATTTCCCAAAGAACAATAATAACACGAGGCTGAGACTCATACAAAACATGTCTCTTCCACAAGTATCGTTGGCCTAATAATACATCACAAAAATCAAGATGAGAATTGTCACATAATACCTCATCTATGAAGGGCTTGATGCTATATGGAAGGTGACACTGTTGGTTGATGTGGAGATCCCATCCTTGGTGAAGCCACCCGATATTGTATGGTTGTGGGTGTGCTGTGGTCCGCAAGCCCAACTGCTTCACGAGGTTTGTTGAAATGAGGTTCTTTTTGCTCCCATTGTCGAAAATGACCTCTAGCGGGGAACCCTTTACCCACATCTAGGAGTGGAAAAGATGCTCCTCCTCCTATGGATCTTATGGTTCCTCCTTTTAGATATTCACAGTGGAAACAGTGGCTTTGGGCTCCGCATCAATAATCAGTTTCCCTTTTTCATTCCCCTTGTCAGGTTTTAATTCAGAGTTAGAGCATGCATCTAATTCAGAAGCCCTCATCTCAACCACCAGTGATTTCTTGGCCTGACACTCACTTTTGTTGTGAGTGGAGCTCTTATGGAACTTACACCACTTTCCCATGTCCTTTGGGTTTGTGGTGTTTTTATTTACTTGTGGCTTTAACAGGTTGTCTTGGGATGCCATGCCTTGGCTTTGTCCTTTGTTCTGTAGTTTGGGAGCACCTTTACTTTGATTTTGTTTCGCAGATCCAAATTCTCGCTTCTTTTGTTTGAATTTCTTTCAAATCTTATCAGCATACCGATATGTCGTACCAAGCGAGGAGATGTCAAGGAACTCCATTTCCTCCTGAATATAGCTGTGCATACAACTACGATACTTTAGCACCAAATGTTTCTTTGAATCTTTGATATGAAACTTTTTGCGTAGGGTATGGAACATATGCGTCAGCTCATGCACATCTTGATCCCTTTGTTTCCACAACATGGTCCATTGTATGTACTTGTCCTCATAGCTCCCCATGGGATAGTATTGTTCCTTGATGGCATCTCAGAAAGAATTCCAAGTGGGTACAACTGAGAATAAAGAGGGTTTTGTCTCTTACTTTTTCTCACAATAGGTTTCCCACCAGTCCTTGACATGGGGGGTAGCTTTGAGGAGTGCAAAAATAATCTTCTCGGTCAGAAAAGTCATGAACCGAGAAATATTCTTCTAATAGATTCAACCATCTATATATGGCATCTGCATCTATTTGAGCCTCAAATATGGGAATGTCAAAGTTTACTTGTACCTTAAAGGGAGTTGCGCCTCCAAAGTGGTTGTTGGATGCAGATGCGCCACTAGTGGGCAGTTGTTGAAGGATCTAGGAAAAGTTATCCATCATCGTGTTCCTTTTTTTTCGAGGGCCTCCTCGAGAAATATTTTTATAGGATCACTTACTCCCTCATTTTTCTTTTCATCACCCATGGGAATCTGTCGGGGTTTGTGAGGCTTTTCTTGCAAAGGTTCAACGAGATCGAGCCCTAACTCGTTATACCCCGACCTCGTTGGGGACATGCAAAGAAGGATCGAGAAAAAGCATACCACTTGAATACCACTGATCCGTATTTATGAAGGAATGTAATATAATACACACATAAACATAAATACAAAGATACATTTCAAATAACACTTCATTTTATTAATATCAAAGAACTGAGATTTGCTTATAGACAGAATGGAAATAAACTAGCTAGTGCGCTAGTAGCTTATCTCTGAGAAGAGATGTGGCGGCTACAGGCCTATGAAATCTATGTTACAATGAGGCTCGAAGGGCTATATATGTTTTAGAAATAATGGAAAACCCTAAAAATCCAAAAACCTAACCCTAGGAGATGAAATTCCAGACTATGGGCCCCGTTGGGGTAAATTGGTACATCAATTTCCTAGGGTCGTAACTTTGGCATATTATCCTCGTTTGACGCACATGATACATCCTTAGGAAGATATATCTAAGGAATGCAACTAATGACCACGAATTTATATTTTGGAACAGAATCATATTCGCAAACGAAGCCCAAAAAACATCATTTAGGGCCTCAAGACGGCTCTCAAAGTTCAGGACCCAAAAAACTGCTAAAAATAGTAAGTTGTGCCGAAACTAAAAAAATGAAAGAGGCAATGGTGGGGACCCAAGTGGAATAGGTGGGTGGCCACCAATATACACCTGGATCAAATACATAAAAAAAAATTAGGATCTCGCACTAAATATTTACCATTCACTTGTAACACAACGAGTTGTGAGTCTAACTTAACAACAAAATCTCTAATCCAAAGCTCAATGGCATCTGATAACAGCTTGATCATTGCACTATATTCAACAATATTGTTAGTTTTTCTACCCAAACAAATATCTTGTAAATTAATCAACTCGCCATTAGGGGCAAAGAGAGCCCATCCTGTGGAAGACAAGTTCCATGTGCTACGTCAAGCGCCATCAACAAAACCAACATAATGATGCAAAGACATCTGCAAAGAAAGTGGAACACAAGGTGAGCAAAGGAAACATGTCTGCAAAGAAAAAAATCACACCAAAAATCAACTCAAATCACAACAATGATAAAACACTAGTTTACAAAGTATCACACTTATGATTAAGAATAATATCTTTTCAGATAGAGTTCAAGAATGAACTTAGATGACGAAATTTTGTCATGATTAAAAGAAATAAACCATGGTTCTACTTTTGATACTACGTGTAGGCATTATCTCAACAAATTTTTTGAGAATATTCACAGCAATAGTGACGTAACCATGCCCCCTTGCCGAGTAAAGGTTACGAAGCATGGAAATAATTCCCCCGAGGGTAAATGAACAAATGGTAAGAACATGGTCAAAGGGAGTGGGTGGGTCATGATTTTCTAGGAAAGAAGTCTAAATCTTGAGCTCATGGGGAGAACAAGAAACCTAGAAAAATGCATTCTCAACAATCACAGAGATGTCGAACGGAATGGTTGGAGTGATATCTCCCATTTTCCCTTTGTACAACACTTCATGAATCAAGGTTGGACTTTGAAGTGGGTCATTCGGTACTAGTGAAGCATGGGGTTCCAGATAGGCAGAGATGTCACCTAGGAATGGGAGAAAAGAATAACGATGATATCAATCATCGCATGGATTTTATTCGTTAGAAATTACCTAGAAGATACTCTTGTTTGTGGGGAAAGTCTCATTCAAGGGATCATGAGATTCCCAAGAACAAAACCAGGGAGACTACACATAAGTTTCCACAGAGGAAACCAAATTATTGTTTTTTCTAGATGTATCCTCAGAAGCTGTGAGAATACTTTGATACATTTAGTCATCCAGGCTTAGAGGCATAATGTCACCAAAACTCTCGAGCTGGCTGGGATTGGAAATAATCCATGGATTGTGACTAGATGAAATCATATTGATAGAGGCAACATTCCGAGGTGGGAGTCGAAAAACTACCATAAGGGATGAGTCTTTGAATACACACAGCTTGATTTTATCATAAGGATTAGTGGTCTTCCCAACATATGGAATTTTTCTTGCTGAAGAATCATAGGGTAAGAAACCAACTTATCGACGGTCACAATCTTCCCTTGATGAGGGAAACAGAGGACACAAAAAACGGTGGAGACCATGCACACCATAACATTCATCCAACTACATTCAAGAAGGAGATTACAGTTCAAGTTGGTGTCTACCACTTCAACTTCCATGGTTACCGTTTTCCCCTCCAATGGGATGGGAAATTCCTTGAGAATATCGTACGGTCGAGAACCTCTACCATTGAAAGCTTCCATGGTATTCAAGGACTGACTTAATGGGGGAGAGCTAATGGCTTTTCAACGTGCGATAGACATGATGCAGGTCAAAGAACCTTTATCAATGACAATCTCATGAATATTCTTTCCCATAATGGTAACTTGAATCAGAAAAGCTAGGTGAGATGGGAGGTGAGGAAAAAAAATTTCGAGATCGAAAGTAATAATATTAGAATATATGGGATCAATCCATCCATAGTGGATAGTATTTCCTTTCATTGTGATGGAAACGACTAAAGGACCTCCAAAGCCAACATCACCAAAGTTGTATGAGGTAGATCTTCTACAATATTGTAGTGTTGTGGAGCTCTCGCATTCGGATTATAAGACGATTTCTAAAGAACACCTTTTGGGGGTGGTCGGATGATGGAGTCACTACTTTATCTCTTAATCTGGAGAGGACCAAAGGTATGGGGCATGGAAGAGGAAGCGTGATCTGTAACTTTCAATTCCACAGAAGCCTTGGACAGATTCGGATAGACTTTCATTATCGTGGTAATGGAAATAGATTTTGTTCCAGCCATGAAAACCTGAGATCTTCGAGACGATTGAGCTTGATCTATGCTTTTCATCTACTGAGAAGGGAAATGTTCTTTCAAAATGGTCGGAGTCCCGGGTGTGCCCTTCAGGAGACCGGAAACTTTGGCACGCTGAGTGTAATGTGGAATTGTGATCTATGGATAAACCAAATTCCCTAAGTGTGGTGCTAGTCACTTAGAACAAAATAGGAAAGAATTACTATCACTTTCTCTAAAATAAGCATCTATACAAAATGGTGAAAGAACCTACTTATGATCCAAGTGCTTCTCCTTCTCCTTATATCATTGTTGTTGTCTCTCTCAATCCAACTCAGATCGTCGGATCGATTTCCACAAACAAAAACAAAGAACAACAAAAAACATGAAATATATATATATATATATACTATCTTACTCAATCAAATTTATTAGATATGAAATATATATATCATTCAATAATCCATTGCAGAAGAAATAGAGACATATAGAGACATATATATGGGAAAATGAAAAATAATATTTATTGAAGAGTAGAAGGGGGAGGTTACAACCAATGATCGATTTGTTGCCACCAGCTCTAGCTTCATCCCAGCCTCATCACATCCAACGTCACACCAGCAGCATATACGTACTTTCATTCTCTCAAAATAGAATCCAACAACATTTCTTCACCAAATTTCTTCCTTCCCTAGCACTAGGATATGTGCTCCATTTATAGGATAACTAATGGTAGTTTCTCAATGAATGAATTTCTAATAATAGGAAATACATGTTCCCAAGTTCAAAGGTGTTATATGGACACCTGGATTCAAAGTTTGACACTTATGGACTCTTATAGAAGGCACTGGCCATGTGGAGATTCCCGGAACAATGAGAATTATGTTCCCACGTCTCCAATGCACTCTTGAATGTCGATAAGTGCATTGCAGTGCACCCTTTAATGGAGGATGTTGAATTGCAATGTAGTTAGTCCCTTTAGAGTCTACGTTGGTGATTAAATAAGTGATATAACATATACTTCAAACCTTGGAAATATTACAATAAAAGCCATGAATTAATTTTTCTTCTCTTAGGGAATTTAGCAACTGAAACATAAGGAGATGATAGACCCTACTTCATTGGTCTTGGGGATGATTTCCAGTTTGACCAGGTCATGGGGGATGATGCCCAAATTGACCTATAACAGCTATTCTCTAAAGCATGAAGTCAAAATAATAATATTAATATTTGGATGAAATGCTTTACGATGTGATGAAATGGAACAAAAGTGGATTCATGGTGACCTGCATCAATTTCTTGTGAAACCAGCTCCAAAAATAGAAGAAAAGAGATATCAAAGCCTTAAAAATAAGACACTTCGAGGGGGAAACCTCCAATACATTACATGAATGAACAATTCTTGGATCATACAAATTACAAAACCTCCTTTCTATATATAGGAGTCCATGGGGCCACAATGTAATCCTAGCCGATCTAACAATAATAATTTAAGGGCACAATAATAACAATATGGGGGTTACAGGGGTACAATAATAAAAATAAGGGACTATACTAGTAACTTAGGGACCTAACATGCCCCTCTCCTTCAAAAAAGTGTTGTCGTCAATGCTTGAGTAGCTCTGGGTGCTTTTGTATAAAATTCTCATCCTCCCATGTAGAATCTTCAGTGTGTAAGTTCTTCCACTTGATGAGATACTCTGAAATTGATCGATTTCGTAGTTGTTGATTTCTTATTTCCGTGACCACTTCAGGTTCCAATATGATTTTTACTTCCTCATCAAGTTCTAGCAATATTGTTTTAACTGCAAGATTTTCACCTATAACCTTCTTTAAGCATGAAACATGGAAAACTGGATGCACTCGTGAAGAAGCAAGAAGCTCCAATTTGTATGCCATAGTACCAATATTTTGCAACACCTTGTAAGGACCATAGTATTTTGGCGATAATTTATTATCCTTCTTAGCTTTCTTAAGGGACCTTTGCTTGTATGGTTGTAGCCGTAAAAATACCCAATCTCCTACATCAAAACTTCTCTCACTGCAAGGCTGATTTGCGTGTTGTTTCATTCGATTTTGTGCCAAATTTAGGTTATCCTTTAAGAGTTGGAGAACTTCTTATTGATGCTTGATGTGATCCTCCACTGCTTAAACCATAGAATTTTCCCTTAAAGAAGATGTGATGGATGGTGGATGATATCATAAAGTGCCATAAATGGGGTCATTTTTGCTACAGTATTGAAGGAAGTGTTATACCACCATTCAGCGAGAGGTAACCACTTGACCCATTATGCTTGCTTATGAGATACAAAACAACGAAGATATCCTTACAAACATTTATTCACTATCTCTGTTTGACCATCAGATTGAGGATGATAAGATAAGCTATGAGCTAGTTGAGTACCCAAACAAGAAAATCTTCTTGTCCAAAAATTTCCAAAAAAATGGGATCTATGTAAACAAAATAACCCTTGGGTTTCCATGTAGCTTTTGAATTGTATCCGCAAATGCCAGTATTGTACTTGACTTAAATGGATGAGATAATGCAAAAAAGTGTTCATACTTGGTAATTCTATCCACTACCACCATGATGACACTCTTTCCTTCGGACTTAGGTAAACATGTGATAAAATCCATTGAAATCTCCTCCAAACGTTGACTTGGAATGGATGAAGGTTGTAGAAGTCCTGGGGTCTTAATTGTCTCAAATTTATTCTGCTAGCAAACCAAACATTCTGCCACAAACTTTTGGATATCAGATTTAAGGCCATCCCCAAAAAATTCTTTCTTCACCCTGTGGTAAGTTTTTAAAAATCACGTGTGTCCTCCTAAGGGAGAGGGGTGCAATTCCAAAAGAATATTTTGTTTTAGTTGGGAATTCTCACAAATATATAAGTGACATTTGTACCATAAGGAATCTTTTTTCCAACTAAATGTATCGGATGTATTGGGATATTGCTGCAAATTTTGAATGAGTGTCCAAACTTCTTCATCCTTCTTCCCTTCATCCCTTGCTTCGGTTATCCAATCTAGTTGGATAATTGAAATGACACAAAGGAATGCTTCCACGTCTTCATCCTTTCTTGAGAGTGCATCCGCAACAACATTTAGCTTCCCTTTTTTGTATATGATTTCAAAGTCATAACCCAACACCTTTGTGACCCATTTTTGTTGCTCTTCTGAATACAGTGTTTGTTCTAAAAAGTGTTTAAAACTATCATGATCAGTTTTTACCTTGAAGTGTCTTCCCATTGGTAAGGTCTCCATTTCTTTAGTGCATGCAGTATTGCCAACATTTCCTTCTCATAAATAGCCTTTTGTAAATACTTTCCTTTGATTGAACGACTTTCAAAAGAAATGGGTCTTCCATATTGCATTAAAACAACACCAATTCCATTTCTACAGGCATCGAATTCCACAATAAAGAGTTTTTGTAAGAAATTAAAGTAGCTAATAACGATCTTAAATTACAGCATTCCTCTTTAAGATGTTCAAAGGCCTTAGTTTTTTGAGTCCACTTAAAATGCATCTTTCTTCAATAATGTTGTTAGAGTCTTTGCTATTCTCCATAATTCTTAACAAACTTGATGTACCTATTAACACGAAATTCTCGCAACTCTTTTGTATGGTTGTGGGGACTTTCCATTCCTTAACTGGCTTAGAAATTTTGTTAGGAGTGCTGCCTTAACACCCTTGTGAGATACAATATGACCCAGATATTCCACCTCTTATACTCCAAAGAAACATTTGGATCTTTTTGCATACAATTGTTTCTCTTGCAATAGTTTGAGCACCTTGTCAACATGTGGAATGTGATCCCTCCAAGACCTTTTGTAGATTAGTATATCATCAAAAAATACTAGCACAAATTTCCAAAGGAAGTGTTTGAAAATGGAATTCATCAACCCTTGAAATGTAGAAGGTGCATTGGTAAGGCCAAAAGGCATAACCAAAAATTCATAATGACCCTCATGAGTTCGAAATGCTATTTTTGGAATATCTTTAGTCTTCATTCTAATTTGATGATATCGTGAACAAAGATCCAACTTGGTAAAATAAATTGCTCCATGTAATTCATTCAATAATTCATCAATCATATGAATGATAAATTTATCTTTAATGGTGAGCTTATTGAGCTCCCTATAATCCAAACACATTCGCCATGATCCATTCTTCTTGTGTACCAATACTATGGCAGCAGAGAAAGAACTTTGACTAGGTTGAATTATACCCACCTCTAACATTTAAGCCTTGGATCTGGCTCTTTTGGACATAACGATATCTATAAGGCCTGATGTTTGGAGGAAAAATTCCTGGAATCAAATGAATAGCATGATCATGATAAAAAATAGGTGGGAGTCCTTTGGGAGTTTCAAACACAGAAATAGATGATTTTGATGTTGGAACTTGTAGCTAGCATAATTGTGCAATTACACTTCGTTGTTATTTCTTTGTAAGATTTTTCATGTCCTTAGAGCTTATTATATTTCTTGGATTCCCTGCAATACCCCGTAATTTTACTTCCTTTCCTTCTGAAAAAAAATTCAAGAAAAGTTCTTGAAAATTAAAAGCTACCGTCCTCAAAGATTGTAACCATTGTACTCCTAGTACAACTTCAGCAACTCCCATAGGAATGGAAAGAATTGGACTATTCAATACATATTCCCCCATGGTTAGCTTGATATTATGGAATTTTCTAGAGAAATTTATAGTTCCTCCATTTGCAACCATCACTTGACATTCTGGTACTGGGTATAGGAAGCAATTCAATTCCTTGGCTACCTTACAATGAATAAAATTATGGGTACTACCTGAATCAATCAACACTATTAACTTTTTATTCTTGATATGTCCTGCTATCTTGAGAGTTTGAAGAGTGGTAATTCCTGCCAATGCATTACACGATATGGTCGGACTCATTTCCTCTTCTAGGGCTGGTTCCTGGTATATATCCTCTTCTTTGAAGATTCTTGTTCATTTTCTTCTTCTTCTTCACAATATATGTAAAATAATTTCTTCTCAGCACACTTATGACCTTTAGTGTATTCGCTATCACAACTGTAGCAAAGCCCTTTTTTTTCTTTTTTCTTCCAATTGTTGTGGTGTCAACCTTGTAGGTTGTGGAAATCTAGGAGTAGCAACACTTCCATCTTTATAGAAGTGAGTGGTAGGCTTCATTGTCACCATAATTTTACATTCAATTTTTCTTGCCAACCTGAATGCCTTCTCCAATGAATTAGGTTCCAAAATGCGAACTTCATGTTGGATTTTATCCTTTAAAGTACCTATGAAGAGATCAATCCTATGTTCCTCTGGAATATCAGTTACCCTTATATTCAATTTTTGGAAATCCTCAATGTGCTCCCCCACTGAACACTTTTGTTTGAGATTTATCAATTGGCTAAAGAAAGTGTTGCTCTTTTTATCCTCATAATTTGCTATCATTTCCTTTGTAAAAATTGGCCAAGTGACAATTTTTTTTACAAGAGAAAAGCCATTGATACCACACAAATGTATTTTTTTCTAAATGTAAAGTTGCAATGCCTACCTTTTGTGTGTTTTTCACATTATTGAGATCAAAATATTGCTCCATCTGTAGTATCCATGTTACAGGATCCTTTCCATAAAACTTCCTCATATCCATTTTTGGAATATGGTGGTTCTTCCCTCCAACATGTTGTACTGAACAACAACCCTCCCCATTTCTAAATTCTAGAATAAATTTCATTTAGAAATAGGTCCCCTTTTTATCTTTCTTTCTAGATAGAAATAAAAGATTTAGAAACAATCCAATCATTTTTAAATTAGGAATAAGAAGTTCATTGATAAAAGGACATATTGCATATCTTTATTAACAAGTATGTATAAACAAATACAACATTGAAAAACTTTCCGATCCAATGAGATATAAAGCTTTTATCATATCAAAATATTACATAAAGTTTTTGTACAGTAATCGCAAATCGAAAATCGGAGATATCTTTAAGTTTTATATTCACTTTGTAAAACTCCGATCTGATGGAACTCAATCGCAATCGCAAATCGGATAAGTTTTAAGTTTTCATATTTGTTTTGCATACTTCCGATGCGATGCGATTCATCGCAATTGCATTTCGGAAAATGATAGTTCATGGACTTATTATAATAAAACTACGATGCAATGAGTCATATCGCAATCACAAATCGAAAAAATTTAAGTGATCACATCTTCTTTGAAATACTCCGATGCGACGCAGTTCATCGCAACCGCTCTTCGCAAAAAAATTGAACAAACTCTTTGTGGTCAATTGCAAAACCCCGATGCAACACACTTCATCGCAATTGCATTGTGGAGAAAAAAACGTTATATTTGTTTGATTAAAAGACTCCGACGTGGTGGAACCCACCTCATCGCAATCAGAAATCGGAGAAACTCATTAACAATCCACTCCATTTAAAAATGCCCAATGCGATCATCGCAATCGGAAAATGGCATAAATCAAAATATGTTATTTTATGTACCTTTGAATATTCTCGATGCAATTATTACTTAATACCCATATACTATTTATTCATCGCATCGCAAGAACTCAAAAGGTAATTGTTAACACTTATTTCTAAAATGCCAACTCCTGATTGTACGTATGATATTGAATAAGAAATCAAAAGAATAATTAAAAATGATTTTGTTTTAAATACGTGAGTGTGACTCATTAGAGGGCATTTATGTTAGAAACACGAAGATAATAAATAAAAATCAATGAATAGATTGTTATACAATTGTTCTCCCCATTTGAGTTTTTACCATGATTGAACTGTTTTTTGTCTTTGTAGAACCAAAGAAAACCAAATCCTTTCATTCGCAGAGCGAGGGAAATGTTTCTAGATACAGAAATGTCAAAGAGATCTAGGAAGGTGAAATTTGTTGTCGTGGTAAAAGACCCTGTGTTCACCATGGCACCTAACGAGAAACCAGCTAAGATTAAGCAGGTTACAGACACGTCATGCGAAGTTCTAGGTAAATTATCCTGGGAAGAGGTATATAACCTCATTTAAAAGGAAAATCCTAAGGTAACTGTTCCAAAGCATTAGTTCCTGGTGAATATGATTCAAATTCAGATTCAGAGACTTCCCTCAAAGCACTTGCGAATTCATGTCTGCACCGAATTGCAACTCGGGCGAACATTTTTCCATATTATGATGTGATTTGGTGGGTAATTGATAATGTGGCTATCCAAAATAGAACCTTTGTTTCAGCTTCTGGAGCAACATTCAGGTCGTTCAAAGCAGAGGAAATTAAAGTGATGTATCACCTTCCGGACCGACAGAAAATCTACAACAAAGACTTCGTCAAGGAATTTGCTGCGAATAATGAAAATCAGTCAGAGCCAATTAGAGAATGGATAAGGGCTCTCAAAAAACACAAACACGAGGCATCAGGTATGTACTCTATGGAATCTCTTTCACCTCCGTACTGTTATGCAGCAGCGATGATGTGCAAATTGTTTGGGAATGATAACTCAACTAGGTTTTCTCTACAAATGTTACCATTAATACATTCTGCTATAAATTCCGAGATAATGGACTGGGCTATCATTCTTTCTGATAAGATAGCCAATAGGATTCTTGAGTATAGGAAAGACAAAAACTCAGGAAATACTACTCCTTTTTATTTTTTTGCTTATATTCTAGATGCCCTGTGCTTCAATTCTGAATTTCCCATATTAGGATGGAAATGGACCCCTAAATATCCTGTTCCTATTCATATATATCACAAGTTCTTATGGAAGGGTCATTTCAAAAGCCATTTTTACAGAGTTTTTCATGGTTTTCTTAACCCGATTTATCAAAAAAAAATTGGCCGATTCCCTCCTAGACTTTCTGAGAAGGCTAAAGTTGATTTATCCTCGATTGGGGATTGGTTCAGAGAAGAAAGATTCACATATATCAGAGTTTTCGGAAGTATTGTGGAACCACACATTCTTCCTTTGTATGTTCCAGATAAACTTTTAGCTTAGGAAATTGCATATCAGCTGACAGTAGAATGCATGTCCAGGATTTTGAAGAACAACAAGAAGCTAATGTGGCCTACTCTTCCTTTTAAATGTGGTGATTATACTCTCAATAATTTTGTTCATGCTAAAAAATAAGTTGGTAAGCTAACCAATCTCAAACTTTCAACAATCTCAGGGAGACAATATAACCCAAGGAAGATGGCATTTGATTTTACTACTTATGTTTCAATTGCTCGGTTCGAACATGAACCAGATATGTTTGATGATTTATTTGTTTTTGTAGATAATTTGTCCCAAGTTTTTGATTTGGCCAAGTCCAAATTCCAGGCTGAAGAGATGAATAATTTATTGTTTTTTAGAAGCCAGAGGCTACTCAAAGTTCCTCTGGATCAATTAATAGTTCCTATATAGGAGAATGAATCACAATAGAAGGAAACAAAGGATACATATGGCAAAATAGTAACAGAAACATCTGCCAGCAAGATCATCATACCGACACAGAGAGAAGTAACATGAACTAATCATGTTATAAAAAAAGAAGATATTAGCAGCAAATTTGATAATGTGAAGAAGGAAACGGCTGCTAAACTTGATGTACATATTGATCAGCAGTATTCAGCCCAGACAAGAAAAGAAAGCACTGGTACTGATACCAACATGCATTCTGAGAAAGGAGGCACAAATAGTAAAGCTACTGAACCGGAACCAAAAGGAGATATAAACAATAATCTAGATTCTCAACTTGGAAGAGAGGAAGTTGCTAAAAAGGTAGTTGAATCTGCTGAAATTATAGTTTCTCCTCATTTGCTGAGGCAATATGAACAATTTTCCCAGCAAATAGGACAACAGAATAATCCCCAAGTTAATGTTCTGGAAGACCAGGACATAGAAGTTATTCCTAAAAATTCCACAGGTGAAATTATGTTGAAAATAGAAGAAATCCCTCCTCTGGATGTATTTTATAGTCCTAAGCATAAGGCTGTTGTGAGAAAACAAAGGAAAAGGAGGGGAACTGATTAGGATGCAATTTCAACATCATAGGTGGAGTTTATGAATATTGTTTCTAAAAATGCTGAGGTGAATCCATCTGAGGATATCACTAAATTATCTCAATACACAAGTGCCTATAGCGCTGCAACTATAGATAAGGCCTCTGAAGTTACACAATTAATGAAACAAAAAGATTTGCAAATAGCTATGTTAGAATAACAGGCTACAGAGAACCAACAGAAAATTATTCAGTTAGAAAAACAATTGCAGAATGAAGAGCTCCAATCAAAAGAGCTAGAAGAGCATCTTGCTATTGAAAAGAAAAATATTGATTAATAGACCTTAGAAAAACATCAACAGCTAAACCAAGAGGTAGCAAAATTACAAGCTCTTCTGCAAAATGAGAAGACTTCAAAGATTGAGCAAGAGAAGATGTTTCAATCCAAATTGGATAAGTTTAAGAACTATCCTAATTTGGATCAGTTCAAAAATTAAGCCCTAGAGACAAGCAAGTTATTGTCTCAGCAATTAAATGAATTTTGTTTAAAATTTGTAGAAGCAGAATCCTTGTGTGAAATTACATCTTCCTTAGTAGATGAAGAAGTGAGACTTAAACTTGAATTTGATGAAGCTGATGAAAAAATTTCTGAATTTCTTTTATGGCAAGACTGAGAGTTGGGAAGAAAAGAAAACCTTCCCAGGATTGTGGAGAGACATAAGGAAATTATTTTTGCAGAATGGGAACAACGTTTAATCAAAGCGGAAGGAGCTACATCCAGAGCTAAAAGTATAATGAACAATGTAACACAGCTGGTGAATAATAACCTATATGAAATCAATTTGATTTCAGATTGTACCACAGACAAGTTACCTAGGGTAAAAGAAACTGATTACAGATGGAAACAAGAAATAATCAATAAGAATCAGCAAATTAGCCAATTGTAAGGATTATCGTGGGATATGGTGTGGACCTATCTTATCAAGTCTCATAGTCAGCAAACATTGATTAAATTTCTTTCAAATGCCATCGATTGCATTATTCCTAAATTCTCTGATGCCACATACACAGGGTAGTTACACTCAAAGCTTAGTCATCTAGAAGAAGTGAAGGAAATGCTCAAAATCTGCCATCTGGGCACATCAAATGCAACAGATAATCAATGAACCAATTCACTTCAAGATTGCATTTCTGTTTCTAGATTTTTGAGTAGATAGATTGTAGGAATAGTTTTAGTTATTTTGCTTTATTAAGTACCTATTTAAACCCCTTTCATGAATTTAGAAAGGGGTCCTGAATTTGTAATATTTTGACTTGGAGATTACATTTATGTACTCCATTGACTCTTATATTTTCTATAAAGGATCACATTTGGTGGTTCTATGCAAAATTTCCTTTAAGAATTGCATTTCTGTATCTTGGAGTCTGTTTTACATTGAAGTTACTGGATTTTGGATATCAAATTGCATCGGAAAGTATCAAGATGGATATGGTATTTATATCTATTCACTATTAATCTCTTATGTTGTGAGATATTCTCTTTTAAATTGCTATCGTTTATGTGTACTCGTTTCACAATATTTCTTTATACATATCATTTCTGAGTGTGTAGAAATATTTATCTTTTTCAGTATATGTGAATGATTTATATAATGATGAATACAATGTATTATTATAACTCTGTTTAATTTCTTAAAGAGAGTTATCTTTATTTGTTACTGCATATTTCAATTAAGCTATAATACATTTTCATGGTTATTGTTTAGTTGAAACAATTTAAAGTTGTATTCACATTTGATACCCGGGTTAGTTTTAGAATTATTTTATCAGTTTTAGATTAGATTAGATAGTTTATTTCAGTCATTTAGTCCCATTTTCCCTTCATCCAATCATTCCATTACCAACCCATTTAAATTATTAGGAAACTGGTCCTATCAATCTAGTCGGAGCCACCATACCAAATGGAAAAGGAGCTGTCCTAAGTTCCCGACCAGGTGGTTATCCCCCAATGTTTGAAGTAGTGATTTTCAAGGCTTCAACATTTTTGGTGCTAGAAGGAGGCCCAAGCTATGAATGGTAGATAAATCCAAATCCGCAAGCCATTCTAAGAGCACAACACCCTCATCACCTTCAATTTCTTCCACATCTCAAATCACTACAGAAGAAATTGATAAAAGTATTCAAACACCCACTACCAAAGTTTCAGATCAATCAGATAATCTGCCTCTTGAATCTCCTGAAGTTGAAGCTTTAGTTCATAAAATTCAAGGATTCTAATTATCATTAGAAGAATCAAATATATCTGAAGGTAGTGTCACCTCGCAATTTATTTCTTCCAGACCTCTCACTAGGTCACAAAGTGAAAAAATTGGAATTTCCCCAAAAGAATTTCCTTTACCTAGTAGAGTCAAAACAAGAAAAACTCCATCGGAAACAGAAAGTGATATTAGTTCTTCATCGCAAATTCAATCATCTATTTCCAAAGCTCCAAATTAGAAAAGTGTAGTAGTCTCATCATCATCATCTGCTCAAACTACATTTGTTCAAACATCAATTATCTCTTCCAGTACTTCAACTGTTACTACTCATACACCAATTGTCACTTCTAGTTCTTCTACCATCATCACAACAATGGCACAGAGACCATGGACTAGACTGGGAGCTGTAAATATGGCTACATCTTTGCATGATCTACATGATCATCCTGAGAAATGGCTGCCAAATTTTAGTCCAGATACTGGTATACAAGCGAAAGAACACATCAATAATTTTATGCTTGCTATAAATTTAAATGCGGTAGAGCATGAAGATGTTGTAGTCAAGTTATTCCCCTATACTTTGCAAGGGACAGCAGGATCCTGGTACTTTTCCTTACCTTCAGATTTGATTACAAGTTGGGATATGTTTGAAGAGAATTTTTTAACTAAATATGGAGATGACAGATCAATAGCTACCCTAATCAACGATCTCTCCAATTTAAAGACTCAACCCAAGGAACCCATTAAATATTTTAACTCTCGATTCAATAAACTCTTGAATAATATCCTTACAACATCTAAACCTAGTGAGCAGGTTAGAAGTGAATGGTACACTAATTCTTTTCCCTCAAACATAGCAATTTTTGTAGATAGAGCTGCAAAACCGACTTTAGCTGAGAATATGAAAGAAGCTATTTCAGTTGAAAAATGAATGATTGCTCTAGATAAGAAAAATGCTATTGAGGAAAGAAAATCAAAGAAAGTCACTTTTAAAGACTTTTCCAAGAAAAAGACACCAAGAGATCCATATGACATGGAGGGTTGAGATCAAAAAGCAAGTAGCAGAGACTACTACAAAGAGACCATTCAGAAATTTCAAGAGAAATCAAGCTGAATCAAAACCTCCAAATGCAATCTCCAGTGAAAAATCAGAAGAGGAATAAGAGGAAGATACTCCTCTAGTGTCGGATGAAGAAGATGAAAGGGAAGAAATAGTTGAACTACATGGAATGTGGGATTTCATTCTCCCTAATTCGGATAATGAAATGGAACAAGAAGCTATGCCGGTGAGTACTAGGAGAAAATCTACATCGGAACCTGTTCAACCTATTCCAAAGAAGAAAAATACAACTCTGAGTACGAAAGACAAAACTCCCTCAAAGAGAGATTCTCCCTTACCCACTCAGAATCAGCCATCACCTTCCAATCCCCCCACATCATCATCTAAGACTCTATTGGTATCAAATCTGATGGATTATAATATTGTTGAGGACATGAAAAATACTAGAGTAAACATCTCATTACATGAACTCACTAAACTTAAACATCAGCAAAAGATGCTACTAAAAGAGTTAAATGCTACACCTATTGCTCCTCTACCAAGCAGTGTAGTGGCCAAAGTAGCCAAAGGAACTGGTAAGCCACTAGACAAAGTAGATGCCACAGACACTGTTCTTATTGGAGAAAGATCGAATTCTCAGACACCTCCATTTTTGTTGACTTATGAAATCTACAATAAGAATTTACATAATTGTTTAATTGATTTTGGAGCATCCTCTAATATAATGCCTACTTCAGTCTGTGCGAAATTGAATATTGAACCACAAAAGTTTGTTGTTCACATTGTACAATTGGATCGCTCTAAAGTTCAAGTTCTCTAAAGTTCAAGTTATAGGAGAAATCAATTCAGTTACCATTAGACTAGCTTCCGATCCTAGGATTGTCCAAAGAATTGATATTCTAATTGCAGATATTCCTGAATTATATGGGTTAGTCTTAAACAGGGACTAGTCTGCGAAACTTAATGGTTATATCGCAACTGATTTTTCACATATGTGGCTTCCCTACAAAGGGAAACCAAATCAAATCAAAATCGAGCGAGAAAAACATATGATGCACACTGTAACTGAATTTGAACAACCAAGCGAACCTGTAGCTTTCAACAACAATATTCTTGGAGGTTACTCTGATGAGTCATTTCTTGGGAATTTTACTGCACCACAATCATCCTTTTCTGTAAATACTTTTATTTCTCAAATTGAAAAATTTTCGCAATCTGATTCTTCTAGAATTGTTAATATTTCTGATACATTTGTAGATAAACCTATAGATAGAACTTTATTTTGGTCATTATATTTTGATGGATCAAAGTCTAGTGATGGAGCAGGAGCAGGATGCATTTTAATAGATCCAGACGGAGAGAAAACCATGCTATCATGTAGATTAGAATTTGAGTGTACTAATAATGCCGCTGAATATGAAGCCTTGATTCAAGGGCTTTATAAGGCCATAGGGTTAAATGTAAAACATTTGAAAGTATATGGAGATTCTGAAATTGTCATAAGACAAGTAAGGAATACCATCCATTGTCTTTCAGGACATCTCAAACATTATCAAACCCTAGTAAAATACCTTACAACTCAATTTCTAGCATTTAATATCTCTTCTATTCCTAGAAATCAAAACACATCAGGTGACCTGTTAGCTAATGTTGCATCCAAACTCCTCCCTGCTGAAGATTGTAGTCCTAATAGATTTTCAATAGAATTGATTTTTCGACTATCTGTTCCTGATAATATTACTAACTGGAGAGTATTCTACCATGATCAAGATATTTTGAATTTATTAACTTCTGAGAAATCATATGATGAACAAATTATTGATGAAGACGATCATGATCTGCAAATTACTTCAAGAAATAATGAAAATCCGATTCCTAAATCTGTTATTAAACTTGAGGATCTGTATGATATTAAAGACAGATTTAAGAAAGTTACTAATGCTAAACTTCAAAGTTCAACTTTGAAGTTTGAATTAGTGAATCTTGGCTCTGATTCTAAACCTCAAAATGTTAATCTAGGACTCAATTTAACTCCAGAAGAAAGATCTGATTTTATCAAACTTTCGAGTAAATATAAAAATGTCTTCGCTTGGAATTATGAGGAATTAAAAACTTATGACACTTTTGTGATTCAACACATAATTCCAATGCTATCTGATGTTAAGCGTGTTCAATAGAAGTTAAGAAAGATTCATCCAAGTCTTGAGGATCAAATAAAAAAAGAACTCAACAAACTTTTGAAAGCCAAAATCATTTTTCCTGTAAGGCATTCCAATTGGGTTTCCAACATGGTACCTATCAGGAAGAAAAATGGTGATATTATAATCTGTATTGATTTCATAAATTTAAACAAGGCATGTCAAAAGGACAATTTCGCATTGCCAACCATGGAGAAAATTCTCCAAAAGGTAGCTGGTTCTGAACTCATGTCCTTCCTTGATGGATTTTCAGGCTATAATCAAATTTTAGTACATCCAGATGATAGGTTGAAAACCACTTTCAGAACCAAATGGGGAACCTATGCTTATCAGAAAATGTCTTTTTGTCTAGTAAATGCAGGAGCTACTTTCTAGAGAGCCATGGACATAGCATTTAAGGGTCTGATTAATAGATCAATTGTCATTTATCTTGATGACATAACAATTTATTCAAAAAAGAGATCCAATCATCTACATGATCTAAAACAAATATTTGAAAGATGTAGAAGGTTTGGTATTTCATTAAACCTAAAGAAATCCTTCTTTGCTCTCAATGAAGGAAAAATATTAGGGTTTATTGTGTCAAAATATGGTATATATATCGACCCAGATAGAGTTAAAGAAATTTCTGATATTTCATTACCTCATAATAAAAATTCCATGCAATCATTTTTAGGGCAGATTAATTTTGTAAAAAGATTCATTCAAGATTTTTCTCAAATTGTTTTACCTATGCAGAATATGATTAAGAAAAATTCAGCATTCAAATGGGGGGTATAAAGAAAAAAAATCCTTTGATGCAATCAAGAAGGCAATCATTAATTCACCTGCATTGAATACTCCCAATTTTTCTAAAGATTTTATTTTGTATACTTTGGAAACCAAAACATCCTATGATGTTGTTTTAACACAGCTCAATGATAAAAAAATTGAAGCACTGATTTCTTTTTTCAGCTCGAATCTGCAAGGAGCTGAGCTGAATTATTCCGATGTAGAAAAAAAAGCCTTCGCTATGTTTAAGTCAATCAAACATTTCAGGCTTTTTCTCTTAAAAACACACACAAAAGTTATTATCCCATTCTCTGTAGTGAGACAATTATTAATTCAAAGAGAAGTAGGAGAAAAAAGGGCTAATTGGATGATATCTTTGCAAGAATATTATATTGATATTAAACCAGTAAAGATTGTTAGAGGTCAAGGTTTTTCCAGATTATTAGTAGGAGCTCATAACATACCAGAAAATCAAGATCCAGAAAACGTTGTTCAAGTAAGTCAGATAAGTGTTACAGATTCTGAATCTCAGTATGCTGATTTGATATTTTACTTGAAAAATGGGTATGCTCCTTCTAATCTCAGCTATAAGAATAAACGTGCTTTAATATTGAAGGCTAATAAATATGAAATCATTGATGATGTGTTATTCAGAAAGAATTATGATTCAATCCTATTAATATGTCTTGAAAATACTGAAGCAAAAAAGGTATTGCAGGAATTACATGATGGACCAGCAGGTGGTCATTTTGGAGGTGATACCACAGCTCACAAAGTCATCCATGCTGGATATTATTGGCCTACCCTTTTTAAAGATACACATGATTATGTGAGGAAGTGAAAAATTTGTCAAACTGCTAGTGGAAGACAAAGGAAGCCAACTTTTCCTTTGCAGCCAGTAAACATTGAGCAACCATTTGAGCAATGGGGGCTTGATATTATTGGTGAGATAGTACCTCATTCTTCCAAACAACACAAATACATCCTCACAGCAACATATTACTTCACAAAGTGGGTAGAAGAAATTCCTCAAAAGGTATCCAATTCTGATGCAATTATGGATTTCATCGATCAATTCATCATTACCAGGTTTGGTGTACCTAACGCTCTGGTTTTCGACAATGCATCTTATTTTTCTGGTAATAGTATAATGGAATTTGCAATTAAAAGAGGTTTTAAATTGAAATACTCAGCAAATTATTATCCACAAGGTAATGGTTTAGCTGAATCCACTAACAAAAATCTCATCAAAATCATTAAAAGGAACATTGATCAAAATCAAAAGAATTGGCACAAGTCTTTAATCTTTGCATTATGGGCTGATCGTATTACTCTTAAAGCTTCTATAGGAACTTCACCTTTCAATTTAGTTTATGGAAAATAAGTTGTGATACCATCAAATCTAGCTCTTCTATCATTAGCCCTAGTGCAATTCATTGAAGAAAATCCTTCCTCGTCCATTCAGTTGAGATTTGATCAAATCCTTAAATTAGAAGAAGATAGAGAAAAAGAAAAAATTATTCACGAAAAACATCAATAGCTTGTAAAATATTCTTTTGATTCAAGTTCCACCGGCTCAAAAAATTTGTCAATTGGTGATCTTGTCCTGAAATGGGATAAAGCACATGAAGAAAAATGTAAGCATACCAAATTTCAGAAAATGTGGCTTGGACCATTTCAGATTGCTGAAAAGATAGGCTCATATACATTCATACTCCAAGATTTAACAGGAAAGAAAGAATCTCTTCCTGTAAATGGGCTTGTCTTAAAGAAATTCTTTTCATAAGGAGGTAATCCCTTCTTACTTGTACATATTCCTTTCTGTAATTTTTATTTGTTTTTGTAAATAAAGGTTGTTAATAGTCTCTAATTGACTTTTTACTATTAGAAAATTGTCTTAGGAAGAATGTTATAAATACTCATTTTGTGTAAATAAGGATTTTTAGGGAAATGATTACAATTTTGGATAGTTTTAAATAAAATGTTAAACTTGAAAATTTGTTCAAAACATTTGCATGATCTTTTGAAACTTTGAGGAAAATGTAAATCATTATAAGTTAATTAAGAGAAAGGATATCTTTAAAAAGTAAAGACTTTTTCAAGCTTTAGCAAACAAAAAACTCTGAAAATTGTCATCCATTTATTCTTAAGGATACAACTATTTCACCCCATCCATTTTGGTTGTGATTTTTTAGAATGTAATTTTAAGAAATTATATGACAAAATTTAGGAGATAAGAGGTCTCATCACGAGCCTACTTACCATGATCATAAGAAGTAATAAAACTGTCATCACCAATATTGCATACCAAAATAGGGTAATGGCTTATAAAAGTAAGACAAGGGGTCTCGTCACGAGCCAGCTTGTTTAGTTTAATTACAACTAGTGAATGGCATTGTTACTAACTGGCTACCAAACCAGAACAATGGCTATTAAATTAAAAAAATAAATAAAAGATAAAAAACATGAGATAATATGTCTTATTAATTTATTTTTAAAGAGTCATAATCTTAGTTGGATGGGATAATGAATGGTTGATGGTTAAAAGGTAACCCTGTCGAGACTATGAACGTTTGTTGGCAGCAAAGGCAATACCTATTACAATAGAGTATATTACAAAAGTTAAAATTGAAGAAGTCCACTTACTTCATTATTATCAACCAATCAAAGCTTGAGATAACCCAAAAATGTTTTTATTCTTAAGGAATTAGAAAGAAAGTGTAAGTGAGTTTTATTCTTTTTCATAGTTACATTTTATTTGAATTATCCTAAGATAGTTTTCATTATCTTTAGAAATTTTTACTTACTAGAAATATCGTGTTCATTTTATTTTTTTAGAGATAACTATTTCTTCCAATGAATTGCCAATTGTTGTACTGTACAACAACCCTCCCCATTTCTAAATTCTAGAATAAATTTCATTTAGAAATAGGTCCCCTTTTTATCTTGCTTTCTAGATAGAAATAAAAGATTTAGAAACAATCCGATCATTTTTAAATTAGGAATAAGAAGTTCATTGATAAAAGGACATATTGCATATCTTTATTAAAAAGTATGTATAAACAAATACAACATTGAAAAACTTTCTGATCCGATGAGATATAAAGCTTTTATCATATACAAATATTACATAATTTTTTTGTATAGTAATCACAAATCGGAAATCGGAGAGATCTTTAAGTTTTATATTCACTTTGTAAAACTCTGATCCGATGGAACTCAATCGCAATCGCAAATCGGATAAGTTTTAATTTTTCATATCTGTTTTGCATACTTCCGATGTGTTGCGATTCATCGAAATCACATTTCAGAGAATGATTGTTCATGGACTTATTATAATAAAACTACGATGCGATGAGTCATATCGCAATAAAAAAACCGGAAAAATTTTAAGTGATCACATATGCTTTGAAATACTCCAATGCAATGCAGTTCATCACAATTTCTCTTCGCAAAAACTTTAAACAAACTCTTTGTGGTCAATTTCAAAACCCCGATGCAATGCGCTTCATCGCAATTTCATTGCATAGAAACAAACGTTATATTTTTTTGATTAAAAGACTGCGACGTGGCAGACCCCACCCCATCGCAATCGGAAATCGGAGAAACTCATTAAAAATCCACTCCATTTAAAAATCCCTGATGCGATCATCGCAATCGGAAAATGACATAAATCAGATTATATTATTTTGTGTACCTTTGAATATTCCCGATGCGATTATTACTTAATACCCATATACTATTTATTCATCGCATCGCAAGAATTAAAATGTAATTTTTAACACTTATTTAAAAATTGCCAACTCCTGATTGTACGTATGATATTGAATAAGAAATCAAACGAATAATTGAAAATGATTTTGTTTTAAATATGCGAGTGTGACTCTTTAGAGGGAATTTATATTAGAAACACGGAGATAATAAATAAAAATCAATGAATATATTGTTATACAGTTGTTCTCCCAATTTGAGTTTTTACCATGATTGAACTATTTTTTCTCTTTGTAGAACAAAAGAGAACCCAATCCTTTCATTCACAGAGCGAGGGAAACGTTTCCAGATATAGAAATGTCCAAGAGATCTAGGAAGGTGAAATTTTCTGTCATGGTAAAAGCCCCTGTGTTCACCATGGCACCTAAAGAGAAACCAGCTAAGATTAAGCTACTTACAGACACGCCATGCCAAGGTCTGGGTAAATTATCTTGGGAAGAGGTATATAACCTCATTGAAAAGGAAAATCATAAGGTAACTGTTCCAAAAGCATTATTTCCTGATGAAGACAATTCAATGTCAGATTTGGAGACTTCCCTCCAAGCACTTGCAAATTCATTTCTACACCAAATTGCAGCTCAGGCGAAATTTTTTCCATATTATGATGTGATTCGGTGGGTAATTGATAATGTGGCTATCCAAAATAGAGCTTGTGTTTCAGCTTCTGGAGCAAAATTTGGGTCGTTCAAAGCAGAGGACATTAAAGCGATGTATCACCATCTGAACCCACATAAAATCTACAATAAAGACTTCGTCAAGGAATTTGCTGCGAATAATGAAAATCAGTTAGAGCCGATTAGAGAGTGGAGAAGGGCTCTCGAAAAACACAAACACAAGGCATCAGGTATGTACTTTGTGGAGTCTCTTTCACCTCCGTACTGTTATGCAGCAGCAATGATGTGCAGATTGTTTGGGAATGAAAACTCAGCTAGGTTTTCTCTACAAATGGTACCATTAATACATTTTGCTATAAATTCCGAGATAATGGACAGGGCTGTCATTCTTTCTGATAAGATAGCCAATAGGATTCTTGAGTATAGGAAAGACAAAAACTCAAGAAATACTACTCCTTTTTATTTTTGTGATTATATTCTAGACGCCCTGTGCTTCAATTTCGAATTTCCCATATTAGGATGGAAATGGACCCCTAAAGATCCTATTCCTATTCATATATATCACAAGTTCTTGTGGAAGGGGAATTTCAAAAGCCATGTTTACAAAGTTTGTCATGGTTTTCTTATCCCGATTTATGAAACTATTTTTGGCCGATTCCCTCCTAGACTTTCTGAGAAGGCTAAAGTTGATTTATCCTCGATTGGGGATTGGTTTGGAGAAGAAAGATTCACATATATCAGAGTTTTTGGAAGTATTTTGGAACCACACATTCTTCCTTTGTATGTTCCAGATAAATTGCTAGCTCAAGAAATTGTATATCAGCTGACAGTAGAAGGCATGTCCAAGACTTTGAAGAACAAAAAGAAGCTAATGTGGCCTAATTTTCCTTTTAAATGTGGTGATTATACTCTCAATAATTTTTTTCATGCTGAAAAAGAAGTTGGTAAGCTAACCAATCTCAAACTTTCAACAATCCCAGAGAGACAATATGACCCAAGGAAGGTGGCATTTGATTTTACTACTTCTGTTTCAATTGCTCAGTTCGAACATGAACTAGATATGTTTGATGATTTATTTGTTTCTATAGATAATTTGTCCCAATTTTTTGATTTGGCCAAGTCCAAATTCCAAGCTGAAGAGATGAATAAGTTTTTGTTATTTAGAAGACAGAGGTTACTCAAAGTTCCTCTGGATCAATTAAGAGTTCCTATGCAGGAGAATGACTCACAACAAAAGGAAACAGAGGATACATCTGGCAAAACAGTAACAGAAACATCTGCCAGCAAGATCATCATACAGACACAGAGAGAAGTAATAGGAACTAATCCTGTTATACAAAAAGAAGATATTAGTAGCAAAGTTGTTGCTAAGAAGAAGGAAATGGCTGCTAAACTTGATGTACATGTTGATCAGTAGTCTTCAGCCCAGACAGGAAAAGAAATCACTGGTACTGATACCAACCTACATTCTGAGAAAGGAGGCACAAATAGTAAAGCTACTGAATAGGCACCAAAAGGAGATATAAACAATAATCTAGATTCTCAACTTGGAAGAGAGGAAGCTGCTGAAAAGGTAGTTGAATCTGCTGAACTTATAGTTTCTCCTCATTTGTTGAGCCAATATGAACAATTTGCCCAGCAAATAGGACAAAAGAATAATCCCCAAGTTAATGTTATGGAAGACCAGGATATAGAAGTTATTCCTAAAAATCCCACAGGTGAAATTATGTTGAAAATAGAAGAGATCCCTCCTCTGGATGTATTTTACAGTCCTAAGCATAAGGTTGTTGTGAGAAAACAAAGGAAAAGGAGGAGAACTGATCAGGATGCAATTTCAACATCACAGGTGGATTTTATGAATATTTTTTATAAAAATACTAAGGTGAATCCATCTAAGGATCTCACTAAATTATCTCAATACTCAGGTGCTTATAGTGTTGTAACTATAGATAAGGCCTCTGAAGTTACACAATTAATGAAAGAAAAAGATTTGCAAATAGCTATGTTAGAAGAATAGGTTACAGAGAACCAGCAGAAAATTATTCATTTAGAACAACAATTGTAGAATGAAGAGCTCAAATCCAAATAGCTAGAAGAGCAGCTTGCTGTTGAAAAGAAAAAGATTGATCAACAGACCTTAGAAAAACAACAACAGCTAAACCAAGAGGTAGAAAAATTACAAGCTCTTCTGCAAAATGAGAAGACTTCAAAGATTGAGCAAGAGAAGATGTTTCAATCCAGATTGGATAAGTTTAAGAACTATCCTAATTTGGATCAATTCAAAAATGAAGCCCTGGATACAAGCAAGTTATTGTCTCAACAATTAAATGAATTTTGTTTAAAAGTTACAGAAGTAGAATCCTTGTGTGAAATTACATATTCCTTATTAGATGAAGGAGTTAGTCTTAAACTTGAATTTGATGAAGCTGATGAAAAATTTTCCGAATTTCTTTTATGACAAGACTCAGAGTCGGGAAGAAAAGAAAACCTTCCCAGGATTTTGGAGAGACATAAGAAAATTATTTTTGCATAATGGGAACAACGTTTAATAAAAGTGGAAGGAGCTACATCCAGAGCTAAAAGTATGATGAAAAATGTAACACAACTGGTGAATAATAACCTATATGTAATCAATTTGATTTCAGATCGTACCCCAGGCATGTTACCTAGGGTAAAAGAAACTGATTATTGTTAGAAAATTATATATTACAGAGCAATGCAACACATAAAATATACAAAAAATACAAGAACACACAACACATAAAACCAGAGAGACATAGATATGCGTGGTTCACCTAATTTGGGCTACTTCCACCCTGAACAACCAGTCCTTCCTTTCTATTATCCAGAAAAATGAAGAGACACAACCTACAGCAAATCCACTGTAATATCCTCTGTTCTCTCTCATAGTCTCCCTCTCTGTTTCTCACTCCGAGAATACACATACGATACACAGCCACAATACAATACCCTCATAAAAGTGAGGGGTTGCCTTCTAGGGCAAAAAACCCTAAACTAAACATAACTTGTACCATAAGATCATTTGCCTAATGAATGGACCAGATTGACTAGAAATTACTATACGTTTACAAGGAAAATTTACATCTTTTTTTAGCTTCGGGGGCGCTGCCCCCGAAACCCCCACCAGGGGGGGCTCCATAAATTCTTTGTCGCCCCCCCTGGAGCCCCCATGACAGCGATTAATTTACGGGCGGCATTGCCACCTCATTTAAGGTACATGGGTCCAATGTTGTGATACAAAGTAAACAAGATAATTAGCTCCACACCCAACAATTACAGATGGAAACAAGAAATAATCAATAAGAATCAGCAAATTAGCCAACTGCAAGGATTATCGTGGGATATGATGTGGACCTATCTTATCAAGCCTCATAGTCAGCAAACAACAATTAAATTTCTTTCAAATGCCATCGATTGCATTATTCTTGAATTCTATGATGCCACATACACAGGGAAGTTACACTCAAAGCTTAGTCATCCAGAAGAATTGAACGAAATGCTCAAAATTTGCCATCTGGGCACATCAAACGCAATAGATAATCAATGAATCGGTTCACTTCAAGATCACATTTCTGTTTCTAGATTTTTTATTAGATAGATTGTAGGAATAGTTTTAGTTATTTTGTTTTATTAAGTACCCATTTAAACCCATTTCATGCATCTAGAAAGGGGTCCTGAATTTTTAATATTTTGACTTGGAGATTACATTTATGTACTCCATTGACTCTTATATTTTTTATAAAGGATCACATCTGGTGGTTCTATGCAAAATTTCCTTTAAGAATTGCATTCCTGTATCTTGGAGTCTGTTTTACATTGAAGTTGCTGGATTTTGGATATCAAATTTCATCAGAAAGTATCAATATGGATATGGTATTTCTATATATTCACTGTTAATTTCTTATGTTGTGAGATATTCTCTTTTAAATTTCTATCGTTTATGTGTACTCGTTTCACAATATTTCTTTATACATATCATTTCTGAGTGTGTAGAAATATTTATATTTTCCATTATATGTGAATGATATATATAATGATGAATACAATGTATTATTATAACTCTGTTTAATTTCTTAAACAAAGTTGTGTTTATTTGTTACTGCATATTTCAATTAAGCTATAATACATTTTCATGTTTATTGGTTATTTGAAACAATTTAAAGTTGTATTCACATTTGATACCCAGGTTAGTTTTAGAATTATTTTATCAGTTTTAGATTAGATTATATAGTTTATTTCATTCATTTAGTCCCATTTTCCCTTCACCCAATCATTCCATTACCAACCCATTTAAATTATTAGGAAACTACTCCTATCAATCCAGTCGGAGCCACCATACCAAACGGAAAAGGAGTTGTCCTAAGGTCCCAACCGGGTGGTTATCCCCCAATGTTTGAAGCAACAATTTTCGAGGCTTCAACACAACATTAGAGTTTATGAAATCATGATTAACATTTATTTTTTTCTCATCACAAGTTTCCTCTACTATCTTTTCACCATTAGGAAACATTTCCTGTATCAACTTTGTCAAACCTTCCATGTCTGCTTTTATATCATTCTTCGTGTTTTCCATCTTAGCTTCTATTTCATCCATATTATATTCCATGCCAAATTCCATGCTATACATCTTATCTTCCATTCCATTCTTCAAACCATCCATCTTATATTCCATTCCTTTCTTCAAAACTTCCATGTCATTTTTTGTTGCTCTTTGCGAGAGCGAAATTTGTTGCACTTGCTCTTGTAATTTTGATATGTCATGTTGTCATTCTTTGTCTTCATGAGTCATAGTAGAGCCTTCTAAAGGCTTAATGGGTGTTGAATTCTTTTTAGGGGGCATTTTAGAATCCAATACTGATATCTATTCTACAATATGCCCTTGGAATCAATTCAACTTGATTCTTCAAACAAGACTTATGCAATTCAAAGAAAAAAAATACACACCTTTTACTTGCTTTTGAGGAGACCGATATTGAAATTGGATTATATCTATACTTGAAGATCCTCAATATCTAAAATTCAGCCCTGTATTATTCCTCTGAAGCTTATTTCAAATGCCACAAGTCTGACTTGATTTGGATTATTCAAGACAAATTTATGTCCAATATCCCACAATGACCTAATTATCGACTAGTTCAGTAGACAAAACTTATATGGCTTTCCACATGTCACTGTTTGATCCTTTGGATCTAAAATGTATAGACAGGAAATGCAAGTCTATGTACTTCCAGGCACTTTTTACATAATTCCAATCCGATGTTCAGAGAGAGAATTATGAATATTTTCCCATGATCACCTGTTTTAGATGAAATTCGAGAGCCTGAAAACGACCTAGCTTCCACAGAGCATATCTCCAAAAATGTTGCGAACCAAGCTCTGAAATATTGCGATGATGTTCCACAGGATTTCGGCTTCATGCTCTAAATATTTCAGCTTCTGAACCTTCGTAGAAAAGAGGTTATAGAGAAAATTTTGCAATGACCTTTTTAAGTGAAATTCAGGAGCCTCCAAAAATCCCTAACTTCTAAAGATCATATCTCCGAAAATATTGCAAACCAAGCTCTAAAATTTTGCGACGATGTTCCTCTAGATTTCGGCTTCGCACTCTAAAAATTTCAGCTTCTGAACCTTCGTAGAAAATGATTTATAGTGAAAATTCCACGATGACCTGTTTGGAGCAGTGAAACCCTAGAATCCAAAGCTTTGATACCAAATTTTGTGAAACCAGCTCCAAAAATAGAAGAAAAGAGATATAAACGCCTTATAAATAAGCCACTTCGAGGGGGAAACGTCCAATACATTACATGAATGAAAAAATCTTGGATGATACAAATTACAAAACCTCCTTTCTATATATAGGAGTCCATGGGGTCACAATGTAATCCTAGTGGGGCCACAATGCAATCCTAGCTGACCTAACAATAATAATTTAAGGGCACAATAATAACAATATGGGGGTTACATGGGTACAATAATAACAATAAGGGACTATCTTAGTAATATAGGGACCTAACACAAGCTTACAATACATTACATCATGATATTTTCATCTTGATCACAAATTGTTGAGGGAGGCATTCCCATGCTTAGAACATAAACTATCTAATAACATGTACATAGTTCAGAAAGTCGTCTATATTGGAATGTTTCCCAATACAGACATGCCTACAGATATAGGCCCATGTTTGGATGATGGTCTGTATGTAAGGTCACCATACAGATGATGTGTACAAAAATCCTGAAATCGCAACCTGGATGGATGAAACTAGATCCGAGGTCTTCTTATCTCATTCACTCAATCGTTTGGGTACAAGTCTAGCCATGCGAATATACAATTTGTAGTCAAACATGGTAAGACATCATTTGATTACCAGCTGATGATGTGAGATGTTAACAAACGCGAGAGAACCACGAATGATGTTAATGGCTCTCAAGGTACTACAGTATAGATTGTAAGGCATGAATAAATGATTTGATGTCGAAAGCCAAACAAATTTTTTTTGTCAAAGGTCTGGAAGTGAGGATCTTGTAGATGTTGTAAAAATCCTCATGGTACTAGAAGATAATGTTTCTAAGTAAACTTCCTGGATGATGAGCTAATGTCGACAGGAGGACACTTTATCGCGAAACGAGAGTTACTGATTTCAGAGACAAAATGTGACTTGATATAGCAATGTTCAAGGATGACCGTCATGAAAATTAAGTTTTATGAGTATTGCAAAAGGATGAGTATTCATTGGATGACTTCTCTTGAACTTATCGGTGACACTGAGATGAGCTGGCAACATTGACCCAAAACCAAAGTGAAGGTATTATGAACCATAGGTATGAATGAACGGTCAAGAATATTACCCAACCCAAAAGTCACGATGATCGAGTGGAAGTGTCATGTTCAAGAGCGACCTGCTACCGTAAAAGTGTTCTGTTCACTTTCCCAAATTTTCCCCGGTCATTTTTCGACCAGTACCTCTTTATTTTTTAACAAGCTCAAGGAGGATAACACATTCTTGATCTATGATTCAACCTTTCTGGCAAATGCATTGCTATTTAATGATTTAACGAGTCTAGCGATAAATGAAACTCAATTCTTTCCATGATGGACAAGACCGTCACTCTTTTATGTTTTAACAAGCTTAATGATAGTGACAACCCGGTCCTTTTTCATAATTAGAGAATTTGAAAAAGAGGACAAAAGAAAACTCCATGAGTCCTTTTTCATAAATTTGTTGCTCAGATCCAAAAAAGCATAAAATGATATCTCAGAGAACCTCTTAGCCATGTTCGACTGAGGTTTTCCTTTTTTGTAAATAATCTATCTCAGTCCAAAAAAGGGTTAAACTTTTACTGAGTAGATTTCGTTTCATTTACTTTTATGAGCTCAAAAAGGCAAGTGCTATGTAATATTTTCACATTATCAAAGTCTGAAAAGAGCTAAAAGAAGACTCCAGGTGAGACTCAAGGGTTTTATGCTTGTCGTGTTGTCTTTAATGTCTGTACAGGTAATCGAACGTTGATAGCAGCGTGTATCGAGCTAGAGAAGAGCGACGGATCAAGTAGCTTCGACAGAAGACGACAACATAGAATCAAAATGAGGTAGGTCATCTTCCTTGCTCTGAATTTCATCTACAATCTAGGAAGATAGATGCTAGTATGTTCCCGTAGTTGCTAGACCCACCCTAGGGCTAGAGGGATTACATCTATCCGCAAAGGGGATTTACCTGGAAAACAAATTGGTGACTCCGCTGGATGAGAACCTCTTGGAAGCCATGAATTCTTATTCATCATGATGAGTTGTCTTCAGAGTAGAGTTCATTTTCCTGTGTCAATCTCGTTAAAAAATGAAACAAGGTGTCCGGAGCATAGTTTGTTTTCTTGTGTCAAGCTCGTGAAAAAATGAAACAAGGTGTTCCAAGGATAGTTTGTCTTTTGTATCAACCTCGTTAAAAAATGAAACAAGGTCATCTGAGGATAGTTCTTTTAATGTGTCAACCTCGTTAAAACAATCAAACACTTTCCTGTTCAATTCGAGTCTTTGATAAGATCTCGTAAAATCCCAATCAAGTCTTTCTCTTGATCTCATAACTTGAACCTTCACTCCATCTTCCTTTCATATGGATTGAAGCTTGGGGGGCATGTACCTAGAATTGAGTCACCATGCTGGGGGCATGCAAAAATTTTCAAGAATAGTTTGTTTCCATTTCAAGCTTGTGTAAAAATGAAACCATTTTCAAGCATAGTTTATCTTTGTTTCAAGCTTGTGTAAAAATGAAACCAACTTCAAGCAAAGTTTTCTGATTTCAAGCTTGTGTAAAAATGAAACCATTCCCATTTTACCTCTCATGATTTCCATTTTATCAGCCTTTTTTGCTAGATGAACCTTGGTTTTCTCATTCCACCATCACTATCTGCTTGGCCGATCATATGCCTTCACTTGTTTGTTTTACCCATTCCTGAGCAACCACTGTGATGAGTGGTCTTGTTAGCCAACCTCTTGACCTTTATCTTGTTCTAAGTAGTTCCACCATCACCGGAACTAGTTGTTGCCCTTTATACCAGTCATTCCTCCAAGAGGAGTCACCTTTCAGCTCTTTTCTGACTCTCTAAAATTGAAAAGATTGTCGAGACGCTTTTTGTTTTGAACTCGTTAAATGGCTATGAAGCGATATCTACCTAGTATATTTTTACCTCTTTTTCGGGCTAGGATTGACTATTTATGAAAAAGGAATACCTTAGCCTATCGCGATTAATAGGTTCTCTTAAACATAGTTTTCTACCTTTTCAGATCTGTGAGACTATCTACGAAAAGGGACTACTGGAGTTTTCTTTTCTGCCTTATTTTCAAACTCTCTAAACATGAAAATATGTCGAGTTATTCCTTTGTCAGACTCATTAAAATTGATGACATCGGACTTCGTCGTTATGACGTTATTCGAGCTCCTCCTTCCTAGGGCTCATAAAATGTACTAGGTTGGATTTTTTTGAAGGAAAAAACTTATATGACAAGCATATGGTATCATCTTCAAGCTTGTGTAAAACTAAAGAGGTACTCACCAGAAATGGTGGGGGAAAATGGAAATTATTCGTCAGTTGTGTCGGCAGTATGTCACTCTTGAACATGACACTTGTCTGCAGTTCATGTCGGGTTGGGATATCTTCGCTCTGTCACTTTGCCTCCATCGGTTTGGGAAATCTGTTTGCCTCTCATTAGATTACCAATTTTGTCAACATGACCTCTAATCCTATTTTAGTCAAATGCTACCAAATTCCAGAGTCGTGTTGCTGATATGTTCAAGAGAAAATCCTTATGCAGTTTGTACATTCCTTGATCCTATGTTTCAGTCTTGATTCACACTCAAATTACCTTCTCTATTTCGTGTCGACGATGTGGGATTAATTATGACCCTCCTTCGATGAATCGCTTCCTGTCGACTTCAGCTCATTATCTGAGAAGTTTATCTAGAGACTCCTTTCTGGTACCTTAGAGCTTGCATGCCCTAATGGCAAATTCTTCGCATTCGACGGTAGGTTCACATCATTGGTCTTTGATCGGGTGATTTCACGGGTGTTTGACTTCAGCTCACTATTCACATTTCATGGATTGTACTAGTAATACCTTGAGAGCCATTGAAATTATGGGTGGTTTCTCTCGCACTTGTTAACAGTTCACATCATTGACTGGTAATCAAGTGATTTTCTAGCATGTTCGAATTCAACGTGTCTATTCACATGTTGGAATTTGTACTTTGATCGGGTGGTGTTGGAGCACAAGACCCTGGGCTTCGATCACAAAGTCTAGGTTGTGATGAGTGATGAGTCATTCATGATTATATACATGATTCCTTAGACGGATGGTTGCACCCATGACGCGGATCTATTTCATTTGATCCCTTCATTCGGATGGTTGCGTCCATGCCAAGGATCGATTCACATGATCCTTTTCTTGATGGATAGTTGTGACTATACCATGGATTCATGTATTTTCAATAGAGATTTCAGTTATGTATATGTATCTATGCTTGATTTGAAGGTCTCCTGACAACAACGTCTAGTTCCTTGCACGCACTTGTAAATCATTTCACCGCTCACTCATGTTCAGATTTCATACTTTAGGGGGCACCTGTTACACAGTAATTTGTCACTGTCCCTGCAATCCCCATCTCGCACATTAGAGGGTCATTTCTATGACTAATTAGAAGTGTCATGCCTTGCAAATACCATCATTACATCCCTTGCCATGAGGATAACATTCCTTCTGTTGACAATTTCCTGAGAAGACCACTAAAAACACTTGTTTTTACCTTAGCGCTGGTAGCCTATTATGCCCTCGCACCAATGAGGAAAATTAACACTAAGCCCACGCTATTTGGCACTCTGTCTCAGTGAGCTACCTGTACCAATATTTTTATAGAAATTGTTTTAAAAATAAAGGCGAAGTTTCGATCACAACAACTTCGTGGATGAGTCATAGGGAGTGGTTTGACTGAATAACCACGGCCTTCCTCCTTTTGCCTCTTGTTTCCACCTTATGGGGAAACCTCCCAAGGGATAAGGCCTCTCCTCCTATCCTCTATAAATATAGCCATCTTCCATTGATGTGCTAGTTGCACATATTATATTTGAAGAGATAAGTGAAAAAGTTAGCATAGAGAGGAAGCAATCATAGCTTCGGGAGAATAGTGTAGAGTGTGATTGTTTGTGTGTGTTGAGAACATAGTGAGATATTGGACCTTAATTCATGAGGGTGTGGCAAATGTGCTTGGATACAGACCTGGCGAAGGAGAGCCTCAACATCAAGGCTTGGTTGTAAACTCCCCTTGTCTTTATCATAATAAAATGCATCTGATGTTTATCTTCCACTCTTGTTTACATTTATAATGAGATTTCTAGTATTCCTTGATTAGTTAGATAGGTTGTAATTGTTTTATGTTTGTTGTGGTTTTACACTTGTCGTCTTGTCTTGACTATCTGTACAGGTAATCAAATGTTGATAGCAGCGTGTATCGAGCTGGAGAAGAGCGACAGATAAAGTAGCTTCAACGGAAGATGACAACATAGCGTTACAACGAGGTAGGTCATCTTCCTTGCTCTGAATTTCATTTACAATCTAGGAAGGTAGATGTTAGTATGCTCCTGTAGTTGCTAGACCCACCCTAGGGCTAGAGGGATTGCCTTTGTCTGCAGAGGGGATTTACCTGGACAACACCAAGGGTTATTTTTTTGCCGTTATCAAAGCTCGAAAAAGAGATAAAAGTGTGCTTCAAGTCTTTTTTCATTTTTATCAAAGCTCGAAAAATAAGGATAAAAGTATGCTTTGTGGTCAAATCATCCTTGAATAAGTGTGCATGACTAATCTTCTATATCAACTATAAAACGTATTTAGAACAACATCAAATGGGTTAAAAATACCCGTTTCATAGAAAAAAATGAATAAAAACCATAGTCACAACAATAAATATGATTTCCAATAATCAAATGGCTAATTAAAAGAGTTATACCATTCATTTTTACCATTTGGATGTTGGAGCTCTAGATTAGTTTTTTCCCTTGTACTTCAGCATTTTATTGCGATAGATTATATAGATGATTTTCCTCATCGTTTGATCTAGGTTGTAGCTATGAACCTTCTCTTTACTTCAATAGCATTTATGTTTCATTTCATTGCAATTTTTTAGGGATTTGGGCCCCTTCGGGTAAATCTATTTTTCACATAGGGAAACACACCCTTGAATGTTTAAAGGTGCATTGCAATGCATTGGAATTGAAGTCTAGGTGCACTTTCAACACACTTTCTCTTGACCTGGGGTGCGTTGGGCGCAATTCCAAATTTTGCCTAGTTTTTGCATGAAATGGATCCTTATGAGTCTTATGATTTTTTTTCAGGTATTAATCGGACCAAAATGACGATTACATGGAGGGAAAGAGAACATGAGGAACAAAACATGATTTCCCTAAACAATCCGGGTACTATAAGATCCCTCAGAGACTACGGGTTGCTAAAGTACTTCAGACTATTGGGTATGAGGAAACAAATGGAACTATTGGAGTTCCTTATTTGTTCATGGGATCCATCGATAGAGGAATTTCACATTGGGGACAATATGGTCCCAATATTAGTGGAGGATATTTTTTTTCTCACAGGATTATCGAGGAGAGGTCTGCCCATTTCTCTTTGAGGGTCTGCTCTCAGAGGAGACATGGTTAGAGATTATATATTGTAGTATTGCAATCCAGGGGCCGAACCTAGTAAGGATGGGAAATTAAACATCCACGATGTTCATGATTTTCCATTGAGGACCATTCTATTCACTATCGCAAAGCTTTCTGGTACCACTACACTACACGTAGCAAATAGATCTTACATGCAGTATGCACTAGAGTGCTTGGAACCAACAATTTTCGGTTGGGTTGAAGCTGTCCTCTTTCAGATGAAAGAATAATTGACCAAGGAAAATGGAGGAAGGAAGAAGAATTTCAACGATGGTTCAATCCTGATTTATTTTTCCCTAGAGTGGATTCCATTAATGCAGCCTCAACATGTGACACTCGATATATCTAGCCTTAGATATCCAAGGATGCAAATATGGGTAGAACTAATGGCTAGACATGATGGTCAATTGACCATCGTGTTCTTGACTGCATTATTTTCTTGGTTCAGGTGACAGATGGTCGCCATTTATGATTATTCATATGTAGGCGTCGACTTCTGAGGAGATCTAGATTTGGATTTACCACATGGCGCTCAATGGGGTGCAATTGGTAAGAATGTTTTGACCATGTTTTTTTTTTCGAAGGTATATAAATTTTTTTGAATTTTTATTTTTCCCAATAGTAAACTAAATTTTTGATGTAATTTCGATGTAGGTCAAGTTTGACCGGTGGGATAGCTAGAGCAGGGAGTGGATGAGCCAACAGAGAGGGTTGTCGGGAGAGAATTTCTTCAGGATTTGGATATGGCCGAGACTCTTGCTGAGCTACAACATCAAATAGAGGGATTCACTCTCAGGATTTTAGATTTCCGGATTGAAGAGTTACCCATGAGACTGCAGCGCCATACTATCAGTGTTCCTAACCATTGGATGTGGTTTTTGCATAGGATAGCTATATCAATAGCTTGTTATCATGAGCATCACTAGTTTAATTTTGACATTTTGCATACATTTTGAGGTTAGATGAAAAATGTTTCTTGGACACAAATTTTTTAAAAACCTATAACTATATATCTATTTGTTTTCAGTGTTTTCCTATGTTTATTGTGCAATCCTATTCAATTATGTGATGTAAATTGAAAATATGTCTTTACATGTGTTGCAAATATCTTTTTATAACATAATTTGCTAAGGAATCAGTTAATGTGTTCAAGTTTCTGGAAATGTGTTGATATTGAATGAAATCAAAATGTCTTTCCAAAAGTTGAACTCTTAGGAACATACGATGCATTGTTGGATTTCTGACAATATAAACACTAGTAAGCTGCAGTACCACAAGTTGTGAGTCTAACCTAATGATGATGGGGTTAATACCAAATGAAATGGAATTAGAGAGAAGTTAGATCCATGCACTATATTCAGTGATATTGTTTGTATATCGACTGATAAAAACCCCTTGAAAACTCACTAACTCGTCGTTAGGAGAAAAAATGACCCATGCTGCAAAGGATAGATTCTGCGTAATATGACTAGCAGCATCAGCATACCCAACGAATGGTTCCAAAGATTCATACATCTGCAATCAAATGTAAAGGAGATTAATAACTTCAAGAAAACTCTAGAAAAAAAAAACTAACATAGTAAATGCAAATCAACAACATATATGTAATATAATATAACAATTCACTACGCTCATGTTTAAGTATTTTAATGTTTTAGATACAACCCATTTCGGGGCTACGCCAATGGAATTACATTATAATCGACCAACTCGTAGGTGCCCTTAGTAAGAAATATTTTGGAAATATATGGTCCATGCCATAACGGCTCAAATTTCCCTTTACCTATTACATCAACTTCATGATCATAAAGAAGGACCAGGTCACCCTTTGAGAAGATGTGAGGCTGGAAATGCTTGTGTTATTGTGCCTTTATATGTCTCTTATGAGCTTCGTTGGCCAATGCGGCTTCACAACGCGTTTCATCAAGATGGATGAGGTTAAAAGGACACGCTTATTCAGAAGAGATGTCAGGTAACAAGTCGATTGCGAGTTTTAATGACGATATTTCACATTGGATAGGCAAGATAGCTTCCAGACCATATGCCAATTGAAAGGGGGTAAATCCAGTTGCATTTCTCACCAAGCTTCAGTATGCCCACAAAGCTGAGTACAGGATCAAATTCCAATTTCGTTTATGAACTCCTATCATTCGTTGAAACATTTATTTAAGAATATTGTTAATAGCCTCAACTTGTTCATTTGATTGTGGATAATAAGGAGTATAAATATTAGGTGATAGTCCTAATTTGGTAGTCAAATCATTCATCATGTGATTGTGGAAATACTTCCCATGATCTATGACTATAGCCTATGGAACACCAAACTATGAGATGACATGATTAAAAAAGAATAATGCAGTTGTTTTGTCTGTGTTTTTGAATGTAGGCATTGCTTCAGCCCACTTGGTAAAGTAGTCTACTACGATAATAATATATCCATGCCCCCCAGACGAATGAGGGTTGCAGGTCATGAAGTCAATGCCCGATTTTGAAAATGTTCCCACAACGATAACAGGATGCATCAGTGCTGGTGGTTTATGGAATTTATGATCAAATATCTGGCATGCATGACAACTTCTGACCACGAGGATGCAGTCGCAAAATATGGTTTGCAAAAATTAACCAGCATGGAGTATCTTCTATGCAGTAGCATATCCAGACAAGTGTCCACCACAAGCCCCAGCATGAAAATCATTTAAAACCTTCTCGGCCTCCTCATGAGTGAGCCACATGTTGGGCCCAAATTAAGGTATGATTCTCACCCTGTAAGTACTTCAAATTATGTTATAATTTCGGGGGAATTCCTCTTCATATTAACAATAAAGAGAATAAAATATTATGAAAACGAGAACAATTAGAATAATGATGAAAAGGATGTTTTTGTAATAGAAAATTGACTTCTCTTATCTCTGCATGCAAGAAGGCAGAATGGCTAGACCAATAGGAAACAAAAGCCAACCAACGGATGCAAACATATGAAATCATATGAAATCTTGGTAACTCCCAGCACATGACAGAAGGAAGACAGACGAATTCGAGTCCAAGAACTCAAACGGCAGCCAGTCGTAGAGGGTTGTCATTTGGGAAATACTTTCGCATTTTTGAAATCACCTTTAAAAGGGCGAAGGATGGACGAGAAGGGGAGTCGGAGATAGGACATGAAATTCATTCTGTAATAGACACATCATAAACAGTTTGTCTAATTGTGTTTGTGTAACATCACTGGATGTAATATAGAGATTTGAACAATAATCTTTTGAAGTTTTTACTGCGCTAGGGCTTTTGCTGGTCTGGGCCCAACCTCTGGAAGTTCCACGCAAGTTTTCATACTCTGTGTAGATGCAGAACCAATGCTTAAGAATCTGATGCAGTTGTAAAGTATATTTCCATTCAATACAGATATAGTTCTCTTTCTTCAGGATTGTTAGAAATTTTGTTCTTGAGGTAGGAAAATCACAATCATATTTTCCGACTTACGACAGTATTTTATTATCACTAGATAGTTTGAATTATTTTAATACCATTGCATTTGAGTTACAGATCGTAGAATAAGTTTATTTCAAGATTATCTGTCTTTATGAATTGCATTCTTCTTCTAGCATAACAAAGCGTTCAACCATCGATCAATGTTTCTTAATTAATTCATAAAGAGAATTCCATTGCAAAATTACTTAATTAATTATTGTACGATTTATTTAATTCGCTTCAGTCACACTACCATTCCATTACTGTTCAGCTTAGTTATCCTACTATTCCATTACTGCTTAGCTAGTTATACTATTGTTCCATTACTTCTTAGTTAGCTAGACTATTCAATTCGATTCCATTACTGTTTAGCTTAGTTAGACTGCTATTCCATTCAATTCCATTTCTATTTAGTTTATTGTCGAATTCAATTCAATTGTTGCTTGATTTCTCTAGATTGTTGTTCGGTTCAGTTAAAATGTTGTTTAATTCCATTAGATAGATGCAAAATCCTGTTGCTCAATCTTAGGTTAAAAACCTATCCAAGCCACCCCTCGTAGGATAAGCAAGCTTATGAAGTTATAAAATTATTCCTCATAAGTGACAAGGAACATATGTTAGACGAACTGACTCGCATATATTGTGCCAACACTCTTGGAATAAAAAGACTTACCCCGGGTTGATAATTAAATGAGAAAGCACTAGAGTTGTTAATAAAATTTCACCTCTTTCAAGACCAACATTTTGGCGCCATTATCGGGGAGAGTGTTAAGAGTCACATCCTTTATTCATATTTCTCCATTGTTGTGAAGAACTGGGTATTGAAAATGAGAGGTAAGAACCTGCATACCGGCAAGAAACATGCTTTCCCTCTAGCCCGCTCACCATCAAGTCGTACAAAGAACCGTAGGATAGGTGCTCTTGTTTTATGTCTAGGAAGAAAAAGATAGAAATAATCCGAAATCATTCGCAACCGTCCTCACAATCCAAAGGACAGGTGATCCTTGGAAGAACAACATATATAGATGAAATCATTAGGAAAGCTAAATCTCAGGCATCTATAGGACCCATAACTATTTCCATTCAAAGTCCTAATGCACTCCCTCAGGCAGCAGCCTCACCATCTGTAGCCTACGATGAGATTCACTGCGAGACAGAGGGGTCTAAGCAAAGCCTGCAGACTACCGTTCATATAGGCACTAAACCTTCAAAAGAGGGAGGCTCTTGCAACCTACAAGAAGGAGGGGGAGAAACTAGTGGAGGAATTCACATAGAAATATCAGAACCTAAGTCCCCTAAAGAAATGATTGAAACAGAAGTACTTAGGATCCCATATCAGGGAAGTGCTGTAAAACCCCCACCGCATTCACCTCCCAAGCCTATTATAATCTCTCCTCTAGATCAAGAAGTTCCCGAAGATTTCTGGCACCTCTTTGATCAGATGGAAAATGATCAAAATCAGAATCGGAGGCATACATCAATATTAGAATACCCTATTTTTTATCATGCTGCCAATGCCCCTATGAAAGCCATTCTCTTGCACAACATCCCCACCTTTCATGAGTTAACCACAGAAGATCCTGATGCATTCCTATTTGAATTTGATGTCTTATGCAGAGGATATGACTACACCACTGATGCCTAGAAACTAAAACTATTTCCCTCTACCTTAAAAGGAACTGCACTCTGCTGGTTCATGGGATTAGGAGGGGGAACTATAAACAACTGGGACCAAATGAAGAATATTTTTCTTACCAAATACCAAGACTATTGTCAAACCTGAGACCTAAATGATGAAATCTTCAACATGTCTACAAAAGACAATGAAACATTAGAGGAATACGTAGAAATATTTCAACACAATTTACAAATATCCCCATATGCCACGCTATCCAAGGAAATTTTAAGAGCCATGATGCTTAAAGGGATGAAGGAAGAATGCGTTGAGATGCTTAACATAATGGGGAAGAGAGATATTTACCAGGAAGAATATGACGAGATTATTTCCTTATGTATTAGATGCTCCTGGGGTAGCTCACACAATAGACCTGTTGGGCGTGATTCTATGAATAAGGATCTTAAGCAGACCAATGGAAATGTAACCAGAGAAGAATTTGGAAATCTGTTAGAAAATTTCAAAACTGACATCCTGGGTACTTTGAAAATGTAACTTGATGTTTTACAAGACAAGCAGAAACAAGCTATAGCAGAACAAAACCTGGCCATATTTTTCCCAAGATGTCAGAAGAAGCACAACCAGAGGGAATTTCCTTTAGACATGGTTCAGACCTGTGCTATCTTCTCTAAGGATCATACCACGGACCAATGTCCTTTACTTCCTGGGCTGAAAGCTGTCTACAAGGAATCAGAAGAAGAAACAGAGCTAGTCTATTTAATGAATCGACGTTGGCAATGGCAAGCATGACCTGGCATACCACAAGACCTACCTCAATACTTTCCGTTGCTGCAGTTTAGCCAAAAAAACCCTGCAACAACTTGGCAGACTCAAAACCCCTTCCCAACTTTGCCAAACCAAGCATTTACTATGCCATCTTGGCCTACGCAACCTCCATCAGGGAGTAATTGGCAAAAATTCCCTTACTCTCCCCCTTATTGGTAGAATGTCCCTTATCAAAACCAATGGCCAAACCCTCCTACTAAAAACACCAATTGGAACTGGCAGTGACCCAAAGGAATGGCCAATCTACCGATAGGAGTAGGAACCCAACATTTTCCAGCTCCCTACCCAATTCAGCATAACCAACAGCCTGCCATACACCCTCAATTTCCATCCCAACCCAATCCTAATCCCAATAACAGGTCGGTTCAACTAATTCATATCATAGAAAATCCAAAACCCAATTCCGAACAGAAATGGTGCAACGAATTGAGGTTAAGATCAGGACATACCATATTACCTATAGATGCCACAACTCCACCTCAGTCCCAACTTGAAACCTCCACAGAGCCTAGCCTAATGAATATAATAGAAATAGGTAAATATAAGGAAACAATTGATCAACAAAGACCTAAATAACTTCGGGTGACTCCGCCTCCATTTCCTAAGAGATTAAATCTACCCCGACCTATAATCACTCCAGATTTTGATATCCTGGGGGAATTAAGAAACCTTTGTATCAAAATTCCTCTTCTCCACGCCATCCAAGACATTCCCATATGTTAGTGTCAGTCTAGTCATACTGCCATCAATGATCAAATTTACTCTTTTTCATTTGCATATTAGGAGTCCCATACCATAAATTTTCATCATTCCATTAGGTTATGATTTCATTGATGGTAGTGGTCTTTCATTAGTTTTCCCTCATGTAATACTTGTTGAATCTCCTCTCTATGGTCTTTGGCCATGATTCATTCTCACTCCCAATCCATATTATTAGGTCATAGGGTTGGTCTCATTAGGTTCTAGGGTCTCATCATGGTCAAATTAATGAGCTAAGTGTCAATAAATACTAGCAAGGTCATGAGGAGGTTAGATAAACTCGAAGTCACAGCCTCTGGGAAAATCAAAGAAGTATTCTATTGAGCTTGATGTAATTTTCACCTCAAAACCATGTTTTGAGGTGAAAACATGGTACTTTTCCTTTATTATCATTTATTATGTAATTTTATATCTTCATATGTAATATGTTGCACTTCATAAGCTGCTATCTTCACAAAGCCACTTCCCTGGCCTTCAAAGGTGTTTTCTACAGCGTTTTCAAATATAAAATCATGGTTTAAATACGTCCATCATAAATAGCCCGGAAAGAGCTTTCGAACGGTATATTATACTCTCAAAACTGACTCCTGGATCGAAAATTATGCCAAAGTGAAAGAAGGTCTCCTATAGCCTAATCTTTCCCCTTTGCCCATTCCTCCCTCACACTTTATTTCATATTATTTTAAAGGATTTTAATTATTAAACCCCTTTTTCCCCTATCCAATTGCATAATCACATCACTAAAGTTATTTTTAACCCATAAACCTCCGATGCAATTGAATGATCCCCTCCTCCGATTGATCGCACGTCCCGATCGACCCCCTCCGACTCACCCTACCTCGATTACTCTGATCCGATTGAATTAACTTCCGATTGATCCACCTCCGATCAATCACATCCTGACTTTGAAAATCTTAAAACTCGCGACCCAACTCCTTCGATCTTCAGTATGCAATTTAATCCCTAGTCCCACCACAAGGCCTTTCCGCCCCGCTCCAAGCAAAAAGGGTTTTCCCTTTGTAAATGCGAGAAATAAAATTTTAAAATATTTGTTAAGTTTTGCATCAGATCGTATTACTCCATTTCATCCGCTTCCCTTTCCTCTCCGATTGCGATTGTGTTTTCCCTATTACACTATCGCATCGTAGTTTTCGATCGCTCCATTATATGATGTCCCGCTCCCACTTTGATTTGCGATTGCGATTGAAATTTTCTGCCCATTTAAAATAAAAGGGCCTTTTCCCTTTGTAAAGCCGGAAATCATTTTATTTTTTTTTATAAAGAGTTCCTCCATCGCTTAACTCCAATCGCAATCGGCGAAAATCCTATTATGTAATACACCCGCCCCGAGCCCTGATTGCGATTGCGCTTTACTCTTGGGTCCCACTAAACCCTTCCGCCTTTTCAATGAAAAAGGGGTTTATCCTTTGTGAAGCCCAAAAATAATTTTGTTTTGTTTCATAAATATTTCACCCCCATCCCATTTTTTAATCACATTGCATATTTTATTCCCAGCGCTTAAGCCCACTCCCATTCTGATTGCGATTGCGATTATCCCGTGCGACTTCCACTATACACAATTGCATCGCTTAACTCCAATCACATCTACTCCATTGTGTGTCATACCCCCTCCCCTCTCCCAATTGCGATTGTGATTCGGGCCCACCTCCTTTTATTTCACTCTTTTTCATTTAGAATGAGTCTTTCCTTCACTAAAGGGCACAATTTCATTTTAATTGGTTCCAAAGGGCATTTTCTTCAAAGGTTGGTTAGTTTTCAAAAACAAGGAAACAGTGAAAGGCCGAGAAGCTAATTATGAAATGCAAAGACAATTACAGTTTGTCTTCTCCTCTGTTTAAAGAAAATGTAACAGAGAATCTACAGATGGTCAAAAATGTATTGTCGTTCCTTCTTTTCAAGAACAGATTGTTGGTCTCCTTCCTATGTTCAGATTCTAGTGAAACAACTCCGTTTTTCTATGGGATTTCTCCCCTCAATTTTGGTCTATTTAATGTAATTTTCAGTCATTTGTAAAGAGTCAGGAAGTAAGGGAACTAGTGTGAAAATCACTAAGGATGCTCTGTGCTCCATTATAACAGTTTGACATGGAATTAATAAGAAATGCAGCTCTGATTTGTGGGATCCATATGGTATGAAATTTAGAATTTGTTCTTTCCTTTTGTGTTCATATGTGAATTTTTTATGTTTACCATACATTCATAAACATTTCTAGTTGAATTCTTTCAAGATAGATAGGTAGAATCCATTTTTAATGCTCTACCTTGGGAAATCATTCAATATTCTGTGTTTTCTTCTGTTTGAAAAGGATCCATCTCCTATGCCCTTTTCAGCTCCTCACCAATCTTACCATCCCATAATTATTTAAACTCAATTGCTAAATTTCCTACCTACCTTGCCCCATGAAATACCCTATATCTCTGATTTAATTCCCCAGTTTCAAACTACCCCATCTTTTCCATACAACCTTGAAAATTCATTAAAACATTTCCTATTATTATACCTAGCCTAAAATCAGTTTGCATTATACTTCATTGAATATATTTATCCGGAGAGAGCCCTCTCCTAACCTTATAGGGCTAGCTACAAGGCTGAGCGTGGTTTGAGGTTACCCTGATTTGCCTTCCTTTAGCCCGAGGTTCAAATTAGGTGCTAACATTTCTGGAAACTCCACTGGGGAAGGTTTTATAATAAAACATTGATTAACCCAGTAATATCTTCAATATAAATTCCTGGACTCTGGAAGATGATGTTCAAAGTTTGCTAGGATGAAATAAAACCTTGTACAGTAGAAATTTAACCACACTGGCTTCGAGAAGATACACAAGGGCCAATCCAGATCCAAATCCTCCCCCTGTGTTTGAAAATCCTAATCTTATTCCAAGGATATTGAGAAGACAAGAAGGATCACTAAGTCCTAGACCTATCTTCAGATCCCATACTTGGCCCAGTGAGTGGTTGTTTGTAGAAGATCTTTATTTTGATGATTGTTTTGAGCTTTCTTTGTTTAGAAGTAAATATGAGACTACACTTGATGACATAGTTTTAGATCCAGAATTTCTTGTAGATATCGAAGTTCAAAGGGAAAATACATCAATTGATGATTATATTTTGAATTCCCCTCAGACATCTATCACTGTAACTAATATCCCTAAGCCTTCAGATTCATCAGGAACAACATTTCCTTCCCCTAATTCATCAGCATTTCCATCAGTTTCAGAAGTTAGTTCTCAGCATTTGAATCCTCCATCAACACCTCCCTTAAATCCTAGTAGCACAAACACTGTTGTAAATACACCTCGAGTCATGGCTGCCCAGTATGCACCCCCAGTTTTACCTCAGGTTCTGAATGATATGCCTGCTGATTACCAAAGTAAAATTCCTATCTTTGATGCCACTCAAAGCATCACAGCCTAGCAGCATGTTGATAAAATGAATGACTTTTTTGATCTTCATGAGGTAGAGGCAGAGAATGTAACAACAAGGTTATTTGTCCAAAGCTTTGGAGGTGAAGTTAGAAAGTGGTTCAGAGCCTTACCAGCGGGCTCTGTCCGCACTTTGCAGGAGTTACATAAATAGTTCTTAGACCGGTGGGAGGTAAAGAAAAACCTAGTCCAAATTTTGTCTGAATATGAAAATATTAAAAGAAATGTGGGTGAAACTGTACAAGATTATTGTGTGAGATTTAACACTGTATATAATGCTATTCTGGCCAATCTTAAACCCCCTGCGGGATTATCTTTGCTCAAGTTTCCAGATGGTTTTGATGCTAATATGGCATATCAGCTACAAGAAAGAGATCCTACCACACTTGAAGACATGCAGAAGATAGCTGTGAGCGTAGAAGCAAATCTGTTGGCTAAAAGAACACGGACCAGAGCTAAAAAGAGAGTCACTGTGAAAGAAGAAGCCTCTCCTTTAGACAGTAAGATGGACACTTTGATCCGAACAGTGGAGAAGATGTTTGATCGATTGATTATTTCATATATACTTGAAGCACAAATCAGGAATTTGAATTTCAGAGGACAACAACCACAATTCAGAATTAAATAGAGAGAACAGAGAGCGCAGGACCAAGCAACACCACAACAGCAGATCAGAACTCCTTTGCAGCAGAATTACGTTCAAGGAATAGAGACGGATGATGATGATGATCCTGTGATTGAAGCCAATCATTTCTTCACAGCAGACAGTGCACCAATATTTCTCACAGAAGATGAAGAATACACAGCGATTGCAGACATTTGAAAAGATGAATATTTCATATTAGCTAATGATAGAGTGTTAGAAGAAGAGTTCAACGATTATCAAAGAGGATACATGAACGCTTTATAAACACAATAGAAGCAGTATTCTTTGAGGAGCAGAGACGTGTAGATCAGTCCCATTCAGAAAATAAAGGAGCTGCAATCGAAGAACGATTCTTCAAATACTCAGAAGAAAGGAAAAGAGCCTGCCGATCCTTCCCCGAGCAAGACATCTTCAGCGATTAACACTGCAAATGAAAAGAATCAGCATAGTGCAGCATAGGAGCAAGCAGAGAAGAAAGATCCTCCCATCAAAGAGGTAGAAAAATTTCCTTCTTTTAATTTAGAAAATGATATCTCTAAGCTGAAGGCGTCCATGCCCCTGACTGAGTTGGTGAAAAATATCACTTATAAACATCAAGTGTCTAGAATTTTGCAAATAGACTCTATTTCAGAAATGGTAAATGTTGAAGATGATTATCCTGAACTCATTTTTGGTCCAGCCACAAAATATCAATCTGAAGAAAGTGAAGTACCTCCCTTTTACCTGAGCCTTAGATTACATGAGTTCATCCTACATAATGCTATGTTGGACTCTGGATCCTCGCATAACTTGATGCCCAAGGCCATTATGGAGAAGTTGGGACTTGATATTACCCACAAATACCATGATTTGTATTCTTTTGACTCTGGTAGGGTCCATTGTATTGGTCTTATCAAAGATTTGGTAGTGTCTTTAGATCAAATCCTAGCCAAAAATGTTTGATGGATGTAGTTGTTGCCGATGTTCCACCACGATTTGGAATTCTTCTATCCAGGTCTTGGGGTGAAAAAATTAAAGGAACCATGCAACTTAACTTCTCTTATGCCACCATTCTCGTGTTTGGTCAGTTAAGAAAACTATATAGGGAAAAGAAAATGAAATACATGATCACTAGCAAAGAGAAGCCATTTAATCATCCCATTAATGCAGTCCACACAGATTTAGAGTCATTTGCATTATATTCAGATGGTGGTTTGAATGATGAAAATGTTTAGTTGGTACAAGTATATGAGATTACTGAAATTTCAGAAAATTTTAGGGAAATCCTTAAACAGGAAAAAGATAAAGCAGCAAGCACTTCTGAGCTTCCTACCTACTAGCAGCAAAAGGACAATGAACAACAGAAAGATGCAGAAATTAGTCAAGATAAAGTGGAGAAAGAAGAAAAATTTTAGCATCTAGAAGAAGAAGAAGAAGCCCTTTGGAGCATGGACTTTGATGGAGCTGTTGGTAAGGACGGGGCTGGTATTGGAATATGGATTCGGAGCCCTGTTTTCCAGCCTAAAAAATTTCCTAGTAATGTCAGAGTATGTGCTTACAAGTTGGCTTTTGACTGCTCTAACAATGAAGCAGAGTATGAAGCTTTGATTGCAGGTCTGAAAATTTTGAAGAAGCTAAATGCAAAGAATATTTTTGTCTATGGAGACTCAGAGTTGATAATCAAACAGGTAAAAGGAGAGAGTATCAAGCAAATAATCTGCGATTGAGGGCATACCAAAATGCAGTTCTAGACATCTTGAGGACATTTTCTGAGTACACTTTGACAGCAGTACCCAGGATACAGAATATTATTGCAGATTCTCTTGCCACTACTACAAGAAACTTGAAAATTCCAATGAATTCCAATAACAGGTTTGAGATTTATGTCAAACATAGGCCTACTGTCCTGAACAATTTAAGGTATTGGCAAGTGTTTTGGGATGACAATGAAATCAATGCTTTTTTGCAGAGTGAAGGAAAATTCAAAGATACTCCCATAGAAGGTGACTATGAGGTTGATGATCAAGAAATCGAAGCAAATCAGATGGACATATTGCAGCTGAAGGACAATGTAATTCCTAGAGGTCTCATAACTTTAGAGGAGATTTTTGATCAGGATGATGTTCCAAAGAAACCAATCTTGGTGCCTACTGAGAAAGGAATTGAAGATGTGAATCTCAGAACAGCTGACAAGCCCAAGCTTGTGAAGTTATCAAAAGCATTATCCCCTGAGGTAAAGGAATAGTATGTTAAATTACTTTCTAAATTTTCTGATGCGTTTGCATGAGATTATTCAGATTTGAAGGTGTATGACAAGAAGATAATTCAGCATACTATTCCCATCAAGCCGGATCAGAATCCATTTAGATAGAAGCTGAGAAGGATCAACCCAAAATTGCTGCCATCCATTGAAAAAGAGGTAAAAATATTGTATAAAGCTGGTATCATTTTCCCTATTAGATTTTCTGACTGGATTTCAAATTTGGTCCTGATACGTAAAAAGACAGGAGAGATAAGGTTGTGCATAGATTTTCAGAATTTGAATAAAGCATCCTTAAAAGATAATTATCCACTTCCGAAGATGGACCATATTCTGCAAAGAGTAGTTGGAGCATCGAGGATGTCACTACTCGATGGTTTCTCAGGCTATAACCAGATCTTGGTGCATGAGAAATACCAAGACAAAACTGCCTTCACAACACCCTGGGGAACTTTCTAGTATGCCAAAATGCCATTTGGACTGAAGAATGCTGGAGCCACTTTCCAGCGAGCAATGGAAATTTCTTTTTCCAATGAAAAGGGTGTTTTTCTTGCTATTTATTTGCATGATATGACAGTTTTTATGGTTCTGATGATGAACATTTGCACCACTTGAGGGTTGTTTTCTAGCGATGCAGAAAGTTTGGGATTTATCTTAATCCAAAGAAAATTTTGTTTGCTATGGATGAAGGCAAGCTACCGGGGCATATCATCTCTGAAGACAGTATCCGCATTGATCCATCTAGAGTGGAGGAAATTCAGCACATAGACCTTCCTTGTAACAAAAAGGAGATTCAAGCACTCAATGGTAAGATGAACTTCTTGCGCAAATTTATACCCAATCTCGTTGAACATTTAAGAGAAATGACTAACATGTTGAAGAAGGATAGCACGGTCAAGTGGAGTGAGGAAGCTATCAAGTCATTTAATCTGGTAAAGTTTTCTTTGTCTAATGCCCTAGTATTTATTATTCCTGATTACACTCAAGATTTCATTATATTTTCATTTTCATCGGAGCATACTATGGCTACGGTTTTGATGCATAAGAGAGATCAGATTGAAAAGCCAATTTCCTTTTTTAGTAGGACTATTAGAGATGCTGCCTTGCGGTATAATATCATTGAAAAAAAAACATTGGCTCTTATAAAGGCATTGAAGGATTTTAGAGTATATATTTTGCATTCACATACTATAGCATATGTTCCTAATGCAGCAGTAAAGGACGTCTTGATGAAAACTGATCTAGAAGGTCGAAGAGATAAATGGATAGCAGCAATGTTGGAATATGATTTAGAGATCAAACCCACAAAGTTGATCAAAGGCCAAGGCATGGAAAAATTAATGGCCCAATAAAACCTGTGTGCCCTGGATATAAATCTCATAACAACACTATCAGAGGATGAGGATGAAGGTTTTCTTGTCCCTATTTCAGAAATTTTTCTATGATCTCCGTGGTATTCAGATATTTTTTATGTTCTTCAGCATCTTTCACCACCTCCAAGGATGTCTAAAAGCAAAGTTAGATCACTGAAACTTAAATCTGCTAAATATTGTATTTTAAATAGTGCTATTTTTTGGAAATATCCAGGAGGTATTCTGCTCAATTGTTTGGTTGAAGATGAGGCGCAGCAAGTGATTCATGATTTCCACAAAGGTGATTGTGGTGGTCATTTGTTTTGGAAAACTACAGCTAACAAAGTGTTGAGAGCATAATATTATTGGCCCACTTTATTTTCAGATTTGTATAAAATAGTTATGACTACCATGAGTGCCAAATTTTCCAAGGGAAAAGGAAATTAATTCCTCTTCCTTTAAAACCAGTTTCAGTGAATACTCCCTTTTAGTAGTGGGGACTTGATTTCATAGGGGAAATCCATCCTGCATCATTAGCTCAACATAGATGGATCTTGACAGGTACAAATTACTTCACCAAATGGATCGAGGCTATTCCAGCAAGGTAGGCTACAGATACGGTAATTATTCAATTTTTAGAGTCAAATATATTGTCTCTTTTTGGTTGCCCTCACAAAATTATAACAGATAACGCAGCATCGTTCAAATCTAAGAATATGGTGGATTTCTGCGACAAATATAATATCGTGTTGGGCCATTCAACAGCGTACTAACCACAAGGCAACGGCCTGGTAGAATCGTCGAATAAGTCTCTGATAAACATAATCAAGAAAATGCTGGAGGCAAACAAAAGAAACTGGCATTGAAAACTCATCAATGCGTTGTGGGTAGATAGAGTCAGCAGCAAGAAATACATAGGTATGTCACCATTTGAATTGGTTTATGGTACTGATGTTGTATTTCCTACATCACTTATAGTTTTGGTCATGAGGTTATTGCAAGAGGTTGGCAGTGAAGAAGATGATAATCAACGAAGGATCAATCAGATGATCCACCTTTAGAAAACAAGAGAGAAAGTGTCTCAGAACGCTATTCAGTTGCAAGAGAATATTAAGAAGATCTATGACCGTAAGATGAAAGCAGAAAAGTTTCAGTTGGACGATGTGGTGTTGAGATGGGATGCACGAAATGAGGAAAAAGGGAAGCATGGTAAGTTCGAAAACCTGTGGAAAGGACCATACAAGATTTTAGCATACAGAGGACAGAACGCTTTCTTGCTCTCAGAGATGGATGGCCAAGATTTCCCTGGAGGACCAATGAATGGTAGGCTTTTGAAGCACTATCACTGTTGAAGAAAATGGATCAAAAACCATGTCACAATCATTGTATATACCATGTTATTTTTGGTCAGATTTCAAAATACACAGTCATTGAAGTTTGGGGCCCGAGGTGAAGGCTATAAAACTTGAATGATATGTGTATAGTTTGGTTTTATTTTAGTTTTCAGTCTTAGTTTTGAGTCAGAGTCAGTCTGCATTGTGTCAGTTTTCAGTATTTTTTTACTCCATGCCCAATGGATAAGGCTACTTGGTGTACGGTGTTCTTGGCACCTCCAAGAAGCTACCATCCCCATTAGAGCCAATGTTAGTGTCAGTCTGGTCATACTACCATCAGTGGTCAAATTTACTCTTTTTCATTTTCATAAGGAGTCCCATACCATAAATTTTCATCATTCCATTAGGTCATGATTTCATTGATGGTAGTGGTCTTTCATCAGTTTTCCCTCATGTAATACTTGCTGATTCTCCTCTCTATGGTCTTTGGCCATGATTCATTCTCACTCCCAATCCATATTATTAGGTCATAGGGTTGGTCTCATTAGGTTCTAGCGTCTCATCATGGTCAAATTAATGAGTTAAGTGTCAATAAATATCAGCAAGGTCATGAGGAGGTCAAATAAACTCAAAGTCACAGCATCTGGGAAAATCAAAGAAATATTCTATTGAGCATATGGTATTTTTCCTTTATTATCATTTATTATGTTATTTTATATCTTCATATGTAATAAGCTGCACTTTAGAAGCTACTATCTTCACAAAGCCACTTCCCTTTCCTTCAAAGGTGTTTTCTACAGAATTTCCAAATATAAAATCATGGTCTAAATAATTCCATCAGAAATAGCCCAGAAAGAGCTTTCCAACGGTATATTATACTCTCACAATTGACTCCTGGATCAAAAATTTTGCCTAAGTGAAAGAAGGTCCCCTATAGCCTAATATTTCCCCTTTGCCCATTCCTCCCTTACACTTTATTTCATATTATTTTAAAGGATTTTCATTATTAAACCCCTTTTTCCCCTATCCAATTGCATAATCGCATCACTAAAGTTCTCTTTAACCCATAAACCTCTGATGCGATTGAATGATCCCCTCCTCCGATTGATCGCAACATTCAAATCGCACGTCCCGATCGACCCCCTCTGATTCGCCCTACCCCGATTACTCTGATGTGATTGAATTAAATTCTGATTGATCCACCTCCAATCAATCACATCATGACTTTGCAAATCTTAAAACTCACGACCCCGCTCCTCCGATCTCCCGATTGCAATTTAATCCCAGGTCCCACCACAAGGCCTTTTCGCCCTGCTCCAAGCATAAAGGGTTTTCCCTTTGTAAATGCGAGAAATCAAATTTTAAAATATTTGTTAAGTTTTGCATCGCATCGCATTACTCCATTTCACCCGCTTCCCTTTCTTCTCTGATTGCGATTGCATTTTCCCTATTACACTATCGCATCGCAGTTTTCAATCGCTCCATTATATGATGTCCTGCTCCCACTCTGATTTTCAATTGCGATTGAAATTTTCCGCCCATTTAAAATAAAAGGGCCTTTTCCCTTTGTAAAGCCTAAAATCATTTTATTTTTTTTTATAAATAGTTCCCCCATCGCTTAACTCCAATCGCAATCGGTGAAAATCCTATTATGTAATACACCCGCCCCGAGCCCCGATTGTGATTGCGATTGCGCTTTACTCCTGGGTCCCACTAAACCCTTTCGACTTTTCAACGAAAAAGGGGTTTATCCTTTGTGAAGCCCAAAATTAATTTTGTTTTGTTTCATAAGGATTTCACCCCCATCCCATTTTTCAATCGCATCGCATATTTTATTCCGAGCGCTTAAGCCCGCTCCCATTCCGATTGCGATTGCGATTATCCCGTGGGACTTCCACTATACACAATTGCATCACTTAACTCCAATCGCATATACTCCATTTTTTGTCATACCCCCTCCCCTCTCTCGATTGCAATTGCGATTCGGTCCCACCTCCTTTTCTTTCGCTCTTTTTCATTCAGAATGAGTCTTTCCTTCACTAAAGGGCACAATTTCATTTTAATTGGTTCTGAAGGGCGTTTTCTTCAAAAGTTGGTTATTTTTCAAAAACAAGGAAACATTCAAAGGTCGAGAAGCTAATTATGAAATTCAAAGACCATTACAGTTTGTCTTCTCCTCTGTTTAAAGAAATTGTAACAACGAATCTCCATATGGTCAAAAATGTATTGTTGTTCCTTATTTTCAGGAACAGATCGTTGGTCTATTTCCTATGTTTGGATTCCAGTGAAACAGATCCATTTTTCTATGGGATTTCTCCCCTCAATTTCATTCTATTTAATGTAATTTTCAGTCATTTGTAAAGAGTCAGGCAGTAAGGGAAATAGTGTGAAAATCACTGAGGACGCTCTGCGCTCCATTATAACAGTTTGACAGGGAATTAATAAGAAATGCAGCTCTAATTTGTGGGATCCATGTGGTATGGATTTTAGCATTTTTTCTTTCCTTTTGTGTTCATCTATGAATTTTTTATGTTTACCATACATTCATAAACATTTCTGGTTGAATGATTTCAAGATAGATAGGTAGAATCCATTTTCAATGCTCTGCCTTGGGAAATCATTCAATATTCTGTGTTTTCTTCTGTTTGAAAAGGATCCATCTCCTAGGCCCTTTTCAGCTCCTCACCAATCTTACCATCCCATCATTATTTAAACTCAATTGCTAAATTTCCTTCCTACCTTGCCCCATGAAATACCCTATATCTCTGATTTAATTCCCCATTTTCAAACTGCCCCATATTTTCCATACAACCTTGAAAATTCATTAAAACATTTCCTATTATTATACCTAGCCTAAAATCAGTTTGCATTATACTTCATTGAATATATTTATCTAGAGAGAGCCCTCTCCTGACCTTGTAGGGCTAGCTACAAGGCTGAGCGTGGTTTGAGGTTACCCTGATTTTCCTTCCTTCGGCCTAAGGTTCAAATTAGGTGCTAACACCATCTATGCAAAGACAATCAAAGAATTATATGGAAAAAAATTTAAGAAAACAATGGCTGCACCCACCGTTCATGTGGTAGGAACACTATCTGACTTGTTGTTAGGTAGGGAATCACCTGTAAAATATGAAGACCCAAGAAACCCCATTGTAATCGTGAAAATTTCTGGACACTCATTTCCAAACACATTGGTTGACCTGGGGGCAGCCATTAACATCCTAACTACAGGAACTTGCGAAAAACTGGGCATATCATCTTTAGAACCTATGGCCACACTTCTGGAACTAGCTGACATATCTGTTATCAGACCAAAAGGTATAGTGGAAGCCATCATGGTCTTTGTGGACTCATGGGAATATCGAGCTGATTTTTTAGTCATTAATCCAAAAAATAGGATGGAAGGGCACCCATTGATTCTTGGGCAGCCTTGGCTGGCCACAGCATATGCTTACATAGGTTGTCGATCAGGTAGCATGACTATCAATAGAGGAGACTCTATAAAAAATATAATTATTTATCCGCCTACCAAACCAAGCCTGCCCACAGTAAAAATTCACAAACACCCAGATACATATCGGGAGTAAAACATCTATCCACCTCTGACACTAGTAGAAGCTCTCGAATTCAAGGATCAAACTGAAGATGATGTGATTAATAACTTTATGAATCAGTCACCCAAGCCTGAAAATCTGAAATGCCAAATGTTGAAAATAGTCCTCAAACATGAAGATCAAGAGGACCCTGTGACGGACTTCGAGACTCAACATATCTCCACAACCGCTGTTCATAACAGCATACCTATTGAGATCAATCCAAGAAAGGTTCTGAATATTAATGGCAGCTTGTATGACAACCAAAATAAGAAACTCATAAAAGTCCTCCAGAAGCACCAGGGTGCATTTGCGTGGGACTACCAGGACATGAAGGGCTTGGACCCACAACTATGCACGCACCACATCTATACTGATAGGGAAACGCATCCCATTAGACAACCCAAACGAAGATTAAACCTGAACTTAAAAGAGATTGTAAAAGAGGAGTTGCAAAAACTATTAGATGTAAATTTCATTTATCCTATTTCAGACAACAAATGGGTCTCCCCTTTGGTGGTCCTCCTTAAAAAGAATGGGAAGTGGAGAATCTGCGTAGATTATGGAGAATTAAATAAGGCAACATAGAAAGACCATTTCCCCCTTCCCTTCATTAACCAAGTCCCTGACACATTGGCTGGGAAATGGTTCTTCTCCTTTCTTGACCGATTCGGCAGATACAATCAAATCCAAATAGCTCCCGAAGACCAAGATAAGACAATATTTTCCTGCCCATCGGGCACTTTTGCTTACATATTTTTACCGTTTGGATTATGTAATTCCCTAGCAACATTTTAGAGAGCCATAATTAGCATTTTTTCTGACTTAATAAATGAAGGACTTGAAATCTATATGGATGATTTTACACCCTATGGGGAATACTTTGATCAAGATCTAGAAACGCTAGAACAAGTGTTAGAACAATGTATTGCTACTAGACTATGTATAAGCAACGAAAAATGCCACATGATGATGATTGAGGGGGTAATCCTAGGTCACTACATTTCTGCAGCTGGAATATAGGTATATCTGGCTAAAATAGTGGTAATCCTTCTGTTGCCCACACCTTGTACACAAAAAAAAGTATGGAGTTTTCTAGGATATGCAGGATATTATCGCAGATTTATAAAAAAATCTCGCAGATAGCTGCACCTCTATATGCATTGACTGGGAATGTTGAATTCCATTGGACTAAAAAATGTAACACTGCTTTTATAGACATGAAGAGGCTAGTCTCAACAGCACCAATCTTGCGAGGTCCTAACTAGAAACTTCCCTTTCACATCTCTTCCGATGCATCTAATACCAAAATAGGAGTTGTCCTTGGCCAAGAAGAAGACCGAAAGCCTTATGCTATTTATTATATCAGAAAAAACCTTACTCCTGCCGAATTAAATTATACAGTGACCGAAAAAGAATTACTAGCTGTCATTTATGCTATCAAAAAATTCAGGCACTATATAACTAGATATCAAGTGTTCTTGTATACTGACCACTTTGTTATTAGATACTTAGCTAATAAACCAATCACAAATGGGAGAATAACTCGTTGGCTATTGTTGTTTCAGGAATTCAATATAACGATCAAATACCATCCAGGGAAGGAAAACGTGGTCGCAGACTTCTTATCTAGGGTCCCTAAGACAGATGACATGCTAACAGTTGACGATGATTTCCCTGACGAACACCTGTTTGCTGTAGCAGTAAAAACACCATGTTATGCAAATGTGAAAAATTATCTGGCAGTGGGGAAGCTACCCAGACATTTAACGGCGAGAGAATGAAAATTGATTGTACAACGCAGCGCAAGATTCTCTTGGATTGGAGGACACCTATTCCATACAAGGGCCGATATGCACATACGTAGATGCATAAGGGAAGACAAAATCTATGACATCTTATGAGCTTGTCACGATGAACCCTGTGGTGGCCATTCGCAGAATGATAGAAAGGGCATAAAGTGTTGCAATTAGGCTATTATTGGCCTACGATTTTCAAAGATGCAAATAAGTATGTCCAAGCCTGCAATAGCTGCCAAAGAATAGGTCGCCCAGACCAAGCTGATGAAATGCCGCTACAACCACAATTGGTGGTGGAACCATTTGAACGATGGGCGTTGGACTTCATTGGGCCATTCAACCCACCATCAAACCAGTAAGCCCACATATTAGTTGCCATGGATTATGTCACCAAATGGGTAGAAGTAGTGGCCTTGTCAAGAGCCATGGAATAATAAGTAATGAAGTTTCTCTTTGAGCTATTCGTGTGATATGACTTGCCAAGGGAAGTGATAACCAATGGGGGGGGGGGGCACAATTCATAGGAAATAAGATCACATATACCTTAAGAAGTCACCATATCATTCATAGAGTTACGTCTCCTTACCACCCGCAGGCCAATGGGCAAGTCGAAAGCACCAACAACTTCCTGGCGGAAATCCTTACCAAGATGGTAGCAGCACACCACCGGGACTGGACCACTAGACTACCAGAAGCCTTATGGGCTTATCGAACAACCTGGTGAAATACCACTGGATATTCACCATATCAGCTAGTATTTGGGAGAGAACCTATCTTCCTTATTGAGTTCGAAATTAAAACTATTAGAGTAGCCAGGAAGTGGGATTGGACTTAACATAAGCTCAAGCTAAGAGACTCTAGCAAATAAATGAACGGGACGAAATTCGACTTCTTGCCTTGCAACACACAATGATCATTCAACAACAGTGAGCCAAGTGGCACGACAACCTAATAAATATGAAGGTATTTCAAAAAGGAGATTAGGTACTCCTCTATGAGTCCAGATTCCAAGACTTTCTACGAAAACTGCAAACAAGGTGGCTCGATCCATATGAGATTCAGGAAGTACATAGAAATGGTACCCACACCTTGACCACCATAGATGGGTCTAGTTCAACATTTCAAGTTAAGGGGCACAGAGTATGCCTCTATCGCAAACCTCTCACGAAAGAATCTTTCTATCAATAGGCACAAAATGATCCCACCATCCAAGTTGTGGTGCAAGGGGGTGATAACCCCACAAACTCAAGTACATGAGAGGTTTGACAACATCACTTGTAAATAATGTATATAATTGTTTTGTCTTGTTGTACATTCTTCCCATTTGGAATTTATTTTCCTTGTAAGATTGTGTTTTTATTGCTGTTCAATTCGAAAACAGCTACTGTTCTATCTTTGAATGGCTACTGTTCAATTGAACATCTATCCATTTGTTGTGTTTTTTATTTTTTCTATTTGATTCACGAACCGTTGTTGTTCAATATTTGAATGACTACTGTTCAGTCGAATTGAGCATCCATTGGCTATGTTTTTCTTTCTTTGATGTTCAATTCACATATAGTTGTTGTTCAATATGTGAACAACTGCTGTTCGGTTGAATTGAATAGCCATTGGATGTGATTTTATTTTTACTGTTCAATTCATAGACATCTGTCGTTCAATCTCTAAATGGCTGCTGCTCAATTGAACAGCCACGTACGATGTTTTTATTTTTTATTATTCAATTCAGGAACAACTACTGTTCAGTCTTTGAACGGCCGCTGATTCAACCAAAATTGAATAGTCGTTTTTACGTTTTTTTACTTTGTTGTTCAATTTGTGAACAACTACTGTTCAATATTTGAACGACTGCTGTTTAGTTGAAATGAACAACTGTTCATTGATGTTTTTATTTTTTTTGTTTAATTCGAGAACAGCTGCTATTCAATATTTGAACAGCCGTGGTTCAACCAAATTGATCATCTTTTTGCTATGTTTTTAATTTTTTTGTTCAATTCTTGGACAGTCGTTGTTCAATCTCTGAACAGCTACTGCTCAGTCGAATTGAACAACCATTTTCAGTGTTTTTATTTTTTCTATTCAATTCGAGAACAACTGTTGTTCAATCTTTGAACGACCGCGGTTCAACCTAATTGAACAGATTTTTGCTGTGTTTTTAATTTTTCTATTCAATTCTTGGACAGTTGCTATTCAATCTCTTAACGGGCACTGCTAAGTTGAATTGAATAGCCATTTTCAACATTTTTATTTGTGTTGTTCAATTCGTGGACAACTGTTGTTTAGTCTTTGAACAGCTGTTGATTCAACCACAATTGAACAGCCGTTTCACATTTTTTATTTTGTTGTTAAATTCTTGAACATCTGTTGTTCACTTCTTGGACGACTACTGTTTGGTCGAACTGAACAGCTGTTCACTACTGTGTTTTTATTTTTTCTATTCAATTCGAGAACAACTGTTGTTCGATATTTGAATGGTTGTTGTTCATTTGAATTGAACAGTCATTTTTGAGCTTTTTTTAATGCCGAGAAATCTTTGAACAACTGCTACTGAATCTCTGAACAGCTGTTATCTGACCAACTTAAATAGCCATTCTTTTTGTAATTGAGTAACCTTGAGTAGGGAATGGCAGTTGGAAGAAAGAGGGACAATGGTAAAATTACAAATATGATGCCCTTTGGCACTATAATTCTTAAACTGGAAACTGACATTATGCACACATGAAATTAAAGGCTAAGTCACCCACAATTCAAATATGATATCATACAATACAGGACCTTATGATGATATATATTTTTGCACTATTCGAGTAAATGTCCCTACAACATGAAGAAATGGAACAAGGGGTATTAATAGTATTGGTTTTTTTTTTTTCTTCTTTCACCATCCCTCTCTTAAGGAGTCAATGAGCCTAACTCTATGTATTAAGAAAAAAAACAATCATTATGTGTTCATGCAAATCTTTAAGAGGATAGGGGGTCTCATTACGAGCCAGCCTACCATGATCATAGCGATTTAACAAGTGGCATGCCCATTATGGCCACCACACTAGGGTAATGACCTTCTCATCTACTAGAAGGACAGGAGGTCTCATCACGAGTCGGCCTGATCACTCTGTTACAATTCTAGTGAATAGCATTGTGACTATCTTGCTACCACACCAGCACAGTGACCTCCTTATAGATCAAGATGTTGAAATTCGAAAGGAAGTACTACATTTACATGAAAATATTAAGAGAGGATAGGGGGTCTCATCACGAGCCAGCCTACCATGTTCATAAGGGTGTAGCAAGTGACATGCCCATTATGGCCACCACACCAAGGTAATGACCTTCTTAATGGCTTGAAAGACAGGAGGTCTCATCACGAGCCGGCTTGATCACTTTGCTACAACTCTAGTGAGTGGCACCATGGTTATCTGGCCACCATACCAGCATGGTGATCTCTCCCTAAAATTGGCAAAACAACTATTCTTACATAAGGATCTTGGCTCATTTTTCAGGTTAAAATAACAACCTTGTCGAGGCTATGAATGCCTTTTGGTAGCAGTGGCTCTACTTGTGGTATGAAAGTATGCTCCTTCAATAACCAATTGCTTTTATATACACCTTGTATTCCATTTTTCAACCACAATCTATCACTCGAATTAGTAATAATTATGACCTACCATAAGAATAACTAACAAAGATATGTTTACATATTTTGAACTTTGGAATGACAACGCCAATCATTACTTGACCCATTCTTGCTTCCGTCATAACTTTTCAGTCATGCAAGGACATCATATCGCAATAATGGCTATGATATTTCCTCTTGCTTTCTGGTCACTTCTGCACAAGATACAATTATGAAAAATTCTAAATCTAACCTTTTTACCGCATATGTTAGTAATTACTCAACCGCCCATTCCTTCACACACTTATTATCATTACCAAATTCTGACATTCCCTTGTCTTCATTCATAAGCGACCAAATCTCTCCTATACTTGAGGGCATGGGCACCCTTTCTTCAAGGGAGGGGGTGTAATTGGCCTTAATTCGGCAAGCATGTGAAATCCCTGCACAAATCTCGTTAGACGTATCGATAAGACCATAGAAACACTACAATTAAGGCACGAATATTATCTACATAGAACTGCAATATCTTTTCCGCTTGCAGGCAACATCCAGTCGAAACATCAGAGACAAGAAGAAAAATAATCAGAGGAACAAAGCATATCAGCTATGGGAGGAAATACCCTTTGAAGTGAGCTTGCAAACTTTCCAATTTTAGAGGAAACGAGTGCCATCCTCCAGTGAGATGGATGGCTGACATATGCACACAGACTACAAGGATTCAACATGAGAATTGCAATCGAATTTCTGCAAAATCTGCATGAAGGGAAAACTAGAGTTAAAGGCCGAACTATACCAGTTATAGAGGGAATTATCGCGAAATTTTTTGGAATACCAGCACAAGGAGAAAGATGGGCAAAGAAGCATCTCCTCCTGAGAGAAGTAGTAGCAGCATACCAGGACCCGAACGAACCGTTGGAATGAAAAAATAGAGGGATTAACCCTGCCTCTTTACACCAGCCATGGAAGGAGTTGGCGGCATTCATCCAGAAGTTTATTACATGCGAAGGACATTAGTATGTGGTAAAACCTCGACAGCTCAAACTTTTAGCCGCATTTAAACAAAAAATTTCAATTAATCTGCCTGCATTTTTGAATTCCGTATTGCATGATACTATTGTTCAATTGAGGAAATCCAAGAATACCCAAGCAGTGGTTAGTCACCAGGGATTAATAAAACTAATCATAATTCAAGAGCTAGATAGGCATCAGATAGCATGGGAGAATTTTGTTAACCCTGAGGCAGAGGAACCAGAAGTAAACCCTGACGGAACCGAAATTGAGCCCCTCAATGTCAGAGCCAAAGCAGGCAAAAAAGTTCCAAGACACCCCAAGGAACCGCAAACCTCATTGAGGAAGTAGAACCATCCCATGCATCCTTGCAATAATTTGAGGAGGAAATGACCCGATTCTTAAGACAAATAAGGACAAACTATGAATTGAGAAACCCATTGGAAGCAGAGGAGCAAGAGGAAATTTCTGATAAATCTTCCACCCCCAGCATCTCTGGTCACACTAACGTCCTACCTGACCAAGAGGAATCATGAGATGGTGAGGCTCTATCTTCTATCAATAATTACGAAGTGTATAGTGATGGATAGGCATAGGAGAGATTGGAATCATAGGATCATTCAGGTGACACTGTCCTTGTGGAGAAGAGCACACACATAGAAGAAACCCCTTTGTCACCAGGATGTAGCATCTCTCCTCCTAGTTGGGACCCTCACATTAATGTAAATTCTAAATACATAATCAGAAACACCATTTTAGACGCTATCCCTGAAAAGGGGAATTCTTCTCCCCTACCACCTACTGAAATAAGGATAGGTGAAGATTCAGATGAAAGGAGAAGTGAGAAACTAAGAAGTACCTACAAGAGATTGAAGAAATTCATAAAATATCTGAGAAACAACTGAAAAAATAAAGAAGGGCCCGAAAGCCAAAGACATAAACCTCTATTGCAGGAACTTAAATAGAACTAGTAAATACTATTGAAAGCGAAATGAAAAATGACTTAGTCGATACCGTGGAAACTGGAATACAAACCAATTTGATAACTACTACTGAAACTGAAATACATACCAACCTAGCAGACACCACCGAGGCTGAAGTGCAGACAGAACTAGCAAACAACATCAAAGCCTCCACCCAAACTGAGCAGAAGGTTATATAGGAAAAGGGGACCCAAACAGAGGAAGCCCATATCTATGCCCATCTAGTAGAGAAAGCTGCCAACCAGAAATTATGCAATGAACTAGTGCAAGTGTGGCATGAACTAAAACAGTGCAGGAAGGAGGTGTTACGATTACAGAATATCAGGCACTGCTAAAAAATTTCACTGGCTTCTCCTCCACAGAATATGAGACATTCGCTTAGCTTAGAGGAGAGCAGGAAAAGGTTAAAGTGGTACAAGAGAAGGTGGAGCAAGCTAAGAAGCAAATATCTACAATTTTCTCTCTATATAATGATGCACTATCATGCAGAGCTCCGATAACCAAATATGCCTTGTTCCTAACAGAACGGTATTTACTCTTGAAAGTTAAAGCTGTCAGGGCAGGAAATCCCACTACTTTCAAGACCATAGAAGAATTTATCCATTGTTGTAACGATTAGGATGAGCAGGTCCATGTTAGGTCCCTATATGACTAGTACAGTCCCTTATTGTTGTTAGTGTAACCCCCTTATTGTTATTATTTTACCCTTGTAACCCCCATTTTGTTATTATTGTGCCCTTAAATTATTATTGTTAGGTCGGCTACGATTACATTGTGGCCCACTAGGATTACATTATGGCCCCATGGACTCCTATATATAGAAAGGAGGTTTTGTAAATTGTATCATCCAAGAATTGATCATTTATGTAATGTATTGGAGGTTTCCCCCTCAAAGTGGCTCATTTCTAAGGCTTGGATATCTCTTTTCTTCTATTTTTGGAGCTGGTTACACAACATTTGGTATCAAAGCTTTGGATTCTAGGGTTTCGCTGCTCCAAACAGGTCATCATGGAATTTTCGCTATAAATTGTTTTCTACAAAGTTTCAGAAGCTGAAATTTTTAGGGTGCAAAGCCGAAATCCTGAGGAAGACGTTATAAAAATTTCAGAGCTTGGTTCGCAATATTTTCGGAGATATGATCTGTGGAAGTTAGGTCTTTTTTCAGGCTCCTAAACAGGTCATCGTGGAATTTATGCTATACCTTTTTTTCTACGAAGGTTCAGAATCTAAAATTCCTATGGTGCGAATTTGAAATCCTGAAGAAATTCTTCAAAAAATTTCAGAGCTTGGTTCGCAATATTTTTGGAGATATGATCTGTGGAAGGTAGTGCTTTTTCAAGCTCCTGAATTTCATCTAAAAGAGGTGATCGTGGGAATAGTTCAATAACTCTCTCTCTGGGCATCGGATTGGAGTTCCTTAAAAATTGGTTGCAAGTAAACGGATTTTAGTTTCTTGGCTATCAATTTCAGAGATGAAGGAGGAAACAGTGACACGTGGCAAGTCGTACAAGTTCGCTCTACTGAACCAGTCCATAATTAGGTCATTGTGGGAGATTGGACACAACTTTGCCTTGGAGAATCCAAATCAGGTCAGACCTGTGGCATTCGAAATATAATTTAGAGGGCTACATTGGTACCAAGAATAAGATATTTAAGTACTACAATCACAAAGATAATCCAATTTCAATATCAAGATCCTCAAAAGCAAGAAAAAGGTGTGTATTTTTTTTTTCCGAAATGCATAAGTCTTGTTTGAAGAATCAATTTGAATTGATTCCATGGGCATATTGTAGAATAGATATCAGTATTGGGTTCTAAAAGATGCCCAGTAAAAATAATTCAACACCCATTAAGCCTTTAGAAGGCTCTACTATGACTCATGAAGATGAAGAATTGCAACATGATCTATCAAAATTACAAGATCAAGTGCAACAAATTTCACTCTCACAAAGAGAAACAAAAAATGAAATGGAAGTTTTGAAGAAAGGCGTGGAAGCTAAGATGGATGGCGTGCAAGCTAATATGGAAGGCGTGGAAGCTAAGATGGATGGCATGGAAGTTGGCGTGGAAGCTAAGATGGATGGCATGGAAGCTAAGATGGATGACATGAAATACAACATGGAAAACATGAAGAATGATCTAAAAACAGACATCAAAGTTTTGACAAAGTTGATACAAGAAATGTTTCCTAATGGTGAAAAGATAGTAGAAGAACCTCATGATGAGAACAAAATCAATGTTAATCATGATTTCATAAACTCTAATGTTGGCAGGAAGAACCACCATATTCCAAAAATGGATATGAGGAAGTTTGATGGAAAGGATCCTGTAACATGGATACTACGGATGGAGCAATATTTTGATCTCCATAATGTGCAAAACACACAAAAGGTACGCATTGCAACTTTACATTTAGAACAAAATACATTTGTATGGTATTGATGGCTTTGATCCCGTAAAAAAATTGTCACTTGGTCAATTTTTATGGAAGAAATGATAGCACATTATGAGGATACAAAGAGCAACACCTTCTTTAGCCAATTGATAAATCTCAAACAAAAGGGTTTAGTGGGGCAGCACATTGAGGAATTCCAAAATTTGAATATAAGGGTAACTGATATTCCAGAGGAACACAGGATCGATCTCTTCATAGGCACTTTAAAGGATAATATCCAACATGAAGTTCGCGTTTTGGAACCAAATTCATTGGAGAAGGCATTCAGGTTGGCAAGAAAAGTTGATGTAAAATAATGGCGACAAGGAAGCCTACCACTCAATTCTATAAAGAAGGAAGTGTTGCTACGCCTAGATTTCCACAACCTACAAGGTTGACACCACAACAATTGGAAGAAAAAAGAGCAAAAGGGCTTTGCTACAATTGTGATAACAAATACACTAAAGGTCATAAGTGTGCTGAGAAGAAATTATTTTACATAGATTGTGAAGAGGAAGAAGAAAATGAACAAGAAGAGGATATACACCAGGAACCGACCCTAGAAGAGGAAGAAATGAATCCGACCATATCATGTAATGCACTGGCAGGAATTACCACTCCTCAAACTCTCAAGATAGCAGGACATATCAAGAAGAAAAAGGTAATAGTGTTGATTGATTCAGGTAGCACCCATAATTTTATTCATTGTAAGGTAGCCAAGGAATTAAATTGTTTCCTATACCCAGCACCAGAATGTCAAGTGATGGTTGCAAATGGAGGAACTATAAATTTCTCTGGAAAATGCCATAATATAAAGATAACCATGGGGGAATATGTATTGACTAGTCCAATGCATTCCATTCCTATGGGAGGTGCTGATGTTGTACTAGGAGTACAATGGTTACAATCTTTGGGGACGGTAGCTTTTAATTTTCAAGAACTTTTCTTGAATTTTTTTTCAGAAGGAAAGGAAGTCGAATTACGGGGTATTGAAGGGAAGCCAGGAAGGATAATAAGCTCTAACGTCATGACAAAGCTTCTAAAGAAAGAACAACGAGGCGTAATTGCACAATTATGCTCACTAGAAGTTCCGACATCAAAATCATCTATTTCTGGAGATCTCCAACAAGTCTTGGACAATCATTCCAAGGTGTTTGAAACTCCCAAAGGACTCCCACCTATTCGTGATCATGATCATGCTATTCATTTGATTCCAGGAAGTGTTCCTCCAAACATCAGGCCTTATAGATATCCTTACTTCCCAAAGAGTGAAATTGAACGTATGATTGCAGAAATGTTAGAGGCGGGTATAATTCAACCTAGTCAAAGTTCTTTCTCTGCTCCAGTAGTATTGGTGCACAAGAAGGATGGATCATGGCGCATGTGTCTGGATTATATGGAGCTCAATAAGCTCACCACTAAAGATAAATTTCGCATTCCTGTGATTGATGAATTATTGGATGAATTACAAGGACCAATTTATTTTACCAAGTTGGATCTTCATTCGGGATATCATCAAATTAGAATGAAGACTGAAGATATTCTGAAAACAACATTTCGAACTCATGAGGGTCATTATGAATTTTTGGTCATGCCTTTTGGCCTTACCAATGCACCTTCTACATTTCAAGGGTTGATGAATTCCATTTTCAAACCCTTCCTTAGAAAATTTATGCTAGTATTTTTTGATGATATACTAATCTACAGCAGGTCTTGGAAGGATCGTGTTGAACATGTTGACAGGGTGCTCAAACTATTGCAGGAGAAACAATTATATGCAAAAACATCCAAATGTTTCTTTGGAGTACAAGAGGTGGAATATCTAGGTCATATTATATCTCACGAGGGTGTTAAAGTAGACCCTAACAAAATTAAAGCCATTAAGGAATGGAAAGTCCCTAAGACAATAAAGCAGTTGCGAGGATTTCTCGGGTTAACAGGCTATTATCGCAAGTTTGTTAAGAATTATGGAAGAATAGCAGCACCTCTAACAACATTATTGAAGAAAGATGCATTTTCATGGACTCCTGAAGCAACTAAGGCCTTTGAACATCTTAAAGAGACAATGTGCCTAGCACCGGTCTTAGCTACGCCAGACTTCACAAAAACCTTTATTGTGGAATGTGATGCCTCAGGAAATGGAATTGGTGCAGTTTTAATGCCGGAAGGAAGACCCATTGCTTTTGAAAGTCGTCCAATCAAAGGAAAGTATTTACAGAAACCTATTTATGAGAAGGAAATGTTAGCAATACTGCATGCACTAAAGAAATGGAGAACTTACCTAATGGGAAGAGACTTCAAGGTAAAAACTAATCATGATAGTCTTAAACACTTTTTGGAACAAAGACTATCTTCAGAAGAGCAGCAAAAATGGGTCACAAAGATGTTGGGTTATGACTTTGAAATAATCTACAAAAAAGGAAAGCTTAATGTTGTTGCAGATGCACTCTCAAGAAAGAATGTAGAGGTGGAAGCATTTCTTTGTGCCATTTCTATTATCCAACCAGATTGGATAACTGAAGCAAGAGATGAATGGAAGAAGGAAAAAGATGTATAGACACTCATTCAAAAGTTGCAGCAAGATCCTAGTACATCTGATACATTTAGTTGGAAAAATGATTCCTTATGGTACAAAGATCGATTATATCTTTGTAATAATTCCCAAATAAAACAAAAGATTCTTCTGGAATTGCACACTTCTCCTTTAGGAGGACACTCAGGATTTTTAAAAACTTACCACAGGGTGAAGAAAGAATTTTTTTGGGATGGCCTTAAATCTGATATTCAAAATTTTGTGGCGGAATGTTTCGTTTGCCAACAGAATAAAGTGGAGACAATTAATACCCTGGGACTTCTACAACCTTTATCCATTCCAAGTAAACATTGATAGGAGATTTCAATTGATTTTATCACAGGTTTACCTAAGTCCGAAGGAAAGAATGTCATCATGGTGGTAGTTGATAGACTTACCAAGTATGCACACTTTTGTGCATTATCTCATCCATTTAAAGCAAGTACAGTTGCTACTACATTTATGAATAGAATTCAAAAGCTACATGGAAGCCCAAGGGTTATTGTGAGCGACAGAGATCCCATTTTTACTGGAAATTTTTGGACGGAGTTATTTTCTTGTTTGGGTACTCAATTAGCTCATAGCTCATCTTATCATCCTCAATCTGATGGTCAAACTGAGATAGTAAATAAATGGTTGGAAGGATATCTTCGTTGTTTTGTATCTGATAAACAAACACAATGGGTCAAGTGGTTACCTCTCGCTGAATGGTGGTATAACACTTCCTTCCATACTGCAGCAAAAATGACCCCATTTATGGCACTTTATGGATATCATCCACCATAGATCACATCATCTTTAAGGGAAAATTCGAAGGTTCAAGCAGTGGAAGATCACATCGAGCATCAGCAAGAAGTTCTCCAACTCTTAAAGGATAACCTGAATTTGGCACAAAATCGAATGAAACAACAGGCAGATCAACATCGTAGCGAGAGAATTTTTGATGTAGGAGATTGGGTATTTTTATGGCTACAACCATATAAACAAATGTCCCTCAAGCAAGCTAAGAAGGATAATAAATTATCGCCAAAGTACTATGGTCCTTACAAGGTGTTGCAAAAGATTGGTACTATGGCATACAAATTGGAGCTTCCTGCTTCTTCGCGAGTGCATCCAGTTTTCCATGTTTCATGCTTAAAGAAGGTTATAGGTGAAAATCTTCCAGTTCAAACAATATTGCCAGAACTTGATGAGGAAGGAAAAATCATATTTGAACCTGAAGCGGTCATGGAAACAAGAACTCGACAGCTACGGAATCGATCAATTTCAGAGTATCTCATCAAGTGGAAGAACTTACCCACTGAAGATTCTACATGGGAGGATGAGAATTTTATACAGAAGCACCCAGAGCTACTCAAGTGTTGAGGACAACACTTTTTTGAAGGAGAGGGGCATGTTAGGTCCCTACATGACTAGTATAGTCCCTTATTGCTGTTAGTGTAACCCCATTATTGTTATTATTGTACCCTTGTAACCCCCATTTTGTTATTATTGTTCCCTTAAATTATTATTGTTAGGTCTGCTAGGATTACATTGTGGCCCACTAGGATTACATTATGGCCCCATGGACTCCTATATATAGAAAGGAGGTTTTGTAAATAGTATCATCCAAGAATTGTTCATTTATGTCATGTATTGGAGGTTTCCCCCTCGAAGTGGCTCATTTCTAAGGTGTGGATATCTCTTTTCTTCTATTTTTGGAGCTGGTTACACAACAATCCAATGCCTCTTGTGTGAGCTTTACATGCATAACTTCTTCTTAGAATAAGAAATGGACAATAACCCTAGCCCCTTCATAGGGGATGTGAAGTTGCAAGGCTAGCCCCTTCAGGGGGGAGCCTACGAAACCCATGAAACTGATCATCCAGCACAAAAAATTCATGAGAAGGCAAGGTGAGAGGACTAGGTTGGGACCCATCCATAAATATATCATAGAAAATGCACGATAATACTTTGGGGACATTCGTGAAGCGGCCTTAGTAGCAGCCAAGCAAAGATGGATAGCCTCCACGAAAAATGTGACGAATAGGGAGCCATTCAGTTACAGGAATTTCAAGGCTGCTGCCTCCAGATTCCTTTGATACAGCGACCTGGTCTATAGCATGGGGCCTGCCTGATTGGGATGCAGATACAGAAACCCTCTCCTCTGGCATCCTCCCGAGGATTATAATCACAATTACAAATTACCAGAAGGAGCCACAAGCGCTTCCTTTGCACTCATGAAACAAAAGCAAGGCTTCAAAGCATAAAACGAAAATGCCTACCTTGCCTACTCCTTAACGCAGCTACATCTCAATCATCTGTTTTCATGAGAACATGAAACTAGGTAAGCATGGGAGTATGTTGGGCCCAAATTAAGGTATGATTCTCACCCTGTAAGTACTTCAAATTATGTTATATTTTTGGGGCAATTCCTCTTCATATTAACAATAAAGAGAATAAAATATTATGAAAATGGGAACAATTAGACTAATGATGAAAAGGATGTTTTTGTAATGGAAAATTGACTTCTCTTATCTCCACATGCAGGAAGGAAGAATGGCTGGACAAATAGGAAACGAAAGCCAACCAACGGACACAAACATATGAAATCCTGGTAACTCCCAGTGGCTGACAGAAGGCAGACAGATGAATTTGATTCCAAGAACTCAAACGGCAGCCACGCACAACGAGCTGTCGTTTGGGAAATACTTTCACATTTTTGAAATCGCCTTTAAAAGGGTGAAGGATGGAAGAGAAGGGGAGTCGGAGACAGGACATGAAATTCATTCTGTAATAGACACGTCAGAAACATTCTATCTAATTGTGTTTTTGTAACATCACTGGATGTAATATAGAGCTTTGAACAATAATATTTTGAATTTTTTACTGCGTTAGGGATTATGCTGGTCTGGGCCCAACCTCTGGAAGTTCCACACAAGTTTTCATACTCTGTGTAGTTGCAAAACCAATGCTTAAGAATGTGTTGCATTTGTAAAGTATATTTCCATTCAATACAGATACAGTTATCTTTCTTTAGGATTGTTAGAAATTGTGTTCTTCAAGTAGGACAATCGCAATCATATTTTCCGACTTACGGAAATATTTTATTATCAGTAGATAGTTCCAATTCTTCTAATACCATTGCATTTGAGTTACAGATCATAGAATAAGCTGATTTCAATATTATCTGTATTTATGAATTGCATTCTTATTCTAGCATAACGAAGCGTTCAACCATCGATCAATGTTGATTAATTAAGTCATAAAGAGAACTCCATTGGAAAATTACTTAATTAATTGTTGTATGATTTATTTAATTCACTTCAGTCATATTGTTGTTCCATTACTGTTCAACTTAGTTATCTTGTTGTTCCATTACTTCTTAGCTAGTTATATTGTTGTTCCATTACTGCATAGTTAGCTAGACTACTGATTCAATTCGATTCCATTACTGTTTAGCTTAGTTAGATTGTTGTTCCATTCAATTCCATTGTTGTTCAGTTTATTTTTGAATTCAATTCAATTGCTGCTTGATTTCTCTAGATTGTTGTTAGGTTCAGTTAAACTATTGTTTAATTCCATTAGATAGATGCAAAAAAAATTTGCTCAATATTAGGTTAAAAACCTATCCAATCCACCCCTCGTAGGATAAGAAAGCTTAGGAAGTTAGCAAATTATTCCTCATAAGTGACAAGGAACATCTATTAGAAGACCTGACTTGCATATATTGTGCCAACACTCTTGGATTAAAAAGACTTACCACAGGTTGATAATTAAATGAGAAAGCACTAGAGTTGTCAATAAAAAGTCACCTCTTTCAGCACCAACAACTCCTCCTTAAAATCTTATCGATGCCACGAAGATAAATTGTATCGCCTACACCACGAAGATAAAACCTTTGGCCTGTTATCGATTACATCGTTGTTCATAGTGAGATGTATCAGGCCGAAAATTCTAGTTCTGGAGATAAATGATAAAATCCCCATACCAAGGATCAGATGATCTAATCAGAAACAGAGACTCCTCAGGAATAGATGGTTTCAATGTAGTAGCAGTACTATCAGAGGGAAGGTCGCTGAGAATCTCTACCAAAACTAAAGACTTCTTTGACTTGGATTTGATGAATTTCCAAATCAAGCTCCTGCAAAATGACAATCCATTATGAATACTTTCCCTCCAAAAATTGACGAGATAAAATGTAAGTCATGGGGTTGCAATATGAAATTCCAATGGTCTTCCGGAACAGGATATAGTGGTGAAATCTTTGGACATCTTGAACGATCGCCAAGGTGATATTTTCAACGTATGAATATTTAATTTCCATATCATTGAGATTACAACTCAAATAATATTTCAGATGTTCTGTCCCATCTTCTTCTTGGACCAATACCATAGCAATGGTCATATTAGCTGTGGCAATATATAAGAAATAATCACTTTTATAATTGGGGGGATACATTAATGACGCCTAGACAAGTGTATCCTTCACAACATCAAAAGAATCTTGCAAAACCTTATCCCAATGGAAGGGAATCCCCTTTCTCAAGAGTCGGATAAATCCTTTCACCAATTCAGTGTAGTTGGGTATGAACCTCCTTAGGAAGTTAGCCTTTCCCTAGATTTTTTGTAACTGAAGCAAATTTGATGGTGTAGGAAAATCAAGAATGCCTTGGACCTTCAGTTGGTTGATTTGAATTCTTTCTTTTGAGATGACAAATCCTAGCAAAAATCCAGGACCAACACAAAACACACATTTATGTGGATTGAGGCATATTTTGTAGTGTCGACAATGTAGACTCTCAAATGAATTGGGTGATTAGTCTGGTTTCGTGAATGCGAGGGTAAACCATATAGATAGGGTTGAACAATGTGCTTGATGTCATTGAAAGCATAGCCCATTTCTCTATGAAAGGTTTCCCCAACATTCTTTAAACCAAATAGGAGTTTTTGATAAGCAAATGTGCCCTAGGGACAAATTAATGTTGTCTTATATTGGTCCTCTAGGCAGATATTGATTTTATTGTAGCCATAAAATCCATCCATGAACAAAAATATTTCACATCCAGCACAATCGTCAATAATATATTCGATAAAGGGAGTAGGATAGTTTTCTTTTGGACAAGCAAGATTGACATCCCGATAATCGACACGCACTCTGATTATCCCTTTTTTATTCATGATAGGAACAATGTTAGAGACCCACTCAGTTAGAGGAACAGGGTAAATGAAACCATCACATAAAAAATTTTCAACTTCTTCTTTAATGGAAGAAGCCTTCTTCAGATGAATAGGACGAAGGTGTTGACGTATCGATTTGACATCAGGGCACATATTAATAGTGTGTTCAACGATACTAGTATATATGCCTATAATTTCCTCATAAGACCAAGAAAATACATCATGAAATTCATGAAAGAGAGAGTGATAAGTTTCGAGTTTTGATGGAGAACAAGACATGCCGACATGAATTTTTTCTACAATGTTGGGTTTGGTCGAAATATCGATAGAAATGGTTTCTTCAATATTTGATATGTTTCGCTCGGATTCCATTGCATTGATGGGAAAATAATTTGAAAAGAAATTTTTTCTCGTTGGGTGATATAGTTCAATAATATTATATTCTTCGTAATCTTGAAGATGGGAGAGATGATGATGATCTTCCCATGGTTCTCCTTCCGGCATCATGGATTCCACAATATTCTCATATGTCAATAAAGTGGATGAAAATGGATCAGACAGAGTACCAAAATTTAATGAACAATCAACCCAATCTACCAGTGATGATGATTTCAGATTCATTACCCAAGCCATATAGATTGGTTGCTATGTCAACTCAATTGGGTTGTGCGATAGAAATTCATCTAACATAACAACTTCAGAATCACCCGTAATATTCCTTAAGCCAAATGGAGTGGAACATATCATGTAGCAGGTTTGTGTTTGTAATTTATGTTGACAGCATAGGCATATGTAATGAAAATATTCCCATGAGGATATAATCCTTTAAGAGTCCCACACAAATCTTCTGAAGTGCTAGTTGGGGTGCGTGAACTAACGGAACGCTTTCAGCTACCTGGGAACTGGAGGCAAAGAAGGAGAGTTCATTGATGACTATGATAACACCTTTATGTAGAAAGGTGATCATTCTAAAATATGTAGAGATGATCGCAATCATAGCATATACCCATGGCCTTCCAAGTAAAATATTGTAGTCAAGGGGTCCGTCTATGACCTGAACTTCAACATTCATTATTTTCCTGCTAGTTCAACATGTAGGTTATTGATGATACCGCAAGGATTATATGTACGTCTATCAAAAGCTTTCAACGTTGTAGGCGATTGAGATAGGCGTGGCGAGCCAAGTGACTAGAAACATTTTAGAGACATGATGCATGTAGATGCTCCCTCATCAATAATATTATGATGAACAAGGTGATTGATAACATTTACTATGTTGGAGAATCCCAATTCTACTAGTAATTGCACCACATATCCCATATGATTAAAGACTACAAGATTGAAATATGTCGGATCAATTCCACCAATTGTCGATAACAAAGCCTTCTTCTAGGAGGGACAATTTTGAAGCACCTCAAGCACTGACATAGCTAAAGGGGATTGAGAAAAATCTTCAACTATATTATAATTTTTACCAGCTAGGGCTCGAGGATTAAATGTTGATTTATGAATGACTCCCTTTGGTGGCTTTATTTTCAACTCGGGAATAACAATTGGTTGAATAAATTTCATAGACAGATTTTTGGTCGAGGTAGTAGGTTTATCAGTAGCCTAACTACCATAATATTTATAACACATTGACATGAAAGCATCATTCGATGACTTCGTGATAGATAGCATAAGCACTTGGGAACTATAAGATGGATCCGTAGAAACCAAAATTGTGTCTAGATTTAGAAATGGATATGTCAATACATCGGATGCATGGGAGGTCTTAATCAATTTGGAAACTTCGGCGCAGTGAGGATAGTCTCAAACAAAGTGCTCCTCATTATAGATTATGTAAGGGTAACGATGTTTCTGATTTCTATTTTTTTGATCAAATGATCTTTCTTGCGGGGTAGAAGTTTTCTTTTTATTTGATTTTCCCTTTTTCTTACTTCTGGGTTACTTGCAATTTTTCCTTTGTCAGATGACACAACATGAATTTTGGAAGAAGGCACAGGATCATATGCAGTAGAGTGATGTGTGATTGTAGTACTGATCATAGCGTTGCTAGCATGAGAGTCCTTTGATGGAGGAGGAACAGTAAAATTAGATCGCAACATGTTGGTAATTTTATCGTAGAGTATGCCAGACTGAGTATAAATTAAATCTAAGTACTGGGAATGAGCAATGACCTGCTCTTCAATGACCATGCCACACTTAGCCATATCCTCAGCTATAGATGGTAACAAGGAATTAATGAACCACTCAACAAGGAGTTTATTAGGAACAAATGTCTTAACCATTATACGACGACGACACCACTCATGAATATGATCATAAATGTGAGTATCATTAGTTTGTTCAAAATTGGTCAAGATTTCCATTCCAGTTTCATATCGTATGGGTAACTAGAAGTGGGTCAAAAATACAGTAGCTAGGGTAGTTAAATTATCAAATGAAGCTCTTGGAAACTCAATGTACCATTTCGCAGCCAGACCAGTGAGCATACGCTGGAAAAGACGTAGTCGAACGAAGTCATCATTTAGGGAGTAAGATGAACACCACAAATGATAAGTCATAACATGTGTCAACGGGTCTTCCACAGGGTCTTCATTTAACTTAGGAATATCTGAGGGTAATTTATGAGGTATCACCGGCCACCAAGGAGCATAGTTGATTGGATCATTGGTAAGCCAGTTGAAATCGAGTAACTCTAAATTTGCAACAAAGGGAAAATGTCGATTTAAGTCGGGTTGAGCATAGTCAGGGTATGATGGAATTGCTTGGGCAACACGCCTTTGAACACCAACATAAGGAATCTATTGTTGGTAAACCATATAGGGGTTGTTTTGATAAGAAAATTCTTAAGGATTATGTTGACCAAAAGCTAGGTACAGTACTTGTTGAAATGAATGTTGTTGCATTTGTGCTTGTGGAAGATTCCTTATGTTGGTAAACCATATAGGGGTTGTTTTGATAAGAAAATTCTTGAGGATTATGTTGACCAAAAGCTGGGTATGATACTTGTTGAAATGAATGTTGTTGCATTTGTGCTTGTGGCTACCAAGGGGTCTTTCCACCAAGATTATGACCCAAAATATAATATCCTGGATTCGGTTGTGGATAGGTATAACCTGGTTGTGGCTACGACATCCCATAATATGGTAATATATCTTGTGAATAAATAATTCTGGATACAGGTGGTTGTTGTAAACCGGCCAAAGGAGTTGGATTCTGAGGGCCCAATACTTGAGGATATTGGGTTGAAGGACCCACTTGAGATGGTTGAGGTACAAAAGTTTGATCCAGTAACAGGGGTAAGGATGTAGTAACAAGTGGAGTATATGTGGGTGCAACAGGTTGAACCAGCTGATATAATTCACAACCGTTTGTGGTTGGATGGGTAGAGTGGGTTGCCACTGACAAACATTCATTCTGACATTAGGATGACCAAATAAATATGGAGTACTATCAAAATGGGTGTAATGTTCCAAATTTTATGGAACATTAATTTTTGTTAAAGAGATTAATAAAATGGGTAGGGGACCCATTCTTTGCATCATTAGAGAATAAAAATCCTCTAAGTTTGAAATACGATCATATTGGAGCTGGATTTCACACCTCCATGTGTGAAAGGAGGTTTTTTCATACATGCTTGGCCAAGGTTGACCAAGTCAAACTGCGTTGGCATGAGTTGGAAAGCACTATGTGGGACAACATAGGAGGGAAGATTATAGAGGGGGGAAACCCTAATTCGAAGTAGGGTCCATGGAGGGAAGGCTCATTGTATAAAAGAGGAGCAAGGCAGCCATTGTGGACATCTTTTGATCATTTTACACTTGAGTCTTAGAGACTTGTTGCTGCCTCTTGCTGTTCAGCAGAGCTGCAGTGCCTTCGAGCATGAGGGAGTCTTGTTTAGGAATTCCTCTCCTTCTTGAGTAGCTCATGAAGGATTTCACTCCATTCCCCATTTTCATGCATTCAGGCCATAGCTTTAGCCATCTACATCAGCGTAGTTTCTGCAGGAGTTATTGTGCAGTGTTATTGGGTGTTGCCAGGGAGGTTTCCATACACCATCCGGAGCTTTTTTTTCAGTGGAGAGATTTTCTATTCATTGGGAGATCAGAAAAGGTGGTTCTTGAGCATATCCCACCATATTTCTCATCAGTCCAACCAATTTCCATCAGAGGCAGCGCAGTCTCTCTCTTAGACAACGTTTTTCTTGGTGCATAATTGCTGTGAGGGATTAACAAATTTTGGAGGGGAAGTCTAGGGTGAAAGGATCAGAATTTCACTTCAGATTTTCATTGGAGAAGGGAACTTAATCTACAGCAGCTATTTCAGGCTTCTCCACCCATTTCCAGCTCTTGAGTTGCTGCTTCCCAACAACTCCAGCATTTCTGCAAAATGCCAATTTTGTATAGATTTCAACCAATCCTTTTAGAGGATTGATTTATTTTATTTTCAGGGGTTGATATCATGCTCCCCCTTATTTATTTGAGCCCATATTGTTATATCTATGTATTTTCATTATTTATGCAGCAGTTCATCCCTATAACTGTGCAGTCAAGGCCTAGGGCTTTCTTTATGCATCAATATTTCTCATGTTTCCTTATACAACTTTCTTGAGGCTTTTTGTGCCTTTCTTGAGTGATCATTTCCTCAAGATGATGTATATTTTATGCTACTATGTCTTAATATGATGGCCAATGTATTCTCCGGCATTTCATGTGTATATGATTTACTGTTATTTCCATTTGATGTATTTTTTATTACTGTAGCTGCAATGTTAGGGTTTCCCAATCTTGTTGTATTTCCCTATTTGGGGATATTTTCCTTTGATAATCACTCTATAGACAGAGTTTGCTAGTGGGCCAGGTAACCTCTGGACCTCATCCTTTGTTCAAAGGTGACAAATCCAATAAATGCCCCTACAGGCTATCTCTGGAATAGATTTGCCTTGTCATTTGACAATGTTTCTGAAAAAGGAACATTACAATGGGTGACCATAGATTTCCCCCCGACATGAGGAGTATAATAAGATGGAAAATATTGTTCTCCAAATGCCAAGAGTCCAATTGAAATTGTACTGGATGGAATATACCGAGTTGGACTAGCTTGATATTGCCCTGATGATGTATATAAAGGATCAAGCCATTCAATACTCATTATAGATGTACCAGATAGAATACCAAATGATGACATTGGTGGAGTCCATGGGTTTGAGGATGCACCAGAGAAGGTTCCAGATAAATATTGGTAACCAAGTGGAATGGAAGGACCACCATATATATGTGACTCTGGCGAAGTTGTGAACATCGATGGGGTAGTAAGAGTAGGTGTTGTCACAACCAGAATAGATGGTCTAGCTGAAGACGTTGGCTCAGGCATGGTTATTCGACCAAATGTATACCCTACAGGATCTACGGGAACTCGAATAGACACAATATCAAAGAAATTAGAGTGGGGTGATTGAGGAAAAGTCTCATAAAGATAAAGCTTCTATCCAAAACGGGTTGGAGTTGAAGGCGTTTCGTCTTGTGGAATTTCATCAATCGAAATCAAACCAGGTGGAAGGATTTCACTGCCAGGATGGAAGTATATGTCAAGTGGTTGACTATGCAATATGTGAGATTTAATGGCTATAATATATTGTGGGGAGACTGATACAAGAACAAATTCTAATTGTTCGAGTTCAGGATTCAAATGTTTTGGTAAAAGGACAACAGGATCTGGATCAACTTCTAGTTGAAAATGTCCAGTTCAGGAGGTATGGTCTCACTGATTGGATGGATCATGACCACAGGTAGCTAAGAGGACTCTGTCTTGACAATAGTAGATGAACCAGGATTTGTAGAAACAACTCGAGACTACTTCGGGATACGTGAGGATGATGTCACACCAGAGGTACTGATAGTACTAGTTTCGGTAGAACGATGTCACCTTCGCCCACCATAAATGGATTCTGGTGGTAAAGGTGGTTTCAGTGTTATTCTATGTGAACAACGGCGAAAGGGATGTTATTCTTCCATGATGACTGATTTGTCTTATGACAAAAAATAAATAAATAAAATAAAAGGGTAATTCTAGGAAAAAGGTTTATCAAGTAATTGTGAATTGCAGAATACCTCCTGGCGAACCAAGAAGTATGGGTAGGCAATATCCCTCAATGTTGTGTTCGGTGTATCACAAGTTACAAGGTGGCCGAATTGGTTCACTATGGATAGATAGAAACCTAAATTTGTCCTCCCAAATATATCAGATAGTGGAGGCCCAAGTCTGTATTAGCGGTTTCTAATGCGAAACCGCACAATGAGAGTACTCCCTTATACTTTTCACACTAGAACACCTCCCTATATACCCGGATATATGTGGAAGAGCTTTGATATACTTATGTGTGTGGAGTGAGGTTCACACTCGGAATGTATCGCATAAAAGTTAACGACAACTGCTATGTTTAATGATGCCGGAACAAGTCTCTAGCATAAACCTTCTAAATGTTATGGTTAATGTTCCAATGCTTTCTTACGTAAATTTATGTAAAATTTATGTTGATCTTGTTTATAATTTGTCTTTGAGGGTCACCGCATGATGTGATGAAAATTCATAAAAATTCAAACTAAATGATAAGAAAACTTTTCAATTTATCTTTTTCAATGAAAATCCTAGCTACTAAGGGAAATAACAATCAGTTTTAGAGCAAACAACAAATATCACAAAATAAAATGCAGCTTTCCTTACTTGTTCCTATGCAACACACACAATTCAGTATATGCACATGCATGGTTTTCTTTTCATATCCCTTAATGTGAATGCAAGAAAGGAAATTATATGCATCAAATCAATACAAAAAAAGTGTTTTCTTCTTTGAGAAACGAGGAATTTAACAACCATTTCTCTTTTAGGAAAAATGAAGAATAGAACTACAATTTTTCCTACAGGAAATGAAGAATGAAACAACAATTTCCTTTACCAAAAAAAATGGATCTCATGTATAAATAAAATACTTTTTGTTTTATTTTCCAATGATAAATAAAAACACTAAAGAGACGTTGAACAAATTTACTTTTCAAAGGAGGAAGAATCTGGAAAGTTTACTAGTCTCTAAGAGGTATCAGATAATTGAGAATATATCAAAATAATGGTTGAGACTAATAGAAATGACAAATTTAAATGGAATTTGGCTAGCTAAGGGGGAAACACAGTCTCTAAGGGGAGACAGTGCGTTGTAGTGCACCCTTGAGTGGGAGATAGTGCACTGCAACGCACTGTGTCTTGACCAATAGTGCGTTGGGTGCAACAGGAATAGAAAAATCAAGCTACAGAACACACTTCTAATGCAATTATTTCATTCAAATGTATAATAACTGAAATTATATGATATTTATAAAGATAAGGAAAGGAAAAAACACTAGGAATGAGAGGATACTCCCCGGTGGAGTCGCCAATTTGTTATGCGGAATTGTGATCTATGGATAAACCAAATTCCCTAAGTGTGGTGCTAGTCACTTAGAACAACAAAGGAAATAATTACTATCACTTTCTCTAAAATAAGCAAATATACAAAATGGTGAAAGAACCTACTTGTGATCCAAGCACTTCTCCTTCTCCTTTTTCCATTGTTGTTGTTGCTCTTAATCCAAATCCGATCGTCAGATCAATTTCTACAAACATAGACAAAGAATAGTAAACAACATGAAATATATAGATATATACCTATATTACTCAATCAAATCGATTAGATATGAAATATATATATCATTCAAGAATCTATTACACAAGAAATAGAGAAATATAGAGACATATATATGGGAAAATGAACAACAATATTTATTAAAGAGTAGAAGGGGGAGGTTACAATCAATGATCGTTTTGTTGCCACTAGCTCCAGCTTCATCCTAACCTCACCAAATCCAACATCACACCAAAATCATATCAATACTTTCACTATCTCAAGTGAGAATCCAACAATATTTCTTTACCAAATTTCTTACTTCCCTATCACTAGGATCTGTGCTCAATTTATAAGGAAACTGATGGTAGTTTCTCAATGAATGACTTTCTAAGAATAGGCAAGACATGTTCCCAAGTTCAGAGGTGTTAGATGGACACTTTGATTCAAATTTTGACACATATGGACTCTTCTAGAAGGCACTATCCATGTGGAGATTCCCAGAACAATGTGAATTCCGCTCCCAAGTGTCCAACACACTCTTGAATGTCGGGAAGTGCATTGCAGTGCACCCTTGAATGGAGGATCTTGAATTGCAACACAATTATTCCTTTTAGAGGCTATTTTGGTGAATAATAAGTGATATAACATATACTTCAAACCTTGGAAATCTCACAATAGAAGCCATGAATGAATTGTTCTTCTCTTAGGGCATATAACAACTGAAATATAAGGGGATGATAGACCCTTCTTCATTGTTCCTAATGATGAGGTCCAGTTTGACCAATTCATGGGGGATGATGCTGAAATTGACCTATAACACCAAGGATAATCCTTGGTGTAATGATCATCTTCACATATCAGACAAGGATATTTGGCTTACGCATTGAAGAATAGTCAACAGATGAATTCTTTGAATCCTATTTAGGGTTCTTAGATTTAGACTTTCCTTTACCTTTTTTATTGCCTTTTGAGGATTTATCTGTTGTATATTGAATAGAATTTACCTCTGAAGTTTGAACAAGATTCTTTTGGTTATTGGAAGGAGTGGGGACTGCAACGAAAACAATTTATTTGGACTTCAAAGAAGTTTTAGGTGCACTACTATCAGTTTTAGCCATTGTCCCAATAACACCATCCACCGGAGGCATAAAAGTTTACGGAGATGATGCGAGATCGGTCAAAGGTCGTGACACATCAGGAAATAAATCATACAGAGTCCTGGACAGGGAATAAACCAAATCGAGGTATTGAGCTCTGGAAATGACCTCCTCTTCCATGACACACCCACCCATGGAAAGATATTTAGCAATCCCGAGAATGAATTATTTTATAAACCATTCAATCAACAGTTGATCATGGATCTCAAATTTGATGAGGCGAGGGAAATGCCTCCAATAATGAATGTGATCCAAAATATGTGTATAATTTGACTACTTCAATGAAGTGATAAGATGGGTGATAGTTTCATACCAGACAGGTAGCTGGAAGTGAGTGATGAAATCCATAGCCAAGGAATTGAAATCGAAGAAAATTCCTTAAAGGAGCTCATTAAACCACTTGGGTGTGGTACCGGTCAAAGTACGTTGGAAAATATGAAGATGAATAGAACTATCGACCCAAGAATTAGAGGAGCACCACAAGTGATATGTCATGACATGGGTTTGGGGGTCTTTTCCAGATTTTCTTTCGAACTTTAGACAATCTCCTAGAAGTTTAGTTTGAAGTGGCGTCCAATGCAACTGATGTTGGATGGGGTCATTTGTGAGCTTTGAAACATCCAACAATTCCAACATAGATAAGAATTGAAAGGGTTGATGAAGAGGAAAAAAATTTCAGGGTTTCCAACTTAATTGATACAGATGCTATCCCTAATAGGGCAGATTCTGTCATGGAAACATATATTGCCCCCATGGATGGTAAGGACCTTGTTGCAGATATTTTTGGCAGTGACCTTGAAAGGGTTGTCGATAAGAGTCCTACGGGAACTAAGGTTGCAGAACTTGTTGGACATAGGATCCAAGGTAAGGTCCCTGTTGAACATGAGGTCCAGTTTGTGGTCCCTACTAAATGTAGGGTCCAGTCTGTGGTCCTTGTTGAACATAGGGTCCAGCCTATAGTCCCTGCTAAACATAGGGTCCATCCTAAGGTCCTAATTGGGATTTCTGGTACTGAAGAATTTTTTCATATGAAGCACCAAATTGAGGCTCAGACTGGGGTTGTTGGTACTGACCTTGAGGAAATGGCTGGTATTGAGTACTAGGCTGATTAGGGAGAGGAACAAATTGACCTAAAAGAAGATTCAGACCAGCTTGGGTGTAAGAACCAAATTGAGGATTAGTTGCAACAACAATCACAAAATGCTGGGGCTATTGGAAATACTATTGAGACAAGTTTGATCGAGGAACATACTGATAAGGGATGTTATGTTGCTGAACATACGAATACGGTCTGTTTAGTTGTTGAAGGCACTATTGAACCTAGGAATATTGAATGTGAGGCTGTCATGCCCCATGAATAGATCTAGAACTCGACTGCCCCCCACCCAAAAGGGAGCATACATAAAGAGGGTTATACTTCCCCCCAGGAATGGTGAAACCATGGATTGTCCACTCAATGGTGGAACTACAGTAATTTTAGATGACAAATAGGGGATAGAGGATCCGATCAAAACTGTCATTTGACTAATAGTGATGGTAGGTTGAACAATAGGTTGAAACATGGTGCCCAAATTAAAAAATAATGGGCCAGAAGATGGAGGAATACCTATTGACCAAACTGGATCCAGGAATAAATGTGTACCACCAGAAGCTCTAGAAATAAGGTTTCCCAAAGAAGTATAACCATGGAGAAGCGTGGATGAAACCTGACTGGATGGGATTTCAGTTCCAATGCCTGAATCATGAAGAGTGGAACCAAACAACTCGCTTTCAGAGGGAGACACCAATGAAGCAGCTTCTAGGATGTAAGTGCCAATGGTTTCCTGAAGAGTTCCCTGAGGATTGCTCACAAATGGAACATCATCAGCATTGGATGCCATTTCGTCAAGAAACAACCGATGGAGAGTAGAGAGAGATGTTACTAGAGAAGCATGAAATGGAATTTTGCGTTGATCAAAAGCGCTGTAAGGCTATTGAGGTGAGACCAAAATCGTATCAAAGAGCGGATTTTGAGGAAAGGGTGAGAACTGTGCAGATGGTTTGGGGCTTTCTCACTTAGAGTCTTCCGATGTATTCTAAGGAGAATCGTCAGGTGGTGGTCGAGATGATATGGGTTTAACACTGATGACAATCTTAAGCTCATCACCTATTTCTTCAATGGGCCACACCGGAAATTGAGGGACTTTAGGAGGAGGTTCTTGAGATTCGTCAGAGGGAAGAGGCAAATTCGACGATTCAACCACGATGACCTTTCAAAGCATGATCAAATAAGGAAGAGGTGAACAAATTCACAATTTACCAAGCAATAAAAAGGCTGGAGAACTACATGGGTAAGATTTTTTCGTGGGGATTTACTTTTAGAATTAACAAAAAATAAATAAAAAATGTTGTGCTAAATGAATTGTAATATACACCTTGGTGATAAATGATATAAAATTTCCAAGGACTTAAGGTGAAACAACAAATCTCCCCGAATGTTTTGTTCAATGTATCATGTTTACAAGGAGATCGAATCAGTTATCTATGGCAGGCTTGCAACCTAGTGGTGTCTTCCCAAATATACTTTGCTAGCCTCCAAAACGTCCCAAAGCTAATGAAAGGATGTCAACAGAGGTAACCTTAAACCAAGCTTTTAGTTTGGTAGCTAGCCCTACCAAATCCGTGAGGGATCTCCCTATGAAATCACAACCAAATGGTTTGAATGGATGAGAAGTAGGTTTTAGGCTAGTTATGTCAGCTCTAGTGTTTTGAAAAATTGATGGTTTTAATGCTGGATTAGGGATGAAACGTGGTAGTTAGGTCAAATGTATCAAAAGGTTATAGATACAAATATATAAAGTGTTACACAACATTTTTTCATTGTCCCTACAATCCAAATCTCGCCCATTGGAGGGTCATTTTCGTGATCAATAAGAAGTGAGGTTTACATGAGAGTTTTATTCCTTTTGTTGATAATTCCCTGAGCAAAGACTCAAAAACCCTTGTTTTTTCCTTGGCACGGGTAATCAGTTATGCCCTCGTGCTGAAGAGGAAGATTAACACTGGGCCCCATGCTAGCTGGTGCTTTGTCCGATTTTTCCACCTATGCCAAGTTGTTTATGGAATGTTTTTTAAAAATAGAGGTAGAGATTCCACTCCAACCACCTCAAGGATGAGTCATTGGGAGTGGTTGAATTGAAAAACCATGGACTCCCTCCTTTATGTTTATGGTTTCCACCTCATATGGGAATTCCCTAAAGGATAGGCCTCCCTCCCACCTTTGTAGGGATTCTAACCTCCTCCTTTTCCTCTATAAAAGAAGTTATCTCTCTTAGAACAAGCTAGCTGAACTTGGAGAATTAAACATATTATAGCTAAATTACTAGAGAAGATAGAATAAGAAGGAATTACGTTGAGGAAGCATGAGTCCATGACTTCTAAGAGAGCTTGAGTCCATGCCTTCATCCTGTCCAAATTCCCTGACAAGCATCTGAGATGCACTTCGGCTGAACCCTGCTGGAGGAGACTGCGACGTCAAAGCATTGGTTGTAACTCTTCCTTCTATTCATTTATATACATGACTACTGTTTGGTTCCACTTTTGTGTTACAACGTTTGTTTAAGGAAATATGTTTAGCCCTCTTTCACTGGATAATAGTTATGAATGAAATGTTATTATGTCGTATGCTGTTCTTATTTTCTGATTCTATGTGCAAGTATCCGAGAATGACTGCGAAAGTATTGTGACTTGCCAAGGCAGGAGCGAGAGGCCACCACCACTACAACAACAACGACAACGTTGGATTCCAAGTAGGTCGATCTACCATGTCCTTTGTTCATTCAATAATTAGGAAGCAACACTTTAGCATGTCCCTTTGTTTCTAGAACCACTCTTAGGCTAGAGGGATCATCTCTGTCCGCAGAGAGGATTTACCTGCTTAACAAATTGGCGACTCCACTGGGGATCGGTGCAAGTTTGTCGTTTCATCTTGCTGGGACAATTTCAATTATTGATTTAGTTATCTGTCTTTTTCTAGTTTTCTTGCTTAGTTTCCATCCTCTATTTAGCTCCAGAGTGTCAAGATTGACCTCTGCTCATTAGGTTTTGGTTTTTCCTCTTTTTCCCATAGTTATCTAGCTTGGCGTGCTTTTCCTCTAAACAGTCACGCCAATTGGCGCAGGTTGCTATTTTTGCAGTCGTGCCAACCCCTGTATGGCGCATATTACAACGTTACAGTCACGCCAACCTCTATAGGAATTTGTTTGACCTCCTTGATGAGTCTTTTGGTCAATTGTGCTTGCTTCTGGGTCATTTTTTATGTGTAATTATGCCTTTGGGATTGCTTTGATTACCATCGAATTTCTTTCCTTAGTCCTTCATCCATCTTCTTATTAGTGTGAATTGAGACCTTAGGGTTTCTAAGGGTTTGGTGCACTGAGTCTTCTGTTCAAAAATCAAGTCTTTTTTATTGTTGTCAGTCTCATTCTTGGGTTGATTGCACTATTTTTTCTTGATATTTTTTAGTGATTGCTTTTGTTATAGGGTCATTTCATTTTTTGATTGACTCTTCGCCTTATTCCTCCAAGCATAGATTACATTTCTTGTTTTGGATCATTTTGAAAACTTTCTCTTGGTTTGAAAGATTGTGACATTAGTTTGAGTGCTTTCTTGTGTTTGTTTTTCGTTTTATTAAGTCATTCAATTTTGATTCCTACGCAACACTTAAGCTAGTGTTTGTTTTAATTTTTCATGTAATTAGTGCATAATGTGCTTCTTTTCATTGAAAATAAAAAAAACATATTTTGCATTCTTTCTTTGCATTGAAAGTGAAATACTCTTTTGCATAACTAGCATATGATTATCTAGGAAAGAGTTTCATTTTCGTTAGATTTTGTTAGATGCATTAGTGGATTTCTTCGCATAGTCTCATTGTTTTCTTTTGTTTGAAAGATCTCTATCCTTCTCATAACTAGCATTCATTGAATAAAAAATGATGTTCATTTGCATATAGCTTGCATTTAGGAATTTTGAGATCCAACATCGATAGGACCTTAAAACTGAAACATAATCCAAGATCAACTTTAAAATTTATTTAATTAACCTAAGGAAGCATTGAAACCTAATGAAACATTTTTAGTGGTATAGGCTAGAGACGTGTTCCGGCATCTTAAAACCTAGTAGTTTTCGTTTGCCATCTGGCTTTAGACAGTGCTAGTACGAACTCGTGATCCCCATACCATTGAGTATATAAAGGGAGACCCCTCTAGGTTTCAATACTCTTATCCATAGGAAGCCGAGTCTGCCACCTTGTAACCGTGATACACCAAACACAACATTCGGGGAGAATACCTACATGTACATTAAGTCCTTGGTCATTTCTATTTAATTTGATCACCAAAGTGTATATGGAAGTTCACGAAAACCTGGTATACCCTCTTACTTAGTATTCCAGAGTAGTCATTTTAATCTTTTCATAACGCTTTAAAAATAGAAGAGATCATCAAACACTTGTCCTTTCACGCTCGTTTAAAATTGAAAGCGACTAGAGTCATATTTGGTTTGTTTCTTGACTCTTTAAAAATGAAACATCAAAATATGGTTTCAGTGTCATAAAATTAATCACCTATGATCACACGCCTGTTAAAGTTTTATTACTTGGCCTATTTTTTTTCCTTGGTTTTTGATCTTGGAGTCCTTGATTAGTTCTCTTCTTTCCTTTTTGTTTTGATATATAGCCACGGTGGCGGAACTGCCAGTTTTTTCTTCCTCACTACCTCCTAGTGGTAGTTCTTTCTCGGACGTTTATTTTGAAACTCTTCAATCCACTAGGTCTGTCGAGATTACGTAGCCTATTCTCCCATCTGTCTTTCCTATTTCTACTCGATCTCCTCCTGAAGAGCCAGTTGAGTTCAATTGGCCTCCTTCTGGTGCTTGGTCTAGTTTTGGGGAAGAAGGATATTTTCCTCCTCTTACGTTGGGAAAGCCATTTTTTTCTGCTGTTGTGCATCCTAGCTCCCATAGTCTTTTTTAAGACCTTACAGCAGAGTCAGAAAAGGATTCATCTAGTCCTATTGTTAGTGAAGGAATGCCTGTTTCTACAAAAGAATATCAGATTTTTTTGGAAGATGTCCCTCATGTTTCTACTTAGTATTCTCCACCATCGGTATCACTTCCACTTGGATATCGGTCCTTGAGTCAGATTATGTCTAGTGATGTCTCCATTACGCAATCTAGTACAGTAACTCCTCCTCAAAGTTTGGTCCTACCTTCATTAGGACTATCACCTTCGACACCTAGTTTGTCTATTACTGTTACATCTGTTCCAGTCCAACCGACGGTCTGTGTGGCTTCATCCACACCGGTTGTTACCCATCAGTCGTCAACATATTTTCACACTAACAGGTCTATTTTTCTCAATCCTACATGGCCTGTTAATCCCAGCTCGGTTATATCACAAACCCGTGCCATGGAAACCCTGTCCACCCCTACCATGCCTATGGTCTCTACCTGTGTGTTTGACGAGTAGATGTTGGATATTCACCGACGTTATGCTCCCTCAATGGAGGCCACGCCTGCTTCTAGTGTAGTTTCCACTACTCCCGTGATTCCTGGCAGTCTTAATTTTGAAGAATATATGTTGGTTGTTCAGCAGTAGAGTTCTCAGGGTTCTTAGTCATTACAAGCTCCTGAAAATCTTCAATTCCATCACTATGATGTGGTTGGTAATCCCGTATATTTATATCCGCACCATTATGACGAGCATGGCAATCTGGTCTATTTGCCTCCTACTGATCCTTATTAGAATATTTCTCATTTTGGACCTACCTTTCCTGTGAAACACTCTGGCTTGCAAGTAAAACCCTTTATGGGAAAACCATTAGCTCAGTAGGGCCCTGATTTTGGTCCACAGGGACAACCATACGATCCACCAGGTCAACCTTTACAAGGAAAACCTTTTTTCCAACATTGAAAACCCTCCAGTATTTTGGGTCAACCTTTGAATCCACCAGGACAATCTTATGCTCTTGGGGGGAAATCTACCCACCACTAGGACAACCAGTTTCACCACAACAATAGCCACTTGCTCAATATGGCCCGAATGTTGTGCAACCAGGACAACCCTATGGTCCTTCTCCGGGTCAACTTGGCTATCAAGGACAACCTGGTCCATCACAACCATCAGGTCAACCTTTCCCATAAGGCCAACCAGATGGCCCTCCGTACTCAGTTCAACCAGATCAACAACTTATTTAACCTGCTCCTCAGTCAGCTCCATCATTTCAGCAGCCTGTTCTACTTATTTATAGTCAACTGGGTCTTCCTGCTCAGCAGCCTTCTCAACCTACTCAGCTGGGACCACTTTCTCAACCGCAAGGCGCTTACTACCCTCAAGGTTCATATCAACCGGTATATAGTGCACCCCAGGTTCCTTACCCTCAAAATCAACCTGTATATCATCAACCTCAAAGCCATTCTTACATTCCACAACAGACTCCTTACATTGCTTAGAAAGGACCTGAGTGGTCTACTTCGACTCAGTATCCTAGTCCTCAACCCCAGTATCAACCGACTTATCCTGCTCCTAATCCCTATGATCTAAATCCTATGAGACAGAATCCCACTCGAACTGGGTGGAATGTACATACGAGCCTTATCAAAGACCTCCAATGACTTTCAATACTCAATTACCATTTCTTGCTAAGTTGGAATTACCTGATGTGTCAAAGTTGATGAATGATTCCATTCTTCATAACCCGTATTGGCCTCCGGTTCCAACCAAGATTCCTAGTGATTGTCCCAAATTTGAGGGCAAGTCTGGTGAAGACCCCCAAGCGCATGTTATGACTTACCATTTGTGGTCTTCCTCTAACTCTTGTGTTGACGATTCTGTTAGACTCTGTCTTTTCCATCAAAATCTTACTAGTGCCGCTACAAAGTGGTACATTGAGCTATCTCGTGGTGTCTTCCAAGGTTTCGATTCTTTAGCCATGGAATTCCTTATGCACTTCTAGTTACCAGTCCGTTATGAGACCGAGATGCACCTCCTCACTTCATTGAAACAAGACCGAGCTACTAATATCTCGAATCATATTCATGAGTGGCGACGTCATCATCACATGATCAAATTTTAATTACTAATCAGATTCTAACTCATTGGTTCACCACCTCCTTTGTCAATCATATTGCCAAATATATCGCTATGGGGGCATGTGTAACCGAGGAAAAAGCCATCACTTATGCCCAATACCTTGAACTTCTGTACTCTCAGTCTGGTGCTTTATATGATGCTCCCCGACTTGGAACTTATAAACCACCAGCGACTCCATCCGTCGATGGTATTATTGGTTCTGTGTCTCAGATTTCTCATAAGTCTTCGTCTTCAAACACTGGGAAGCCGAAGTTCGCTTCTTCCCATAATGTTTCTTCTTAGTCCACTTCGAATTCTGGTAAACCCGCAAAAGTTAATGTTGTTTAGGCCAATCCTATGGATAATGCTTCTAAAGGTAAGAAGAAGGGTAAAGGTAAGACCAAATTCGATACCCCGAAATAGGATTCTCAGCAACCTCGTGCTGGTGATGGTTCTCAATGAAAACCGAAGTACCCTTGTTTGATTTGTGATGATGAGCACTTCACCAAGGATTGTCCTTGATGATCCGAAGTGAGCCGCTTGCTCAAAGGCACTGAGGGAACTTTGGTCATTCTTAAAGAACATATCCCATTTCAGCAGACTCAGATGGTAGAGAAACCTCAGTCCTTTGCCCCATTTGGCTCTCAAGTGTGCATGATGAATGTTTCTGCAGCCGTTTCTATTGCTACTCAATTGAAAGATTATACTGGCTTGCGTCAGGCTACGAGAAAGGAGATCGCTGATGGTCCTCCTCCTCTGCCTATTACTGGTCCTCTTGAAATTGAAAGGCCCAATGTTGAATTTGTTGTGTGACCACCTTCCAAAGGTGTACTCCGTAAGTCTTATTATAATCCCAATGCCCATTACTCTCACCATTACAATATTGTTGAGGATTTGGCTCAGGCTCCATTTGTGATGTCCACATTAGAAGTACTTCAGATTTGTTCGTCACAGCGAAGTGCTTTATTATCTGCGATTGGTGGGATTGGTCCTGCCGATACTAGCCTTCTTGCTTTCGATGTAGAGAATTTTGTTCCACGACTTCCGCATCAGATTTTCTACGCCATTTTATACCTAACTATGCAGAAGTGGCTAGAGGATACACATGATTATTAAAGAAGGGCATCTTATTTTGTTGGGATGAGATTTCTCAAAAGTATTTTGAGGCCCTGAAGATGTTTCTTGTCAATGCTCCTCTGTTGTGTCCTCCTAACTATCACTATGATTTTATCCTTTATTTAGCCACCGCTTTCAGTATAATTGCCATGGTTCTGGTACAAGGCGATGATGACGGTAATGAGAATGTTATTTATTACTTGTCTCGTAACCTTCTCGACCCTGAGACGTGCTATGCATACATCGAGAAGTTAGCGTTAGCTGTAGTTCAAGCCATTCAATGTTTTCGTCATTACATTATTTTGCGTACAGTGACTATGATTTCCGATTGCAACCCCATGACTTATATATTGTCTTGAAAATTGCTGGGGGGAAAATAATCAAAGTGAATTTTCATCCTTCAAGAGTTTGATTTGGAATTTACTACTGCTAAGTCAAAGAAGTCACTAGTCTTTGCTGATTTGAATTTTTCCCTCCCTTCAGACTCTCATCCGTCTCGTTCTGAGGAATACATTCCAGACGATACAATTTTCTTGATTAGCACCCTCGATCTGTGGTACGGTGATATCATCTTTTATCTCTGGACTTCTCCTTTCAGATCTGAGTTGACAAAGGATGCCCGCCAATGCATCCATATTCAATCATAACCTTATCGTATAGTCGGGGATACCCTCTATCATGTCGGAGTGGATTCCATTCTACGTCGATGTTTGACCCTCGAGGAAGTTGAGAAATTCCTCAATGATTGTCATAGTGGCACCTGTGGTAGTCACATTTCTGGTTATGCCACTGGACAAAATATTCTTTGTGCTGGTTATTTCTGGCCTTCTATCTTCAAAGACTGCATTGTCGCAGTTCGTAAATGTCATGATTTCCAGGTTTATCAATGCAAGATGCATGCATTGCCTGTACCTCTTCATCCTGTCATTACCATTGGTCCCTTTGTGAAGTGGGGCATCGATTTTATGATGTGTAACCCTCAGTTGGCCGAGGGACATGCTTATATTATCGTAGCCATGGACTACTTCACCAAATGGGCCGAAGAAATGCCTACACTTGCCACTGACGGTAATACAATTGCTTAATTCATGTTCAATCACATTATTACTAGGTTTTGTGTCCCTCGAGCCATCGTTACCGATCATGGTTCCCATTTTCGACATTACAGGGTGGTCGATTTGACTTCTAAGTTGGGTCTGCATCATGACAACTCAACGCTGTACTATCCTTAGGCCAATGGCCAGGTTGAAGCCATGAAAAAAGTTCTTGTTACCATGCTTCAATGTACGATTGGGATCCATAAATCCAATTGGAATCTCATGTTATTTTCATCTCTTTGGGCATACCAAACCTCAGTTAAGAGTGTAACCAGATTCACCCCTTTTCAGTTGGTTTATGGTCTGGAAGCTACTCTTCTGATTGAATGTGAAATGCCTTCACTCAAGTTGGCTGTTGAATTATTGTCGAACACTTCACCAGGAGAAGAGCATCTCCTTTATCTCTAAAGGTTAGATGAAACCCACCACTTTGTTGCTCTAGTTATTGAAGCATAGAAAAAGCGGGTCAAAGCTCATTTTGACCAATCAGTTTCCCCTCATTCTTTTGTTGAAGGAGATCTTGTCCTCCTATATGACGAAGCTCATGATAAGCTGGGGGTAGGTAAATTTCAACCCATGTGTCATGGGCCTTACATTGTTAAAGGTGTATTGCAGAATGAGGCTTATGAGCTCATTGACTATGAAGGTAATCCTTTAGAACAACCAAGAAATGGGTTGTATCTCAAAAAGTATTATGCGTGAGTCAATCATGCATGATTTGTGTACATCAGTGTTTTTTTCATTTTTGTGCATGTTTGATTTGGTGTGCTTTGCGAGCGTTTTCCTGCTTATTTGACTCTTGCTTATTTGTACAGATGTCTATTACCCCTTATGTCGGTTTCACGGATGGTGCTTCCCGCAGTACCAAGAACTTGTCTTCAGCAGCCTGGGTAATATATGATCCCGCTGGTGAGTTGATAGAACTACAAGGTATTTTTCTAGGACAAACTACAAACAATGTCACTGAATATAATGTTGTCCTTGAACTATTAACCGAGGCAATTAATCTCGGCATACACGCATTGCTTGTAAATATAGATTCACAGCTTGTTGTTCTGCAACTCAATGGTCATTATTCAGTCAGAAACCTACACATTTTGTGATTGTATTTACATATTAGTTTGTTGGAAAGACATTTTGATTTCATCACATATCAACATATTCCTAGACAAATGAATGCATTAATTGATACAGTGGCAAACATTGTATTAGATAGACATTTGCATAATTTGTAAAATCATCATCATATGAAAAAGATCCATATAGGAAAATAGATGTATATATATATATATATATATATATATATATATCACGTGTTTGCATCAGTGTGCATCATAAATTCAAAAAATATGTGTCTTTTTGTTACATCCTAAGACACCATGTCTCTCAAGTATACATATATAAAGCCTAGGTGTCTAATCGGCGTGATGCTCATGATAGCATGTCACTGCCCGTACAACCCGCCTCAGCAAGCGGTGAATACAACTTGGCACCCCAACGGTATATATCTGGTAGGTGCGAGGAAGATTGTCGAATCGTGCATAATCTGGGACTCCATGTGTGATCCCCTCTAGGTTGCACAAGAGCTCCTCTTCCTCGTTTCCCTCGCCATGAGGATCAAAATCACGAGGAATTCACCTCGCTATCGGAGACATGCCCGCAGGTCTCTCTGTGCCGACATCTACAAATACATGGATTTAATGTCAGAACATTCATAACTAAAAAAATTATAACACTCATGAAAATCAAAAATTAGTCTTACCCAAATCTTCATCCCAGTCCTCTCCCTACGGGAGTGGGAGGTGTGGATCACCAGTAAAATATGTACCAGAGTAGGGCCAATCCTCCACAACAATCAACTGTCGATGGAGCCAATCAAAAAACTCTAGTGTCCAGGACATCTGTTGGCCGCCCCCTGCCCTTGGCATCAAACCCACCCATCGGGACATCCATGGTTCTCTCACTGGTGGTTTTGGGACTATGAACTCCTAACGCTGAAACATTGGTAGTCGTTCCAGGAAGAACGATACCAGAAAGGACCCATAACCAAATTGCTTCAATTTTCCCTTCTTGCATTTTGTTACCTAGCATTTCATGTTCATGACCTCTGCCCAGTTGTAGATGGTCGGTGTCAAGCAGTCTACAAGAAGAAGCAATTGTGTTTTTTTTGCTTCATGCGGTGCTTGCTTTCCCGCAGCTCGAGTGATGGTATGTAACACTACTTTTAGTGCTAAGTCTAGGATATTTTGGATATCAACCTTCCCACTTCATGTTCCCTTCCGTGCCCCTAGACATACCCTGTCCATCACCATGGACATACTCTCTATACAAGGCCTAGTACTGGTTAGGATTGATGCTACTCCCCTTCGCGAAAATCCTGTGATAAAGTAGATGTCAGAAGCATCAATCTCAAGTTCCTAATCTTGAAGGATGAACTTTTCCTGATCCTCATCCCATATGCTAATAAAATATTGTAGCAGCTCCGGTTGAGCATAGAGAAACGGTGTCAAGAAGAACTTCTTCAATCCACTATCTCGAGGAGCTTCCATGCATCTCTCATTCTCCATGGAAAGCTCATCTTCTTCGTTGTGTTCCCGTCCTTTCCATTCAATCACCATTTTGCCACTTTCTACCTGTAGACACATTCATATGAATAGTATTAGCCTTTTTGAAGCTTGAATTTGTGAATGGTTGGGGTATTTCACTAATATTTTTGAATAAATATGGTTTTCTCCATTGGCATGACTATTTCCCAAACAGTCGCGCCAATGGGTGCGCCCTAGTGTAGAAAATTGGGCAGTTGGCACGACTCCGTCCCTGAAACCCACGCGAACCGCCGTGCCATAATATTCACATTTCCTCTCCCATAATTAAAAATTGGAAGTTGTAGGTAGTAAGAAATGACTCAAAATGAAGGGAGAGATCTTGACTCTTACCTAGAACTGACGGATTTGAGATTGGTCTGCTGGATTGGCCGTTATCATCACCACAAGATTACACAGTAAAATGGGTAAATATTGCTCCATAAGAGGTAAAAAAGTGAAAAGTAATTATTTTTACCATTTTTGGCATTTTATGGTTTTTTACAACCCTAATTAGGTTTTTAAGGCATGTTTTTCGATTATTTTATTATATTATTTTTGAAAAATGGGTTTTACACCTATCTCTTGTGCATCAATAGGTTTTTCAGGTCATAGTGATGAAGTAACGAGTTTAATTTTATACTTTTTTGGACTCGGTAAAAACACAAAAAAGTCACTGCTGGAGTCATCTTTCAGCTCTTTTCTAACTCTTTAAAATTGAAAATATTGTCGTGACTCTTGTCGTTTTGAAATCGTTAAATGGCTGTGAAGCGACATCTACCCAGGATACGTTTACCCCTTTTTCGAGCTACGATAGATTATTTAAAAAAAAGGAATACCATAGCCTATCGTGACTAAGAGGTTCTTTCAGATATTGTTTTCTACCTTTTCGGATCTGAGAGACTATTTACGAAAAGGGTCATCATGGAGTTTTCTTTTCTACCTTCTTTTCAAACTCTCTAAACATGAAAAGATGTTGAGTTCTCCCTTTTTCAGACTCGTTAAACCCTGATGACATTGGATTTCATCACCATGACGTTCCTCGAGTTCCTCCTTCCTAGGGCTCGTAACATGTACTAGGTTGGATTTGTCCAAAGGAAAAACTTACAGCACAAGCATATGCTATCCTCTTCAAGCTTGTTTTAAAAAATAATTGGGGTACTCGCTAGCAATGGTGGGGGAAAATGGAACCAATTTTTAGTTATGTTGGTAGTATGTTGCTCTTGAACATGGCACTTTTCTGCATTCATGTCGGGTTAGGGACATCTCATTTTGTCATTTTTGCCTCCATGGGTTTAGGTAATCTCTTTTGACCTCTCATCTGCTCTTTTCCATGTCATCATGACCTCAGATCCTTTGATATCAAATACTACCAAATCGAGTGTTGTGCTGCTGATATGTTCAAGAGAAGTTTGCCTCTGCAGTTTTCAGCCTCCCTCTGATTCTCTGTTGGTCCTGTTCATCATAATATTCCTCTCTGTCATATCAATGATGTGGGAAAAATTATGGCCCACCTTCGATCATGTCACTTTCTGTCAACTTCAGCTCATTATCCTGGAGTTTGATCGAGAGACTCTATTCTGGTACCTTGGAGCCTGCATGCCTTAATGGTAGGTTTTTCACATTCGATGAAAGGTCCACATCATTGGCCTTCGATCAAGTGATTCTGTAGATGTTCAATGCCAGATCACTATCCACATTCCGTGGATTGTACCAGTTGTACCTTGAGAGCAATTTTCATTATTGGTGGTTTCTCTCATGCCTGTTAACAACTTTCATCATTGAATGGTAATTAGGTGATTTTCTTGCATGTTCAACTTCAGCTCATATATTCACATGCTTGAATTTGTACTTGTTCAGATCGAGATGGAGAGCAAGACCCTGGATTTTGTCTGATAAAATCCAGGCTATGGATTTTGGTGGATTATCATGACTTATTGCATGACTCTTTTGATCAGATGGTTGCGACCATACCTGAGTCTATTTTTTGATCCTTACTGCTAGATGGTTGTCTCCATACCTCAGATCTCAGTTTTTATATAAACTCTATTATGGATGGTTGTGCCCATACCACATGTTCATGTATAAGAGATATCAGTTGTATTCATAATTGCAGTTTTTCCGACAACGATGTTTGGTTCGAACACATTCTCATAAATAATTTCGCCCCTCCCTCTCCCTCGAACCTCATGCTTTAAGGGGCATCTATTACACATCATTTTGTGACTATCCTTGCAATCCCCATCTCGCCCATTGGGGGGTCACTTTCATGATCAATAAGTAGTGAGGTTTACATGAGAGTAATATTCCTTCTGTTGACAATTCCTAAGAAGAGACTCAAAAACCCTTGTTTTTTCCTTGGCGTGGGTAATTAGTTATGCCCTCGTGTCGAAGAGGAAGATTAAAAATGGGCCCTACGCTAGCTGGCACTCTGTCTCATTTTTCCACCCGTGCCAAGATGTTTATGGAATGTTTTTTAAAAATAGAGGTGGAGATTCCACTCCAACGACCTCGAGGATGATTCATTGGGAGTGGTTGAACTGAAAAACCATGGACTCCCTCCTTTAGGTTTATGGTTTCCACCTCTTATGGGAACTCCCTAAAGGATAGGCCTCCCTCCCACCTTTGTAGGGATCCTAACCTCCTCCTTTTCCTCTATAAAAGAAGCGATCTCTCTTAAAACAAGCTAGCTGAACTTAGAGAATTATACATATTATAGCTGAATTACTAGAGAAGATAGAAAAAAAAGGAATTATGTTGAGGAATCTTGAGTCCATGTCTTCTAAGAGAGCTTGATTCCATGCCTTCATCCCATGCAAATTCCCTGACGAGCATTTGAGACATGCTTCGACTGAACCCCACTAGAGGAGACTGCGACGTCAAAGCATTGGTTGTAACTCTTCCTTCTATTCATTTATATACATGACTACTATTTGGTTCCACCTTTGTGTTACAATGTTTGTTTAATGCAATATGTTTAGCCCTCTTTGACTAGCTAATAGTTATGAAATATATTTTATTATGTCGTATGTTGTTCTTGTTTTCTGATTCTATGTGAAGATATCCGAGCATGACTGCGAAAGGATTGTGACTTTCCGAGGCAGGAGTAAGAGGCCACCACCACTACAGCAACAACGATAGCATCGGATTCCAGGTAGGTCGATATATCGTGTCCTTTTTTCATTCAATAATTAGGAAGCAACACTTTAGCATGTCCCCTTGTTTCTACACCCACTCTAGGGCTAGAGGGATCGTCTCTCTCCGCAGAGAGGATTTACCTACTTAACATAAAGGGGAAAGGTAGCAATGCTTATGCTTAAGTGATGGGTTTAGGGTTTTTTTGGTGTAGTGTATGGTTTTGAAAGAGTGGAGAGGATATTAATGAGCATGCATCATTAATTCATTAAAACTGAAGGAAATAAACGTGAAATGATGTTCCTAAACAAAATAGATCTTTCATGAAAGAATTATGCTTATGAATATTTTAGGAAAATCACTGAAGAAAGTAATATATGGAAAGGAAACATCTATATCATTTATATGAAACTATAACAAAGAAAATACACATCACAAACTCACTGCACATGAATTCCTAGATAATAGTTGCAACTGGTCCTTTGAATTTCTGAATAAATGTCGAAGCACAAGCTACAATGGTCTCAAACCTCTGATGTCCAACCATAAAAATGACTAAGAAAGGCATACATATAGAAAAAAAACCATTTCCCCTCTCTCAAGGGTCTAATCCTTGAGTGGAGGAACTTATCACATGATCCTCTCACCTAAAACCTAAAGACTAGGGAGGTTAACAAGACTCTCCCCAAGTTATAAAACTGGATACCTTTGACCAAAAATGTCTTTAAAAGAATGTATCTACCTCATGTTTACTCTATCCAGCATAATTACATATGTTTACATTATAAAAACATAGAACGTGACTAATTACATGAGTGAGGTCAAATCTGGATCAAGTCAACTCATAAAATTGACCTTCAGGCAAAAACGCAGCGAATTCAGGAAAAAGCGCTAGGAGAAAAGAGAGCAAAATTGGGAGAAGTGCATTTTGGAGGCATTACCAAGGTCCAAATGCTGATCTAAAAGATTCCAGAGAAAATATTCCTCTTAGCTACATGATAGAGTCCTCAAGCATTGAAAATGATTGATCCTAGCCCCTCAAAATTTTATTCTCCAAGAGGTACTCCAAAAACGCATTGTGTTTTTCAAAAAGAGGGTAGAAAGGTGGGTTTTGAGTGTTTTTGGGCCTTTTCACCTAACATATCTTGCTAAAAATTTTATCCTAGGGGCTAGAAGTTATGTAAAACTCATAAGCAATCCAAAAATTAATTTTTTTTTGTCATTAGGTGGCTCCCATCAAAGGTGCAGTGTGGGCCATGCTACATTTTTGACCCTATGACTGTGTCAAAAAGAGTGAAAATTTCTAAAATCTCTTAAAATTTGCTCAAATTTTCACCAAAACTACTCCATGAATAACTAAGATGGAATTCTAAGCTATGATGGAAGCATCAACTAGCAAATCCAACTTTCCCTTCCCCTTTTCCTCCATTAGGTTTTCTTTGATTTTTTCCTCCAATTGCTTAATTTTTTTCCAAGAGACCTGATTTATATTGTAATAGTGCATGGCCATGTGTCTCTGAATGTTATTGTTCTTATTGGCCCTCTTCAAGAGCTTTTCCAAATGCCCATTCACCCTATGAAGCCAATATTCCCTGTCTTCCTCAATGTCTGCTAGTATGAGCTCATCCATTGTCATTTGTGCCTTTGGTGGAAATGTCTCTCTTTGTTGTTGAAGTACCATTTTTAGGCCTCTAGTTCTTGGCTTGTTCCTTCTAGCCTACTCTTAATGCTGATTTGAATCATCTATATAAATTATTTATTTTCCCTTTATAGCCTCATTACTAGAATCCAATTTATGTCTATTCAAAATTAGTTGATTCACCTTCAATTGCATGTTCTCCTACTCTAGGAATGAAATCATGAAGTTGGCCTTGAAAATTTTTTCCTTTAATTCTCTGATCTTATCATATTTATCCATGGTGACCTGCTATGCTTATCTATGCTCCAATTCTACCCTGTTAGTGTCAAAATGGATAGGCTCATCATCATCCAAATGTGCCTCATGCTGTGGTGATGATCTCTTTTCTACTGATGTAGGCTTGGCCCCTTCCCCAATATTTAGAGAAAACACAAGCCTCCTACCTCTCTAATATGTTTTGGTCACCTCAACCATGAATTTATTCTTCACTGAAACTCTGCTAGATGAGCCGATCTCCATTTGTTTGGATGGTGTTGATGGTGTAGTTGATGATTTAACTTGGCTAGTAGGCTGACTAACAGAAGGAAAAAAGACATGAGATTGAATGAATGTCTCCAAAATGATGTTCTTCTCTTCAAGCTGGTGCAAGTAAATGATTTTTATGAGCGCATGGTGAAAAAGGTTGGCTTGATGATCACTTTCTCTATGTTGCACCTTCTTTGCCATTTTGGGGAAGCTCTGGTAGAGGTAGTAGGGTAGGTTGAGAAGGTTTACCCCTGTGAATTGCATGAGAAACTGGACATGGTACTTGTATAATCTAGAAAATATTCCCTCACATGTAAATTACTTCACAATGACCCTCATCAATGGAGCAAACTTTTCAAGTAGTTGACCAAAAGGAAACACTTTCTTTATGGCATCTTTGTAGTGACCTTTGATGAAAGGTTTGTAGTTCTGCACATCGAAGTCTAGGCTCTTAAACAAATTTCACCATTGTTTGGTATCCCTGTAGCTATAGTTCTGGCCTTAGTTGAGATTGTGAAGCTTAACCCTACAAGCATGACCTTATCTCTCCTAAGGTTAGTGGCAAACAAGCTTGTCAACTTGGCATGATATTTGACCCTTTGAATTTGCTCACAAAACCTTAAACTCCCTACATTCTGAAAAAATTTCTTGACAAGTGAGGATGACATCAGATCATGAGTGTTGAGTGGTTAAAACCTTGAAACTTGAACTCTCTTTTTATAATTTTTCCTTTCTCCCTCCATGTTTGACAGTTTTCAAGGCTAAAAACCCTAGTGGGAAAAAATAGGGGTAGTGAGTGAACTGAAGGGATGAAGGGGTTAAAGAAGTGGAATGAGGGTAGGAAAATTTAGGGAAGTAGGTAGGGTTTCTAGGGAAATTTGGGAAGTGTAGGGGGGTGAAACAAGTGTGGGAATTTTCCTATGGAATTTTTACACAATCCAAGCCCTAGAAACTTCCCAAAATGTAGTGTGGAGCTAGGGTTTGGTTTTTGGGGCTTAGAAAATGGGAGTAGGGGAGCGCTAGGGATTTTTGGGAATTATTTTTGAGTGTGAGGGAGTGTAAAATGCAAGTGGGATATGAAATTTAGCTCGCAAATTTGAAAAATGAGGTCTCACCCACCAAAATGCAACGTGGGGAAAAATGGAGGTTTAGCACCATAAAAACAAGGAAAAGAAGTTAATAGGAGGAATTTAGGGGCCTTAACTTAATTTTTCATTGATGATGAAGACTTCAATTAGCTTGAAAAAACCTTGGACGTGATAATTTTGGATTTTGGAGAGAAAACACAATGTTGAGGTGAAAACGCGGCGTGCTTCCTGAAAGTACAACGTGGTAGCTTGGAATCACTTTCTTGGAGTGTATTTTGATTCCAGGAGTGTTGAGTGTGCCTTTGTTGGTGAGTGAGAGCTACTTGACAATAGAATGAATGAGATAAATGATCTTGATGGTCCTTTATATCTTATGGAAGTCCTTTTCTTCATTGTATTGTGGTGGTGGCTCACCATGTACTTTTCACTTTTTCTTTGAAAACTATGCATCTTTGGAAAAAATAGCACTTATTACATCATAATTTAATAAAATTACATATGAAACAAAATTTATTAAGCAAATCCATATTACTAATCCTTCATTTTCTAGATTTATTAATGAAATGACTGATTTTGGTGCCTTAAACCCTAATAACCTAATGGTGACACTGAGCTGAATGAGAACCATGTTGGCATGACAGAGATGAAAATGATGAATTTGTGATGAGTGGCATGACAGAGATGAAAATTATGAATTTGTGATGATGACTCATCCAAATGAGAGATGGAAATGACTAGCACAAATTGTTTTTTGAATGGAGTAGTAATAGACCTAGACACCACTAGCCAATGACCAAATTTGTATTTTAAGACCTACTGAAACCATACAAATTTGACTCGACGCCCTAAAAAATAAATTGAAAGAGCCTATTTGATAACTAGAGATAGGCAGAACTCACTGAGACTAACATCGGCTCCAACTTGGGATGGAAGCTCCTTGGAGGTGTCAAGAACACCATAGACCAAGTAGCTTAATCCATTGGGCATGGAGTCAAAATAAAAATACATAACTCGAAACAAAAAACCGTCTGACAAAATGAACTGAGTTTGATTGAAACAAAAACTTACTGTACTTTTAAATTAGCAGCCAATCAAGGAAACTATATGGCCTTTGTTACACAACATTTTTTCATGATCCCTGCAATCCCCATCTCGAACATTGGAGGACCATTTCAGTGACTTATGTGTATTGTCATACCTTGAAAAAAGTGTCATTGCATCCCTTGCCATGAGAAGAACATTTCCTCTATTAAATATTCCTGAACGAGGCTCTCAAAAACATATGATTTTGGGTCGGCGCTGATAGGAAGTTATGGCCTCGTGCCAATAGAGAAATTAGCACTGGGCCTCATGCCCATTGACACTCTATCTCAGTGCACTGCCCGCACTGATCTATTTTTGAAATTTTTTTGAAAATAGAAGTGAAGCTTCCATTCCCAACCACTTATTGAGCGAAGTCAGCATGGTTTTTTCGATTGAATAATGTTGAATACCTTACTTTGGCTTCTTGTTTCCTACATTTGAGAAACTCCCTAAAGTATAAGGTTCCCTTCCACCTTGTGAGGGATCCAAAAGAACCTCCTCCTCTCCTATAAATACATCCTTCTCACATAGTTGCAGCTAGCTAAACATTCCTCACTATAGCTGGTGTGAGATAGATCAGAAAGGAATCCATTGTCGAGAGAGAGAGTCTAGGCCCATTGCTTCACCAAGTCTAATTCCCTGACGAATGCTTGAGACACGTTTGACTGGACCCATCGAAAGAGGCTGCAACGTCAAGGCTATTTTGGTTGTAAATTTGTTCTCTATACTTATTAATACATGACTGATGTTTTGGTTCCCGTTTTGCATTTGATTTGTTTAATCTATTTGCAATACGTTTATTTCTCCTTGACTAATTAGATAGTTATGAATGCAAGCATGTTTTCATATGCTATTATCGTTCTCTGATATTTTTGCAGGCACCCGAGTATCACCACTGAAGGACCATGACGTGTAAAGATGAAGGTTAGGAGACTAGCGCCACAACTACGACAACTGCGTGGGAACAAAGGTAGTTCATCTATCCCAATTTATTTTCATTCATAAACTAGGGATTTGAAGGATTAGTATGTTCCCTTGTTGCTAGACTTACTCCAGGGCTAGAGGGATCGCCTCTGTCTGCAGAGGGTATTTACCTGAACAACAAGTTGGTGACCATACTGGGGATCAGTGTGTTTTTCGTCTCTCGTTGTTCGTCTATTGTTTTTATTTGTTTGACCTATATGAGTATTTTTAACCATCTTGTTCAGTCCCAGAGTGTCAGATCTGACCTCTCATCAATGTTATTTTTATTTTTTCCATGTTTTTCTATCTCGACGTTTCTTTTTCTTAAACAGTTGCACCAATTGGTGCTTGTTTCTTTTGTCACTCGTGTGCCAACCTTTGTTTAGCATGGATTACAGCTAAATAGACACGCCGAATCTTGTAGGATTAAATTTTAGCATTTTTTCTGAGTTTTGTAAGTTCTTCTTGCCTTTGGGTTGGATTTTTATCTTGCAATTGGTCCACTGGGATTTTTTTGACAATATTTTCTCGTTCTTCTTAGCTTTTTGTCACTCATATTATTAGTGGAGTATGTTTCCCTAGTGTTCTAGGTGTCTCCTTTCTTTTATTCAACTCTCTCCTCACTGAGCCTTATGAGTTGAGTTTGAGTCACATTGATCTTTTTCGTTTTAGTTCATTGATTGATTCTTTTATCTTTTCTTTCGGTTCTTCATGTCGTTGGGTTTTTGAACGAGCACTTTTATTTTATCTTGTCTCTCCATTTGTCACCTTAAGCATAGATTACATTGCTTGCTAAATCAGTTCGAAGGCCCTCTATTTTCTTGAAGGAGTGCATCTTTTTTTTGAGTGCGTTTCATGTTTGTATTGGATTTATATCTTTACTTTAGATCATTACATTCGAATTGCTCAAAAATAGTGTTCATTTTTCTTTTCAGTGTAAGAGTGCATTGTGCTTCTCATTCATCTAAAAAGACAAAACTCTCATTCTTTTGCTTAAATTTAAAATGAAAACGTTATTTTGCATTAGTAGCTTTTAGCAAACCAAGAAAGAGTTTTTCATTTTCTAATTTGGTTTTCTTAGATGCATTAGTAAAGTTCTTCTTGTGATTCAATTGATTGCTACTTTTTTATAGACTACTATCCTTCTCTTAGCCAGCATTCATTGAATGGAAATGATTTTCTTTTGCATGTAGTTGTGAATTAAGAATTACAGATCACATTCGGTAAGGCCTTGAAATCGAAACATTAATTCAAGATCAACTTTAAAATTAATACAATCAACCTAAGGAAGCATTAAAACCTAATGCACATATTTTAGAGGTATAGGCTAGTGACATTTTCTGGCGTCGTTAAACCTAGTATTTATCGTTCACCATCTAGCATTAGACAAGGCTAGCATGGAATTGTGCTCCCCATACCATCACGTATATAAAGGGAGACCCTCATAGGTTGCAATTCTTTATCGATAGGAAGCCAAGTTTGCCACCCTGTAACCGTGATACACCGAACACAACATTCGGGGAGACTTCTTGCATGTATGTTAAGTCCTTGGTCATTTCTCTTTCATTTGATCACCAAGGTGTATATTGCAGTTCATGGAAACTTGGTACACCATCCTACTTAGATTCCCTAAGTAGTCATTTTGGTCTTTTTGTGACTCCTTAAAATTGAAAAGATCATCGAGCACTTTCCTTTCATGCTCGTTCAATTTGAAAGTGACTAGGGTCACCTTTTGCTTGTGTCTCGACTCTTAAAACATGAAACAACAGTGTTTCATTTCAATGTCATAAAATAAATTGCCTTAGATCACATGCCTGTTAAAGATATTTTCTTGGCATGTTTTTAATTAGTTCCTTAGTGTTTGATATGAAAGCCTCGAATAGGCTATCTCATTTCCTTCCTGTTTTGAAACACAATCATGGTGGTGGAACCACCAGTTTCGTCATCCTCTTTCTTGCCTCCTAGTGGAGATCCTTCTCCTGAAGTTTCTTCGGAAGCATATCAACCAACTAGGTTTGTCAATTTCTGGCAATCTATCCTTCTGAGTATCTTACCTCTATCTACTCGATATCCTCTTGAAGAGCCATTTGATATCAATTGGCAACCTCAAGACGGTTGGTCTGGTTTTTGGAATGACAAATATTTCCCTCCTTTTACTTCGAAAACATATTTATTAGCCACTTCTTTACTTGCCACTACTCATTGCCTTTTTGATAATCAAATGGCTTCATATGACATGGATTCTTCGAGTCCCGTCAGTAGTGAAGAGTTTTATGTTTCTATAGGAGATCATTAGCTCCCTCCAGAGAAATTTCCTTATGTCTCAAGTCAACCTTCCTCACAATCGGTATCTCTCCCATGCAATTACCGTACTTTGGGTCAGATTATTTCAGGCATTGCATCATTGTATTAGAATCCGATATGGTCTGATACATCGACTCCCTCTAGGAGCTCAGCTATCTCGGTATCGAGGGCATCACCCTCGACTCCCATGACATCAACGATACCTCTGTTCATGTCCGACCCACTGTCTGTGTGGCTTCATCTGCACCGGTTGCTAGTATGACTCCATCATCATCAGGGTCTTATGTTGTTCGTAGGTCCATTTTTATTAATCCCATGATACCCGTTAGGCCCACCATGAGTGGATCACAACCTCATCTTGCAGGAATCCAACCTGCTAGTAGTTTGCTTATGGCTTCTACTTCCATTCCTAGCATTTTTACATTTGATGAGTATTTTTTGGTCATTCAATAACAGAATTCCGCCCTTCAGGGTTATCAATAGCTCCACACTTCTGGTAATCCCCTGCATCATTATTACGTGTACGGTAACCCCATCTATTTGCCTCCAATTGATCCCAGTCAGTTCACATACCAATAGGGACAACCTGCTAGTTCACAAGGAAAACCCTTATAGGGACAGCCTTCGATCCAATAGGGACAACCCTCTGGTTCACAAGGACAACCCTTACAGGGACAACCTTCGGTCCAACAGGGACAACCCTTCGATCCATAGGGACAACCTTATGGTCCACAAGGAAAACCCTTACAGGGACAACCTTTGGTCCAACAAGGACAACCCTATGGTCCTACTGATCAACCTCATGTTCAAGACGGTGCATCTTATGTTCCCGAGGGGGAAATATATCCACAACAGGGACAACATTTTATGCAACAGCACCCTCCTTATGTTCAGCAAGGCCAAAATTTTTTACAACAAGGACAACCCTATGGTCCTGTGCCAATTCAACCTAGTCTTCAGGGGCAACCCATCCTGTCCCAACCATCGGGCCAACCTTTTCCACAAGGGAACCTAGTGGCTCTCAACATCCAGGCCAACCTGCTCCACAGGGGCAGCCTATCCAACCTCAGTATCCAAGTAAACTTGCACCCCAAGGGTAGCCTGTTCAGTCTCAAGGCACCACTTATCTTCCTCAAGGTCAATCTTAGGTCATATATAGTGCTCCCTAAGGCGTTACTTACATTACTCAAGGTCAATCCCAGATGGTATACCATGTGCCTCAAGGCACTACGTATCTTCCTCAAGGTCAGACTCAAGTGTTGTATAATGCACCTCAAGGAACTGCTTACTTTCCACACAAAAATCCATATGTCACTGAGAAAATAACTCCATGGTATGCTCAGAATCAATATCCTGGTCCTCAACCCATGTATGGATAGAAATTTTAGCCTTATAACCCCTATGGACATAATCGTCCAGGACAAAACACATGGGGGCATAATTTCTCCCAACATGGGTGGAATCCTAATACTGGTCTTTACCAACGGCGTGAAATTCCTTTCAATCCTCAATTACCTTTCCTTGCTACGTTGGAACTACCTGATGTGTCGAAGTTGATGAACGATCATATCCTTCATAATCCATATTGGCCCCTAGTTCTAACCAAACTCTTGGCGATTATCCCAAATTTGAGGGCAATTCTAGAGAAGACCCCCAAGCGCATGTTATGATATACCACCTTTGGTGTTCCTCTAAATCTTTGGTTGACGATTCTATTCAACTCTATCTTTTCCAACAGACTCTCACTAGTGTCGCTGCCAAGTGGTACATTGAAATTTCCTGTGGCGTCTTCCAAGATTTAAACTCTTTATCCATGGAATTTCTAACGCACTTTCAGTTACTAGTTCGATATGAAACTGGGACACACCCCCTCGCATCCTTGAAGCAAGATCGAGCTACTCATATCTCTGATCATATTCATGAATGTATGTGTTATCGTCATTTGATCAAGTTTGAGATTCCTGATCAACTTATAACTGATTGGTTCACTACCTCCTTCTTTGCTCTTCTTTCTAAGGATATTGCTATGGGGGTTTGCATTACTAAGGAACAAGACATCGCTCGTGCCCAGTACCTTGATCTTTTGTACTCTCAGTCTGGCACGTTGTATGAACTCTTGCCTGATGCCCCTCGACCTGGAACTTCCAAATCACCAACAACTCCATCCTTCGACAGTATCGTAGGTTCTCTGTCTCATAATTCTTGGAAGTATTCTCCAAATATCACAAAGAAAAAATCTACTCCTTCCAATGATCCTTCTTCTCAGCCACCCCTGAAATCTAGTAAAACCGCAGAATTAAATGTCGTCCAGTTGTAATATCCCAAAAGGGAGAATGAAGTAATACTTAAACACAATATAAGAACTGCAACTAAGTAAAAAATAAATCTCAAGAAAACATCATAATTTACAGATAATTTGAGCCATTTTATTATATGGAGATGAATTAGTTACACAATGTATAAAAGGTGAGTAGATCTAGACCAAGAGATGGCCTAGAATCAACCTACAATGATGTTGCAACTAGCACTGTGTAAATGGTGAGATGACAGAAGAAATATTGTGTTGTCCCTGTTGCTACTAATATACATGAAAATGCCACAAAGGAAAATGCAGATCTAGGGAACTCAAGAGCTCTGATGATGCCAAGATTCAATATTTGGGCAATGTGATGGGTTCCCAAGATAACCCAGAAAGGATTTTCCAGATCTACAACTTTGGAAAATCACCCTCCTAGGGCTTGATCCTTTATCTACTGGGATTATAGTTCTAAAGCTAGATTTGACAAATAGATGGCTGAAATATGTCACAAAATTAGATCTAAGATTGAAGGGCTGATCCCTCCTTCAGATATACAAGCTAGAAGCTCTAGATCTAGCTTCTCAATCCTCCAATGATGATTACAGTTGCTGCAACAAAAATTCTCATAAAAACTGTACTGTAATGGAAAAAGAGGCTCTATGCCCACTAAAATATGTTTCAATAAACTCCAGGATGATGGAAATGTTGATGGCAAGGTGAGGGGATGATCCCTGAAAGGATTACTAGCTGAAATGCTAGTAACTTCCTTCCTCCTTTAGATCTGCAATATGGACAACGTAATTTTGGAGGGAATTACTGCTACTAGGAGGTCAACAACCTTTGGCCTAATGCCAAATCTGATATGAAGCTCTAGGAATTCTGATATTTAAGCCCAAGGTGATAGGAATAAACCTTCACCAGTTCTCCAGGTGAAATACTGAAGGAAACCTCCACCTTCCAAACTGATCTTCAGAAATGTACAATTTCTGAATATGGATTTTTTGCAGAAAGTAGGAAAATATATATGGCACCAATGCTTGATGTAGAATGAATTACAATACTCTTTCAAGAGATACTCAATGAAAGAGGTGGGATTCCAGACCAAGAACACCCTATGCTAAACAACATTTGCAATCTTTTCTAAATAGCCCAAGAAAGCAATGGAATGTCACATGACAATTCTGGATCTAAATAGACCTCAAAATCAATAATCAATAGCCTACCTTCATTGTTTCCTTCATCTCCTTTATATAGTTTATGAGCCTTCCCATGCCTTAGCCCTCATCTAAACTGCGTTGTGCATGTGGACATGATCCTCCATGTTTGACTGCACAGTCTCTCAAGTCATCCATCATGTCTAGGTGCAATGTACACCCTCTCCATCATGTGTGCATTTATTTCACAACATCCTCCACCACTTCATCATGAATGCTCCATGATATTCTATTTGATCTCTTCCAAGATCTTAGTTGGTTGTATCAACCTCCATAACCTATCTCATTAATGAGACATGATCTCCAATTCCATTCACATTAGTAGTGGCCCCACTACCTCATTATGTATATCTAGGCTTAATTAATCCATATTCACACATAAAAATTGGATATTTATTCATCTTGAGGATTATGGGTCCCTCCACCCTTTTATTTACTTAATTAAATAGGTTTATTAAGAACTCTAATATTCCAAATATCATGTGAAAATTTGAGAATATTACAGTCCTCCCCGGAAAAATGTTGCTTGTTCTCAAGCAACTGCAAAAGTGGATGTTATATCAAACATCCTCCCTCCAAATGGCATCCTCAAGTGGAAGGCATTCCCATCTATCACAATGTGTCATGCATGTCCAACTCCAAAGATGCCTCTCTAGAATGTCTATAATGGCCTCCAACTGAAAATTAGATACCCTTCCTCATCAATGAATCTCCAAGTGGCAACCATATCATGACCAAAATTCTCCTCTAAACATGAGATACATAAGGTGAAGTGGTTCATTCCCAAAGTGGAAAGTTCCAACTCATGAACTATCTCTCCAACCCATGATACATAGAGTAGATTACATATATTAAGGCCCTCATCATTAGCCATGTTAGCCATGTAGGAATCAAAAATCACATCATCATAGTGAAAAACAAGAAGTAGATAAATATGGGAAAACATAAAAAATGTCAAACCATATTCTCCTAATAACAACCAATGTAGCAAAGCCTTCTGCTGCCATGCTAGATCATCCTGAAAACAAGTAAGAGAGCCATACCCTCTCAAAAGAAGCCGCCGTAACAATGCTTCTTGTTTCCATGCCAAGTCATCAATGAGAATATGAGAGTCATACTATCTCAAAAGAAGCCAATGCAACAATGCCTCTTGCTGCCACACCACATCATCATTGTACCTAATGTAGTGGCCATATTCTCTCAAGAGAAGCCACCTCAATAAAGCATCTTGCTACCCCATCACATCATCATTATACCATGTACAATGACCATAATCTCCCAACAGAAGCCAACGCTGTAAGGCCTCCTGTTTCCATCCTCCAACAGTGTCATCCAATGTATGGGAAGAATTCAGCCCATACTCTCCCAATAGTAGCCATAGCAAAAAGGATTCTTGCTGCCTCCTTGCATTATCATGATGCAAGTCATGGAGCAACAATAAAGTAATGGACATGTGAAATGTCTCATCAACATAATAAAAAAAATCTCCCTTATGCCACATCATGTGAGAATTATTCTTTCTCCCTACCCCAAGTATATACATGAACATGAGATACATCCCAAACAGAAATACATGTAAATACATGAGACATATCCCAAACAAGAGTAAATACAAGCACATAAGGTATAACATGTGATGTCCAAAATCTCTTCTCAAAAACCAAAGTAACTATGCCTTTTCTTATGTATTTTACCATTGAGGCATAAGGCATGAGACAAGAAAATATGAACCTTTGGGTAGTAACCATACTCACCCAAGAGAAACTAGCGCAACCATGTTTCTTGTTGGCCTATGTCATATATCTACAAGTGGTTTGGCAACCCCTTTCTCCATACTATCAACCATTCATCCCAATGTGGATGATGGATATCGTTATACAAATACTTGGTATCCTCCCATTGTAAGACACCAATCTCCTCAAACTGATGAAGAAATTTGCACTCCATGAAATCTTGAAGTGCACCTCCAATGAGATCTTATAATGATACCTTCTTCTCATCCATGGCCTTCCAAAACCAATTAGGTTCTGGATCTACTGTAGGTAGAAGTCTCTCTTTGAGCTGTGAGATGCTCATTGAGAAAGTGTCATCAAGAAAGGAGAAAAGATTTCTCACCTCGAGATGTCTACCATTCATCATCTTATCCTCCATTGCTTCATGAGTGAAGCTACCTTCAGAATTCTCCAAGAATAATGGGGCCTCTTCATTATCACTGCTACTAAGTGACAGCGCTGTAGTTCTGCAAGGTAATAAATATGTTGTTTGAAAGCAAGGTACAATACTTATCTAATAACCAGTCATTGTACATAAGATCATGCTCATCCCATTTTCTGAAAATCCACACTTCAACTCAAAGGGTTGAATGTAGTCCATCCATGACAAACTGGGATAGCTTTTCATATCCTCCTTGTTAGATCAAGAGTCCTCTGTGCTATGATAGTTTTTTAATTCAAATCAGCATTTTTTTATAACCCTTGGTTATGCATTGTCCTTGATGGCATGTCCCCATAAGTTTCAATAAGATCTACCAAAACAACAAGTGATGAATGTGTATGCATACCTTGGATCAACTGATGTGTGGGAACCTCTTGACAGAACACAAGAGTTCCTCCAACCTGGACAATGGTGTCTCCAACTGCTGGTAAGAGCGATGGCTGCTCTTGTACCAATGTACCAGCATTGGAATCTTCCTCCTCTTCCTCATGCATCTCCTGAACCATGCATGGGAGTCTATGTGTCAAGAGCTCAAGACTATCTTGCAAGGTTTCAAGTGCCTCTTCTCTAGATGAAAGTACTTCTGTAGTTGGTGGTGAATGTAGTGACTTCTTGTCCAGAGTGACAAGAATGACATCCTCCTTTGTTTCCTTAGGAAATGTCTCTTTGTGACACATCTCTGTCTTCTTCATATAAAAATTCTTCCTCAACTTGTGAAATAAATATGAATATTTAGTCACCTTTGCATGCTTCATGTGACTAAACCACCAATCATTGGCTTCACCATAAAGATGAAGTGCTCCAATCTATACAACCTCTTTTTTAGCCACAGGATGTAGCATGAAAAATGTATCTAACTATTTCCTCCAAGCCTTAACATTGCTTGAGGAAGACCCATCAAATGTAGGCAAAAAGAATCTGTTGTGCCTCTTCCTTTTCTTGATGTTATAGGATCTTCTTTCTTCCTTGAGTTCAAATAACTCTTGGAGAGTTAGACTCCCTTTGAAAGTTCTAGACTATTCCTTGTACTCTTCACGATAAAATCTAAGAGTCTCATGAGTCTCAGGTTCTCTTCTTTCTTCGTTTCTATACCTCTCACCTTCTTCAAAGAAAGTGGGCATAGTAGGTATATGAGGAGATCTATGATTCTCCAGTTTTATTTTCTGCTGATAGGAAGTGTTGGGACCTTCCTCTTCAAATCTTCTTATTGGATCCTTCCTCTACCTTTATCCATTAATTTGATAGACCTCCTTGGAGAGATCTTGCTTGGATCTAAAGAGAGGAGTGGAAAAACTATAATCCTCCTTCATAATATATCTCATCTATTTGCTTCTTCTTTAGATGCAAAAGATGAAGTGTCCACAAGCTGATCCAAAGATCATGCTCTAATACCACTCTAATATCCCAAAAGGGAGAATGCATAATACTTAAACACAACATAAGAACTGCCACTAAGTAAACAATAAATCTCAAGAAAACATCAGAACTTACAAAGAAGTTGAGCCATTTTATTATATGGAGATGAATCAATTACACAATGTACAAAACATGAGTAGATCTAGCCCAAGAGATGGCCTAGAATCACCCTACAATGATGCTGCAACTAGCACTGTGTAGCTAGTGAGCTGATAGAAGCAATACTACGTTGTCTCTACTGCTGCTGATATACATGAAAATGCTACAAAGGAAAATTCAGATCTAGGGATCTCAAGAGCTTTGATGATGCTAAGATTCAATATCTGGCCAATGTGATGGGTTCCCAAGATAACCCCGAAAGGATTTTCCAAATCTACAGCTTTGGAAAATCACCCTCCTAGGGCTTGATACTTTATCTACTAGGATTACATATCTAAAGCTAGATCTGACAAATAGATGGTTGAAATATGTCACAAAATTAGATCTAAGCTTGAAGGGTTGATCCCTCCTTCAAATCTCCAAGCTATAAGCTCTAGATCTAGCTTCTTAGTCCTCCAATGATGATTATAGTTGTTGCAACAAAAATGCTCATAAAGATTGCGTTGTAAGGGAAAGAGAGGATCTATTCCTACTGAAATATACTGCAATAAAATCTAGGCTGATGGAAATATTGATGGCAAGGTGAGGGGATGATCCATCACAGGATTACTAGCTGAAATGCTAGCAACTTCCTTCTTCCTTTGGATCTGCAATATGGACACTGTAATTCTAGAGGGAATTACTACTGCTAGGAGGTCAATAACCTTTAGCCTAATGCCAGATCTGATATGAAGCTCTGGGAATGCTGATATTTAAGCCCAAGGTGATAAGAATAAACCTTCACCAGTTCTCTAGCTGAAATACTGAAGACAACCTCCACCTTCCAAACTGATCTTCAAAAATGTACAATTTTTAAATATGGATGTTTTGCAGAAAGTAGGAAAAGATATATGGAACCAATGCCTGATGTAGAATGAAGTACAAGACTCTTTCAAGAGCTAATCAATGAAAGAGGTGGGATTCTCGACTAGGAACACCCTGTGCTAAACAAAACTTGCAATCTTTGCTAAACAGCCCAAGAAAGAAATGGAATGTCACATGAAAATTCCGAATCTAAACAAACCTCAAAATCAATAATCAGTAACCTTCCTTAATTGTTGCCTTCATCTCCTTTATATATTTTATGAGCCTTCCCATGCCTTGGCCCTCATCTAAAATACATTGTGCATGTGGACATGATCCTCCATGTTTGACTGCGTTGTCTCTCCAAGTCATCCATCATGTCTAGGTGCAATGTACACCCTCTCCATCATGTGTGCATTAATTGCACAAAATCTTCCACCACTTCATCATGAATGCTCCATGATCTTCTGTTTGATCTCTTCCAAGATATTAGTTGACTGTATCAACCTCCATAATCTATCTCATTAATGAGACATGATCTCCAATTCCATTCACATTATTAGTGGCTCAACTACCTCATTATGTAGATCTAGGCTTAATTAATCCACATTCACACAAAAAAAGTGGATATTTATTCATCTTGAGGATTATGGGTGCCTCCAACCTTTTATTTACTTAATTAAGTAGGTTTATTAAGAACTCTAATATTCCAAATATCATGTGAAAATTTGGGAATATTACACCAGCCCAATTTGGCAGATAAAACTTCCAAGGGTGAAATGAAGGGTAAAGGTAAGGCCAAAGCCGATACCCTGAAACAAGATTCTAAGAAATCTCGTGCTGATTATGGTTCACAATGTAAACTGAAGTAACCTTGTTTAATTTGTCACGAAGAACATTACACCAAGGAATTTCCCCGATGGGTTGAGGTGAGTCAATTGCTCAAAGGCACCCAAAGCACTCCAGCTATTCTCAAATAACCATTTTCGTCATAGCAAGCCCAGTTAGTAGAGAAACCTCCATCCTCTGCCCCATTTATCTCTTAGATTCTCATGATGAATGGTACTACATCCATCTCTATTGCTACCCGATCAAAAGATTATACCGAACCACATCAGGCAGCGGGGAAGGAGATCGTTGATGGTCCTCCTCCCCTGCCTACTTCTGGCCCTCTTCATATTGAAAGGCCTAGTACTGAGCCCGTTGTATGGCCACCTTCCAAAGGTGTACTCCGTAAGGATTCTTAAAATCCTAATGCCCGTGCTGCTAATCATTGCAGTATTGTTGAGGCTTTGGCTCAGGTGCCATCTACTATGTCTGCATTAGAAGTACTTCAGATTTTTCTACCTCAATGGAAGGCTTTGTTATCTGCCATCGAAGGGGTTTATCCTGCCAGTTCAAGCCTTATCACTTTCGATTTGAAATTTTTCATCCCACGTCTCCCTCACCAGCTTGCACTAATCATCCAAGTTGGGATTAATGGAGTGACTATCCATCGAGCGATCATGGACAAGGGTGAATCTACATGCGTCATGTCATCTACCTACTGGAAACCCATCAGTTCTCCAGCTCTCAATTCATCTCCTAACACTTTAGAAGCCTTTGATTGAAGGGAATATCGCCCTCTCGGTGTTCTTGCTAGTTTTCCCATTATGTTAGAAGGGAACACAATTAGTGTTGAGGTTGAAGTTGTTGACGCCAAGCTCAATTATAACATTATCCTCGTTCGCAGTTGGACTCGCGCCATGCTGTGCATTCCATCCGCTATCTTTCATGTTCTTCGATTTCCGCACAAAGGAATGATCATCACTGTTGATCAGTTGACCTTTTTCACTTCTTCGTCTTTTAAGAGCAACATCCCATATGTAGATCGTATTCCTATGCCTTATGAGAGCGTAGGGCCAGGTATTTTCAAAGATCTTGCCCTCATGGGTCTTTTTCCTCTTCCTCCACCCAACACTGCTCAGGTTAACATGATCTCCAGGTCTTCTAATCCATGGATCATCCCTTTTCCCGATCAGATTGATTTGTTTCAAGATTCGATGCCATTATGTCCAATCGATATTGATTATTGTGAACTTATTTCAACTTCAAATCCTCCACCCTCTAATCATGCTCCTTTGAGTATGTCTCTTGACACTTATTCTCAATCCCGTTGGCTCGGCGATTCAGATTCGCTCAATTCCTTAAAAGAGATATTTCCCTCCGATGAGGCCATCGTAGAAGCTATGTCTCTTGAGGATCCTCCTTGGGAAGATAGTCATCATCGTTCTTCATTCATGCTTGGCCTTGGAGCCATGTCTACTTGTCTCGAGAGGTTCACTTCTCAATTTCCTTCTCATCCGCTTCAAACACCCATCCTGACACATTAAGTCTTTGTAGAAGGTAACTAGGAAACATCACACAAATTATGCCTATCGACATCTCTGTTAAACTGGGGGTTGTCAAGAACATCCATATTGGGGTGACATGTTCTCTCAATGAGATCGAGATCTATACTAGTCTCTTATGTGAGTTTCATGACCTTTTCTCTTGGTCTTATGAATAAATTCCTAGCATCGATCCAAGTATAGTGGTGCATGATATTCCTACCCATCCCGGTGCAAAGCCTATTCACTAGTGTCTTCGTCCTGTGCACCCTAGAAAGGCGGCCGCTATTAAAGGAGAAGTTGAAAAGCTTCTTAGCGCTGGTTTTATTTATCTGATTCCCTTGACAGAATGGGTTTCCAATATTGTTCCTATGGATAAGAAACATGGTACTATTCTGGTCTATGTAGATTACCGTGACATCAACCGTGCTTGCCCTAACGATAATTATCCCACTCCTTTTATTGATAAAATCATTGATGACTGTGCTGGGAGTGAGATATTTTCCCTTATGGATGGTTTTCTGGGTACAACCAGATTAATATTTTTTCGGCCGATCAACACAAGACCACCTTTATCTATCCTTGGGGTAATTTCGCCTATAAGAATCTCCCTTTTGGTCTTAAAAATGTTGGGGCTACATTTCAAAGAAAAATGTCATATGCCTTCCATGATATCAAGTGCATTTTTCAATCTTACCTGGATGACCTTCCGATTCATTCGGCTAAGCATAAAGACCACCCTGATCATCTCTGTAAAATATTTCTTCGTTGTTGATGCTATAACATTCGGCTCAATCTGCATAAGTTTTTTTTCTACGTTGACTCTAGTAGACTCTTAGGGTTTATCGTCTCTAAAGATAGAATTCTTATTGATCCCCTCAAATTTGAAGCTATCGTTAATCTCCCCTCTCCTTCCTCCTTACATCAACTACAGAGTCTGCAAAGGAAAGCTAGCTTCCTACGTTGTTTTATACCAAACTATGTTGAAGTGGCCAAAGGATTTATGCAATTACTTAAGAAAGATGTCTCGTTCCTCTGGGATTAGATCACCCAAAAATCCTTTGATGCACTGAAGACATTGCCGATCAATGATTCTCTATTGCGTCCTCCCAATTATCATCGCTATTACTCCCTCTATTTGGCTCCCATGTTTAGTACGATTTCCATGGTTCTGGTACAAGACGACGATGATGGTGATGAGCATGTCATTTACTATCAAAGTCGCAATCTTCTTGATACTGAAACATGTTATGCACATGTCGAGAATTTGGCGTTGGCTGCTATTCAAGTCGTTCAACGTTTTTGTCACTATATTCTATTGCACACAGTGACCGTGATTTCTAATTGCAACCCTATGACTTACATATTAACTCGTAAATTTCTGGGGGGAAAATACACAAAGTGGTTTTTTATCCTCCAAGAGTTCAATTTGGAGTTGACTACTGCCAAATCAAAGAAGTCATTGGTTTTTGCTGATTTGATTTGCTCTCTCCCTTCTGATTCTGCTCCATCTAGTTCTGAGGAACGCATTCTAGATGACACAATTTTTCTTATTAGCACCCTATATCCTTGGTACAGTGATATCATTATATATCTTCAGAATTCCACCTTTCAATCTGATTTGATGAAGGATTCTCATCGATGCATCCACCATCATTCACAACCTTATCGCATAGTGAGAGATACTCTCTACCGCATCGGAACTGATTCCATTTTCCACTGGTTTTTGACTTCCGAGGAGGTTGAAAAGTTCCTTAATGATTGCCACAGTGGCACCTATGGCGGTCACATTTATAGATATGCTACTGCACAGAAGATTCTTCATGTTGGTTATTTATGGCCCACCATTTTGAAGGACTGCATTGTTGTTGTCCATAAGTTTCATGATTTCTAGGTTTATCAGCACAAGATGCACGCGCCACCCACACACCTTCATCCTGTCATTACCATTGGTCCCTTTGTGAAGTGGGGCATCCATTTTATGACGTGTAACCCTCACTTGGAGGGGGGTATGCTTATATCATCATAGCTGTTGACTACTTCACTAAATGGGTCGAAGTAATGACTACACTTATAGCTGACGGTAAGACAACCACACAAGTTATATTCAATCATGTCATTACTAGGTTTGGCGTCCCTCAAGCCATTGTTACCGATCATGGTTCTCATTTTCGTCATTAAATTATAGCTTAGTTGAATTCTAAGTTGGGTTTGCGTCACGATAGCTCAACACCAAACTACCCTCAGGCCAATAGCCAGGTTGAATATATGAACCAAGTTCTAGTCACTATGCTTCAACGTACGATTGGGATGCACAAGTCAAACTAGAATCTCATGTTTTTTTCAGCTCTCTAGGCTTACCGAAACTCAGTGAAGGATGTGACCAGATTCACTCCATTCCAGCTTGTCTATGGTCTGGAAGCTACCCTTCCGATTGAATGTGAAATCCCTTCTCCCAAAATAGTTGTTGAATTGTTGCCTAATACTTCGCCAGAAGAAGAGCATCTTATATATTTAGAGAGGCTTAATGGGACTCACTACTTTGCTGCTCTTGTCATAGAAGCACAAAAAAGTGGGTCAAATCTCATTTTGACTAGTAGTTTTCCCCTCGTTCCTTTATAGAAGGATACCTCGTCCTCCTATATGACCAAGATCACGATAAGCTAGGGGCAGGAAAATTCCAACCCATGTAGCATGGGCCCTATATTGTTAAGTTCATTTTGCAGAATGGGGCTTATGAGCTAATTGATTATGAAGGTTATCCTTTGAAATAGCCCAGAAATGGGATGTATCTCAAAAATTAATATGCATGAGTCTTTCATGCATGTTTCTTTTGTACATAGTTGTTTTTCCTTTTTTTACATTTTTGGCTTGGTGTGCTTTAAAAGCAGTTTTTACTGCTTATTGTGTCGTTGCTTATTGTGCAAATGTCTATTACTCCTTTTGTTGGTTTCATGGATGGTGCCTCCCGCGGTACCCAGAATCTGTCTTCTGTAGCCTAGGTGATTTATAATCCTAATGGTGAGCTGATAAAACTTCAAGGTATTTGTCTAGGATGAACCACAAACAATGTCATTGAATATAGTGTTGTCATTGAACTATTGACCAAGGCCATTCCTCTCGACATTCATGCATTGATTGTTAACCTAGACTAACAGCTTATTGTTCTTCAACTTAATGGGCATTATTCTGTTAGAAATACTCAAATATTAAGGTTGTAATTTCATGTTCATTTACTAGAAAGACATTTTTATTACATCACATATCAACATATTCCTAGACGAATGAATGAGTTAACTGATATAGTAGCCAATATTGCAATAGATAGACATTTGTGTAATTTGTAAAAGCATCATCATCACATGATAAGATTCATACAGGAAAATAGATGTATATATATATATATATATATATATATATATATATATATATCGAGTGTTTGCATCCACGTGCATCATAAGTTCAAAAAATATGTATGTTTTGGTTACATCCTGAGACATCATGTCTCTCAAAAATTATGCGGAAATAAAAACCTAGGTGTCCAGTCAGCGTGATGCTCATGGTAGCATGTCAGTTCCCATATGATCCGCCTTAATAAGCGATGAACACATTTCGACACCCCTGCAGTGTGTGTCTGGCACGCGCGAGGAACATCATAAAATATCGAATAGTCAAGGATCCCACTGGAGAGTCCCTCTAGGTTGCGTATGATTTCCTCCTCCTTGCTTCCCTCACCATGAGGGGCCACATCAAAATCACAAGGAATCCTCTGTGCTATTGGAGACATTCTTGTAGGTCTTTCTGGGTTAACATATACAAATACATGGATTAACATCATAACATACATAATAAAAAAATCATAATACTCATCAAAGTCAAAAAATGAGTCTTACCTAATGCTTCATAACAATCCTCCCCCGCTGGGAGTGGGAGATCCACATCACTGGTAAATTCTATGCCAGAGTAGGGCTAGTCCTCCACGACAATCAGTTGTTGGTGGAGCCACTCAAAGAAATTTGGTCTCCACGACATCTCTTGACCGCCTCTTGATATTGGCATCAAAGCCTCCCAATATAATATATGTGGCTCTTGGGCTGGTGGTGTAGGAACTATCACTTCCTGATGTTGGAAAATTTTTAATCGTTCCAAGATGAATGGTACCAAGATGGATACATAGCCGAATTGTTTCAACTTACAATTCTTGCATTTTGTCAACTAGTGTTTCATATTGATCGTTATCGCCTCTACCCAGTTGTAGAGATTTGGTGCCATGCAATATACTACAATAAGTAGTTGTGTTTCTGTGGTCTCATGTGGAGCCTGAAGTCCAATAGCTCATGTGATGGTGTGAAACACTACTTTTAGTGCCAAATCTAGAATGTTGTGGATATCCACCTTCCCGCTTTTCGATCATTTCCTAGCCCCTCAGCACATTTTATCAATGACCATGCTCATGTTTTCCATTGTGGGCTAGGTACCTGTCAAGATTAGTACTTCCCCCCTCCGTGACAATCCAGATATGAAGTAAACATTTGAGACCTCAATCTCTAGTTCTTGATTGGGAATTATGAATGTTTCCTGATAAATGTCCAATACACTGATCAAATACTGTAATAGCTCCGGTTGAGCTCGGAGACATGGTGACATGAAGAAATTTTTAAGCCTGCAGTCCCTAAGAACGTCCATGCATATTACATTGCCTAAGGCTTACTCCTTCACTATGTTCTCTTTCCTTCCATTTGATCACCATTTTGCTCTTTCGCACCCGAAAAAACATCAATGGGGTCATCATTAGTCAAATCATTTGCTATTTGAGTGTTTAAAATGGGCTATCTTGTTTAATTCTAAGCCAAAATTTGTGGCCACAGTTGGCGCGCTCCATTTTAATTCAAGGCAGGTTGGCGCGAGTTCATGCCCAAAACCCACGCTAACCGCCACACCCTAATTTACACAAAACCCCCTCCACATATCTAAAAAATGGGTTGTAGAGAATGAAAATTATATCAAAATGCAGGCAAGGATATGAGTTCTTACCTGGAAAAGACAGATTCATGATTGGCCTTCTGGATTTTCTACTATCAGCTCCACAAAATCACAGTGGGAAAGGGTAAAAAGTGCTCACAAGAGGTAAAAGTGAAAGTAATTTATTTTTACCATTTTTGGCATTTTATAAAATTTTCAGAAGCCTAATTAGGTTTTTTTATCATATTTTTGGATTATTTTTCTTCGAAAAATGGATTTTACACATGTCTCTTGTGTAGCGACAGGTCCTCAACGTGACGACGATGAAGTGACGAGTTGTATTTTATACTTTTTCGGACTCAGTAAAAACACCAAAAAGTCACCCTTGGAGTCATCTTTCAGCTCTTTTCTGACTCGTAAAAATTGAAAATATTGTCAAGACCCTTGTCATTTTGAACTCGTTAAAAGGCTGCGAAACGATATCTACCAAGTATACGTTTACCCCTTTTTCGGGTTGGGATGGATTATTTACCTTTTCGACATAGTTTTCTACCTTTTCGGATCTGTGAGACTACCTATGAAAAGGGACCTTCTGGATTTTTCTTTTCTGCTTCTTTTCAAACTCTCTAAACATGAAAAGATGTCAAGTTATTCCTTTGTCGGACTCGTTAAAACTTAAATTACATCGGAAGCCGTCACCATGATGTAACCTCCTTCCTCCTTCCCAGGGCTTGTAAAATGTACTAGGATCGATTTTTCTGAAGGAAAAACTTGCATGAAAATCACATGTTATCCCCTTAAAGCTTGTTTCCAAAAATAATTGGGGTATTTTCCAGCATGGTGGGGGAAAATGGAACCAGTTCTCAGTCGTGTCAGCAGTATGTCGCTCTTGAACATGACACTCACCTGCATTTGTGTCGGGTTGGGGATATCCCATTTCATCATTTTTTGTCTCCATGGGTTTGGGTACTCTGTTTTGACCTCTCACATCCTCTTTTCTGCATCATCATGACCTCAGATCCATTGATGTCAAATATTTCCAAATTCCGGAGTTGTGTCACCGATATGTTCAAGAGAAGCTTCCTTTTACAGTTTTCAACCTCTAATCCTCTTTTCGTTCATGATTCACTATCACCTTATTCCTTTATCTCATGTAGATAATGTGGGAAAAATTATGGCCCTCCTTCGACCAAGTCACTTCCTGTTGACTTCAACTCATTATCCAGGAAGTTGATCTAGAGACTCCCTTCCGGTACCTTGGAGCTTGCATGCCTCAATGGCAAGTTCTTTTCATTTGACGACAGGTCCTCACCATTGGCCTTCGATCTAGTGATTCCATGCATGTTCGATGCCATATTATTGTTCACATTCTGTGGATTGTACTTGTTGTACCTTGAGAGCCATTTTCATTATGGGTGGTTTCTCTCTTCCATGTTAAAAACTTTCATCATTGGTTGCTAATCAGGTGAATTTCATGCATGTTCAACTTTAGCTCACTTATTTGCATGCTTTAATTTGTACTTGTTCAGGTTGACATGGAGCGCAAGACTATAGCTTTTGTCTGATAAAATCCAGGCTACGAGATATTTTGGTTTATCATGACTATATGCATGACTCTTTTGATTGGATGGCTACGACCATACCTAAGTCTATTTCGTGATCCTTCTTATTGGATGGCTGCGTCCATACCTTGGATCTCATTTTTTATATGTACTCTATTATGGATGGTTGCGCCCATGCCACATATTCATGTATTATAGATATCATTTATACTTGTATTTGTAGGTCTTGTAACGATAGTGTTTGGTTTGAAAAAGTTCTCATAAAACATTTCACTCCTCCTGCTCTCTTGTACCTCATTATTTAGGGGGCATCTATTACAAAACATTTTTTCACTGTCCCTGCAATCCCCATCCCTAAAATTAGAGGACCATTTCAGTGACTTATTTGTATTGTCATACCTTGAAAAAAGTATCATTGGATCCCTTTCAATGAGAAGAACATTTCCTCTATTGACTATTCCTAGAGCAGGATCTTAAAAAAATGTCATTTTGGGTTAGCGCTGGTAGGCAGTTATGGCCTCACGTCCATAAAGAAATTAGCACTAGGCCTCACGCCCATTAGCGCTCTGTCTCAGTGGACTGCCCACGGCGAGATTTTTTTGGAAATTTTTTTAAAATAGAAGTGAAGTTTCCATTCCCAACCACTTCGTAAGCGGAGTCAGCATGGTTTGTTCGACTGAATAACATTGAAGACCTTCCTTTGGATTCTTGTTTCCTACATTTGAGCAAATCCCCAAAGGATAAGGTCTCCCTTACACCTTATGAGGGATCCCAAACCACCACCTCCTCTCCTATAAATACATCCTTATCACATAGTTGCAGTTAGCTGAAAAATCCTTACTATAGCTAGTGTGAGATAGAGCATAAATGAATCCATTGTCGAGAGATATACTCTAGGCCCATTGCTTCTCCAATTCCAATTACCCGACGAATGCTTGAGATGCATTTGACTAGACCCGTTGAAGGAGGCTACAACATCAAGTCTCTTTTGATTATAAACTTCTTCTCTCTACTTCTTAATACATGACTGATGTTTTGGTTCCCGTTTTGCGTTTGATGTGTTTAATATGTTTTCAATACATTTAGTTCTCATTGAACAATTAAATAGTTATGAATGCAATTATTTTTTCGTATGCTGTTATTGTTCTTTGATCTTTGTGAAGGCACCCGAGTATCACTACTGAAGGATCATGATGTGTAAAGACGAAGGTAAGGAGACTACCACCACAGCTACGAAAGCTGCGTGGGAAGAAATGTAGGTCATCTATCCCAACTCAGTTTCATTCATAAACTAGGAATCCAAAGGATTAGTATGTTCCCTTGTTTCTAGAACCACTCCAAGGCTAGAGGGATTGTCTTTGTTCGTAGAGGGTATTTACCTGCACAACAGCCTTCACTTCGGGCTCTAAGCTTCGATGATCAACTCCTTCACACTTTGAAAAGTAAAATAATATGTATAATGGTAGTGATAAATTTCAGAAATATGATCAAAACATGTAGTGATTGAGAATACTACCATTGAGTGGTCCTCCTTCAGAATATTTCCCATTCATTTCCTCGAACAAGTAGGCATGGTTTCCTCGTGAAGCTGAAATCTTGTACGGTCCTTTCCATAAATTGTCGAACTTACCATGCTTTCCTTTATCTTCATTTCAAGCATCCCAATGGAGGACCATGTCACCAATGCTGAATTCATCTGCCTTTGTCTTGCGATCATACACTTTCTTGATTATTTATTTAAGCTTGGAAGTGTTTTGAAACACCTCCTCCCTGGTCTGTTGCAAATGGATCATTTTATTTATCTGTCGTTGAACATCATTTGGTTCGCTACCCATTTCCTACAACATATTCATGACTGGAACAATGAGAGAAGTAGGAAATACTATATCAACCCCATACACTAATTCAAAAGGTGACATGCCTATGGAATTCTTATTACTTACTCTATCTACCCACAAGGCATTGATGAGTTTCTTATTCCAATTTTTCCTTTTTACCTCCAACATCTTCTTGATAATGTTGACCAAGGACTCATTTGAATATTCAACCAAACTATTACCTTTTGGGTATTATGCATTCGAATGACCCAATGTAATATTGTACTTCTGAAAAAATTCCACCATATTTTTGGATTTGAATGCACCTGCATTATCCATGATGATCTTATGTCGAAAACCAAATCTAGACAAGATATTAGATTCCAAAAATTAAATGATAACCAAATCAGTTACTTTTCTAGTTTGGATTGCCTCAATCCAATTCATAAAATAATTTGTAGCCGTTAGAATCCACTTGTGTTGGGTAGATGATGAAGGATTGATATCACCTATGAAATCAAGACCCCATTGCTGGAATGGTGCTTGGACTGATATGGGTTGCAAAGGCAGCGGTAACAAATTCCTCTTTCCTTGGAAAGTTTGACATTCATGGCAGCTCATCATGGTCTTGTACACATCAACAAAAAGAGTGGGCCAATAGAAACCAATCCTTAATACTTTGTTCGTTGTGGTCTTCCAATATAAATGACTGCCACAATCAGCCTTTTGGAAATCACTCATCACTTCCTTCGCTTCACTTTCGATGAGACAATTCAGCAAGACACCTCCCAGGTCTTTCCAATACAACAAACTGTCTAAAATACAATACTTCACAGCTTTTAATTTCAATGATCTACCTCTAATTTTAGACACACCCGCTAGGGGATCTAAATGTTGTAGAAAATAAACTATATTAGCATACCAAGGTGATGAAATAAAAATTTGTGATACTTGTGTCATCGAATCATCAACTTCTTCATCTGAAAGTGAAAAAATCAAATTTATATCCAGCGCATGTAGATTTTATTCCGCCATTAGCTTTTCCAAACCCTGCCCATTGATCAAATTTTTCGGCTTGATTTCCAAATCATAATCAAGCATTGATGCAATCCATTTCCCTCACCTCCCTTCTGGATCTGTTTGCATCAGCACATATTTTACAGCTGCATTTGGAACATAGGTTAGGATGTGAGAATGTAAAATGTATACCCAGAAGTCCTTTAGCACTTTCGCCAAGGCCAAAGCTTGCTTCTCAATTATGTTATATGTTAGTGCTACATTTCTTATGGTTTGGATGAAAAAAGTAATTGGATGCTCTATCTTGGAATATTTTTTCTTACAGTAGTATGACAACCAATGAGTGCTTAGAAGTGAATGAAAAGACTATGAAATATAAAGTATAATCAGGGTTGATCAATGTGGGAGCACATGTTAAAGATTTTTTTTGTAAATTAAATGACTTATTCACATTTTCTGACCGTCTTATCTCGCTGTCCTTCTTCAGCACATTGGTCATATCTCTAAGGTGCTCAGTGAGATTAGGGATGAATCTCCTCAGAAAGTTTATCTTTCCATTGAAAGACTGGATCTCCTTCTTATTCTGTGGGAAATATAATTGTTGAATTTCTTCGATCCCAGAGGGATCAATCTAAATACAATCCTTTGAAATAATGTTCCCAAGTAATTTAACTTCCTCCATGTAAAATAAACTTTTCTTTGGATTAAGTGACATGCCAAATTTTCTACATTTCTAAAATACTATCCTTAAATGGTGCAAGTGTTCATCGTCTGATTGTGAAAAGACGCTGACATCATCAAGGTAGACTACAAGAAATACATCCTTCTCATACGAGAAAGCGATGTCCATCACTTGCTGACAAGTAGCCCCAACATTCTTGATCCCAAATGGAATTTTGGTGTACATGAAGGTACTCCATGGCATGGTGAATTCTGTCTTCTCTTGGTCGACTACATGCACCAAGATCTGGTTGTATCCTTAATATCCATCAGGAAGTGACAACATTTAAGCTCCAACAACCCTCTGCAAGATGTGGTGCATCTTTCAAAAAGGATAATTGTCCTTTAATGACACCTTGTTGATATTTATAAAATCTATGCAGAGACAAATATCTCCTGTATTCTTTATAACTGGCACAATATTAGAAATCCAATCCAAAAATAAAATAGGAACTATGATACCAGCCTTGTAAAGTTTATTTACCTCCTTTTCAATCGATGGCAACAACTTGGGATTGATTCTCCTCAAGTTCTGGTGGAAATGATTTTGGTCCGGCTTGATTAGGACAGTGTGATGGATGATATCTTTGTTGTACACCTTTCGATCAAATATTCCCAAGAAAACACATCAGAAAATTCTTTCTATAGAGATGTATATATACCTTTCAACTCAGGGGACAAGGATCTTCATATCTTAACCATCTTGGGTTTTTCCATTGTAACAATGTTCACATCTTCGACACATGTTTCTGTGGGAACCATCGTTGGATTTTTGGCCACATAATCATGATAAAAAAACTGTTTGAAAGGAACTAACACTCGTGGAATATTTTTTTCTTCAACAACAACACCTCAAATTTAGCAGCCTCAATTACCTGATCATATTCATTGTACACTTCATCAATGTGTGAGTTAATAAACTCCTCTACCATCTGCAGAAAGTTATTAATATATTTTTCATCTCAAAATAATTACCAATATATGATATTTTTAGGGAAAATTGGGTGATGCTTCACATGCATTTCAATTTTTTTATTAGAATGAATGGGAATCTTAAAATTTCTAGCCGATGTGGCAAGTGAATCAGCCAGAAATTTTGACTCCTAGGAATCAAAGACAATGTATATTCTAGAAAAATTTTCAAAAAATAAAGAACAAAATTACAATAAGCTCTCATCCTAGGATGTTTGGCCTGATACTCCCATTTTACCTGGTTTATCACCAACTCTGAGTCACCATATACTGTTATTCTTTTCCAGCCTAGCCTTTTTAAAATCTAGAGACCGGTGATCAAGGCCTCATATTCTGCTTCATTTTTATAGAAATCAAAGGCTATATTGTAAGAACATAATTTTACATTCCTTGGTACTTTTGATGATTGATGTATAGATCTATGGATCTAGATTCTGATGCCGGCTCCATCTTTTCCCAAAGCACCATCGAAATCCATGGTCTAAAGACCTTCCTCATCATCGGGAAACTCAAATTCTGTGGGTTGAACTTCTTCTTCTTTCTGATTGGCTGTCTCAATATTATATTTACCTTTCTCTAATTCAACTGATCCCTGATGTGACTCTTCTATCTTATGCTCTGAAGTTCTTGTCTGCAAGTTTTCTGAATTTTTAATTCTTTTTTTCTTCTTTCAAGACTGCTTGTACACTATTTGTTAATTCTGAAATTTCTTCACCTTCTACACGCTGAATATATAAATAATTTGTACCACTATCATTATACAATATAAATGATTCTAAATAAATATGTACAGAGTGTATTGGGTGATTCTTAGGCATATCCTTACTAGTGATCATGTACTTCATTTTCACCTCTCGGTATAGCTTCCTAAGATGGCCAAATACCGGGATTGTTTCATATGAAAAATCAAGTTGTAAAGTACCTCTCAGTTTGGTTCCCCAAGATCGTGAAAGAAACATTCCATACCTTGGAGGTATGTCAGTAACCACAACATCCATCAACACATTTTTAGCAGGAATTTGATCCAAAGAAACAACTAAGTCTTTGATAAGACCGAGGCAACAAACTTTACAGGAATCAAAGGAGTAGAGGTCATGATATGGTCGGGTTATGTCCAGCCCCAACTTATCCATGATATATTTTTGCATTAAATTATGCAAAACCCTGGAATCCAACATGGCATTATGGAGAATATAATCATGGACCCTCAAACTAAGATAAAAGGGAGGGAATTCACTATCTTCAAGGTTTCCATCTATGGCTAGACCAAAAGGAAGTTCAGGATGTTCATCACTAACATTGGCCATCTCTGACATGTGGTATAATTTCAACATCTTGGAAATTTTAGATTTATATCTATCATTATTAACAAGCTTAGTGACAGGAATAAACACCTTTAACTTAGAAATTTCACTCTCTAAGCTAAAAAAGTTAGATTGTTTTTCTACCTCTCTCATGATGTTATCCCGCTTTTCAGGTTGCTCTTTTGATGGAATTTCCTTCATTTTCACTTTTTTATCCTTCTTTGATGTACATTTATATGCCTCACTATTATTGCTTTGATTTATGGTAGCAGGATCCTTCTCCTTGTTTTGACTAGGTTGAGGAGTTTTTTTGGGCTGAGTATATTTTTGCTGAGTTGTCCTCTTTTGAGTTGGAGTGATAGGAACATATCGGTTTCTCAACGTGTATTGTCTCTGCTGTGAACTGAGAGAATTTAGATACCCCCTTTGATATTCATCGGATTGGACTGCCAACCGATCATCATTTGCAAGCACAAGTTCATGATCATCTAGCACATATGTTTCTTTGATATAATCATCATCCTCTGTAAGATAAATAGGTCCTTGATATTTTGAAAAGAGAAGATTCTCTTCAATAATATCATCATCATCTTTTGGTGCTTGAGCATAGTTCTGTTGTAATGGAGTCTATATTTTTTGTTGATCTTGCTAATCTGGAGCTCTCTATTCCCTCTGCTTTATCCTAGACTGTGGTTGCTATTGTTGTCCTCAGAAGTTAGGATTCCAAGCTTGATTATCTTGCTTCCTTTTTGAAATTGAAATTATTTCTACCATCTTCTCTACAGTTCATATCAAACTATCCAAATTTTCTTCTAATGAAATTGATGGCTTTTCTTTTATTGTGACTCTCTTTTCCAATTTAAACTTTGAGTTCTTGATCAGAAGATCAGCTTCAACACTGAATGAATTTTTTTTCATCTCCTCCAATGAGGTAGGATTCCTTTCTCTAAGCTGATATTCCATGTCTGGGTCAAAGGCATCTGAATAGTGCAACAAGGCCAAATCAGGTGGAGGGTTGATATTAATGGGAATGGAGTTGTATACCTTATTGAATTGGGTGGTATACTCTTGGACTGACTCATTAGGCTGACTCTTCATTGAATTATACTCGGCCAAAATTTGAAGTGGGTTTTTCTTTTCCTCCCACTTGGCGAGGAAAATATATTTCAACTGCTACGAATTCTGCACTAAACCAACTGCCAAAGCTCTGGACCATTTCTTTACTTCTCCTGAGAATCTTTGAGCAAGGATTCTCATCTTAGCATCATTTTTTTCTACTTATTATAAATAAATGAAATATGTAATCTTTTCAATGTGCTTCCTCATAGTAACATCAATGGTTCCATCAAGGAGAGGAATTATTTGTCCATAATTATGTGGTAAATCAGTGAGCTGACCTGGAAGAACCAATGGAGAAAATCTATCCATGGTATGTCGAAAAGTCAATAAGAAATGTGTGTCTAATTTAATTTTCCCTTAATTAAATTGGAAAATAAAATGCAATCTTATCTCATAATCACTTGTAATAGTTAACTGAGTGTGATAAACTCAGTTAGCTCATGAATTTCAAGTTGAGGGTGGTTGGTGAGGCATGCAGAGTGATTCTATTAGTTATGAAGTTTGAGTTGCAGTTAGTGCATTAGTTTAATGCATGAGAAATCAGTTAACTCAATTAATTGAGTTAAAGTCAGTTGAACTAGCTGTAACTGTTTGTTGTGCTAATGAGAGATCAAGTGAATTAAATCAGATTTAATTTAGATGCAGTGATATGTCATGCAATTGATGATTTACGATTAATATTTGCATTCATGTTAGTTCCAGTAGAGGCCCAGTTGATACAAAGGTTAAAGGGACGTTAATTATTAGTTGTATCAATAGTAGGCTGCCCACATGTAGTAAGACAACCATAGGATTGCCCATGAGCATTATGCAATTTTGGAAGGCTGAATTTCCTAAAGAATAGAAATTGCATTCCACATGAATTGTGCAAGGCAGGGAGGCTAAGTAGATGTTGAAATTTGGCTAAGTTTTGGTCGATTTTGTCCGGATCAATGTGAGACAGTTGTGAGAGTGCAGGAAACTCTTGTGAGAAGAGTGCATTTTAATTGTTTCATGATTCCTTGGTGAATATATAATAGAATATAGAGGGGTTTTGAGCAGTAATATTTCCTTGGGAAAATATCTGTGTTGTGATTTGATTTGATTCTTTCTTTACATTTTGTGATTGGCGATCGTGTTTATTTTCCGCAATTGATTTTTAGAAGGATTCAATATCTTTCTTTAGTAGATCACATGATCAAATTGAATCCATTAATATAAATATTGTTTTTATAATTTATACATGGTATTAGAGCACAAGAAATCACTATAGTGGAGAATAAATTGAGTTTGTGACTGAATAACATTCGAATTTGCAAAATTATTCTTTGGTGCGATAGGCGGATCAGGATTAAGATGGCTTTCAATGGCTTGATATTTGAGTATGCACTCGAGGGAAATTCCAATTATATTGCGTGGAAAGACAGGATGGAGGAAATTCTGGAGGACAATGGGTTGAAAGAATTCATTGATAATGACATTCCCAAAACCGCTGCAGCAAATGTCGTGCTTCTTGATGCTTGGAAATTGAAGGTTGCAAAGGTGAGAATGATCTTACTGGAGGTAGTACGGGACCACATTGTCTCAAGTCCCCATGGAAAAGTGACTCCATATTCAATGTGGAAGGCTTTGATAGATATGTTTCAGAGTAGTAGTGACCACATAAATTTGGCACTAAAATACAAGCTTAGGAAAATCAAAATGGAGAAACACGACACTATTCTGAAATATCTAACCAAGTTTGTCCAATGTCAAGATGAGATTTGGAGCATCGGAATTACTAATGTGGATGGTGACTTGGTGAGCTTAGCTCTTCTAGGCCTTCCCAAGAGTTGGCATAGTTATCAGGACTCTGTCAATGGGAGGGAGAAGCTGCTAGATTGGGAACGACTTTGGTTGGATTTGGTGAAAGAACAATTCAGGCAAAATACCAGGGATGGATCTTCATTTAAGACAAATGATGAAGAAAAGTGTGCCTTGGCTGGTAAGGTGAAGAAGGGGAAGGGAAATAAATCCTATTCCAAATCTGATTTCGACAAAGAAGGCAATAAGCATGACATGTCGAGAGTGAAGTGTTTTGAATATCACAAGCATGGAAATTTTTCCACCAATTGTCCACACAAGAATAAGAACAAGAATTCTTCAGGATCTGCAGCTGGTGAGGCTTTGGAATCGCAATTTGAGTTTGAATTCTCACTCATCACATGCATGGTGTCAAGTGCGATGGGATCGGTGTCGTACTTGGATAGTGGTGCAACTTTCCACATGGAGGGAGACAAAGAACTTTTCAGTAGATTGGAGGAGAAGGATCTCTAGATGCATATCGAAATGGGTGATTATGGGCAGTACAATGTTACCGAGATTGGTAAAATTACCTTCCAGAGACAATCAAGTAAACCCTTCTTATTAAAAGATGTAATGCATGTACCAGGCTTGAAAAATAATTTAGTTTTAGTCGCAATGTTGGAGGATAGAGGTTATGATGTGGTTTTCAACGAAGGGAAATATTTCCTTCAACACAAATCTATAGGACAAGACAAGAAGAGTGGGATTCATGTGAATAATCTATATAAAATTGATGTATATGGTTGCACAACATTTACGGGTAAGGCAGACAAAGTGGTGAGCCGGGATGAGGGTGAGTTATGGCATATGATATTGAACCATCTGTTTGGTCAATTTAGTGTGTCCTAAATTGCTGCATTTAATTTGTCAATCCGGGATTCGTAAGCTGATGAAGTGCAGCGCACTATATGTGCAAGATAACCTATTTCTTAACTTTTTGTCGTTTTTGGTTTTCTAAGGTGGGATGGAAATTCTAAAATAAAAACAAGTATGGTTATGTTTTTTCAAGGAAATGATATCCTCTATAATGATTTACCAACTTGAAACTTAAAAAGGAATTTGAAACTTACAATGACAAAACTTGAAAGGAAATGAAAATGTGCTGCTGAAATGAAAATGTGCTGCTAGTCTAATGAATCAAAACAGTAAACTATTGAGCATGAAAAACAAACTATTCTTGCTGCTGTCTAAACACAAAAGAAACTATGCTTAAAGAAATCCAAAATTGAAAAAAAGTAAATCTAATTCAGATTACATCAACTTGTCTTCTGATCCCTCATCATTAGTCCAGCTATGATTTTCGGAAGTAACCATAAACAATTTGAGTAACTGATATATAACTTGCAGAAAGTAAACTAATATCAAACCATACATTCATAATTCAATCCCTCACCATTAGTCCAGCTGTGGCTTTCGGAGGTAACTAAAGATGTCATGCACAATTTAATATTTCTAACTTGCAGAAAGGAAACTAATACCAAACTACACATTTCATAATACAATCCCTCACCATCAGTCCAGCCGTGGCTTTCGGAGGCAACTGAAGATGTTATGAGCAGTTTAATATATCTAAATTTGCAGAAAGGAAACTAATACCAAACTACACATTTCATAATACAATCCCTCACCATCAGTCCAGCTGTGGCTTTCGGAGGCAACTGAAGATGTTATGAGCATTTTAATATATCTAAATTTAACTACTGAAGCAAATGAGCAAAACTGAATTAAACAAAGCAGTACTGAAATTAAACAGAAACTAAGAAAAACAAATTAGCAACAGAACAATGTTAATTCCATGTCATTAGTCAAAAAGTTATGCAAATGCCCGGGCTACCTATTTATAACCTGAAACAAGAACACTGATCAGTTATCAATAATATAAAACATGAAAGACAGAAGTAAAATGGAAAGCATAAAAGATTATAAATAGAAATGAAGCATATATACCATGAAAGATGCAATGTATAAACATGTGAATGGATTATGGCACAATGAGCTTTAAAGAAATAAAACAAGAACTATACAATAATGCACAGAACCTTGGCAAGTGCAGGGGCTCTCTACACCAGCCTTGGCAACAATCTTCAAGTACGAATTACGTTTGGAAACAGAGTCTTCTTATATTAAAATGCAGTCATAACAGAAAGGTGATATTACGGCACAAGTGCAACGTAATTACATTACAGAGCAGACTAATAAAAACCAACAGAGACTAATCTAATATGCGTATACAAACGCGTTATTTATAACAAAAGAAATATAACTGATTCCTAAAGTTTATGCTGATGGAGAACACGTAGACCGTTACGTCCACAGATCTAGGATCATGGCCGTATTGAAAAGTAAATCTATGAGGAGTGGATGTTTGAATTCGGCTAAGGAGACATGTACAGATGTTGATTTATCCTCCGCAATTCAGAAACGGCCATATAAACCTTCACGTGACACGAAACAGAGTCCTGTCACCGTGAGACTCTACGGTTGACTTCCATTTGGACGCCTTTGACCGCAGCCTCTTTAGATGGATTTGCTCGAGATAATAGGACACGATCCATGTCCACATCATTTCAGACTTTCCCATGTGGCTCGTTTCTCCTAAAGACCCCTGTAACATAGAGTTTCACAAAATGGCTGCGGAAAGTTGCAGCAGCTACGGAAAGTGGCAAGATTCCGCAGCTAAATGAACAAAATCTAAATCAAACAGCAGACACAAAAATATAGTTAGAAACCATGTTAGATTCTCTTTTGCAATTAATATACAATGATATTGACAATTTGGGAGGTTCAGGTGAGTGAAAAAGGTATAGAAAAGTGTATGGAAAAGATGCAGATTTGAGACTCAACATACCCCCACTGTGAAGGTGTTGCATGTCCTCATGCAACCAAAATTTTGATATTATTTTCTTAGTTCATATGCCTTGACACTTCAGCCAGCACATCCAATCCTCTCCTCCTCTTCCTTGGTGCTGCCAACATTCTGGGTTTCTTCATTAAGCACCTAAATTTGATATTAACCAGTGCTCTGCTTAACTTCTGGCATTTCCTTTTCAATTTCTTGCTCTTCTTCTGCCATATTCCCAGGTGTAGCATGGTATTATCATGAATGATTTTGTCCAGTTTTCCTTGTTCCTTCAATGTCTCATTTTCATTTTTGATGTGTCTATTTAAAAGCTCTAGCTCAAAGACTTCCTGTTTTAGTGATTGGACTAAATCATCCTGTACTGTATGAGGCTGAATGGACGAAGTACTGGGACCTGTAGCTACTTTTTCCAAAGATTCTATATAGTCATATACTTCTTGCTGCTTGGGGTCTATTTCAGGTGTCATTTTTATTGGGCTATCCCCAAAATGTCGTGAAGGAGAGTTATCTTCAAAATCTGGCTGAGAAGGGCTCACATCAACATCTTGTTGAGAATGGGATGGACTATGTTTAATGTCTGTCTGAGAATGAAATGAACCAGGTTCACTAACTGACTGAGATGGACTATGGTCAGCTGGGGACTGTTCAGATGTTTCCTCTCCCAAATCAATGAAATGAGGACCCTTCATTTGCGTTTTTCTCAATTTCCCCTTAAGTCTGCTGCTTCTTCTCACACGCTGTGGTACACTATCCTTTTGTTTTTGTTTTCCTTTCTCTGTCTTCTTGGCTATGGATGACTGTTTTTGAAGATAAACTAATCTTTCAGATAACACTTGATGATCTTCTTCTTCAGAAGAAGGGGTTTGATGTATAGCCTCAATAGTTTTTTTCTCTTTTGGTGTTATTGGCTTCTCACCCTTGATTTCTTTCTTCTTCCTCTTTGACAGTCTCTCTTCCCTATCAGTTCTTTCAATTGTAGTAGTAGGAGTATTTTGAATTTCATCAATTGTTCTTTTTCTCCTACTTCTTCTTGCTGTGCTACCTTCAGGAATTTCCTGAGTAGGAGTAATTTGAGTTTCATCATTTATTCTTTTTCTTCTACTCCTTCTTGTTGTACTACCTTCAGGAATTTCCTGAGGTTCCTCAAAGAAATTTCTAACCAGAAATTGTTCCCATGTGTCTTTCTTCTCCTTTAACTCTTTTTCAATCAAAAATTTTTACAAGACCGTGGTGATATAGATGTGGTTCTACATCTCCTAAATGTTTCTGAACAGTCACAGACATTTTCTTCAAGCTATTTAATAGAAAATATGGGAGATTGAGAGTTTGATTATCTAGAAAATTCATCAGCAACCTGGTATGGTACATATACATGGACCCAAAACGGCCTTCACATGTAATGAATTTTTGAACAACTAGCAGCAATGTAGCCCATTCCTCTTTCAATGCATGAACAGGAATTCCTCTTTTAAAAATAGTTTTGTCCATACCTTGGTTTCGTAAGATTGTTCTCCAGGCTTCATCACTGATGCTTTTATTCTTAAACCAACGCTCACCCTCTTGAAGAAGTTCCGTGGCAGATGCTATAGATGCTTCATTGACCGCAAACTTAAGGTCTCCAATCTCTACTTCCAAGCCATTAAACGACCTTGCGAATGCTTTTGTCACTTCTTTATGATAGCCTCTAAATTTTTGGATAAACCGCAGCCACTTTGCTTTCTTCAATATCTCCCTTACTTGCGGATATCCCTCCATGAACTTAGGTCCTTCCGGTTCTGCTCTTAGCAATTTACCCATTCTTCTTTCTACTCTTCACAAATTTGCCTGCGTGAGGGTTCAAATGGAAATAGAACGGTTGAATGCATAGAGATGAGCACAATGACTGTGGGTAGATATCATAGAGTGGGTATACAGACTATAGCGTAATAGAGAACGAAATGGAGTGAACAGAATAGAAAGGGGTTTCGTGAGCACAACAGAGATACGGCTGAGAGATTAACAGAGTATAACACATCCGGCAGCGTTTTGAAATTTGGTGGCTGCGAAAGAAATGTGAGCACGTTTCAACAACGGCTATGGATTTATGCGGCTGTAAGAGTCTGTGGTCAAATCAATTACGTCTCATTGTCACCGGTGGAATATTGGAACATGAGTGAAGATCGGGGGTTTAATGATGGAACCGTTTGAGAATGAATGCGAGAGGATAATATGGAGATCGTGAAAGGTTACGGAATTGTCAATATAATCATTGCACATAATGGATGGAGCTTATGGTTCATAACTATATAAAAATGTGTTTTCAATGCTATTTGAAATAAATCTTACTCATACCTTTGGAATCTTTGCCTTTTCCCTTGGTCTTCAACTAGTTACTCTTTATTGGTGTCTTGAATGCTCCATGTCTTCATTTTTTATCCTCTCACCTGCATTTTATTTCATGATTATGGAAATAACATCTGGTTGTACATTCTTTTGAAAACAGAGTAGTAGCTGCGGAATCTTCTTCTGGCTGCGGAAACTGGAGTCAGCTGCGGAAATAGATGTCAGCTGCGGAAACTGACACAGCTATTATTTTGGTGAATGAACATGAACGGATGACAAATGACTAGATGGAAATGGTTATGAAAAAGAATTTTATTGATGAAATGGAATGAAACAGATAAAATGAAATGGAATGGAGTGAAATGAAGTGAAATGAAATGGAATGAAGTGGAATGGAATGGAGTGGGTGGTCACAAAACTTGTGAAATGAAAGAGAGATTTTTTTGGAAAATATAGAGTGTCAGGTGTTCCTGATTTTCACCCTATATTTTCTGTATAAGACTGCCAATCAGTGATTGGTTTTCAGGCTTATACAATTTTTTTTTTTTTTTTTTTTTTACTGAAAAGAACAAAAGCTAGGCTAGTGGAGAAGAAGAATTCTTCTGTACCAGCCTGATTGCAGAATTCTCTTGAAACACTTTGAAAAAATCCTCTTTTGAGAGTGGCTTATGATAAACTTTCAATCTGTGGCCATTCACAATAAGAGGAGTTTGAAACTCATCAATGGTCTTGATTCTTACCGCTCCATTGCTAAAGATCTTGTCAATCTCATATGGCCCAAGCCAATGAGTTTGAAATTTTCCTTGAAAATCTTTAAACTTGGAATCAAACAACAATGCCCAATCTCCTTCTTGAAACTTCTTCTCTTTGATGTACTTGTCATGCCATTTAGTTCTTTGATATTGAACTAGATCAGTTCTTAAAATTGCTTCTTGTCTGATCTCATCTAGCTCATTCAACTGCTCCATTCTATGCTTTTGGGCTTCTGATAAGTCCATCCCCAACTGAACTGTTATCTTGAAGGTCTTGACTTGGAACTCAATGGGGAGCAAGACTTCTTTCCCATAAACAAGTTCATAGGGAGAATGTCATGTTGTATTTCTCCATGTAGTTCTGTAGGCCCACAAGGCTTCAGGAAGCCTTTCTGCCCAATCTCTTCTATGTAGATGAATAGTTTTGGTGATGATACTTTCAAGAACTTTATTTGTGGACTCCACTTGACCATTTGCTTGCGGATGGTAAGGAGTAGATCTTCTGTGCTTGATTTTGTATTCTTCCATCAACTTCTCCACCAAGTTGGATGTGAATTGGCTTCCCTGATCTGTCACAATTTCTCTTGGAACACCAAAGCGAGTAAAAATATCCTCACAAAGAAAATGAACAACTGAATTTTCAGTAGCAGATACTAATGCTTTGGCTTCTACCCATTTAGTAACATAATCAGTACAAACCAATATATACTTCTTTTGCTTAGATGGTGGATTAATAGGTCAAATGAAATCTAAAGCCCATTTTTCAAAGGGTTCAATGAGTACCTGTGTTTGCAATGGCATTTCATTTGAAAGGGTAGGTTTCCCTACTCTTTGGCAGCTGTCACACCTTTTGACATATTGTTTTGCATCTTTGAAGAAGGAAGGCCAATAATATCCTAAAGAGAGGATTTTATAGGCCGTCCTTTTGTCTGCAAAGTGTCCGCCGCATGGTTCATCATGACATGCCTTAAGAATATCAGGCATTTCATCTTCCCTAACACATCTTCTGATCACAAGATCTGGCCCCGTTTTAAACAATTCGTTAGAAATCCATGAATATTTTGAACTCTCCTGAATAATTTTTCGTTTTTCACTTGGAAATAAATGTGAAGGCAGTTTCCCTGTAACCAAATAGTTAGCAATATCTGCATACCAAGGAGTCTTAATAGTTACTGCAAACAAGTATTCATCAAGAAACTTATCCTCTACAAGAGAATCTTCTTTAGTATTCTGAATCCTAGACAAGAAATCAGCTATTGTATTTTGTTTTCTTGGTCTATCCAACACAGTAATATTGAATTCTTGCAAAAGTAAGAGCCATCTTGTCACTCTGCCATTAGTAACAGGTTTGTTCATTAAATATCTAATTGCGGAATGGTCAGTATGAATAAAAGTTTCATAGCCTGTTATGTAATGTCTAAACTTATTAATTGCATGAACAACAGCTAAAAACTCTTTTTCAGTCACAGTATAGTTCAACTCTGTGGGAGTCAAATTTTTACCGGTATAATAAATGGCATAAGGAACTAAATCTTTTTGACCCAACACAGCTCCTAGAGCTGTATCTGAAGCATCCGTAGAAATATGGAAAGGGAGTTTCCAATTTGGTCCTCTCAAGATATGTGCTTCAGATATTCTTGTTTTCAAAGTTTCAAAAGCTGATTGACAATCAGGATCCCATCTGAATTCACAATCTTTTGTAAGCAATTTGAAGAGTGGAGATGCTATTTTAGTGAAGTTTTCTATAAATCTTCTATAGTAACCAGTAAATCCTAGAAAACTTCTAACATCTCTTTGACAATTTGGAATAGGCAACTTAGAGATGACTTCAACTTTTGATCTATCAACCTTAATCCCATCTCCCGAAATATGATGTCCTAAAACAATCCCTTCAGTAAACATCATAAAGCATTTTTCATGGCTTAATGAAAGGTTTGTTTCTTTACATCTTATAAGAACATTTTCCAAATTTTCTAATGCCTCTTCAAATGAATTACCATAAACTGTAAAATCATCCATATAAACCTCTACACAATCATGGATTAGATCAAAAAAAATTCCTAGTACTGCTCTTTGGAATGTTGCAGGTGCATTACATAACCCAAAAGGAAGTACTTGGTAGGCAAAATTTCCCCATGGACAAGTAAATGTGGTCTTATCTTGATCTTCAGGTGCTACCTGAATTTGATTATAGCCACTAAAACCATCCAAAAATGAAAAGTACTTTTTACCTGCTAATGTGTCTAATACCTGATCGATAAAAGGCAAAGGAAAGTGATCCTTCAAAGTTGCTTTGTTCAATTCCCTGTAATCAATGCATACCCTCCATTTACCATTCTTTTTAGGTATTATAACCAAAGGAGAAACCCATCGGCTATCTGAAATTGGATAAATGAAGTTTACATTGAGAAGTTTTTGGAGCTCTTCCTTCACTATCTCCCTAAGATTTGGATTCATCCTTCTTTGAGGTTGTCTGATTGGTCTACTGTTTTCCTCAATATAGATATGATGGATGAAAGTCTTAGGATCAATACCTTTCATGTCAGTATACTCCCATGCAAATGCAGTAGAATGTTTTGGCAAGATTTTGGTTAGTTCTTCTTGTTGTGACTTTTCCAAATGTTTGTTGATATTCAATGTTTTTCCTGGAAAAATCTCAATAGTAGAACTACCAAACTTTTCCATAGAGTAAAGAGACATTTGTCTTGATGATAAATATTCTATGTCAGATTCCAACTGAAATTGTGTGGGGTCATATTCTGAAGATGTCTCAAAATTTTCTAATGTGTTCAGAATTTGACTATCCTCACCGATTTCAGAAATGGTAAAGACAGGTTGTATAGTGTCCTCATCATCAACCCATTCATTGTCTCCTACTTCTGTGATTGCCCTTGCTGGAGGATAAAAATTGAATTTCTTTGTCGAATTACCATTAGAAATGTACATGTCCCTAGATCTACAACTAATAAAAGCATCAGCTGTGGCTAGCCAAGGTATTCCTAAGATAAGTGGGTGTCCTCCTAGATTACTCTTGGGAGTCAAAATCATAAAATCTACTGGATATTCCCAAGAATCTAAGGAGACTGAAATATCTTCTAATACACCATCCGGTTTAATAATGGATCGATCTGCAAGTTGCAGTAAAGTAGGTGTAAAAAGAAGGTTAGGAAGTTTTAGCTGGTCCATAGTCTGTCTACTCATAATGTTGATAGCAGCCCCTAAGTCAATCAATGTGTTTGGAATTTCTATCCCATTTATATGTGTCTTGACAATTGGACTTCCTGGATCTACATACTTCTGCATGGTAATTTTTCCCATCACAATATCTGCAATCTTTCCTACCAGGTGGATTCTTCTTGTGTCTTTTAGTTTCCTTCCTGGTCTTTTGAAACTCAACTCCTTTATTGTTTTTGCTAGAATAGGAATCTCTCGAATGGCTTGTAGCAAGGAAATCTTGATACAAACATTCTTCAATTCATCTAGAAAGTCATAGTTAGGCAACAAGATTTTTTTTTCCACCCCCTTGTCAATTTGTAGTCTTTCAGGAAAAGGAGGTGTAGATAAAGATGCAGGTTGCTCAACTATAGGAGTTGTGGGTGTTGACTTTTCTTTTTCTTTTTGAATGCTTGAATTTTGAAGAGATTCTTCCTCAGAACCCTTATTGACTTGAAGAGAGTCATCCTCAGAGGTATCTTGCTCTTGAATATCTATAGAAGGTTTTTCTAAAACTCTACCAGATCTGAGTTGTACATCGTTGAGAGGAACAATCATATAGGTAGGAAATTGTTGTCCTTATACCATGTAAGTATTCTGAGGATTCTTATTGTTAGGATTTGGAAATGGCTGAGCTGGAAGTTGATTTGTCTTTTGTTGGTATGGGAGCATGAGTTGAGGATTTGGATTTTGTTGAGAAGGTCGTTGTTGTGGAAATGGCAATGAAAGTTGTGAATTTGGGTTTGGAAGTTGTGGAGCTTGTTGATTTTGAAAAGATGGAGGATATTGATAAAATTGAGAAAATCTCCCATAAGGATTTTGCATCCCTTGTACCCATGGTTGATATGGATTCTGATGTTGGGGCCAAGGTTGTTTCCAAGGATTCCAATTTGGTGGGTTTTGAAAATTCATAGGGTTGTTAAACCCTTGATTTTGTTGTCCCTGCCAAGGTCTTCTTGCAACAAAACAAAGAGATTCTACTGAATTTGGGTCTTCTTGAAAGACAGCTTTGAGTCCAAGAATTGAAGGAAAATCCTTGATCTCATGATTCTCTGAGCAAATCATACATGTTTCTACAACTTTTGCATCCAAGGGACATTCCCTTAAAGCATGTTTCTTCCTACATTTCGGACAAAAGATAGCTAAAGCGTCTGTTTCTGCTTTCTGCTTGTTTTGGATTTTAAGGGTGTTTAGTTGTTCACTAAGGCTCCCTAAGATATCAATTTTGAACTCATCAATCATGTTACCAATCTCTACCCTACTTACTGATCCAGTTGCAGATTTGTTGGCCCTAATAAGAGAAGGATCCCTAGGCCCTTTTCCTGTTTTAGATTTTCCTCTTGAGAGATGGACACATAGTTCTGTTATGTCACGAAGTGGGAGTTGAGAAATGTCTCCTTTCCCCATCATGTTTAAAATATCTATCCATTCATCTCTAATGGCTTTTAATATGAGGGCTTTCAAGGTTTCATCATCTAATTTGCTCATCTTTGCTCTTTTCAAGTTGTATTGAAATCTTTCAAGTAAATCTTCCAAATATTCATCTTCTTTTTGCATCATTTTGAATACCTCATCCTTGTGATTGGTGGGCATACAATAGTCCAAGTATCTATCCAAAAATGCTTGTTTCATATCATTCCAAGTCCTAATAGATTGAGTAGCTAATCCCATGAACCATTTCAAAGCAGCTCCCTTCAATGTTGAAGGAAACAGTTTGAGTTTTTTAGAGTCTTCCATATAGTCATAGGTTCGGCACACGACTTCAAACTCAAACAGAAATGTTTCAGGATCCTCACTTCGCAATCCATAAAAGTTGGGGAGGATAGATGGTGAGATATTTTTCATCGTTGTATGAGTTTCCTCATCAACTATAGGGAATCCAAACAAGTTGTCTCCTTCCCTATTTCTACCATTATTTCCTTCACCATTGTTGTCTCCATTGTTTCCTCCTCTTCTACCTCTACCTCTACCTCCATCTATTACTTCCTCCGCCATGATAGTTTCTTTAGAGTCCTTAAAGTCCTCTAGTTTTTCTACCAAGGGAGAATGAGAGAAAGTCTCTTTGTTTTCTAAATGGGATTGAGTAGGTGGTATAGGAGAATCCCTTAATTCAACTATTCCTTGACTTCCAAAAATCTTAAGGCTAGGGGTAGATGGTGGTGAATCTGGTCTATGCCTTGAAGAAGATGGAGTTGTGAAAATCGAACTCTTGGCTTTAGCTATAAACCTTCCCCTAGAATCTCTTGCTCTATGCATGTCATTTTTTTATTTATTAAAAAGTTGGGCTAATAATTCTCTTTCTGATCTTCCAGGTCACACTAGGTGCAAGAAGAGAGCATACTTAAGAAATTACTGAACCAATAACTCTCTTTTCTAATCCTCCAGATCACACTAGGTGCAAGAGGAGAGCATACTTCAAGAAGTTATCAAGTTTTCCCTTCTTTTATGATTTTGTTTTTTTTTTTAAGAAATGGCTACCTATTTACACTTCCCCAGCAACAGTGCCAAAATGTTTGGTCAATTTAGTGTGTCCTAAATTGCTGCATTTAATTTGTCAATCCGGGATTCGTAAGCTGATGAAGTGCGGCGCACTATATGTGCAAGATAACCTATTTCTTAACTTTTTTTCGTTTTTGGTTTTCTAAGGTGAGATGGAAATTCTAAAATAAAAACAAGTATGGTTATGTTTGTTCAAGGAAATGATATCCTCTATAATGATTTACCAACTTGAAACTTAAAAAGGAATTTGAAACTTAGAATGACAAAACTTGAAAGGAAATGAAAATGTGCTGCTAGTCTAATGAATCAAAACAGTAAACTATTGAGCATGAAAACCAAACTATTCTTGCTGCTGTCTAAACACAAAAGAAACTATGCTTAAAGAAATCCAAAATTGCAACAAAGTAAATCTAAATCAGATTACATCAACTTGTCTTCTGATCCCTCATCATTAGTCCAGCTATGATTTTCGGAAGTAACCATAAACAATTTGAGTAACTGATATCTAACTTGCAGAAAGTAAACTAATATCAAACCATACATTCATAATTCAATCCCTCACCATCAGTCCAGCTGTGGCTTTCGGAGGTAACTGAAGATGTCATGCACAATTTAATATATCTAAATTTGCATAAAGGAAACTAATACCAAACTACACATTTCATAATACAATCCCTCACCATCAGTCCAGCTGTGGCTTTCGGAGGCAACTGAAGATGTTATGAGCAGTTTAATATATCTAAATTTAACTACTGAAGCAAATAAGAAAAACTGAAATGAACAAAGCAATACTGAAATTAAACAGAAACTAAGAAAAACAAATTAGCAGCAGAATAATGTTAATTCCATGTCATTAGTCAAAAAGTTATGCAAATGCCCGGGCTGCCTATCTATAACCTGAAACAAGAACACTGATCAGTAATCAATAACATAAAACATGAAAGACAGAAGTGAAATGGAAAGCATGAAAGTTTATAAACATAAATGAAGCATATATACCATGAAAGATGCAATGTATAAACATGTGAATGGATTATGGCACAATGAGCTTTAAAGAAATAAAACAAGAACTATACAATAATGCACAGAACCTTGGCAAGTGCAGGGGCCCTCTACACCAGCCTTGGCAACAATCTTCAAGTACGAATTACGTTTGGAAACAGTCTTCTTATATTAAAATGTAGTCATAACAGAAAGGTGATATTACGGCACAAGTGCAACGTAATTACATTACAAAGCAGACTAATAAAAGATAACAGAGACTAATCGAGACTAATCCCATATGCGTATGCAAACGCGTTATTTATAACAAAAGAAACATAACTAATTCCTAAAGTTTATGCTGGTGGAGAACACGTAGACCATTACGTCCACGGATCTAGGATCATGGCCGTATTGAAAAGTAAATATATGAGGAGTGGATGTTTGAATTCGGCTAAGGAGCCATGTACAGATGTTGATTTATCCTCCGCAATTCAGAAACGGCCATATGAACCTTCACGTGACACGAAACAGAGTCCTGTCACCGTGAGACTCTATGGTTGACTTCCATTTGGACGCCTTTGACCGCAGCTTCTTTAGATGAGTTTGCTCGAGCCAATAGGATACAAACCATGTCCACATCATTTCTGACTTGCCCATGTGGCTCGTTTCTCCTGTAGACACCTGTAACATAGAGTTTCACAAAATGGCTGCGGAAAGTTGCAGCAGCTGCGGAAAGTGGCAAGATTCCGCAGCTAAATGAACAAAATCTAAATCAAACAACAGACACAAAAATATAATTAAAAACCATGTTAGATGCTCTTTTGCAATTAATATACAATGATATTGACAATTTGGGAGGTTCAGGTGAGTGAAAAAGGTATAGAAAAGTGTATGGAAAAGATGCAGATTTGAGACTCAACACCATCTATACAACGGAGCCTTGAAATTCATGAATCACATTTCTACGGGACTTCCCAAGGGTACCCTTTCGCATGTTAACACATGCAAGGGATGTACCATGGGGAAGTATGAAAAGGCCACATTTCATGAGAAGGATAACCGAGTAGAGGAAATCCTTGAAGATTTCACTCAGACGTGTGTGGACCATTCTCTACAGCTTTGATAACAAAGCACAGGTATTATGTGATCTTTGTTGATGATTTTTCTAAAAAGTGTTGGATCTACTTCATGTAGAAGAAAGATCATACGTTCTCAAAAATTTGTGTGTTCAAAGCACTGGTGGATAAAGTCACGGGGAATCATGTGAAGGCTCTTAGGAGCCACAATGGTGGTGAGTGCATATCCAATGAATTAAAGAACTTCTTTAGAAAAGAATCAATTCAAAGAGAGTTGATTGCGCCTCATAACCCACAAAAGAATGGGGCCTTAGAAAGAAAGAGCAAAACAATTGTGGGTGCGGCACGAGTGATGTTACATGATCAGGGCCTACCATTGAATTTGTGGGTAGAGGCATGCAATACAATGGTATTTGTGCAAAACCATAGTCCTGATCTGATACTTGGCATGAGTACACCAGAGGAAGATTTTTCTGGTAAGAAACCTAATGTTTCATATTTTAAAATTTTTGTCTCATCTGACTATTTACATGTGACCAAGGATTCCAGGAAGAAGCTCAAACCAACATTTGAGATTGGGATATTTTTGGGGTACAGTGATACTCCCCACAACTATCTGGTGTATTTTCCAAATAGCGGGATGACTATTGTGAGATGGGATATAAAATTTGATGAGGAGAAATCCATGTGATTATCCCTTGAGAGGGAGCTGAATTTGCATGCAGATGAGAAACTATTGGTTCTAAAGGATGAACATAAATATGTGGAGAAGCCACATGTGGATGATCATGGAGTGGAAGAAAACACTCTTGCAGAGCCATCCACCAAAAATGGTAGAAGGTGCACCACAAAAGCTGATAGATTGAGACTTGATGCAACAGAACATGTAGGAGCACCTACTTCACTACGTAGATAGAGACAATCTCCAGACAGGTTTACTGGATACATGGCTCTTATGAGAAACTTTATTGTGACAAAACCATCCTCCTTTGAGGAAGTAGTGTAGCAACCAATTTGGTGTGACACCATGGTTGATGAGTATGAAGCCATCGTCAAGAACAGTGCATGGGCAGTTGTCCCAGGACTAGTCAAAAAATAAGTGGTGTGATCTAGATGGATCTATAAGGTGAAGTAGGTGGCATATGGGAGTGTGGAGAAGTGAAAGACCATATTTGTAGACTGGGGATTCTCACAATTTGAGGGGATTGACTATGAAGAGACTTTCACACTAGTTGCGAGATACTCATGCATTAGATCTATCCTTGCACTCTCAGGGTAGATGGGGTGGACGATACATCAGATGGATGTGAAAAATGTGTTTCTCAATGGATTTATTGAGGAAGAATTGTACATAGAGCAACCAGAAGGTTTTGAGATCTTTGACAGTGAGTCACATCTGTGCAGACTCAAGAGAGCATTGTATGGGTTGAATCAAGCACCTCATTATTCGTACACTAGGATTGAAAGCTATTTCACCAGGTTGGGCTTGACGAATATTGAAGCGAATGCGAACCTGTACCAAATTGTGGTTGATGGTAAGCTCTTGATTATCATACTTTATGTTGATGATCTAGTTTTTATAGGTGATGAGTAGGTGATAACTTCTTGAAAATAGGATCTTGCAAGAGAGTTTGAAATGAAGGACATGGGACTCCTTCACTATTTCCTTGGTTCGGAAATGTGGTAGCGGGATGGTGAGCTATTTTTTTCTCAAGGCAAGTATGCCAAAGAGATTCTGAGTAAGTTTCACATAGAGAACTATAAACCCATGGAGACTCCTCTTCCAGGAAACTGGAGGAAGGAGGATGTTAGTTCAGGTGAGGTAGTGGACGCTACTATTTACGGGCAGCTTGTGGGTTAACTGATGTGCTTGGTGAACACTAGACTAGACATTTTCTATGCAGTTAACCAGTTGAGTCAAGCTATTGCTAAGCTGACCAAGATCTTTTGGAAGGATGGGAATCATGTCTTGAGATATATTAGGGGAACTACAGAGTATGGATTATGGTATAGATGGACATAGGGAGTGAAGCTTCAAGGCTTCACTGATGCAGTTTGGGGAGGCTCTCCATCAGACTGAAGAACACATCAGGAGGGATCTTCAGCATAGGATTGACAACAGTTTCTTGGTATAGTAGGAAGCAGAGATATGTGGCACTCAGTTCAGCTGAGGCAGAGTACATGGTAGCAAGTCAAGCTGCATATGAGGCCATCTCGATGAGGAATATTCTAGTTGCTTTGTTTGTTTCTCAAAAGTATCTGATGGTGATACATTGTGATAAATAGAGTTGCATTAAACTCTTGGTTAATCTAGTATTCTATGATTGTTCCAAGAATATATACATCTAGTACCACCATACCAGATATTGTGTTCAGAGGCACATTATGTTACTTCAATACATTCCCATGGAATATCAGGATGCAAATATTCTGACGAAGGTGCTCACCAGGAGTAAATTAGAATACCATAGAGGCATGATCAAGGTGGAAAATAATCCATTTCTTGTTGACAGGGAGTGTTGAAAAGTCAACAAGAAATGTGTTTCTAATTTAATTTTCCACTAATTAAATTGGACAATAAAATGTAATCTTATCTCATAATCACTTGTAATAGAACTGAGTGTGATAAAATCAGTTAGCTCATGAATTTCAAGTTGAGGGTGGTTGGTGAGGCATGCTGAGTGATTCTATTAGTTATGGAGTTCCAGTTGCATTTGGTGCATTAGTTTAATGCATGAGAAATCAATTAACTCAATTTAGTGAGTTAAAGTCAATTGAACTAGTTGTAACTATTTGTTTCACTAGTGAGAGATCAAGTGAATTAAATCAGATTTAATTCACATGCAGTGATCTGTCATGCAATTGATGATTTACTATTAATAGTTGCAAGAATGTCAGTTATAGCAAGGTAGGCTTAAAATTGGATAAGTGTTGGTCAATTTTGTCTAGATCAGTGTGAGACAGTTGTGGGAGTGTAGGAGACTCTTGTGAGAAGAGTGCATTGCAATTGTTTCCTGATTCCTTAGTGAATATACAATAGAATATAGAGGGGTTTTGAGCAGTAAGATTTCCCCGAGAAAATATTTGTGTTGTGGTTTGATTTGCTTATTTATTTATTTGTTGTGATTGGCGATCGTGTTTATTTTTCACAATTTATTTGTAGAAGGATTCAATATCTTGCTTTAGTAGATCGCATGATCAGATTGAATCCATTGATATACATATTGTTTGTATAATTTCTACATGGTTGTTGTAGGAGGTAAGCTTATAGGTACAACAGGAAGTGTTAGTATTGAAGGTGTTTGTGTAGGAGGGAGAGTAGATGATGTAAAAGCAGTGGTATGGATGGATGAAATTGAAAGAGGATCAATGAACAAGAGATCCTACTGATATTGTATGAAATCCTTCTTAGAGGTATATTGGATATGTTTTTCTAATTGTTGAATTTTATCGAACTAAATCCAAAAATTCCTATCAAAACCCGACTTTGAATTGGATTCTACAAATGATATACCATTTTCAAGATTTAGAGAATCAAATACAACTTCAGATAGTGATGTTACTTCAGATAAAATTAAAGGATCAAATACAATTTTAGACAAGAATGTTTTTTATTTGGATCTAAACAGATATAATTCAAATTTCAAATCGAAAGGAATATCTTCAAGCAAAAACAATTTGGTAGGAAAAGATGTAGACCTTACCAAAGTATATGAACTCAATTGAATATCTAAATGCTTAGGCATTTTTTTTTCTGATGAGTTTCTTTGGATCTTCAATGGGAGAAACTGGATGTGGATCAGGATTCAAATGTGTGTGCCTTTTTGGAGCCAGTGTATTCTTGCTTCTACGCTTTGGCTCTCCGCAACTTGAATCAGCCTTCGATGAAAAAGTATGTTACACCCATGGAAGATTTGTCACTTTGCTCCTTGGAAATGGTGCCATAAATGCTAGCCTCCACAATGTCCCAAGGATGTTGAAAGGATGTCGATGGAGGTAACCTCAAACCAATCATTTAGTTTGGTAGCTAGCTCTACCAAACCAGAGAGGGCTTTCTCTATGAAATTATAGACAAAGGGTTTGACTAGATGAGGAGTAGATTTTAGGGTAGTTAGGTCAACTCTAGGGTTCTGAAAAATTAATGGTTTTAATGCTGAATCAAGAATGAAACTAGGTAGCTAGGTCAAATGTATCAAAGGGTTACAGTAGAAAATATTTAAAGGATCAAGGAAACAATGCTTAAGTAATGGGTTTAGGGTTTTTTTGGTGTAATGTAGGGTTTTAAAAGAGTGGAGAGAATGTTAATGAGCATGCATCATGAATTAATTAAAACTGAATGAAATAAACATGAAATGATGTTCCCAAACAAAACATAGCTTTCATGAAAGAATTATGCTTATCAATCTTTTAGGAAAATCATTGAAGAAAGTAAGATATGGAAAGGAAACATGTATATCATTTATATGAAAATATAATAGAGAAAACACAACATCACAAACTCACTGCACATGAATTCCTAGATAATAGTTTCAATTGGTCCTTTGAATTTCTGAATAAAAGTTGAAACACAAGCTACAATGGTCTTAGACATGTGATGTCCAACCATCAAAATGACTAGGAAAGGCATAAATATAGACAAAAAAACATTTCCCCTCTCTTAGTGGTCGAATCCTTAAGTGGAGGAACTGATCACATGATCTTCTCACCTAAAACCTAAAGAGTATGGAGGTTAACAAGACTCTCCCCAAGTTAGAAAAAATGATACCTTTGACCAAAAATGACTTTACAAGCATGTATCTACCTCATGTTTACTCTATCCATCATAATTACACATGTTTACATCATCAAAACATCAAAAGTGACTAACTACATTAATGGAGGTTGAATATGGACCAATTCAACTTAGAAAAATTGGCATTCAGGCAAAAACGCAGCAAATTCAGGCAAGAGAGCAACATGCCAGGAGAAAATGCAATGAAATTGGGAGAAGTGAGTTTTGGAGGCATTCCCAAGGTCCAAATGCTGATATGAAAGATGTTGGAAATATATATTTCGGTTGAATACATGATAGATCCTCAATAAATGAAAATTATTGCTCCTAGACCCTCAAAAATTGATTCTCCCATAGGTACTCCAGAAACGCAACGTGTTGTTCATAAAGAGGGCATAAAGGTGGTTTTTGAGTGGTTTTTGGGCATTTTCACCTGCCATATCTTGCTAAAAATTTTCTCCAAAAGGCTATAAGTGATGTAAAACTCATAAGAAATCCAAAAATGCAAAAAAATTTCATTTGGTGGCTCCCATAAAAAGCGCAGTGTGGGCCACAATGCATTTTTTACCCTATGACTATGTTAAAAACAATCAAAAATTCTAAAATTTTTCCAAAATTTCCAAAATCTCTCAATTTTTTCTCAAATTTTCACCAAACCTTCTCCATGAAGATCTGAGATGGAATTCTAAGCTATGAGGGAAGCATCAGCTAGAAATCCAAATTTCCCTTCTCCTTTCCCTCCATTAGGGTTTCTTTGATTTTTGCCTCCAATTGATTAATTTTTTCCTAAGAGACATGATTTATCTTGTAATAGTGCATGGACATGTGTCTCTAAATTTTATTGTTATTATTAGCCCTCTTCAAAAGCTTTTCCAAATTCTCATTGACCCTATCAAGCCAATATTCCCTGTCTTGCTCAATGTTTGCTAGTATGAGCTCTTCCACTATCATTTGTGCATTTGGTGGAAATGCCTCTCTTTGTTGCTGAAGTGCCCTTTTTAGGCCTCTAATTATTGGCCACTTCCTTCTATCCTACTCTTAATGCTCATCTAAATCATCTATATCAACTATTTATTTTCCCTTTACAACCTCATTACCAGCATCAACTTTATGTCTATTAAAAATTAGTTGATTCACCTTCAATTACATGTTCTCCTACTCTAGGAATGAAATCATGAAGTTTCCTTTGGAAAAGTTGTCCTTTAGTTCTCTGATGTCATCATATTTATCCATGGTGACCTGCTATGCTGATTTCCAAGTCTGCCCTGTCAGTGTCAAAATGGATAGGCTCCTTATCATGCAAATGTGCCTCATGCTGTTGTGATGATCTCCTTTATGCTGATGTAGGGTTGTCCCCTTCCACAATATTTGGAGAAAACACAAGCCTCCTACCTCTTTGATATGTTTTGGTCACCTCATCCCTGGATGTATTCTTCATTGAAACTCATCTAGATGAGCCAATCTCCATTTGTTTGGATGGTGTTGATGGTGTAGCTGAAGATGTACCTTGGCTAGTAGGCTCACTCATAGAAGGCTAAAAGACAAGATACTGAATGAATGTCTCCCAAGTGATGTTCTTCTCTTCAATCTAGTCTAAGAAAATGATTCTGATGAGGGCATGGTGAAAAAGGCTGGCTTGATGATCACTTTCTCTATGTTGCACCTTCTCTGCCATTTTTGTCAAGCTCCTGTAGAGGTAGTAGGGTAGGTTGAGAAGTTTTACCCCTATGAAGTGCATGAGAAATCAGACATGGTGCCTGTAAAATCTATAAATTCTTCCCTCACATGTAAATTACATCATAATGACCCTCATCAATGGAGAAAACTTGTCAAGTAGCTGACCAAAAGGATACACTTTCTTTATGGCATATTTGTAGTTACCTTTGATTAAAGGTTTCTAGTTCTGCACATCCAAATATAGGCTCTTAAACAAATTTTTGCCACTATCTGGTATCCCTGTAGCTGTAGCAATGGCCTCATTTGAGATTGTGAAGCTTACCCCTGCAATCATGACCTTATATCTCCTAAGGTTAGTGGAAAACAAGCTTGTCAACTTGGCATGGTATTTGACCCTTTGAATTTGCTCACAAAACCTTAAACACCCTACATTTTGAAAACATTGCTTGACAAGTGAGGATGACATCAGCTCATGAGCACTGAGTGGTTAAAACCTTGAAACTTGACCTCCCTTGTTATAAGTTTTCCTTTCTCACTCCATGTTAGACAATTTTTAAGTCTAAAAACCCTAGTGGGAAAAAATAGGGGTAGTGAGTGTAATATCTCAAAATAGGGAAAATAAGTAGTAATGGGAATGTCTTATAATATTCCAAAAATGAACTGCTCAGCAATGCATTCACTAAACAACACATTTCTTGAAATGTATGCCATAAAAATTTTAACCATCACTTGGATCCATTAGGCATTTCCCTCTACCATCTAAATCCAAGAGGAGATCAGAAACAAAAGAAACTAGGTGATGTAAACAAACCTCCCACACCTAGTGTAGCTAGAAATCAGTAAAACCCCAATACACTGCTACACAGAAATATTCATGAAAGAAAATGTGCAGTATTATGAGGGTTTCAACTCAAAAATTAGGATAACAAGTAGATCTACTCATATATTAATCAATAATTCTTAGGAACCGAGATCTAGTCTCCTTATACAAAATACAAGAGAACCCGACAAGGGTTTCTTGTCATAAACTCAAAATAGAATGGTGATCTTCAGAAATAAATTGAATAATCACTACAACATGAGATACAGGAGTGTATAAGGCTAGATAATAATAGATATGATATAGATCTATTCAAATGTCTCCTCCCATGAAATGATAAACCCCTCAATCACAAGGAAACACTGCAAAGAAACCCTAATACGTCCTGCTGAAGCTGCCTCCAAAAATAATGCATTCCCTAGCTGGAACAGTGTTCGGAATGATGGGAAATGTATGGAATAATGCCAAATATCTGAATTTTCTCAAGTTCTCTCCAAACAGATCCCCTAGGAGAAGGGAACCTACCTCCGGTGAGAAACTAGCTCAGAAAGTGGGTTCCAATCCCCTCCACTACTACACCCTGCAACACAGAACAATAACCTGCAGAAACTGCACTGATGAAGTAATCTAAAGCTTGGCCTAAAAACCTGATGTGAAAAATAATGCAATACTCTTCCAAGAGGCTCCTCAAGGAAAGAGGTGGGATCCTCACTCAGGAAAACCCAGTGCTAAAAAACAAGAGGAAGAAAAAGTCTAAGCAGACCAAAATAATAATCTATAAAACATAACCTCAAAATGTTGTCATCCTCTTCCTTAAATAGAATGTGAGCTTGATTTCCCTTGGCCCCACTCAATTAGGTCATTCCCCTCATGAGATCCATCTCTCTCTAAAATTGTGTTATTCCTTCATTAATCTCCACTCCTCCCCAATTGTGTTGTTGACTTGGTCAAAGTTGACTGAATCAACATGATATAATCCTTGTTCATACTGGGAGGTGTTTTATTAAGCTGCATAAAGGGTCTCCTTTCAAAATTAGAGTGTTTTTATTGATGCTTAGGAGACTCATGGGCCTTCCCATCCATTTATTCACCTAGCTAGTGATAAACTCAACTATAATATTTCATTTAGTCTAAGGCTAAATTTTTGGAATATTACAGTCATCCCCTATAAAATGTTTCTTGTACTCAAGAAACTGTATAAGGAGAGAAAGATTCCTCCCCTCCTCTTCTTGTGGCCTACTCATCAGAAGTCCCCACCACTGCTCAAAATAATCTTCTACAAATATGTCCTCCAATGTTTCCTCCCAATCATGCAAAACCATATGGCTCACATCATAGAAAGGTGGAAGGTGTAAGTGGAAATCTCCTTGTTTTCCAATGGCCTCCTAAAGGTAGGAGTGATGATAGAAATGGGAAATATCATTCCAAATGAGTGATTCCATCACCCATGCTATCATCCAAATGAAATGAGCCATTCTAGGTAGCTCATCAAAGAAATCATCAACCCCCGGTTTGTACAATGTAATGGGGCTACATGGAGAGATTAGTTTTCCCCTTCTCATTTGTTTATCTCTCCATTTATGATAAGCATGGGGCTGTTTATGTCCTTGGGCTGAAACAACATGGCCTCCAATAATGGCCCAAGTTACCCCAACAAACAAATCAGCCATGAAGTGCCTCCTCCAAAAACTCAAGTTCCTCAAATGGCTCCTCCCACATGATGAAAAGAGATGTGATATGGCAATCATGGGCTACCCATTGTTCCTCCTGAAATATGCAGCATGTAAAGTAGCGAGAATCATGCTCCCAATGGGCATCTCTAACTCCTCCAACACTCTCCAAACAATGCTCCCCATGAACATAAAAATATCAGCAATATATGGAAGCAAAATCCAATGAAAACAAGCTGCCAAATGATAACCAGAGAGTGGATCATAGTTCCACACAAGGAACCAGCATAGTGCATCCTTTTCCTGCATCAAAACAAGTGATAAAAAGTGTTCTCCCAGCCACCTTTTTTCTGCCACAATATTTCTATACGATAGAAATATGAAAGTACCATTAGGTGCCAATGGTGCACACCAAAATTCATGTGGCTTCCCCCATAGACCACCAATAAGGTAGCCAATATCAATGTTGCAAGTAGCTACAAGTACATCATCATAAAAAATGTAATAAGGGATGATCCTTCTTGGTAAAACATGCTACTCATACAAAGTAAATAAGTACAAAACATAACGTGAAATTATACCTCCTCCATCATGTACTTGAGACCTTGAGTTGAACTGGCTCAACTGGAATTCCTCCCTCACCTCCAATGAGTAGGTAAGTGACTGGGCTATTCATCTCTCCATATGCTGAAATATATCATGCTGGATTCCCCCTCAAGTGAACTCCTCCATCAAAGAAAAATATGCATCAAAGTGCGTAGAAAAGAAGTCCTCATGTGCTGCATGTAGCAGCTTCTCCTTAAGACTAGAAGCTCTAGTCAAGAAGACTCTGCCATAAGAATATATGACCACATCATCCACCATGTATCTATCATCTCAATCTGGGTCATCAAGAATCATGCAAGCACCAAGATCCTTGGAGTACTCTACCAAGATTTGAGACCTCCAATATGGATCAATCCTCCTAAGAGACAGCGTTGGTGATCTAGCATATGAAGCCCTCCTCATGTTGTTGCCTGCTACTTTGACATCCCTCATGCCAAAGCCATCCTCCAAAATCTTTACCCCTCCGGAATCCAAGAGTAGTGAACCAAGAGGCAAGATGTCTCTCATCAACTCTAGATCTGGTGACCTCCCAGGTGGAATATCTCCATGTAGTGAGACATCAATACCAAGAGTAGATTGTAAATATAGGTGGGAAATCTTAACCTTACCCTCACAGTGCAGATCAGTCTACCTCCCTTTTGCATTAGCTCTCTGAAATAGAGAAGGGTTTTTTCTCCTCATCAAGTGATGATGCCCTTCCTTCCTACCTTCTCCTTCCATCTGCAATGCTTCACAATCATGTTGCTCATTGATTGTGCTTTGACCTCCATGTATGAGATCCTGGGGAACTTCTTGCAAGGATAAAAGAATTCCTCCTGTTGGAGCATGTGCCCCTCCTCCCTCTGTGTGAGGTACTAGATGTGCTCTAGATGTGACAGCGTTTTTTCCCTCATCTTCATCCATGTGTATGGGCAACCCTCCAATAATTAGATCATCTTGTGAAAAAGAGATCTCCATGCCCTCTTGTTTAGGAATATGAGATAGAAGTCTGGCCTCTAACAAGGTATGATGCAAGATGTCAACTCCTCCCATGGTTTTCTGAAGTGGAGTTAATTCCATAGTTTCCTCCATCACATGCAAGGTTTTTGTTTTCTTACGTTTTCCTTGCTCCAATACATGTGTCTTAGGAAGTTTCCCATCAAACCTCCCCACCAATGTTTTAATGAATCTTGCATAAGAGGAAGTATTTCCATTTTTCAAAGAATAAGATTCAAAAATCCACCATGCATAGGCCTTACCTCTGAAATGCAGTGCTGCAATTCTGATGGCTTCATCTTCAGAAATGTGGTGTTGCTACAAATAGGAGTCTAGCTCCTTCACCCAAGCTCTAGCTGAACATGTAGGTGAACCATCAAAAGTAGATAGAAAAAAATTATCCATATTCTGATGCTTACTTCTCTCCACCTGTATCTTGTAAAACTCTTGGAAAGTGGTATGATCTCTAAATCTCTCAGTTTGAGATTCATACTCCTGCAAAAAATCACTAAGAGTTTTCCTCTTAGGCATTCTCCCTCCTTTCATCCATTTCATGATAGATATGGGCACTTGACTGTGTTGTGCATCATGGTGTGTAGCTGCATGCTCACACTTACCATGTGAAAATCTAGATCCAAACTCCTCTGGAGATTCCATCTCCATTCTTATTTTCTTCAGATCTTCTTGAAAGCTCTGTATAGATCTTGGAAGAAGTTTTGTAAGCCTGCCTTCCTTTCTTCCACCACATAATGGAGCCTTCTCTTTTCTGTCCATCTCTCCTTCTCCTTATAGTATAATGGCCTGAGATCCACAGGCTGAGCCAATATTGAAGCTTTGATACCACTGTAATATCCAAAAATAGGGAAAATAAGCAGTAATGGGAATATCTTATAATATTCCAAAAATGGACTACTCAGCAATGCATTCACTAAAAAAAACATTTCCAGAAATGTGTACCATAAAATGTAAACCATTAATTAGATCCATTAGGTATGTCCCTATACCATATAAATCCAAGAGGATATCAAAAACAAAATAAACTAGGTGAGGTAAACAGACCTCCCACACCCAGTGTAGCTAGAAATCACTAAAACCCCAATACACTACTACACAGAAATATTCATGAAAGAAACTGCACAGTATTATGAGGTTTTCAACTCAAAAATTAGGAGAACAAGTATATATACTCATATATTAATCAATAATGCTTAGGAACTGATATCTAGTCTCCTTATACAAAATACAAGAGAACCCGGCAAGGGTTTCTTGTCATACACTCAAAATATAATGGTGATCTTCAGAAATAAACTTAATAATCACTGAAACATGAGATACAAGAGTGTATAAGGCTATAGAATAATATATCTTATATATATCCATTCAAAGGTCTCCTCCCATGAAAGGATGAACCCCTCAATCATAAGGAAACACTGCAAAGAAACCCCAAGACCTCCTGCTAAAGCTGCCTCCAAAAATAATGCATTCCCTAGCTCAAAAAATGATGGGAATGATGGGAAATGTATGAAATGATGCCATATATCTGAAATGTGCTCAATTTATCTCAAAACAGATCCCCTAGGAGAAGGGAACCTACCTCCGGTAAGAAACTATCTCAGAAAGTGGGACTCCAATCCCCTCCACCGTTGCACCCTGCAACATAGCACAATAACCTGAAGAAACTGCGCTGATGAAGTAAGCTAAAGCTTGGCCTGAAAAAATGATGTGGAAAATAAGACAATACTCTTCCAAGAGGCTTCTCAAGGAAAGAGGTGGGGTCCCCGCTTGGGAACACCCGGTGCTAAACATCACAGCTACCCTGCTAAACAGCAAGAGGAAGCAAAAGTCTAAGCAGACCAAAATAATAATCTATAAAAAACAACCTCAAAATGTTGTCATCTTCTTCCTTAAATATAATTTGAGCTTTCTTGCCCTTGTCGCCACTCAATTAGGTCATTCCCCTCATTAGATCCATCTCCCTCCAAAATTGTGTTATTCCTTTATTAATCTCCACTCCTCCCCAACTGCATTGTTGACTTGGTCAAAGTTGACTAAATCAACATGATATAATCCTTGTTCATACTGGGAGGTGTTTTATTAAGCTGCATAAAGGGTCTCCTTTCACATTTAGAGTGTTTTTATTGATGCTTAGGAGACTCATGGGCCTTCCCACCCATTTATTCACCTACCTAGTGATAAACTCAACTATAATATTCCATTTATTCTAAGGCTAAATTTTTGGAATATTATAGTGAGTGAGGTGAAGAGATTAAGGGGTTAGGGAAGTGGAATGAGAATAAAAAAATTTAGTGAAGTAGGTAGGGGTTCTAGGGAACTTTGGGAAGTGGAGGGGGGTGAAACAAGTGTGGGAATTGGCTTAGGGAATTTTTACACAGTCCAAGCCCTAGAAACTGCCCAAAACGTAACATGGAGCTAGGTTTGGTTTTTGGGGCTTATGAAATGGGAGTAGGTGATTGTTGTGGGTTGTCGGAAGTATGTTTGAGTGTGAGGGAGGGTAAAATGCATGTGGGATAGGAAATTTAGCTTGTAAAATTTAAAAATGAGGTCTCACTCACCAAAACACAATTTGGGGACAAATGGAGGTTTAGCAGCATAAAAACAAGGAAAAGAACTTCATAGGAGGAATGTAGGGGCCTAAAATTATTTATTCATTGATTATGAAGACTTTAATTACCTTGCAGAACCCTTTGAAGCAAAAATTTTGGATTTTTGAGTGAAAACACAACGTTGAGGTGAAAACACGGCGTGCTACCTAAAAGCGTGGCATGACAGCTTGGAATCACTTCCTTGGAGTGACTTTTGATGCTAGGAGTGCTAAGTTTTCCTTTGATGGTGAGAGAGAGATATTTTACAATAGAATGAATGCGATAAATGATCTTGATGGTCCTTTACAACTTGTGGAAGTCCTTTTCTTCATTTAGGTGTGCTAGTGGCCCACCATGTGCTTTTCACTTTTTCTTTGAAAACTATGAAGCTTTGGAAAAAATATAAATTATCACATCATAATTGAATAAGATTACATATGAAACAAAATTTATTAAGAAAATCCCTATTACTACTCCATTTTCTGGATTTATTAATGAAATGATTGATTTTGGTGACTTAAGCCCTAATTACCTAATGGTGACACTGACCTAAATGAGAATCATGGTGGAATGAATAAGATGAATGTGATGAATTTGAAATGATTACTCATCCAAATGAGAGATGGAAATGACTAGCACAATTTTTTTTTGAATGGAGTAGTAATAGACCTAGAGACCACTAGCCAGTGACCAAATTGTTATTTGAAGACCTACTGAAACCATAAAAATTTGAATCAACACCTTAACAAAATTTTTGAAGTAGCCCAGTTGATCACTAGTGATAGGAAAAACTGACTAGCACTAACATACGCGATGGTACGTGGGAGTCTAGTCCATAGTAGTTTTGTCTAATGTGTAATCGTTCGGTGAGAGCACCCCAAATATAATTATCATACATCAATATACTTCCATACTTGGGATGGGATATCACCCTTGGGTTGTAACGAAGAGTGTTTGCGACAACTCCTACATTTTACGATGTCAGAACACATCTCTAGCCTAGACCACTAAATTCTCTCATTAGTTCCAATGCTCCTTAAGGTAAATTGAGTTCATTTTACGTTGATATTAATTAATTTTCAATTTCAAGGCTCAAAACAATGTCACCTAAATCCTTATAATGAAAACTAAATGCAGAAAAGAAAACTTTCCATTTCAATGAAGCCTGAAGTATTTAGGGAAGAGTTACAAGAAAAAGTGCAATCAATGCAACAACAATAATGCCCCCCAAACTAGCTCAAAGCTACGAAATGCAATTATTTTCAATCAAAGTCACTTTTCCCAAACAAATGAAACTTATTGAAAAAAAAAATACTTCTCTTTTCAGTAAGATGCACTTTTTTTTCACTTTGAAATAAAATCAAAAGAAAAAAAAAATGAACGAAAGAAGAAATGCAAATCTTTTCACTTTTCATTCAATCGAACAAAACAAAAATCGCTTTAAAAAATGCACAAATGAAATTATTTTCAGTCTTCTTGAAACGATAAAGATAATAAAAATCAAAATCAAAACTAAAATGAAAATCACTTTCAATTTCCTTTGAATTTAGACGAAAGAAACACTCTTCTAGACTTGTGAATCAAAAAATTTGGGATCCTATGTTTAACACTAAACTGAAGGTAAGATCAGAGATGCAGTGATGACCAGGGCATACAACAAATCACTCTAAATCAGGTCAAGAATAATGTGACAAAAGGGTGTTTGAAATGGTGAAAATTTTTCCAAACTTACAAACAAATTAAAGAGACGAAAAGACTCACTGAGAGAAAAAAAATTAAGTCAAACACACAACAAGGAGGTCATTGAGATCCTACATACTTCCTTAAGGGGCCAGGACACATTATAAAATCAAAGGGGAAACCCTAATTTTTCCTAGGTCTGAGATCAACGCTTCTGTGATAGGCATAAGAGTGTTGAAAGAAAATTCAGCGCGGTTGTGCTATATAGAACAACACTGCTAGTGCTACTGTGCAAACAGTAAGCGTGTTGGTCGCTAAAAACAAGGAAAAATAAAAGAGAGTCTCGCACAAACATAAAACATGACATCATGAAGTGACTATAAATCCTTACACATGCTAACAAATACCTAAGCAAGTTTATATTTCAGAAATTGGTGAAACTGATCAAACATCAATTCAAGGAAGGAAGATTAAGAGGCTAAGCTCCCCAGCGGAGTCTTCAGTTCTGTTGTCAGGATAAATATTCTCTACAGACATAGGCGATCCCTCTAGCCCTAGAGTGGATCTAGCAACACGATATTCTTTCTAATGAAAATGACTCTTAGCTAACATTTACAATGCGACAAGAAGAGCACCAGAAGTACCCTTTTCCCAATGCTACGCTTGAGTCTGTTGATGATGACCTTGATCCACGATCCTTTAAGGCCCGCTCCCTGATACTAATGGCACGTGAATACCTATGGATGATGAAGAGGAAACAAAAAGTGTAATACAATACATAATAATCATAATCATTATCTATTTAGTACATCAAGGAGTATCAGAATATTTGCATAAAAATTTAGAAAAATATAGAGGAATCCATTGGTGAAAATCTGAGTCCTTTACCGAAGCTCAAAAGCATTCCTTCTCCCAAACACTTAGGCTTTATCACAATGCTAGGATGTGAGGGAACGAGAGTTCAAACGAGTATTACAATGACCAACCAAGCTCTAAAGTTGTGGGAATGAGGGATGTGAATTTATAGGAAGGGAGAAGAGGTTGGGAGCCCATGAAAGGAGGAGGAAGGCCCACTTTCTAAGGGATGAACCCCTATGGATGAGATTAAAGCTTTAAAATCAGAGAGCTAGACCTTATCACCACTGTTTAACAACCAACTCACCACCCTTGAGCTTCTAGATGTTGAAGCCTCTCTTCCATTTGAGGAAACACTTCTAGAAAGGGATCAACATGATTTTCAAATAAATAAGGGCGTTGAAAGCGCTAAGCCAGAACTGTGAAAAGGACATCAGCACAGTCATGGAACTAGGAAAAGTGTTGACCCAGGAAACTAGGAATTTGAACAATTTTCTTTAGTAATATTCCAACGAAGTTTTCTTTGGATCTTCAGGGGATGTGTTAACATATTTGTTAATGGTGGAAACATTTCACAAGATCTGTCATGAGGCATTTCAGGATCGGGGAGGGGAAAATGAGCATGGTGACAAATTAATGTGTAACACACTTATAGATTCAACATTAGTGGATGGGGAGGTAATATTTATCCTTAAGATTTTTGGATGAGAATAAAAGTCAAATGGATGCTGAAAACTTCAAAATAGCCTTTACTTTTGAAAATATACTTTTCATGACTGATCAAAGGATAATTAGATCTTTTACTATTTCAAGTGATGAAATATTTACAAAGTACTGGATATAAATGTTTTCATATATTTATAATGAATCAAAATCGTACTTCAATATTATAATTCCCTTCTAATAACTTCTTCTTTAATTGATAAAACTCCATGTTATTTATGAGATATGCCAATATGAAGTCAATCAAATTATTTACTCCAAAAATTAATAAACTAGAAATAGCTATATGCACATATGATTATTTACATATTTTTATAGTAGGAAGTTTCTTAATAAAAATATTTTTTAAGAACTATCCCATTAACAGGAAGTTTATCACTCTTTCAAAAATATTTTTTAAGAACTATCCCATTAACAGAAAGTTTATCACTCTTTCTTGGTAGATCTTACAGGATAAAGGTTGACGGGCCTAGTTTTTAAACTACTTGAAATAGGCTGAGCCATAGTCTTTGAAATTTTGTGTGTTTACATTTTTTCTTCATGCGCTTTATCCCATTTGAAAACTAGATTACCAATTTAAAATTTTTTATTGCTTACTGAACTCACATCAAACCAATATTTGACCACTTTTTGATGTTGAATATGAGCTTTTTTGGCTTTATCTCTATCTTAGTCCAGCTTTAAAATTTGAGACATTCTAAGTTGTAAAGCAGAGCAAGGTTGTTCTTCTATGGATTGAACTAAGGAAAATGAAGGGAAAGCTAAATTAGGAGGAAACTTTTCTTCTTTCCCATACACTAATTGGTAAGGGGAAGTTCCTAATGGAGCCTTATATGTGATTCTATTAGGCCATAGAGAAAAAAGTAAATATTTGTGCCAATTCTTTTGTTTTTCATCAATATTTATCTCGATTATTATTAAGAGATTCTTGTTGGTCGATTATGCCAATCCATTCCCTTGTGGATAATAATTAGGAAAATATTTGAGTTTAAAACCTCTCTTAAGGGAAAATTTGGTAATAGTATTTCCAAAAAAATAAGATCCATTATAAAAATGATAGTATTAGGAAAACCAAATCTGGTAATTATATATTGATCAATGAAGTCCATAACATTTTCAAAGTTGATTACCTTCAAAGAAATGGATTCCACCCACCTTGTAACGTAGTATGTAGCAGTTAAGATGTACCTGTGTTGTTTGGAAGAGTTTGGAACAATCTCACCTATAAAATCCAAACCACATTGCTCAAATGGTTGTTCAATGCTGACTGGTTGTAAATGTAAGGAAAGTCTCTCCTCTATTCCCGAAGTTGTTTTCTAGACTTTTCACTTCCGTACATAAGCATGATTATACTTGAACAAAGTAGGCTAGTAATATCCAACATGAATTATTTTGTGGGCAGTAGTATCTCCACCATAATGTCCTCCAACTGGTCCATCATGCATTTCCTCTAAGACATTTTCAGCTTCATATATCTCAAGACGTCTTAGTAAAACAGTGCCATAATTTCTTTTGAATAGAACATCATCAACAAGCTTATATTGATTAGCCTTAAGTCTCAAAGCTCTTTTGCTTTTGTAATTGAGTTCTATTGGAGTGTGACCGTTTTTTAGATAATATATTAAATACGCACATTGAGATTGAGTGTCAATATGACATACCTATGAAATGTAGACATTGTTACTTGAATCTTCTTATGCTTATGTGTCAAGATATCTGCTTATTAATTTGCAATAAACTTGACCTTTTATTGTTATGATATTCCGACACATAGGAAATAGTTAAGTATAACATGGTCTAGTGTAGAGTTAGGTAAAGTGTGTTTCTTTACTATGTACATTTGTAACTTATAATCCAACGGTTCACTCTCTCCTTGGTATTAACAACACTTGATCCATGGCTTAACACCCAATTAGTCCATGATCTCTATTTAAAGAGCATGGAGGGTCATTTTTCCAGAAACCATTTATGAGAGAAACATATGTAAACTTTCTTTTTATATTAATAAATTGTGTAAAGTGGCTGCGTTGGCTCAGGACGTGGACTATTTCCCTCTTCGAGGGTTTTAACCACGTGATATATTGGTGTACGGATTTGTGATCTGTTTGTGAGCGGTGACCTTTGGTGTTTGATCTATGGAACTTACCCTGTAAATTCCTACATGGTATCAGAGCCATTTTGAGGGCCACATCCGTTGTTGATCCAAATATGAAGCCGATGTGACTACATGCAACTGTAGTTTTCTAGATCTACTATTTCTAACCACTTTCGGGCCGGGAGAATTGATCTGTTGTGTTTGGAGCATCTTTTATAGTGCGAAACCCCTTTCGTTTCATGTGAAAAGGTTTCTGGTTGCCTGAGTTATGTCATTTTAGATCTGGAGGTATAAATTATCTTTTTTTGCAGTTATATTTATTAATCATTCTACTTATTTTGGTTCCCTCTGTTTATTTCGGTTTATATAATTTTTTTATTTTTTATTTTCCAAATCTATACCCTCTTCTCTATGTATTATCTTTGCTCTGCACTCTCTGTGATATTGGAAAATCATAAATAGGAAGACGAGATTTTTTTTTGCTACATATGCTCTTTCCCCGTGTCTTTGTGTGATCTCAGGAAATCAAAAATAGTGGAAAAAATGATAGTTTCCGGTAAGGATAACCGAAAATATAACGTTTTTCCGTAAGGCTTGCATTTCGTTTTTTTTGTGCTCGGATTTTGTGTTTTTTTGTAGGAAAAAGCATGCACATCGAAGACTAAAAAAAAAACCCTTCCTCCTTTCAAACAATTACAGAATCCTTGTACTAGCTCACTTGCTATAAAGTTAGTTTATGAGAATAGAGATCTTGGGTTAAGGTCTCTCTCTTAATATTCTTTTTGTAAATTTTTTTTGGTTAAGTTACTTTTTCTTATAAAGCCCTTTGGCAAGTTGTCGGTTTTAAAAAGGGTTTTATTTCAAAAGCACATGTAAAAGTAACATTGTGAAAGTGACTCTCACTTATTTATAAAAGTGGGTCACATAAAGTTTTATTAAAGTGAGCTTATTGTATTAAGTTTGAAAAGGGGGGGATTTTTTTTTTAAAGTTGACCTTCATAATCAAATTTGAACTGTTCTCGTAACTATTCAACATCTACAACACATTTTTTTTTCAAAAAGGCATAACTTCTTCATTCAGAAGCTGTTTTTTGAGCCATTTTTCTTTTTAATCAACCTAATTTTTTGAGATATTTCCATTGGAGCAGTTAGTTTCAACCTTTTCAACATCATTTAAAAAAAAATGGAAAGTGCATGACCTGTTATTCTTAACAGCACCAATTAGTTCCAATGGCTACCCCGCATGGTAGATTTACTTAGCAGTAAAGGGCTTTATAGAATAGCCACAGGACAAGAAAATAAACCTGCTGATGGAGATAAAGCTGCTAAATGGGAAAATAAACAAGATCAAGCACGAGGGTTCATAGGAATGTCCATTTCTCAAGATCTTCAATTTCATATCCTAGGAATTGACACCCCTGATGCAGCCCTCAAAAAGCTAAATACTGTTTTTGACATTCAAAATGAAATCAGGGCCCACCAGCTTGAAAATGAGTTTCTTACTTTAGACCCCAATAATTTCTCCTCTATTGAAGATTTTTTATCCAAATTCAAGACCCTTAGACTTCTTTTAGAAGGTTGTAAGTTCAAAAAGGATGATGGTAGTTGTTTGAGTGTGTTTGGTTCACGTATGTATGAAATCACACCAATTTAAGGGGTGTGGTTGACCCACTTAAGTTATTGGTAACAGGCAGAAAAAGAAGTGGAGTCAAGAAAGTTAGTGGAACAAGCTAGAATCATAAGCATACTATATAGAGAAATAACATGCATATGTAAACTAAAACTAAACTAAAAACTAAAACAAATAAACACGAGCTCTGAAAAGAGCCAAATAACAACAATAATATGAACAGTGGCTCTAGGCCCCTCTTATTGAGCGCTCATAGTAATAAGAGTGAAACTTTACCCTCTTGCCAAAGGGCCCCTATAACATGGGTTCTAAGTCCTGATGCAAGGATGTTTTTATCCCAAGCTTGCCTCGGTGCATTCTCCCTCTCTCTCTACTATCTTGGACTGAACTTGTTGGATGGCCAACAATTGATTCCCCTCTATCTTCAGCTCTGGATCACACATTGCTAGTATTGCTTGAGAAATTCTAGCTAGCATAACAATGTGTTCACCAATTCTTCATCTCATGGTGGCCTTATATGGGAGATTTCAAATCCTCCCTTCCCTCTCTTGGTACATTGTGGATGGTGACCCAAGAGAGGGGTATGATCCTTTGTGTTCTCCAAAAATTCCATTGTGTGCTCACTTTGTATCTAAGGAGGCGTTGGTGGTTGTCCTTAGGCATCTTCAATTGAGGAATCACTTGTCCTTTTCTTTGTGTGGTCCCGGATAGTGAAATTTCACCACTCCTAGGATTGCGCTCATATCGAGAAAAAAAGCGCGCAAAGGCGCTCTTCATGAAGGATTATGCACACAAAGAGCATTTAGGACTTGTTCAAATTTGATTTTCCTCAGACCTTAGAGATTATTACATACTTTCCAAATTTTTTAATGTCTTCCAGCCCTATAAACCCTTCTGCTTGACATTAAATATTGTCGTCTTCTGTTGTACGATTTTCCAGTGTTAACAGTTCCGCCCTAATGTGTGAGGTCTAGGAACACCTGTATAGCCAAAATACATTGTAGTCTATTTTCTGTATATCATGCATAGAGAGAGAAAGAGACCTGCGTGAAACTTGGAATTGAAAACACCCTACACTGGTTCCAAGAATGACCGTGTCCTAAGGGACCCTTGTAAGAAAATATAATACAATACATATACAAATTTTCTATAAGGTAGGCATGTCCCATGCTTATGATGTTGTGGCTAGTTAAACAAATCTATTTTGACAGATATATGTTCTGTTTGTATCATTGATGTGGTAGTGATCTGGTGGTTGCTGACGACGATTGCTAAGTCCTTAGGGGCATTTTTTCTTTGACAATAGGTGGAATACGGTACCTATATTCGTACACTTGGTATGGCATATAGCTGCACATTGTGCACATAGGTGCTGGCTGGGACCTTCCCGTGTAAGCATTGTTGAAAGAGTCGCTCATGGAAGCACGGGTCTTTGACGAATTTGATCAAAGTGAAATGGTTGTAAGGTACAATACCATCTTGACATGAAAGCTTTTGTTGTACTCAAATGTCAGGAGGATCGATGACATATATGGGCAATGATGTCTCCCATAGTGCCACCCAAGGATGCCCCTTTTATGGAGAGGGGTAATCCAAGGTACCATTTGCTTTTTGGAGAGTAGGTGTCGAAGTCGACAAAAAGGAAGCCTCAATCGGCCGAGGGGTTGCCGCGATGGGTTTAACATAGGCATGTTGGCGAGGGGGGATTGAGAAACTGATGATGTGGATTCAACGGCCCAAGGTCAAAGTATACTAAGCAGCTTAGCAGTAGTCATAGTTATTTCTGATGGGGAAATCCTTGGAGTCAGTAGGACTTCCAGGGTGGGTATAAAATGGCTATGAATGTCATGATGGCGTGTGCATGGGAGTGTAATACTCTGACCAAGGGTGTTGAGGGACTCCTGCCATGGGAGAAAAAGATGGATGGAGGGTTAAGGACGTAGTGCATTGTTCAGGGTCTTTATAAACTTACCAAAAGAATAAAATAACGAGGTTTGGTTTATACAAAACACAGAGATGGCTACCCCAAAACATGAAAGTGTTCGCTCACTGATGTTGTGAGGAAGGTGTTTTGTTGAGGGTGGGGGTCCCATTGGTTGGTCTGATGTGAGGGGTTGATGAAGGAGATGAAAAATTATTGTAGATGGGATTATGCTGGTGGAGGTATGGTAGGCAAAATGCGAGGTGCGGTAATGCGCTTTTGATCTTATTTTACAACCCGATCATTCGAGAAGGGGTTTTTAGCTTGTATGGTAAACTTGACCTTATGCATGGTGGATGGATGGGCATGAGGTACTTCTCGGACTAAAGTGGTGTAGCCATGGCGTCACTTTTGCTATGATATATGATCTACTATGGGTGATGAGCACCATGGAGGGGAGGCTATACCAACCAATGAGGATGTTTATCATGTGCAGGGTGAGGTGATGATAAGCACAGTCGGATGTGAGGACCCTATGGTTGATTCCTAATGGAGAAATGATGTTAGGATATGAAGAGTTAACTGGGACTCTATCATGTTGGGGGTAGAATGATACCTACTATGGAACATTCAGTAGATGGCGTTGTGGATGGTTTGCGATATTTTCCTGCAAAAAAAACTACCTCAAGTGAAATCATATTCTTTATCAAATATTATTGAAAGTCATGACCTTTAAAAAAGAATATGAGAGAGGGCATACATTAGGGGAATTTTGAGGTCTAAAATGGGCCTCCTAAGAAAAATGTACAGAAAAATAAACTTTATAAGAACTAATAAGATTCAAGATGATGATGTCAACCATGGGGGATGATTCACCATTTTTTGAGTGAAAGGGTAAAAAGATTAAAAAATAATAAAATAATAAAACTACTTTTTCTACTCGTATTTTCAACTTATCTCCCAAAATTTTTACTCAAATTTCGAACGAGATTATTTTTTGGATGAAAATTTTATTTCCTCATCCAAGGAGTACCCATGTTGCATACTTTCGATGGACCCTACTACACGAAAAACAAGAAATACATTAAAAAACGTGATTACAATAATGTTTTTCATGTATTTATCATTTTTTGTGTAGTAGTACCCATCAAAAGTATGCAACATGGGTACTCCTTGGGTGAGGAATTAAATTTTTCATCCAACGAGTACTCCCGCTCGAAATTTGAGTAAACAATTTGGGAGATAAGATGAAAATACAAGTTGAAAAAGTATTTTTTTCCTTTTTCCCTCTAAAATTTGATGATGTAATCAAATATTATCTTATTATTTTCACTATTATTTTATAATTTCTTTAGGAGGCCCATTTTAGACCTCAAAATTCCCCTAATGCCTGCCGGTGTTGAAAAAATAATTTTTTGAGAGTGTGATTGTGTGGCATCACCTCTGTTAATCATGGAGTGTTGGTCGTGATGAAACTTATGGTTCGGAGAATGGACCTTATGATCTCTTGTTATGGTCTTCCCAAGTTTTTCAAAAGGGAAACATATAGGTGAATATGGCCCTAATTCAATTCATTTGTACTTGCTGATTTTTTGAGAGGTCAGAGGCTTATGTGTAGTAGTTCTTACCGTTGTGGTCAACCAAAGCACCAGGGATTAGCGAGATCATGCCCAGGTAACCTCCATGATGTCCTGTACTTTAATTTTTTCAGTTTGATGGTGCTGGGGTCCGTACAAACTAGGTTTGTATAGAGTTTGGGTGATTTTTTCCCTAGATTGCGCGGGAGATTAGGGAAAAGGTGTGCTCTCTTTGTGCGTGTTTTCAGGGGATAAGCGTGCTAAAGCACTCTGTTCCCATTTTTTGGCATGCCTTAAGTGCGCCTGTGAAAAATAAAAGCACGCACTACGTGCGCCTGTCTGAGGGACAAGAGCGCAAAGCCGAGGCGAAAAATATCTTGGTTTTTTTTTTTGCCTACTTTTGTGTTTTTTTTGTACTGATGGGTACCTGTTTTGATGACAGGTTATTATGGAGGGAGCGGGATTGGCCCGAGATTTGAACTGAATTGCTTGTTGATGTTAGGGCATGTCGTTAGCTGGTGCAATGGGAGCTCCCAAAGTTCGCGGAAAATGAGCTTCTTCAGTCGCAGAACTGATTGTTACGGTACCTGATCTGACACTAGTGAAAGAGGTGCAACATGTTTGTGTTGCAAGGGACGAACCTAGTCATCCGTCCTGAGATGGATGTGTATTTTGTGATCGGGTTGCTACCTCATGGTGAGGCGCTGAGATATCCACTCCCTTCTGGAAAGGTGGATCTGGAGAGGTTTCAGAGATGCCACTGTGGTGGGGCGCCTCTTACAGAGGGGTGCATCAACATTTCATCTGTGATATATTTGGCAGAGACATGTGCTCTAGTGGTGATTGTGTGATTGTCAGGGTCATCCTATCTGCATCAGGAATTAGGCCCGCAGGTTGGAGTACTGCGTCGGTTGAGGTCCAGGCAGTTTTACGACTTTTCCCATTTCTGCTATGACGGGATGGTGACGCAACTCAACAAGGTCCATAATGGATATAAGTTGTTTGCGTATGCCAACATCTTGTGCAACATTATGTACGAGAGGGTAGTGCTACTGAGGCTAGTAGTGGGGGTGCCTCCTGGGGGGCCATGGGAGCCTCGTATAAGGAGGTGGGCTCCGGCGATGCCGCGAGGTGGTGGTGGCATGGTGGGGAATTATTGGAATGCCATGACAAAGGCCTGGTTCAAGGCCAACCCACGGATGTTCTTTTCATTCCCATATGCGGGGATGGACTTCTGGGGGGATCCAGACATGGTTCTCCCTTTTGGTTATGCTTGGGGGCCTACAGGTAGTTGTGCATTTTTTATGAATTTATTTGAGTATATATGTACTTATGTGTTTTGCTGGCGACACTAACATCGTTTTGGTTACTCTTGCAGATGTTGGCTAGATGGGTTGCCCTGTGGCTTGGTTGGTTGGCCACAATCCTCTACAATGACCTAGGGGTGGTCAAGGAGGTACTTTTGGGTGACCTAGTGGTGGTGTTTTCCCTTTAGGAGAGGGTAGCAACTAGGCCGCTACAAAGGCTGTGAATGAGTGGGCTCGTGATGATGCAATAGTAGCACGTGCAGATATGGCGAAGGCTCGTATCGAGGAGCTGATTGCTCGGGTGTCAGCTCTTGAGGGTGCCTAGGGTCGAGTGGACCACTTGACCCAAGGGGTGCTTGCTCAAGGATTTATGGATGATTTTGAGGAGGTCTGGTTGGAGACCGTTATGGCCCGTGAGAGGGAGTATCGGCCCATTCTACATCGGGTGGCAATATCAGTTGTGATGATAGCTCCAGTGGTGGCTTCGGGAGCAGCTGTGGGTCCAGGTTCCCCTCTTGAGGGGGCACCACCCTATAGTATACTTGTACACATGGAAAGCACCCATTGTGAGGATGCTTTCCTTATTTTTGATGAATTTTTCATCTTTGGGCTGGCAGTTGGGCTAGCAACACTATTTTTTTTACTCGTACATATACATTGTGACATATATATATATATATATATATATATATATATATATATATATATATATGAGAGATCATTTTTGTGGCTCTACATGTTGTGTCACCTGTTTCGGTTTATGTATGATGTTATGTTGATGGATATCTATATTTTTGGTTTTTTATGTATGATGGTTTATTTGAGATGCATTCCAGTTTAGGATATTGTTAGCTATGTGATCAGTTGTTTGGTTTTGACTCCTTGGTACATGTGTGAATGTGATATAGTCAAATTTTCCACTTAATCTTTTTGCACACAAATATTTTCTAAACAAATATGTATCTCTTGTCTTAAATTTTTGGTTTAACTGCGACACTACTAACTGGGAATCGAGGTAGATATACATATGGCATATGCCCTGATGGAGGGCATCACACATAAGTCCGATGACTACGTCATATTCTGCTTGCTTGCTTGTTGTTGAACTGATGCACACACTGTTTGAGCAGAGTGGTGATCAGTCAGGGTGGTAAATGACCCAAGCGGTTGTGGCTAATCTTTGAGACCATCATGATGCTCCATCAGAAAATCCAAAATAGGGTTCAGTTTGGTAATCCATGGTGGTACTTTGAGCGCTTTTAAATAAGTCTTTTGGTAAAAAAAAAATTAGTTGTTGGGGTTGTGTACGTCCACTCTAGGGAAGGGTCGTTTTGGCCCTTATGGGTAGAAATTATTGAGGTAAAGGCCATTGACGGGGTTGATTAGGCATGTCACATCCGGTTACGTCAAGATGTATGCCCCCTGTCGAAGGCAATGTTTGATGATGTATGGTCCTTTCCACAAGGTTTCAAACTTTCCTGGTCCTAGGGGTTCTTTTGCGACATCATAGCGGAGGACTGGTTCTCTGTCGGTGAATGAGCGAGGGTTGATGTGGCGGTCGAATGATGCTTTTACCCTTTCATTGTGGGCTTCATTGTGTTGCAGTGACTGTCGTTGACTTTCGTCAAAAAACTCTAGTTGTACTAGGTGTTGTTCTAGAGGCTGGGTATCATCAAGGAGTTCGATGGCAGCATGTAAATTTGGGCTCTCGTGGAAATCAATGCAAAAGCACAAGGTACCTTGACCTTTTGCGATGAGAATAGGTTGGAAATACTGGGACGTTGGGGAGGCTACAATCTTATTTCCAATATGTGATGCTACAAATCGTATATGGTGGATTGTGTCATCGACGTTCGATGGGAGAAGAATCTCCGTAATGGGATTCTGCATGAGCGCAAGGTTGGGTTCCCCACTAGGATGGTCAAATTCCTGTAGGTGGATACTGTGCCTACCACAGAGGTGCCTAAATGTTTCCATTAGTGGACATACCTATAGTGTGTGATTTTGGCCAATTTAGATAGTGCATGGTATCACTGTGCCAATGGAGTATATTGTGTGAGATTCTATACTACTCGTTGTTCCTAATGTGGATGCTTGGAAAGGGTATGTCGTAGAAGAGGTTGTCTTCTATTTCCATTTCCGTATTGTTGGCTTGGGTGTGTCTACCTCTTTGGGGGAGTGTAGACTCAATGCTGCTCTTACCATTCTTAGCTTGAGGAGATGTACACATTCTATCGTATGGTGAAAGTGTGAACAAATCCAACAATAGGTACACGTGATTTTCTCTTGGTTAGAGAGAAGTTTCAGAGGGAGAGAAGAGACTATACAAAAACTGTTTGCAAGGTGCTTCAGTTCTATACACTGGCTGACCCAGTGGTCATTCAGGTCGCATAGTTCGCATTTTTTTCTAGGCTTGGCTGGGGTCATGCTTGGTTGGTGTGTAGTCTTAGCTTTCCTATTACACCATTGCGGAGGTGGGGATGTTGACCCGACGATGTAATTTTTATGCCATTCTTGGAGGTTGTCCTGTCTCTTCTCTATAGTATGAATCATGTCAATGGTAGGACAAATTTGCAAGGCATAAGTACAGTGCCGCTCATAATGATTTCCTTGACATATTAGGTAGAATATCCTTGATATGGGGGTTCTGTCATGCTCAGTTTGAGGTCTGGCAGGGAAACAACGTCGTAATGCTGCTAAATCAGGACAAGTGGCGATCGTATGATTGGGCATTTTGCATAACGTGCATGTTGTTGTTCTCTGTAGAGAGCAGTTAGGGGTAACTAGGGGTTCCCTGATTGGTCGCTTTTCGACTGACAAGAACATGATGGATCTGCTCGTCACATCTTCTTGGGTTGTGGAGCTGTCTGTGGACTTTTCATCCATGTCATCTTCTTGGGAGAGGTGGACTATGGTGGAGCTTAAGCTAGTGAGGGATAGCCAGAATAAGGGGATATATCGACAATTCTCTAAAAGGTGATTTTCGATGCATAATGGACATGTGAATGGTGCTTCCCGCAATCCAAAATAGTAAACCCTTTCTATAGGATACCATCTGTGGATGAGTTCTAGGGCTGTGCACTCTTTGATCAAGTGACCACGTTCATCATATAGCGTGCAACGTATAATGGACATGATTGGGGGTCTTTCTTGTGCCCTTCATTATTCCTCCTATAGGTACAAGATGGTACGAGGTTCATTTCCGGATGCCTAGGTCGAGGGATCCTCTTGATAGGACCGCTCGATGGGATGTAAGGCATCCCTATATCACGAGATCTCTAGGAAATGGTGGGTATAATGCCCATAGTTTCTACAGAGAGCACATGCGTGATTGGTACTCAATGCTTTGCCTTTACCTTTGGTGGTAGGTTCCTTTTTACTGGAACGTGGCATCACGATGTCTGTCTCAAAGCCAAGGAGTGGTTTTAATTCATCTAGTTCTGGACAGATATGGGTAGGGTGGCCTATTACGTCGCATATGGCACTGACTGGTGATTCCCATTGAATGGCAGGGGTCACCATATTCTTTCCTCTTTTCTCGGTTTTCTTAGTTGTAATCACCGGTTTTGCAATGGGAATTTCCTTTGTAGGGGTTTTTTGATTTTTTCTTGGATGAGTGGGACCTCCTCGGGACTGAGGGGCTTCAATCCTATGGCAGTAATGTGAGTGGCTCCTGTTCCTATAAGGGGAACGAGGTACTAGACTGGTATCGCCAATGATATGTTTGGTAATACCAATGTTGCCAAAACCTGTTGGGAGATGAAACCAACTTGGGGTTAGAGGAAAGGGGTTTGGGAGGCGGCATACGCTAGAGAGGCTGTCATGGCTGATGACTTGGTGCCATTACTACTTGTGTCCATGTCCTGACTAGCTTCAGTGCTTGATGTGGACATCATGCACACTGCATCCCCTGTGACATCGGGCGATGACTCAGGGATTATGGGAGGATCTCCTAGGAATGACCCTAGAACAGACGACAGTTTGAACTGGCCGAGCCCATATTCTTGGTACCATGAGAGAGCATCCGAGGACATATCTACATATGGTATAATTACATCAGTGTTTATTAGGGGTTTCTTCTCTCCATTCGTCAGTTGGTCTACAGTAATGATGTGGTCCTCGTGGTGGAACATCATGATGCGAAAGATGGAGGAGGTTATGGAAGACATGGCGTACATATAACTATACCCAAGGAGTATATCGTAGTCTATGTGAGCATCCAAGACTTCAATGTCTATGTGGACCGTCTTTCTGGCTAAGCAGATTGGGACTTTTTTGTAGAGGCCGACGAGGTTTGATGGACGACCATTGTATGCTTTAAGCGTAATGACTGAGGGTTTTAGTTCGGGAGACCCTAACTTCTACCAAAATGTTTTGGACATGATGCATGTAGATGCACCCTTGTATATGACACATCGATGAATAGTGATATTTTAGACCGACAATGGTATCTGGAAGGCGACCATGGAAGGAAGCCTAGGGGTGGCTTTGTCTAATTCAAAAGCCATTAGGTGCGTATCGGCAAGGTCGATAGTGCCTAATGTGGAAATTAGGGCTTTCTGTTGTTTTGGGCATGACTGCAATACTTCCAAAGCTGACATAGAAGTAGCAGATTGTGCTAAATCGTCTATGATAATATAATTATGGGTTTCTTTGGAGTAGTTTCCTGCTCACCTATTGGGTCCCTTTGCCATTTTTGGCAATGTTTCTAGAGGCATCTTTGAAATGGTCAAAGGTGAAGTTGGTGTACTGGTACTTTCCCCTAACATATTGGTGTCTGGTGGGGTGTCGTAATTGCAATTCCGTGTTTGGAAAAACATCTCTTCGCCAGTCATGTAGATTTCATGGCTGCATTTCCCGGAATCATCTGTATTTTTCTACTGAGATCTTACCGTTCCTTGATGGGGGAAAGGTTCTTGCATCACAGCTGGTTTCTGGGAATATCCTCCTTGTCCTTGGTTACTTTGTAGCTTCTTCTTCTCAGGGAGATTAGGAAAGTGGTGAGTATAGTGGTCGTACTCACCACATATCGAGCAAGAATGGTTTGTTCGAAGAGGTGGCCTTTTTCTCTGTCATTGGGCATTGCTCAGCTCCTGGCTCTGATTCCAGTTGGAGTTTCCTCCAGCCTGGGATTGCGGTGGGCGCTGCTGGTTGTTGCCCCCTGTCCCGAGTTCCCTTTTGAATTTTTTTTGGATTTTTTCTTCACCACGTTAGGAGGTTAGTTCTCCTTGTTGTATTCGTGTGGTTTTTTTTCGGACAGCTTCACAAAGTTCACCTGTGCATTGGTCTACATAGGCGGGTCTTGTGCTGGGGACTGAGCATAACGTGGTCTCTAGTTTGCACCTGGCTGTTGGAGGGGAGCTCTTCCATCAGTGTTTCTTTCTACATATTGGGTCCCCTGAGCCGGAGGATAAGGTTCTCTCTGGTGATACGCTAGCACCCTATTGGTCAAATTTTGTTGAGGGATATGATGAATTTGAAAACCGGGTTGAGGTACGTTCTGGGTAGAGCTTTATGTGTGTTGTGCTATGCAACAAATCCCCCCTTTTTATTTTCAAAATAGTCTAAAATTTTGATAATAAAAATAGGGACCCTTCTTAAATTAAAAAAAAAAACAAAAAACAAAAAATAAATTCATAAAACATCCTTGTGATTACCCACATAATATTTTCTCATTGAAAGTTAAGCAACAAAACAATGAATCCTGATATTGTGATCAACGATCTGAATTTTGCAAGCGATAGCATAAATTGAACATCGTGGATATACATTTAAAACTTTAAGCAGTTCTTACCAAAATTACGATATTGCGATATTACGATATTGTGATATTCCGATACTACGATATTGCGATTTCACGATATCGCAAAATCACATATCGCATTAAAAAAAAAAGTAATGTGCTTCATAAAGACAAGTTAAAAAGGCGAGATGCGATGGATTTGATGGGTTTGAATAAAGGTTTTATGTGAAAATAAATAGTGTCATAAATGATTAAGTATGTTTTATCATCCCAATGCAAACAATTATTGATTTGTTACGATTAACAAATGATATAGCTGCTTCTCAGATATTTTCTTTTCAAATTGGTCATTTCAAATATATCTTTCATCATTTGATCATTACTCTGTCTTTAATATGGATTTTCCTTCAAGATATTTCCATCCATAAAGTAATGCAAAAACATGGCAAACAGACTGTTGCAGAATTGGAATACATAGAAATTTCACCCATAGTCTCAGATACTATCTGCACTGCAGATGGAGGTGCTACAAAGTGGCAAGCTATCTATACTATCCTCAAAGACAAAGAAATTGAAGTAGTGAAGGTCAAGGAAACTGCTGATGATGCAAGACCCTCAGATTTACATTTTACAGATATTGCATGCTCCTTCCTTCATAGTATACCAACAAGGGCCAGTCTTTTACCATATACCGACATGATAAAGTGGGTGCTTGAGAATTCAACAATTAAGGATAGACAATTAAGATCCGTTAAGAATGAGATCTTAGGTTATTTTAGAGCTGAAGATTTGAAAGTCATGTACAAGCTACCTGACCAACAAGACATCTATGATAATAAATTTGTTGAGAAATTTGCAAAGAATAATGAAGACCCTTTCAAAATAATTCAAGGTTGGAGAAAACTAGATAACAAGTTTAGACATGAGAAATTAGGTATGTATCCTATTGCTTCACTTGCAAACCCCTAAAATTTCGTAGTAACGATGCTATGCAGATGATATGGTCTCCCTGATAATACCAAGTTCTCTATAAATTGGCTTCCTCCAAATATAACAATACCATCATTTTCTTTATTGAAATTTATTGATGAAAATCCTTCATCTTCCCTTCAACTTAGACAAGATAAAATTCTTAAAATGGAAGAAGAGAGAGAAAAAGATAAATCTATACATGCTCATCATCAACAAATAGTGAAAGCCTCATTTGACACACCATTTACCAGTTCAAAAGCTTTTAAGATTGGAGACCTTGTTTTGAAATGGGACAAGGCACATGAGGAAAAAGGTAAGCATACCAAATTTCAAAGATTATGGCTTGGTCCATTTCAAATCATAGAAAAAATAGGCTTATCCACATTTTTGTTACAAGATTTATTAGGTAAGAAAGATTCCTTACCGGTGAATGGTCAAATTCTTAAAAAATAATTTTCTTAGAAAATCAAGTTTTAAATTTTATTTTTCTTTAGGAAAATAAAAGTTGAAAATAGAATCATTTTTTGTGGATTCAAATTTTGAAAATTTTTGATAAATTATTTTGATTTTTCGCTTCTATAAATAGGTAAAGTAAAAAGATGATTATAACTATGAGAATTGAATAAACTTTATTTTTTTGAACTAATTTGAAATTTACTAAAGGCATTTACTTTCCGAAAAGACTCTTGATGTCATAAAATATAGATGTTATGTATCAGTCAAAAAAGGAAACTTTTAACTTAGCAAGGATTCTCTACGAAAAGGTATCTACCAACTCTATAATTATCATCCATAACTCTTAAAAGAGCTAATGATTCATCCCATCTTATAAAATTTCTTCTTCAAAGTATAATTCAAAAAATAAAAAGAAATATATATGATATATAAATTCAAAAGAAAATAAGTCTCATCACGAGCTTGTTTATCATGATCATAGAGAAAGAATCTAGACTAATATTACCAATACTGCATACCAAAACGGGGTAATAGCTAAATGATTATAAAAAATCAAAAGACAAGGGGTCTCATTACGAGCCAGCTTGTTCAGTCTAAATTACTATCAGTGAATGACATTGTCACTATCAAGCCACCAAACCTGGACAATGATTTTGAAAATGTGTTAGAAAAAATAAATTCAACTATATGTCAAATTATATTTTGAAATAAGAAATCAAATTCAGATGGGACCATGAATCATTATTAGTTAAAAGATAAACCCATCGAGGCTATAAACACCTGCAGGAAACAATGGCTCTATCTGTGATAAATGAGTAAAAATCTATGAAACCAATTTTTAGAGAATACCTACTTTATATTTTTAAATCTGATTACTGACTGATACAGACACCTATGTGTTATCACTAAAGGGGTTAATTTTTTTTTTCTGAATAATGCTAATTCTATTTATATAACATACTAGTACAAAATTTCCTCAGCTTCAGTTGTGTAAGCCTAAAAGCTGGGCTTTATAGCCATGATTAACAAAAATTATGGACTTCCCTGAGTGGGAAACCAGTCCTGTAGGAAGAAGTCTAGCCGCCCTTGCAAGGGAAACCAGCCTATTGTCCATACAGTTTAACAAAGCAGAAATAAACATACGATAATAGCATTCAGCTCTTTCAGCTGAAGAGTAATACAGAAAAAAAAAATCTCCCAAGATGATTGAGCAGCAATACTAATGAGGGCCGAGGGTTGCGAAGTTCACTAGTCATGAGCTGGAGAAGGAGGCTCCTCCACAATTCTACACCAGTACTCGTCCCTTCTGTCATCATTCTCTTTAGTGGGCATGCTATCCTTGTTGACGACATCCACCTGCATGTGGTCCTTGCTCTGGTCGTTACGCGCAATCCCCACTAGCGTCTCAGAGTTCAACGCTTCATCCTTAACCGGAGTGGGATGAGGGTAGGAGGCAGGGGAGGGGATAGGGTTAACCGACTCTTCTCTAAGGGTGACAGTAACAAAAGCGGTGATGACGGGCCTGCCAAAGGAGCATTCCAAGTAGAATTATGCTCTCTGGGAGGATTAATGAAGGGGAATACTAGCCGACTCATGGGAGGCAAGGGAAACAACAGGCAGGGGAGTCTCGGCATTGGGAGGCAGGGGGGACTAGGAAAAGTGCACATGCCCTGCTTGTCGGGCTCTACCTCTCAAACTGCAAGTTTTCTGGAAATGGCCCCAGGAGACATCCTCAGAGGAGGAGTCAGAGCTGGTAGAAGGTCGAGAGTGGGTCGCATAACCCCTACTAGCACCGCGTCGACACCTCATTCTGTGGCATAGCCGCGGCATGGTTGCAGAGGCAGGCAGGTAAGGCTAAAGACAAGGAGGGTAGGCAGGATACAAAGGCGACCAACAAGATTCAAAATACTGAGCATAGTAATGGAAATTCGAACAACAAAAAGCACTCTGGGAGAAGTGGTGACCTGACAGCATCTCAAGGCAGCAAAGAAGCATGCAACGGCTCCCAGTTTGAGTGCAGGCGCTCGGCTCAGCACAGGCAGGAGGGAAGGCACCACAGAGCGGAGGAGGAGAGCTGCAAGTGGAACAGGAGTAGGCTAAATGATCATGCTCAAGTGCCATTGAAAACCAGACGAGCAGAGCGGAGTGGTAAAGAAGCCGGGCAAGCAATGTTAATGGCATGCAAGTTGGCAGATTAAATGCCGCGTTAATGGAATTGCAGGTGGCCATATGGCCACCCCACGCGAACTCCATCAGGATTCGCCAAGGGACTGACGTCCCATCGCCCTTAATTACCATCCGCATTCGGAGACTAAAGGGGTTAATTAAGAAGAAATGAGATAGGTAAATAGATTATATTTAAAAAAAACACTGTTTAATTCATGAATCATACTATTTTTATTCTTATATTTTTTTCTTGTTTTGAAAGTTTAGAAATATCAAAATAAACCAATCAGATATATCTGGTTCTCCCAAGTGAATCTCCAATTGTTGTGCTATGCAACAACTCCCCCCATTTTTATTTTCAAAATAGTCTAAAATTTTCATAATAAAAATAGGGACCCTTCTTAGAAATGTATGTTTTCATTTTAGATAAAAAATCAAACTCCAAAAAAATTGTTGTTTTTTATTAAATAAAAAAAAAAACAAAAAATAAATTCATAAAACATCCTTGTGATTACCCTATCACAAATCACATCCCACATAATCTTTTCTCATTGAAAGTTAATCAACAAAATAGCGAAATCCTAATTTTGCGATCAACGATCTGAATTTCATAAGTGACAGCATAAATCGCACATCGCGGATATATGTTAAAAAATTTAAGTAGTTCTTACAAAAATTCTGATATTCCGATATTCCGATACTACAATATTTTGATACTACGATTTTTCAATTTCACGATATCGTGAAATCGCATATCGCATAAAAAACAGTAATGCGCTTCATAAAGATAGGTTCAAAAGGCGTGATGTGATGGATTTGATAGCTTTAAATAAAGGTTTTAATGTGAAAATAAATAGTGTCAGAAACGATTAAGTATGTTTTATCATCCCAATGCAAACAATTATTGAATTGTTAAGATTAATAAATGATATAGCTTCTTCCTGGATCTTTTCTTTTCAAATTGGTCGTTTCAAATATATCTTTCATCATTTGATCATTACTCTATCTTTAATAGGGATTTTACTTCAAGATATGTCCATCCACAAAGTAATGCAGAAACACAGCAAACAGACTGTTGCAGAATTGGAATACACAGAAATGTCGCCCATAGTCTCAGATACTGTCTGCACTACAGATGGAGGTGCTACAAAGTGGCAAGCTATCTATACTATCCTCGAAGACAAAGAACTTGAAGTAGTGGATGTCAAGGCAACTGTTGATGATGCAAGACCCTCATATTTACAGTTTAAATATATTGCGTGTTGCTTCCTTCATAGGATAGTAGCAAGGGCCAGTCTTTTACCATATACCGACATGATAAAGTGGGTGCTTGAGAATTCAACAATTAAGAACAGACAATTAAGAACCATTAAGAATGAGATCTTAGGTTATTTCAAAGCTGAAGATTTGAAAGTCATGTATAAGCTACCTGACCAACAAGATATCTATGATAATAGATTTTTTGAGAAATTTGCAAAGAATAATGAAGACCCTTTCAAAACAATTCAAGGTTGGAGAAAACTGGATAACAATTTTAAACATGAGAAATCAGGTATGTATCCTATCGCTTCACTTGCAAACCCCTACAATTTTGTAGCAGCGATGCTATGTAGATTATATGGTCTCCCTAATAATACCAAGTTCTCTTTAAATTGGCTTCCCCTGATTGACTCCTGTGTTAATCCCCACATCATGAATTGGGCAACCATTCTTTTAAAAAATCTAGCTAAAGCGATTAATAAATATCCCCAGACAAGAGCTTCTTCCTCCAAACCCGTCCCCCAATTTTTCATGAGTGCATATGTTTTTTATGCCATCTTTTTTTCTACCAGTTTCCCAATTATGGGTTGGAAATGGACTCCCAAGGATCGTACCCCTATTCATTTGAGTCATAAAGAGATATGGGAACATAAATATGTACTACATTTCCACACGCTATGTTATGGATTTGTATTACCTTTACATCAATTAATGTTTGAGAAAGTGAGCCATAGGTTCACTAAGGAAGCCATTACAGATCTTCAAATGATAGGGAGATGTTTTATTGAAGAATCATTTTCATACAATAGAATATTTGGAAGCTCTGCTCCTCCACATGTTCTTCCTTTGTATGTTTCAGATAAATTAATGGCGAGAGAAGTGGCTTACCAAATTATTGGTAATTGATGCAGGTGGATATTGGTGTCCACCCTCCTATTCCACTTGGGGCACCACCATTGTCTCTTTCAGTTTTTCAGTTTTGGCACAACTTACAGTTTTTAGCAGTTTTTCAGGTCCTGAACTTCCGAAGCCGTTTTTAGGTCCTAAAGGACGTTTTTTGGGCATCATTTTTCCAGCTAATATGATTCTATTTCAAAATAAATATTTGTAGAAACAGTTGTAGTCCTCTGATAGATATTTCTAACGATGTATCATACACGTCAAACGAAGATCGTATGCCGAAGTTACATCCCCAAGAAGTTGAAACACCAATTTACCCAAACGGGACCCATAGTTTTGGCGCTTCATCTCCTAGGGTTAGGTTTTTGGACTTTTAGGGTTCTCCATTGTTTCTCAATAATAAATAGGCCCTCGAGCCTCATTTTAACATATTTCAGAGGTCTATAGCCACCACATCTCTTCTTAGAGATTCGCTGCCAGCACCCTAGCTAGTTTATTTCCATTTTGTCTGTAAGCAAATTTCAGTTCTTTGATATTAATGAAATGAAGTGTTATTTCCACTACATCTTTATATTTGTGGTTATATGTGTATTCCGTTGCATTCCTTCATAAATCTAGATCAGTGGTATCAGAGTGGTCTTCTTTTTATGGATCCTTCTTTGCATGTCCCCAACAAGGTCGGGGTATAAGGAGTTAGGGCTCGATCTGGTGGAACCTTTGCAAGATCATCCTTTCAAACCTCGACGGATGCCCATGGGGGACAAAAAGAAAGATGAGGGAGCATGATATCCTATCAAAATATTGCTTGAGGAGGCCCTCGAAAAACAAAGGAACGTGATGATGGATAAATTTGCCCAAATCCTTCAACGCCTGCCCACCGGTGGCGCATCTGCATCCAACAGCCACTCTAGAGGCACGACTCCCTTTAAGGTACAAGTAAACTTTAATATTCCCATATTTGAGGGTCAAATAGATGCAGATGCCATAGATAGATGGTTGAATCTATTAGAAGGATATTTCTCAGTTCATGACTTTTTTGACCAGGAGAAGATTATTTTTTGCACTCCTCAAAGCTACCCCCCATGTAAAGGACTAGTGGGAAACCTACTCTGAGAAAAAGGATGAAACAGAACCCTCTCTATTATCAGTCATACCCACTTTGAATTCTTTCTGAGATGCCATCAAGGAACAATACTATCCTGTGGGGAGCTATGAAGACAAGTACACACAATGGACCACGCTGCGGCAGCAAAGGGATCAAGATGTGCATGAGATGACGAATCTGTTCCATACCCTACGCACAAAGTTGGGTATCAAAGATTCAGAGAAATATTTGGTGCTAAAGTATCATGGTTGTCTACACAAATACATTCAAGAGGAAATGGAGTTCCTCGACATCTCCTCACTTGGTACGGCATACCAGTATGCTGCCAAGATTGAGCAAAAATTCAAACAGAAGAAGCGAGGCTTTGGATCTATGAATCAAAAGCAACGGAAAGGTGTCCCGAAACCACAGACCAAAGGAAAAAACCAAGGCATGGTGGCCCAAGACAACCTGCCAAAGACACAAGCAAAGAACAACACTACGAAGCTAAAGAAGGACATGGGAAAGTGGTGTGAGTTTCATAAGAGCTCCACTCACAACACAAGTGAGTGTCGGGCCAAGCAGTTGTTGGTGGACAAGATGAGGGCTTCTGAATCAGATGCATGCTCTTACTCTGAATCAGAACCTGACAAGGGGAATGACAAAGGGAAGCAGATTATTGAAGCGGATCCCAATGCCACTGTTACCACTACGAAGATCCAGAAGGAGGAACCATAAGATCCAGAGGTGGTAGAGAGTCTCTTCCACTCCTAGATGTGGGTAAAGGGTTCACGACTACAGTTCGTTATCGATAATGGGAGCCAAAAGAACCTCATTTCATCATATGTCATGAAGCGGTTGGTCTTTCCCACCACAGTGCACCCACAACCATACACCATTGGGGGGCTTCACCAAGGACGGGATCTCCGCGTCAGCCAGTAGTGCCACCTTCGCTATAGCATCAAGCCCTTCATGGATGAGGTATTGTGTGACATTGATCCTATTGATGTTTTTGATGTATTATTAGGCCAACCATACTTGTGGAAGCGACATGTTATGTATGAGTCCTAGCCTTGTGCTGTTATTGTTACTTTGAGAAATAAGTTGTACAGGATACCAGAGGTACCACCGCCTCCCACTATCTTTTTGGTCACTACAAAACAATGCAATAAGCTCATTTCCCAAACTAGGAAATTTGTTTTCCTGATGATATGCCCCCAAGGCAAGAAGAATATTCTGGCCACGACCTGCAAACATGGCTCCTCTACATGACAAAAATAAATGGAAAAGGTTGTGGAGGAGTACAGGGACATCTTCACCTCACCCACAGGGGTTCCTCTACACTGTCAGGTCAAGCACCCCATTGACCTAACCCTAGGTGCACTACTACCCAATGGAACGATATATAGGCTCTTTGTTCTAGAGAATGATGAAATCAAGAGGCAGATTTAGGAGCTGCTGTAGAAAGGTCACATCCGACCAAGTTCATCACCCTGTGGGAGCCAAATCATGTTGGTATAGAAGAAGGATGGGACTTGGAGACTTTGTATTGAGTATCGGGCGCTGAACAAGATCACTGTCTGGAATAGGTACCAGATCCCACGGATTAATGACCTTCTAGACCAACTCAAAGGGGAAAAATATTTTAGCAAGATCGACTTGAAGTCTAGTTATCACCAAGTACCAATTGAACCCTTTGATGTGTGGAAGACTGCCTTCAAAGCCAAGGAGGGCCTTTTCGAATGGCTTGTCATGACTTTCGGCTTGATGAATGCTCTTGTAACCTTCATGAGGTTGATGGATGACATCTTAAATCCATTCACCAGCTCATTTGTAGTGGTGTACTTGGATGAAATTCTAATATTTAGCCATACTTGGGAAGAGCACCTCCATCACATTCAAGAAGTCCTCCAAAGACTACGGCAATACAAGTTGTGTGCCAATTTGGAGAAGTGCACTTTTGGCATGACCCAGGTTCAATATCTGGGATACATTATTGATGAAAGGGGAGTGCATGTGGATCTAGCCAAGATCCAAGTCATTCAAGATTGGCCAACCCCAACCACTCTAACAAAGCTTCGCAGCTTTCTAGGTCTTGCTAATTTCTACCGCAGGTTCGTGTTGGGATTCTCTCATATCACTTGGCCCTTGAATTAAGTCACCAAGGGAGGAGAAAAAGAAAAATTTATTTGGTCGGAATCTCAATAGAAGGCATTCATAGATTGAAACATCGCCTCTATTCTTCCCCAGTGCTCACATTACCAGACTTGTAAAAACCATTTGAGATTGAGACATATGCCTCTGACTATGCTATTGGGGCAGTTCTTACTCAACAAGGGCATCCAGTGGCATATCATAGTGAGACATTGTCTGACATAGTTCGCAAGTATCCCACTTATGACAAAGAAATGTATTCCATTATGCAGGATTGTCGAAAATGGAAGCATTACATTTTGGGGAAGGAAACAATCATCCACATAGACCACCGACCCCTGCAGTTCATACAGACACAATGGAAGTTGCAGACTGATCGCAATCAGAAGTGGTTCATATATCTGCAACAATTTCATTTGAAAATCAAGTACAAGAAGGGTAACACCAATAATTTTGCTGACTACTTCAGTCAACCACCAATTGTGGCCATAACCACAGTTCTCAACTCTTGTGGGCACGAGACTTCTAATTGGCCGCTTCTCTACAAGAGCAGTCTAGAATTCAGCCACACATACAAGGCACTCTTGGGGGGTATGAAAGTTCCAAATTTTCACCTCTAAGATGCATTTTTATGTCACCTAGGACACATTTGTGTTCCTTCAAGAAAGCGTGCTAAGATGATATGGGAAGCACACAACAGTCGAGTCACTGGGAATTTTGGAGTTGAGAAAACAGTGGAAATACTGCAGAAGTATTTCTATTGGCTGAACCTTCGATAGGATGTCGGGAAGTACATTATATCCTACACTGCTTGCGCCATTACCAAATCGACCATCAAGAAGCAAGGGCTCTATACTCCGCTACCTACCCCTAGTCGACCTTGGGAATACATCTCCATGGATTAAATGTCAGGCCTTCCTTCTACTAAGCATGGAAATTACTATGTTTTCGTGGTCATCGACAGATTCTTGAAGATGGCCATTATGGTAGCCTACAAGAATAATATCACAGTAGAAGCCACTACTAAACTCTTCTTTGAACGAGTGTGGGTTCACTTTTGGATCCCACAGTCTATCATATCAAATTGTGACAGCAGGTTCCTCAGCACATTTTGGTCCAGCCTCTGGTCAATGTTGGACACCAAGCTCACCAAGTCCACATCTTTCCATCCCCAAACTGAAGGCCAAACAGAGGTCGTCAACATGATGACTATACACATTCTGCACATCTACAATTCAAAGCATCCACACACATGGGATGAGAGTCTCCCCTACGTAAAACATAGTTATAACTGGCCTCTCCACAACTCAACCAACCACAACCCCTTTCAGGTGGGCTTGGGATTCCAGCCACTATGTCCCATTGACGTAGCCATGCCATTTGCGGCTACTCCGGCCGATTCGGTTCATGTCCAGACCAAAGATGAAAAATTGAACACATCCACCAACAGGTTCATGACATATTGGATAGAGCCAATGCTAAGTACAAGCAACGACATGATCAACATCGGGTGCCACACAACTTCCAGGTGGGCGAAAAAGTGTGGCTACATTTGCAAAAGGAGCGCCTCACTGGACCCCACCGCAAACTTCGCCCGCTCCGATATGGGTCGTACACCATCACTAAGGTTGTAGGGAACAATGCCTTTGAGCTCAATATTCCACCATTCCTTGGTCTACACCCATTATTCAGTGTAGACCGCCTTCGTCCCTACTTCCCACCTCTATTGGACACCTCTGACATTGCAAAAGAACTCACACCAAAAGCATTAAACCCGGACTGCATGGAACAGGTCACCATAGATTGTATCATGGACATGCAAATCAAGAACACTCACCAAAGGAAGATCCAAATGTATCAGGTTTTCAAAGCTGGCCAACTCCTGCACCAAGGAAAGTGGTTCAACAGGGACCAAGTTCAGCGAAAGTTTTCTCATCCCATGGAGGAACTCAATTCAATGGGGACCATTTCTTCCTAAGGGGGGAAGAATGATCTAGGTGGATATTGGTGGCCACCTGCCTATTCCACTTGGGGCCCCACCATTGTCTCTTTCATTTTTTTAGTTTTGGCACAACTTACTATTTTTAGCAGTTTTTTAGGTCTTGAACTTCCGAAGCCGTTTTGAGGCCCTAAACGATGTTTTCTGGGTATCGTTTATCTGGCAAGTATGACTTCGTTCTAGAATTGATATTTACAAAAATAGTTGTAGTCCTCGGATAGATATTTCTAACAATGTATCATACACGTCAAATGGAGATCATATGCCGAAGTTACATCCACGGGAAGTTGAAACACCAATTTACCCAAACGGGGCCCATAGTTTTGGCGCTTCATCTCCTAGGGTTAGGTTTTTGGACGTTTAGAGTTCTCCAACGTTTCAAAATAATAAATATTCCCTCGAGCCTCATTTTAACACAACTCAGAGGTCTCTAGCCACCATATCTCTTCTCAAATATTCGTTACCAGCACCCTAGCTATTTTATTTCCATTTTGTCTGTAAGAAAATTTCAGTTCTTTGATATTAACGAAATGAAGTGTTATTTCTGTTGCATCTTTGTATTTATGGTTATATGTGTATTCTGTTGCATTCCTGCATAAATCCGGATTAGTAATGGACTCACTAAATCTTTGAAAGATAGTAAAAAATATTTATGGCCAAGTTTTCCAATTCAGTGTCGTACATTCTCCCTCAGCAATTTCAATCATGCATTGAAATAATGTCAAAAGATTGAGCTTTTGAAGCTCCTTGTTTAACCCTCAGGGAAATTCAACCCATAAAATATTGCTAACAAATTTACTCAGCCAGTCAAAATCAAACCTATCATACACACCGATGATATATTTGAAAACATTTTGAAATCTGTTGGAACTTTTGAAGAAGTCCAATTTTTTTTCAAATTGAATGTAAATCTAGAGGAATTACAGAGATTCAATGAGTACAGAGAAAAAAGACTCAAACGTATCCCTCAAATGTCTTAATTACTAGTTATATTACTGAAGCAAGCAAATAAATCAAAACAGAAGAATCAGATTCATAGAATCAAGGTGAACTAGATAAATTTTGGACTTTAGTTAGCAATACATTGATAAATACCCCAGAGGTATCATCTACACAGAAAAATACAGAATTTCATACTCCCCAGGGTCGGATAGTTTCGACAAAAAAAATCACTGAAAGTCTAGGGATAACCTCCCAAGATACAGAAGTCATTCCTGCGTTTCCTACTGATGAATTTGTTCTGAAGGTGACTGATATCCATCCAATGGATGTATTCTACAACCCTCTTCATAAAGTTGTAGTTAGGAAGAAAAGAAAAAGAAGAATAATTGAAACACCCCAAGGTAATGAGGTCATGGAAGTTGTATGGAAAGACACTCCATCAAACCCAATTGAAAACCTAACTCAGTTATCATAATTTGCTGGAGCATATACTACTGCAATAATGGATAAGGCAACCGAAGTATCCATTTTGGTTTAGGAAAAGGATGATAAAAACATGCAGCTACAGAAGCAACTGGATGAAGAAAGGAACGGTGTAAGTCAAAAGGTCAAGCAGCAACTCTTCAAATTTCAAAAATATATGGAAGTGCTTAAGATAAGTCATGAAAATGACTTATCTAGCAAGGACACACTGATTAAAAAATTGAGAGAAGATCTTACAGAATATGAAGGCATTCCTACTGCAGAGGAATTCATAAAATAATCATTGGCATTAAATTCCTTACTCTCAAAACAACAAAACTTGTTTGTCTTACAAATATCAGACATAATCCCACACTTGGAAATCAGTGAACAATTGACTAATATAGTCATTGACCAGAGAATTGAGTTTAATGAACTCAATACCAAAATTTATGATTATATTGAATGTTAGGATTTAGAGGAAGGGAGAAACTGAAGTCTCCCAAAGATCAAAGAAACTTTTAAAGATATTCTCTTTACTGACAGGGATGCACAGGTAAAACAGGCAGAATTGGCAATAGCCAGAGCATCAAGTATATTAAAGAGTATCGTCAAAATGATTAACCACATGTTGCATACCTCTGGTTTAATTAAAGAAGGAAATCAAAAATCGATTCATGATCTCAGAAATTTAGAGCAAAGTTGGAAAAACACACGTCAAATACCAGAAGAAACATTTTCACAATTGAAAAAGACTGATTGGGAAGCATACTGGTAGCTACTGGTTAAGCCTCATACTCAAGTAATGACATTGAATTTTTCTTTGGATTCCATACAGAAAATGCAACCACTTTTACTTGATGCTATATTTACTGGACAGATGAAGAGACAGTTCGGGAAGCCTTCACAAGTTCAACCAATGTCCGATATTTGTGAGCAGAAAAGCAGAGCTGGAAGTAACCTATCATTGGGAATGATCATGAGCTAGTTTTTTTTTAATAATTTCAATTTTATCAATTAGATACTAGGAATGAGGAAAGTTGTTTGAAACCACCTCATAAGATATTTTGTATAATCTATTTTTGTAAGTAGTTAATGTAGTATTTAAACCCTTCTCATGCATTTAGAGAAGGGTCCAGAATTTTTATTAAGAAAATTTACAAAGAATGCTTTACTATAAGTTTTTGGATGCCTTGATAAAATAATGGAACACGGTCTTTTCAATTATATATCATTTTGTTGATCGTTGTTGATCATTGTTGATGCACTTTTGTATTCTCTGAATGACTTATTGATAGAAGAATTGATTGTGGCCTATTATCGATGATCAGATGAATAGGAAAACACACATCTGGTACTATTATCATGTATTATAAGCTCTATTTTAAACATTAGTGATAAGTCTAGATTTCATGAATTGTGTATGAAATCAATTTTTTCTGTTTGAAATATCAGTTGCACTATTGTAAGATATAAGAATAGAAATTGATTTGTTTTATATATGATCATCATAATATATGTGATATGTTTCAAACCTTCTTTTGATTAACTATTTCTCAAAAGAATTATCTTACAAAATTATTAATTCTATTAAGTCTATGATTGATCTAAATCATCACAGACTAAATAGATATAATTTTAGATCGCATAAAATCAGTATTATCTCGGGTTAGATTAGATTAGACTTAATTCAAATTTTTACATTTTAGAATAAAGTTGTTTTAGTTTTTTTTTAGTTATTCTTCATGCAAATCATTTGAGAGAAACCCAACAATCATATAAAACCAAAATCCGGGAAACTGGTCCCATTACACCCAATTGGAGCCACTATCCCAAATGGAAAAGGAACTACTTTAATGTCTAGACTAGGTGGTTATCCCCCTTGTTTTTGCCACATATTTATGAGTCCTCAACATTTTTGGCACTAGAAGGAGGGCCTAAATATGAATGGAATATAAATACAAACCTCAAACTAGAAGCCCTCATAAGAGTCGATCTCCCCAAAAGCATCCTACAACTTCCCGATCAAACTCTAAATCACCAACTCAGAAATCTAAAATTGTAGAAACTTTCCCCTCATCTCCTGAAATATCTCAACAGTCATCTGCTTTGGAATTTACTCCTGACTCTCCTAAAGTTTAGTCTTTAATTCAGAAATTAGAAGGAATGTCTATTTCTGCTGAAAAGCCTATTAATCTATAAGCTTCTGAAGAAAGCGTCACTTCCATATTTAAAGAAATTGGTATATTAACCCAATCCAAAAGTGAAAAACTTGGAATTTCTCCTTTTGAGTTTCCAATAGAACCACATCACAAAAAAGTTTCTATATCCAGATCTAAGTCAGATATGAGTGAAGTCACGTAATCTTTCCCTTCAATTACTTCCTCACATCCTCTTACTCAATCCACATCTTCCTATTCTTCCATTTCTTCTACTCAAACAATCAGTACTATCACAAATAGTATTGTTCTAGTTTTTAGTTCTACATCCATTCCCCCTACTTCTGGATCTACTTCTATATCTTCACAAAATTCAAATCCAATTATGGCTAATTTAACTTGGACGAATCCTGGTGCTTTATTGATTTCAAATCCAAATCCTCTTCCAGATCATCCAGAAAAACGCCTACCTAAATATAATCCAGATTATGGTCTTCCCGCTGAAGAACATATCAATAATTTTGTGTTAGCCATGAATCTCAATGGAGTTTCTCATGAAGACATTGTAGTCAGATTGTTTCCTTATACTTTACAATGATCTGTAGGATCCTAGTACTTTTAAATTTCAACAAGATCTATTTCCGATTAGGAAACTTTAGAAAAATATTTTCTCGCAAAATTTGGAGATGATAGAACTGTTGCATCTTTAATCAATGCTCTTTCCAATCTAAAAACAAATTTAGGTGAAAGGATCAAATATTTCAACTCCAGATTTAACAAGTTATTAAAAAAAATCCCAACTGCTTCCAAGCCTGTTGTTGATGTACAAATAGAATGGTATATTTCTTCTTTACCTTCTAATATAGCTATTTTTGTAGATAGAGCTGGAAAATCTACCCTTTTAGAAAACATGAAAGAATCTCTTGCTATAGAGAAAAGAATCTTAGCATTGGAAAAACGATCAGAGATAGAAGATAGGAAATCAAAGAAAGTGACGTTTAGTAAATATTCTAAAAATAAAGTCTCGAAAGATCCATTTGATCTTGAAGGTCTTCAAAAAGTGTTAAAGACTATGTAAAATTACACGATTGAGATAAAGAAACAAGTTGCTAAATCATCAGTACCTAAGAAATCATATCGCCCATTTAAGAAAAATCCCTCTTCAACATATCAGCCTCTAAATGTGATTTCAAATTCTGAATATGATCAAGATATTGAAGATCCCTTACCATCTAAATAGGAACCAGAGTCTGAGGAAGAAGTTGAACTGAATGGGTTATGGGATTTCATTCTCCCTACAGAAGAAGAAAGATAAGCTATGCCTGTGTCTACAAGAAGTAAATCTTCTTCTGATTCAACTACATCAAATCGCAAACATAAATCTCTCCTCACAAAGAAGAAAACAACAGTCAAAAAGTCTAAAACTATTCAAACAGATCCTGTTTAACCAGATCCTATTAAAACTTCCAAAACTTTAATATTTTCAGATACAGTGGAATACAATATAGTTGAAGATATGAAAAAGACCAAAGAAAATATTTCATTACATGAAATGACCAAACTCAAGAAACAACAAAAAATTTTACTTAGATAACTTAATGCAATCCCTGTAGATCCTATACAACCACCGGTTATAGCCCAAGCTTCTAAGGATATGGAAAAACCTTCGTCATCTTCAAACAAAGTAAATCCTGGTAATCTTGTTTTAATCAGTGATAGATCTATTTCTCACACTCCCCCTTTACTTCTGGCTTATGAGATTTTCAACAAAAATGTTCATAACTAACTTATTGATTTAGGAGCTTCTTCAAGCATCATGCCAAGAACGGTGTGTATGAAATTGAATGTCACTCCTCAAAAATCTGTTGTAGATATAGTTCAATTAGATAGAACAAAAGTAGAGGTCATTGGAGAAATGCTGTCAGTATCCATTAGATTATCATCCAATCCAAAGGTACTGCAAGTAATCGATATTTTGGTCACAAACATCCCTGAATTTTGTGGTCTTATTTTAAGCAGGGATTGGTCTGAAAAGTTACATGGATATTTTGCTACCGATTGGTCACACATGTGGTTGCCATATAATGGTAAACCAAATCAAATCAGAGTTGATCATGATAAATTTATGAAACACATAGTCACTAAACTTGAAGAAACAAATGAACCTGTAGCTTTCACTAACAATATTATTGTAAATTACACATCTAAATTGTTTCTTAGATCATTCAACGCTCAAATTTCATCTTTTTCAATAAATACTGCTATTTCTCAAATTGAAAAATTTTCTCAAACAAACACTTCTAGATGTATTAATCTTAGCAATAAAATTTCAAAAAATACTTTGTTTTGGAATCTATATTTTGATGGTTTAAAATCAGAAGATGGTGGAGGAGCAGGTTGCGTTTTAATTAATCCTCAAGGAGAGAAAACAATGCTAGCTTGTAGACTCGAATTTTAATGCACAAATAATACCGCTGAATATGAAGCATTGATACAAGGTCTATACAAAGCTATTAGTTTAAATGTTAAATATTTGCAGGTATATGGAGATTCTGAGATAATTGTTAGACAAGTCAAAAACACAATTCATTGTATTTCAGGACATTTGAAACACTATCAAGCTTTAGCTCAAAGATTTTCATCCCATTTTTCTGCATTTAATATCTCCACAGTTCTTAGATTACAAAATAAAAGTGTTGATTTACTTGCTAATGTAGCATCTAACCTTATACCATTTGAAGAATTTAGCCCAGATAGATTTTCAATTGAATTAATTTTTAGGCCTTCCATTCCTGACAATGTAATAAATTGGAGCGTATTTAACAATTATGCAGATATAGTAGACTTTCTTACACTAGACAGATCTTATGAAGGTCAAATCGTAGACGAACATGAACATGACCTACAGATTGAAGATAAACAAAATACTAATCCAATTCCCAAATCTATAGTAAAAATGGAAGATCTCTACGATTTGAAACATAGGTTTAAAAATATTACCAATTCGAAAACCCGGAGTTCTACTCTAAAATTTGAATTGATTAATATTGGTACACCAGAAAAACCTCAAAACATTAACCTGGGTCTTGGTTTAAAACCTGAAGAAAGGATGACATTCATTAAGTTGCTGAAAACATATAAAAATATCTTTGCATGGGATTATTTAGATCTCAAAACATATGATACTTCTATAATTCAGCATACTATACCTATGATCTCAGATGACAAACCTGTGCAGAAAAAACTTAGGAAGATCCACCCAAACTTAGAAAGTCAAATTAAATATGAATTAAATAAAATTCTCAAAGCCAAAGTTATTCTTCCTGTTAGACATTCGAAATGGGTGTCAAACATGGTCCCAATTAGAAAGAAGAATGGAGACATTAGGATTTGCATAGACTTTATAAATTTGAATAAATCTTGCCAAAAGGATAATTTTCCCTTGCCTACCATGGAATAGATATTACAGTCAGTTGTAGGATCTGAACTAATGTCTTTTCTCGACGGATTTTCAGGATATAATCAGATTATGGTACATCTAGATGATAGATTAAAGACAAAATTCAGAACAAAGTGGGGAACATACGCATACCAAAAAATGCCATTTGGATTGATTAATGTTGGTGCTACATTTCAACGTTCCATGGATATAGCTTTCAGAGGACTAATCAATAGCTCAGTTGTTGTATACTTAGACGACATTACTGTTTACTCTAAGCATAGAAACAATCATGTTAATCACCTAAAACATATTTTTGAAGGATGTATAAATTCGACATTTCCTTGAATCCTAAAAAATGTTATTTCGCCTTATCAAAAGGTAAATGATTAGGGTTCATTGTCTCTAAAAAAAATCCATATTGACCTTGATAGGATTCAGGAAATCGAAAACATCCCTCTACCACATAATAAAAAAATGATGCAATCATTTTTAGGACAAATTAATTTTGTAAAAATATTTGTTCCTGATTTTTTCCAAATCATCTTACCCTTGCAAGAAATGATCAAGAAAAATTCAATTTTTAAATGGGGAAAAGATGAGAGAAATTCTTTTGAGTTGATTAAGAAAGCTATCATTGAAGCTCCTTCTTTAACAACTGCTAATTTTCTTAAGCCATTTGTATTATACACATTTTCTTCTGATACATCATACACAACAGTTTTGACACAACTAAATGACCAAAATATTGAAGCACCGATTTCGTTTTTCAGTTCTAACCTTCAAGGTGTTGAGTTAAATTATTCAGCTGTGGAAAAACAAGCTTATGCTATGTTTAAAGATTTGAAACATTTTATACATTTCCTCGTAAAAATACATACTAAAATAATAGTACCTTACTCAGCAGTAAGACAATTATTAATCCAATGAGAGGTAGGAGAGAAGAGAGCAAATTGGGTTACCGCACTTCAAGAATATGATGTAGAGATACATCCTACTAAAATTGTTAAAGGTCAAGGTCTTTGCAAGATGTTAACTGGAGCCTCTCATTTACCAACAGAAGAAGATCAATAAAATGAAATACAACTATATGAGGTAAGCCTAAACGATTCTTAGTCACAATATGCTGATTTGAATTTTTTCTTAAAAATTGGATATGCTCCATTATATCTCAATTATACAGAAAAGCGTGCTCTGAGGCTTAAATAAAGTCAATATCAACTTATAAATGATGTGTTGTTTAGGAAGAATTATGATTATGTATTATTGAGATGTTTAGAGAAAACTGAAGCTAAAAAAGTAATGCAGAAATTACATGATAGACCAGCTGGAGGTCATTTCAGAGGAAACACCACAACTCATAAAATATTGCATGTTGGTTACGATTGGCCAACTCTATTTAAAGATTCACATGAATATGCAAGAAAATTCAAAGTATGTCAAACTGCAGCAGGAAGAGAGAGGAAAGCAACATTTCCACTACAACCAGTAAATATCCAACAACCATTTGAACAATGGGGGTTAGATATCATAGGTGAAATAACTCCAAACTCTTCTAAACAACATAAGTATATTCTAACTGCAACAGATTATTTCACAAAATGGGTAGAAGCTATCCCATTAAAGGTGCTTAATACACAAAGTATTACAGATTTTGTTGATCAGTTCATAATCACCAGGTTTGGCCTCCCATCATCTTTGATATTTGATAATGCATCTTACTTTTCTAGAAATTCTATGATAGAATTCGCTTTGAAAAGAGGTTTTAAATTAAAGTACTCAACTAAATATATTCCACAGGGTAATGGATTAGCTGAATCTACAAATAAAAACCTTATCAGAATCATAAAACGAACTATAGAAAAAAATCATAAAAATTGGCACAAACTATTATTCGCTCTGTGGGCAGATAGAATCACCCAAAAAGCTTCAATAGGTACTTCTCCATTTGTGTTAGTTTATGGGAAAGAAGCAGTTCTACCCACAAATATAACAATACCATCATTTTCTTTACTGCAATTTATTGATGAAAATCCTTCGTCTTCCCTTCAACCTAGACAAGATCAAATTCTTAAAATGGAAGAAAAAAGAGAAAAATCCAAAGTTATACATGCTCATCATCAACAAATAGTGAAAGCCTCATTTGACATAGCATCTACCAGTTCAAAAGCTTTTGAGATTGGAGACCTTGTTTTGAAATGGGATAAAGCACATGAGGAAAAAGGTAAGCATACCAAATTTCAAAGATTATGGCTTGGTCCATTTCAAATCATACAAAAAATAGGCTTATCCACATTTTTGTTACAAGATTTATTATGTAAGAAAGATTCCTTACCAATGAATGGTCAAATTCTTAAAAAAACATTTTTCTTAGAAAATCAAGTTTTAAATTTTATTTTTATTTAGGAAAATAAAAATTGGAAATAAAATCATTTTTGGTTGATTCAAATTTTCAAAATTTCTGATAAATTATTTTGATTTTTTCACTTCTATAAATAAGTAAAGTAAAAAGATGATTATAACTATGAGAATTGAATAAAAAAAAAATTGTGAAATAATTTGAAATTTACTAAAGTAATTTAATTTCTAAAAAGACTCTTGATGTCATAAAATATAGATGATATGTATCAGTCAAAAAAGGAAACTTTTAATTTAGCAAGGATTCTCTATGAAAAGGTATCTACCAACTCTATAATTATCATCATAACTCTTAAACGAGCTAATGATTCATCCCATCTTATAATATTTATTCTTCAAAGTATAATTCAAAAAATAAAAATAAATATATACGATATATAAATTCAAAATAAAATAAGTCTCATCACGAGCTTTTTTATCATGATCATATGTAATATTCCAAATCTAGAACAACTAGCAAGGCATCACTGGAAAACGCATTTTCCAGGAATGGCTGCTACAAAAATGAAAACCAACACTTGGATCCCTTAGATATGAGTATCTAAGTCCTAAATCCAAGAGGGTATCTAAAATAAATCCTTCTAGGTGGGTTAAACAGATCTCTCACACCTAGTTTCCTTGATAAATGTCCCAAAGAGGGACTGCAACAATAATAGACACTTCTGCTCAGAAAATATCGCAGTTTCTGCAGAGCAGTTATAGGAGGCTCATGAAATGTCCTTCAATAGTACTTACAACAGAAATAAGGTTATACAATGAAGTTCATCAAATACATGGCTGAAAATACAAGTCATAAACAAAAGAAATCTCCTCAAAAGAGGGCTGCAACCATATGATTTACTGAAGCTGCCTTGACAGCATTATTATTATTAAGCTGCAACTATTGTTGATTACATGTTATATCCAAAGAATATCTTTGAATAAAGAGTCAGATCTATATCAGATCCATGCACTAGAATGGCTCCTCTTTCGGATCCCCTTGGAATTTCGGGGTTTACATCAAGCATAAGCAGTAGATCTAAGATCTAAGAAAGCATATCTGTAGAAATATTCAGAAATGCTGAAGTATTTAGATTATGCAAATCATATATGAAAATTACAAGTATATATATCCTCCATAAGATCTCAAAGTGAAGATTTGATCCCCAACACTCCGGAACCAGCTCTCCAATTGATGCACCCAAACTCCCTGCAACACCACCTACAAGAATAACGCAGATCTGGAGTAGAAACTTGGCTGTAGGGGAACATGGTTGATGGACACATGCCAAGATCAGAATCTAGAGCTCATGCACTCCAACACACTTCCTCCAATGGAGTAGAGGCCTCCTCCACTCAAAGAGAGCACTGAAATGACTTAGATCTGAAGAGATCTAATCTCCATGAAAATAACGTAGTCCCTCAAGGGAGACTATGTTGTAGCTTGATTAACTGAGTTGGCCTGATGCCAAGATGCAAAACTGAAACTCAAACAATGGATGCACTCTTCTAGGAGGTTAAAAGACACACTAACTGAGAAGAGGCTCCAATACAGGCTAGATCTGAACAGATCTAGTGTTCCACTTGCTGCAGCTTACAGAAGCAAGAAAACCCTCACTGGATCTATGTTGCAGTTGGAATTAGAAGCTTGGTCTCCAACCAGATAGTGGACAAGCAATACAAGCTCTCCCAAGAGCTCCTCAATCGGAAGATATGGATCTCTTAAACATTAAATTCCAATGCTAAACAACATATTCAATCTAGGCTAAATAGCCAAGAGAGTTGTGTGTCTAAAAAAACAATGAATCAGAAATAAAATCATGAACAACTTCAACATGTTGCCTTCCCCTTCCTTTTATAAGATGAGAGCTTGCCAAAACCCTAAACCACCTTCATCAACTTATCTCTTTCACACAAGAGACCTCCTTCTAGAATTACGATGTGCCTTATTGATGAGCACTCTTCCAATACTGCACTATAGATATGGTCAAGATTGACCCATTCAAGGGGATTTGTTCTTTTCACACTCAAGTGCATTTATTAAAGTGGCCCAGATTTACCCTTTTTCACATTGGGCATGTATTTGTTCATTTATTAGGATTTTTTGACCCTCCTTTACATAATTATTCCTTGAACAAAGAAAACAAAATGAAATTGAATATTCCTATTAAAATAGGAATATTACAGTCCTCCCCTCCAAAATGTTGCTTGTCCTCAAGCAACTCACAAGGACTTTGCAAAATATCCAATGGAATTGTCTCCTCCCAAGAGTGCAAGTTTGCCTTCGGTGGATGAACCAAATAGCTGTCATCATGAAGTAGTGGGAGATACATAAAATAATCATATGTTGTCCATTGGTTTCTTCAAGATATGGGAGATGGTAAATATTGGGCACTCCAACCCCCATGAGAGACTCCAATGTCCATGCTATCATCAAGACAAAGTGAGCCATCCTTGGTAGCTCACAAAAAATGTCACCAATGCCCCCCATGTGCATTTTGTAGGGGCTCCATGCATGGAAATGAGATATGAAGATACTCAACTCACACTGTCCCTCCTCCCATTTCTATGAATGTGAAGATGTTGATCCTGGGCTGCAATAAAATAGTCCTCATGAAGCCAAAGTGGGCTTCGTATTTCATGATTCCCTTCATTGATTCTAATGAGTCTTCTTGCCCAATCTCCTATGCATATAGTGAGTAGATCACCTTCACCATATGTCCTCCCAAAGAAATATGTACTAAGTGTCACATGATATATTGTATGGTGAAAATAGTCTATCCCTTGAGACCAGCGTTGTCCATAATCTTGCTGCCTCAAATCCTAGTACAATAAGTGGCCATCCCACCACCTTCTTGCTGCAACAAGCTTCTTCAAAGCTTGAAAATGATGGAGGATAATAGGTGTTGGCTTAGAATTATTCCAGCAACACATGCCTTGCTCCAAGTGCTCCCTTGTGAGAGATATTTTCTCATGAAATAAGCCCAATAAATGACCCTTCGCATAATAAAACATAGTGTATAAGGCAACATTCATATAAGGCCCTATCCTCTTCTTGGATTACAAATAAATATGGGAGATTGCATTCCCAATGGACACATCCACACAATGTGGCATTCCTCTTGTCATGTTCATAACAAAGATTGGAGCATTATCAACATCATGATATAAACAAGCTCCCTCATACCACCTCATGAGAAGGTTACATTCTTCCCCAACCCAAGGTACATACATGATTATGATTTTCATTCTAAACAGAAATACATGTAAATACATCATATGCATAAGCAAATGTATGGACATGGAATTCATCATGGGATGCCCATACTTCCTTCTTGTCAACCCAAGCAACCAAGTCTTCTTCTTATGCATTATTTTCTGGAAATACAAGGCATGAGACAAGAAAATCAAAAACTTTGGGTGGTACCCACACTCACCCAATAGAAACCATCATAGGTCATCTCCTCCCTGCTTCAGATCTAGATGTGGTAAGTGGTTTACATGCCACTTACTTGTTGCCCTCATCATTCCACCATGGATGAAGGCGAAATGTATATTTGGTGCTTTAGGGAAGCACCCATCATGTTGCAAAACCTCCCTTAGCCCATCAAGGGAGTGGCCATGTTTAAAAATAGTTCTGGCCCATAGTTGGCCATGAAGCTTATAAGGTAGGACACTCCTTTTAGGAGCCATGGCCTACATATGTAAAGAAAAATAATGCATGAAATCATAAAGAAAAATGTGATTTGCATAAGCATGCTTCTTACCAAAAGTCTCTAGCGCTGTGATAGTCCCTCCCTTGGCCACATGTATCATTACTATACAAGGTTGAGAGAACACTTTGCTATTTCCATCAGGGGATTGCCCTAGGGGACTTCTCCCAAGTAATGATACATCAAGGCATAGATCATAATAGAAATATGTATGGACTAATGTGTCCTTGCTTTCATTTCATAGATCTTCATGCCTTCTTAGTACATCACTCCTTTGAAATAAAGAGGGATAAATGTTTCTCACCCTATAAAGCTTGCCATCCTCTTTCTCTCCTACAGTATTCAGGATCTCACCATCTAATAATGATGGCACATGCTGCTCATGGATTATGCCATAATTTTTGTATGTGAGACTCTTTGAAACTCCTTGCAAGAATGCAAGAGCTTCTCTTCTTGGAGCTGCTGCCCCTTCCTCTTCTTCATGAAATGCTAGAGATGCCTTTGTTATGACTGCGTTGTCACCCCTAGCCTTTTCTTCAATGGTGGATAATACCTCATCATCAATAGGAGACCTTATATCTTGGTCTACCTTTGAAAGAGGAATCTTCATGTCTTCTTTTTGAGAAGAAGACTCTTCATCCAATGAGGATCTTGCCCTAGGAAAGGTATCAAACAGTTTCAAATTCTCCTCAATGGTCTTCATAGGTGGAGTTGGATTTGTAGATCCTCCCTTTGGCACATCTCCTCTCTTCCTCCTCCTGAAAAAGTTGCTGATAGAACATGGTAGCTTTGATGATATGGCTGAGCGCTCATACCCATAATATGAGGATGTGGAATTCTCCTCATGCATAGAGCTTGTAGATCCACTTGGGGAAACTTCATGGTCTATCCCCTTTATTTCTTTGTTTTTTCCCTTAGGCCTAAATAGATTTTGGAACAGAGTTCTTGAGAACTTTTTCCCTTCGATTCTTCCAAGCAAAGGGTTTTTCCCCTTACTTTCTGTGTCTCCCATGAAATCATTCTCCTCCTTTTTTCTTCTCCCTTCCTAAAAAGAAATATTGGCTTGATGCTTATAGGCTGAGCCAAGGATCATGCTTTGATACCACTGTAATATTCCAAATCTAGAATAGCTAGCAAGGCATGATTGGAAAACGCATTTTCTAGGAATGGATGCTATACAAATGAAAACCAGCACTTGGATCCCTTAGATATGAGTATTTAAGTCCTAAATCCAATAGGGTATCTAAAATAAATCCTTCTAGGTGGGTTAAACAGATCTCCCACACATAGTTTCCTTGATAAATTTCCCAAAGAGGGACTACAACAATAATAGACAATTCTGCTCAGAAAATAATGCAGTTTCTATAGAGTAGTGATAGGAGGCTCATGAAATGTCCTTCAATAGTACTTACAGCAAAAATAAGGTTATACAATGAAGTTCATTAAATACATGGCTGAAAATACAAGTCATAAACATAATAAATCTCCTCAAAAGAGGGTTGCAACCATATGATTTACTAAAGCTGCCTTGACAATCTTATTTTTATTAAGCTGAAACTGCTATTGATTACATGTTATATCTAGAGTAGATATGTGCATAAATATTTAGATCTATATCAGATCCATGCACTAGAAGGGCTCCTCTTTCAAATCCCCTTGGAATTTCAGGGTTTACACCAGGCATAAGCAATAGATCTGAGATCTAAGAAAGAATATCTCCAGAAATGCTGAAGTATTTAGATTATGTAGATCAGATCTGAAAAGTACAAGTACATATCTCCTCCATAATATCTCAAAGTGAAGATTGGATCCCCAACACTCTGAAACTGGCTCTCCAATTGATGCACCCAAACTCCCTGCAACACCACCTACAAGAATAATGTAGATCTAGAGTAGAAATTGCACTGTAGGGGATAGATGGATGATGGAGACATGCCAAGATCAGAATATGGAGCTCATGCACTCCAACACACTTCCTCCAATAGAGCAAAGGCCTCCTCCACTGAAAGAGAGCACTGAAATGACTTAGATTTGAAGAGATCTAATCTCCTTGAAAATAACGCAGTCCCTCAAGGGAGACTGTGCTGCAGCTTGATTAATTGAGTTGGCCTGATGCCTAGATGCAAAAATGAAGCTCAAACAATGGATGCACTCTTACAAGCGGTTAAAAGACACACTCACTGAGAAGAGGCTCCAATACAGGCTAGATCTGAACAGATCTAGTGTTCCACTTGCTGCAGCTTACAAAAGCAAGCAAACCCTCACTGGATCTACATTGCAATTGGAAGTAGAAGCTTGGTCTCCAACCAGATAGTGGACAAGAAATACAAGCTCTCCCAAGAGCTCCTCAATGGGAAGAGATGGATCTCCTAACAGGAAATTCCAATGCTAAACAACATATACAATCTAGGCTGAACAACCAAGAGAGTTGTGTGTCTAAAAAGACAACAAATCAGAAATAAAATCATGAAAAACTTCAACATGTTGCCTTCCCCTTCCTTTTATAAGATGAGAGCTTGCCAAAACCCTAAACCACCTTCATCAAATTATCGCTTTCACACAAGAGACCTCCTAGAATTACATTGTGCCTTATTAATGAGCACTCCTCCAATACTACATTGTAGATATGGTCAAGATTGACCCAGTCAAGGGGATTTGTTCTTTTCACACTCAAGTGTGTTTATTAAAGTGGCCAAGATTTACCCTTTTTCACATTGGGCATATATTTATTCATTTATTAGGAGTTTTTGACCCTCCTTTACATAATTATTCTTTGAACAAAGAAAACAAAATGAAATTGAATATTCCTATTAAAATAGGAATATTACATCATAGAGAAATAATCTAGACTGATATTACCAATATTGCATACCACAATAGGGTAATAGCTAAATGATTATAAAAAAATCAAAAGACAAGGGGTCTCATTACGAGCCATCTTGTTCAGTCTAAATTAATATAAGTGAATGACATTGTCACTATCAGGCCACCAAACCTGGACAATGATTTTGAAAATGTGTCAGAAAAAATAAATTCAATTATATGTCAAATTATATTTTGAAATAAGAAATCAAATTCAGATGGGACCATGAATCATTATTGGTTAAAAGATAACCCTGTCGAGGCTATAAATGGCTTCTGGAAATAGTGGCTCTATCTGTGATAAATGAGTAAAAATCTATGAGACCAATTTTTAGAGAATACCTACTTTATATTTTTAAATTTGATTATTGACTGATATAGATACCTATGTATTATCACTAAAGGGGTTATTTAAGAAGAAATGAGATAGGTAAATAGACTATATTCTGAAAAAACATTGTTTAATTCATGAATCATACTATTTTTATTCTTATATATTTTTCTTGTTTTGAAAGTTTAGAAATATCAAAATAAACCAATCAGAGAAATCTGGTTCTCCCAAGTGAATCGCTAATTGTTTTGCTATGCAACAACTCCCCCCATTTTTATTTTCATAATAGTCTAAAATTTTGATAATAAAAATAGGGACCCTTCTTAGAAATGTATTTTTTCATTTTAGATAAAAAATCAAACTCCAAAAAAAAATTGTTGTTTTTTATTAAATAAAATAAATAAATAAATAAATAATTCATAAAAAATCCTTGTGATTACCCTATCACAGATCACATCCCACATAATCTTTTCTCATTGAAAGTTGAGCAACAAAACAATGAAATTTTTATTTTGCGATCAACGATCTGAATTTCGCAAGAAACAACACAAGTCACACATAGCGGATATATGTTTAAAAATTTAAGCGGTTATTACCAAAATTCTGATATTTCGATATTCCGATACTACGATTTTGTGATTTTGCGATATCACGAAATCGCATATTGCATAAACAAAAAGTAATGTGCTTCATAAAGATGGGTTCAAAAGGCATGATGCGATGGATTCGACAGGTTTAAATAAAGGTTTTAATGTGAAAATAAAAATTTTCAAAAATGATTAAGTATGTTTTATCATCCCAATGCAAACAATTATTGATTTTTTATGATTAATAAATGATATAGCTGCTTCTCGGATCTTTTATTTTCAAATTGGTCATTTCAAATATATCTTTCATCATTTGATCATTACTATATCTTTAATAGGGATTTTCCTTCAAGATATGTCCATCTGCAAAGTAATGCAAAAACACGACAAACAAACTGTTGTAGAATGTGAATATACAGAAATGTCGCCCATAGTCTCAGATACTATCTGCACTACATATGGAGGTGCTACAGAGTGGCAAGCTATCTATATTGTCCTCGAAGACGAAGAACCTGAAGTAGTGGAGGTCAAGGCAATTGTCGATGATGCAAGACCCTTAGATTTATAGTTTAAAGATATTGTGTGCTCCTTCATTCATAGGATAGCAGCAAGGGCCAGTATTTTACCATATACTGACATGATAAAGTGGGTGCTTGAGAATTCAACAATTAAGGACAGACAATTAAGAACCATTAAGAATGAGATCTTAGGTTTTTTCAAAGCTGAAGATTTGAAATTCATGTACAAGCTACCCAACCAACAAGACATCTATGATAATAGATTTGTTGAGAAATTTGCAAAGAATAATGAAGACCCTTTCAAAACAATTCAAGGTTAGAGAAAACTAGATAATAATTTTAAACATGAGAAATCAGGTATGTATCCTATCACTTCACTTGCAAACCCCTACAATTTCGCAGCAACGATGTTATGCATATTATATGGTCTCCCTGATAATACCAAGTTCTCTATAAATTTATTTCCCCTGATTGACTCGTGTGTTAATTCCAACATCATGAATTGGGAAACCATTATTTCCGAAAACATAGCTAAAGTGATTAATGAATATCGCTAGACAAGATTTCCTTCCTCCAAGCCCGTCCCCCAATTTTTCATGAGTGCATATGTTTTTGATGCCATTTTTTTTTCTACCATTTTTCCAATTATGGGTTGGAAATGGACTTCCGAGGATCCTACCCCTATTCATTTGAGTCATAAAGAGATATGGGAACATAATTAGGTACCACATTTCCATAGGCTATGTTATGGAGTTGTATTACCATTACATCAATTAATGTTTGATAAAGTGAGCCCTAGGTTCACTAAGGAAGCCATTACAGATCTTCAAATGATAGGGAGATGTTTTATTGAAGAATCATTTTCATACATCAGAATATTTGGAAGCTCCGCTCCTCCACATGTTATTTCTTTGTATGTTTCAAATAAATTAATGGCGAGAGAAGTGGCTTACCATATTTTTGGTAATGGACTCACTAAATATTTGAAAGATAGTAAAAAATATTTATGGCCAAGTTTTCCAATTAATTGTGGTACATTCTCCCTTAGCAATTTCAATCATGCATTGAAAGAATGTCAGAAGATTGAGCTTCTGAAGCTCCATGTTTTTCCCTCAAGGCAATTCGACCTAGAAAATATTGCTAACAAATTTACTCAGTCAGTTAAAATCAAACATATCATACACACCGATGATAGATTTGAAGAAATTTTGAAATATGTTGGAACTTTTGAAGAAGTCCAATTTTTTTTCAAATTGAATCCAAATCCAGAGGAATTACAGAGACTCAATGAGTACAGAGAAAAAAGACTCAAACTTATCCCTCAAAATATCTTGATTACTAGTTATATGACTGAAGCAAGCAAAGAAATTAGAACAGAAGAATTAGATTCACAAAATCAAGGTGAACTAGATAAATTATGGACTTCAGTTAGAAATTCATTGATAAATACCCTAGAGGTATCATCTACACAGAAAAATAAAGAATTTAAAACTCCCAAGGGTTAGATAGTTTCGGAAAAGGAAATCACTAAAAGTCCCAGGATAACCTTCCAAGATACATAAGTCATTCCTGGGTTTCCTACTGATGAAATTGCTCTGAAGGTGACTGATATCCCTCCATTGGATGTATTCTACAACCCTTTTCATAAAGTTGTAGTCAGGAAGCAAAGAAAAATATGAAGAATTGAAACACCCCCAGGTAATGAGGTCATGGAAGTTGTATGGAAAGACACTCCATCAAACCCAATTGAAAACCTAACTTGGCTATCACAATTTTTTGGAGCATATACTACTGCAACAATGGATAAGGCGGTTGAAGTATCCATTTTGGTTCAGGAAAAGGATGATAAAATCATGTAGCTACAACAACAACTGGATAAAGAAAGGAACAGTCTAAGTCAAAAGGTCAAGCAACAACTCTTCAAATTTCAGCAAGATATGGAAGTGCTTAAGGTAAGTCATGAAAATGACTTATCCAACAAGGACACACTGATTCAAGAATTGAGAGAATATATTATGATATATGAAGGCATTCCTACTGTAGAGGAATTCATAAAAGAAGCATTGGCATTAAATGCCTTACTCTCAAAACAACAAAACTTGTTTATCTTAAGAATGTCAGACATAATCCCACACTTTGAAATCAGTGAACAATTGACTAATACAATCATTGACTAGAGAATTGAGTTTAATGAACTCAATACCAAAATTTATGATTATATTGAATGGCAAGATTTAGAGGAAGGGAGAAACTCAAGTCTCCCAAAGATCAAAGAAAATTTTAAAGATATTCTCTTTACTGACTGGGATGCACAGGTAAAACATGCATAATTGGAAATAGCAAGAGCAGCAGGTATATGAAAGAGTATTGTCAAAATGATTAACCACATGTTGCATACCTCTGTTTTAATTAAAGAAGGAAATCACAAATTGATTCCTGATCTCAGAAATTTAGAGCAAAGTTGGAAAAACACAGGTCAAATACGCGAAGAAACACTTTCATAGCTAAAAAGGACTGATTGGGAAGCATACTGGAAGCTACTGGTTAAGCCTCATAGTCAAATAATGACATTGAATTGTTCTCTGGATTCCATACAGAAAATGCAACCACTTTTACTTGATGCTATATTTACTGGACAGATGAAGACATAGTTCGGGAAGCCTCCACAAGTTCAACCAATGTCCGATATTTGTGAGCAGAAAAGCAAAGCTAGCAGAAACCTATCATCGGGCATGATCATGAGCTAGTTTGTTTTTAATAATTATAGTTTTAGAAATTAGATACTAGGAATGAGGAAATTTGTTTGAAACCACCTCATAATATATTTTGTATAATCTATTTTTGTAAGTAGTTAATGTAGTATTTAAACCCTTCTCATGAATTTAGAGAAGGGTCCAGAATTTTTATTAAGAACATTTACAAAGAATGATTTACTGTAAGTTTGTGGATGCCTTGATAAAATAATGGAACACAGTGTTTTCAATTATAAATCATTTTGTTTATCATTGTTTATGCACTTTTGTATTCTCTGAATGACATATTGATAGAAGAATTGATTGTGGCTTATTATTGCTAATCAGATGAACAGGACAACACACGTATACTACTATTATCATGTATGCTAAACTATATTTTAAACATTAGTGATAAGTCTAGCTTTCATGAATTATGTATGAAATCAATTATTTCTGTTTGAAATATCAGTTTCACTATTGTACAATATAAGAATAGAAATTGATTTGTTTTATATATGATCATTAGAATATATGTGACATGTTTCAAATCTTCTTTTGATTAACTATTTCTCTAATAATTATCTTACAAAATTATTAATTCTATTAAGTTTGTGATTGATCTAAATCATCACAGACTAAATAGATATCATTTTAGATCGTATAAAATCATTATTATCACGGGTTATATTAGATTATACCTAATTCAAACTTTTTCATTTTAGAATAATGTTGTTTTAGTTTTTTTTTTTTTAGTTATTCTTCATGCAAATAATTTTAGAGAAACCCATCAACCATATAAAACCCAAATCTGGGAAACTTGTCCTATTACACCCAGTCGGAGCCACTATCACAAATGGAAAAGGAGCTACTTTAAGGTTCGGATAGGGTGGTTATCCCCCTTGTTGTTGCCACATATTTCTGAGGCCTCAACAATGTGTAGCCGGGGTTTTGACTTCTGCTGCCTAGGTAACCTTGGGTCACTGACCAAATTAGTCTGTCTGCAGAGTTCGACGCGCCTAAAAATTCTTGATACGTTTGTAGGCACGGGTCATTAGGCATGATGTTATAAATGTATCTTGACTGCGTATAAATCAGCTCAAGATACTAGGTTTTTCTAATAGCATCCTCTTCATATGTGGGTCTCTGTTGCACCACATCCTTTGAAATATCTGTCGTAAGAGTTTTCAAGAAAAAATCTAAGAGAAACCGGTCGTCGAGTTTAGCTTTACATAAAATGTGATGCCGCCTCCATTCATGGATATGGTCCGAGATATGGACAGTAGGGGCTTGTCTAAAATGTGTCAGTAATTCCATTCCGAATCATGGTTAATGGGTAACTGAAAATATGTTAGGAACGCAGTGGCGAGGGTGCCAAAGGTTCTATGTGAAGCTAAGGGTTGCTCCATGTACCACTTCATGGCTACTCCTATCAGAGTGTGTTGAAATAATCTCAATCAAATAGTGTCATCAATGATATTGTTCAATGAGCACCACAGGTGTAAGGTCATGAAATGATTACCTGGGTCTTCCTCTTGCTTTCCTTCGAACTTTGGAATATCCAAAGGGAGCTTTGTGGGCATGGGAGGACACATAGGGTTTTGTGCGATGGGGTCATTCATCATCTTGGTTAAATCGGGTAGATTCAATGAAGCTAAGAAACGTGACTGAGAGGATGATGCCATTACAATGTGCAAAAAAACAAAGTTCTGGTTAGGAAGAGGGTTATTCTGTGACGTACCCTAATGTGTATTCGGTTGGCTTCCCAAATGGGACGCACTCCTTTGCCCTCTAAGGGTCATGGGAGGAGTGGTCTGTGGTGTGGTGTTGGGAGAGCGACTAGGGTTCCAAACTAAGGACGCCCCAATAAAGGATGAACCAATAATGGTGGCGGTGTTCCGTCTTTGATGCCTAAATGGCGAAAGACCTGGAACCCCTCCTAGTAATGGGGGGAGGTCCAAAAGAGGCCTAGATTGACGAGGTCCCATTGGGTCCATTCTGGTGTCGACCAGGTTTGGTTTTGGAAAAATTTGATAGGATAGAGTCTATGATCTAAGAAAAATTCTTCTCAATTACATAAAACAAAGTGAAAAATAAGATAAATTTCCCTTTAAGTTAATCTATGTGATCAAGCAGTCAAAAAAGTTGTTTTTTTATTTATGTATGATACTCAAAATACTAGAAGACCTATTCATCCTCACAAACTCAAATTTAACTGGGCCTTGAGGATATTTCTTGCGAGTTCTGGCACAATGTTTGGTAAGAGCTAGCGACGCCCCCAGTCAACCAAATAAAATCCACCAAGGTAAAGGTAGAGGGTCTGGCGCTTGCATGCATCATCACCTATAGGGAAAATGATGCCCTATTTTTGGCCACTAAGAACCACCATCCCACGTGAGCATTTGAGTCTTGGGATTCTTGGTAAGTCAGCTAACAGTACTGAGTATCATCCAAGTCAAGTAGCCCTAACTGATACCTGCCCACACTGCGCCTAAGCATAACCCCCTCTGTAACGGGTCTCTGCCACACTCGAGTTTTCATTTCCATGGGCTAATAGGTGGATTTGAATCTCCCTAAACAGACAACTTATATGTTTCAAGATGAAGTATGATCAAGGTGGCTTATTGGATGCCTACCCCCTTGACCCTAAGATAAGCTATAAATTCTTCTGTGGCCCTGTGGGGATACTTTAGTGAGTTTGGTTAAGTTAGTTTTAGGTGTATTTTCTTCAGTTAGTGAGTGAAAGTGTGTGAGAACAAAGTGGACAAGCACATAGTTTGAACATGTGGATATTCGAAGATCTTTTACAAAATCCCCTATTTAAACTATGTCGTATTGCTCCTGGCTCAAAAGAAAAACATGTGCGGATAATGGTCCACTTTCTATTTTTCCTAATTAATCTATGTGACCAACTATAGGGAGATCGTGAATTGTGAATAGGGAGTGTTCATATGCTTACCTAGGATCACCAGAGGGTGCAAAGGTAGTAGAGATTAGTTTTTCTTCTATAAACAATTCAATCCTAGTCCCGAAATTCCTAGTGCAAAAATTAAACTAAACTAAAACTTTTATAATATAAAAAAGAAAAATAGCTATGCATGTGTGGTTTTGGGCCACGTACTTTTGCTAGTTATCTAGGTTTGTAAGTACCAAAATTTGCAAAACATAATTTTTTTTCCGAATGCAAGTTATTTTCCCCCCCTAAAACTATGTATGAACTTTGAAAAAATAAACTTGAAGTAAAACTTACACTAAGCCTACAAAAAGAAGCTAAGAGTGAGCTTTAACAAGCTACGGGGTACAAAAAGTAGTGTTGGCAGGTTTATTAGGGGCTTACAAGAACTTTACAAATAGGAAAAGACAGAAACATGGGAGAAATTTCTCATTCTGTATTTTGTGCACAAAAGGGTAAAACGGGGGCGATGTCTGTGCGTGGGTCAACTCTAAAAGCACTCCCTGGGCATGTCTCTATGAGGAAAAAATGTGCAAAGTCCTGCAAAATAATTTTTTTGGAGATGTTCTGCTTCAGTCTGTCACTTGGGATGAACTAGGGACCGCAAGAGAAATCAGGGGAAATTCAGCTCCACTCCCTAACACAGACAAAGATCTCTGCAAAAAAGGCACAACCATATAAAATTGGTAATAAACGTTAGTGGAGTCACCAATCTTGTTGGAGTGTGTTTGGTGCACGTATGTACAAAATCACACCAACTTAAGGGGTGTGGTCTACCCACTTAAGTTATTGGTAATAGGTAGAAAAATAAGTGGAGTCAAGAAAGTTAGTGGAACAAGATAGAATCATAAGCATACTAGATAGAGAAATAGCATGCATATATAAACTAAAACTAAACTAAAAACTAAAAAAAATAAACACGAGATTTGAAAAGAGTCAAATGAAAAAAATAATACGAACAGTGGCTTTAGGCCCCTCTTATTGAGCGCTGGTAGTAATAAGAGTGAAAATTTACCCTCTTGCCAAAGGGCCCCTAGAACATGGGTTCTAAGGCCTGATGCAAGGATGTTTTTATCCCAATATTTCCTTGCTGCAATCTCTCTCTCTCTCTCTCTCCATTGTCTTGGACTGAACTTGTTGGATGGCCAACAATTGCGTCCCCTCTATCTTCAACTCCGGATCACACACTGCTGGTATTGCTTGGGAAATTTTGGCCAACATAACAATGTGTTCACCAATTATTCATCTCATGGTGGCCTTATATAGGAGATTTCAAATCCTCCCTTCCCTCTCTTAGTACATTGTGGATGGTGACCCAAGAGAGGGGTATGATTCCTTTGTGTGCACCAAATATTCCATTATGTGCTAACTTGGTGTCTAAGGAGGCATTGGTGGCTATCCTTAGGTGGCTTCAAGTGAGGAATCACTTTTCCTTTGCTTTATGTGGTCCCAGATAGTGAAATTTCGCCACTCCCAGGATTGCGCGCATATTGGGAAAAAAAGCACGCAAAGGCGCTCTTCACGAAGGATTATGCGCACAAAGAGCATTTAGGACTTGTTCAAATTTGATTTTCCTCAGACCTTAGAGATTTTTGAATACTTTCCAGATTCTATAATGTCTTCTAGCCCTGTAAACCCTTCTACATGACATTAAACAATGTCGTCTTTTGCTATATGATTTTCCAGTGTTAATAGTAGCCTTATCTATTCCGTTCTTGATAAGCTTGGCCTTGCATACTCTGTATTTGTTTCCACCTTCCATTCCACTAGAGAAGCCATCATTTCTCAAGGAAGAACCTACAAGAACCCCTCTTTTGTTTCATTTTGTGATTCTTTGATAAGAGAACAAGAAAACTCTTACACCTTGATGTTATCAATACTGGAAACACTTCTAAGAAAGACTTAGCAACCCAAGAAGCAGTATCATCCTAAACCAAACAAGGGTCTTAAGAAATTTCAACCGCAAATTGAAAAAGCAACTCACCAAACTGATAAGGCAAATAAAAGCAAAGGGAAGAAAACAGATAGACATTGCAACATTTGTAATCATGATGGCCATGTAGAGTCCAAATGTTTAAAGAAGATGAAAGCCTTGGAAGTAGCAATGAGAAAGCACCACATCAATTTGGAGACCTCTTCAACTTCATCTTTAGGAATGGAACTTTCTGCTTATGGTTTTCAAGCATTTGGTTATGCATTAAATGTATCTTCTTCTTCTCATTCTCATGAATGTCTCATTGATTCTGGAGCTTCTTACCACATGGCCAAAAATAATGCCATGTTTTCTTCTCTAAATGATTGTAACACCAAACATATTTATGTTGGTGATGATAGATCTCTTTGTGTTGTAGGATCTAGAACCATTCATCTAGATAATGGTCAGTTTAATGATGTACTATGTGTTCCTACCTTGTCATGCAATATTCTATCTATTTATTAGATAACTCATTCAAGTGAAGGGAAAATAGTAGAATTCTCACCTCATGATATTGTAAACAAGGACCTAAAAGAACCTAGACATATTTTAGCTGCCGACATTGCTGATGATTCCACAAGGTTGTATAAGTTTGATAACTTTGGGTCATCATGTCTTCTGTAATATTCCAAAATTACCATGTAGCTAGTTGGAATATTGATTTTTGTTGATTTCACTTAGGAGATGAATAAAAGGGTAAGGAGGCCCATACATTTTAGAAATAGGTATAAAATCCATTATTATGTGAAAATGGATCATTATCATCGATGGATTTCACACCCTCATGTGTGAAAAGGTACATTTTCTTGTGGAAAAAGTCAAATTTGACCAAGTCAGCAGCATAAATGTAGAAGGAGTGGATCATAAATAAAAATAGCTCAATATGAATGAGGATCAGTCTAGACAACTATATGTGAGCTATATTGAAGACCCTTATCTGTGAAAAGGGCTGAAGCAGGTTGAAGAGGTCAACCTTGACCAAATCAAACAGCGCTGTCATGGAGGAGTGGCCTTGATGAAGGTACAATGTAGTTTTGGAGGGAGATTGATTGTGCGATGGTGGAAACCCTAATGAGTGGGACCCAAGGTGAGAAGGCTCACTTAGTTTATAAGGAAGAGGATGGAATCCATTTGAGGTTAGCTTATGAAATATAATTTGATGTGTCTACTTAGAATATTTCTCTCTTCGACTATTTAGCTAAGATTGCTGGTGTTGTTTAGCACTAAGGTATTCATGTTTAGGAATTCCATCTCTTTCCTTTGATTAGCTCTTGGAAGAGACCCAATCTATCATTCCACGCATATGGCATTGGTGCCAAGCTTCAGTCTTCAGTTTCAGTGCAGTTTCTGCAGGAGGTTGTGTTGAGTTGCAGGGTGTTGCAATGGAGGGTTGAGAAACCCACTTTCTATGTTGGTTTTGCATAGGAGGAAGGATTCCTTCTATTGGGAGATCATTTTGGAGGGCTTTTGGGCTAATTTCATATCTTTGGATGTATGCCAACATATTTCCATCACCTACAACGTTATTCCAGTCATGAATTGCATTATTTCTGGAGGGAAGTTTCGGCAGTGTCTTTTGTGGCTCTTTTTGGGAGTTTTCCTGTGATTGGAGGGTTGATCCTTCCATGGGGAAAGACATTTGATCAAATATAAATCATTTAAGCCTTCTTTATTCCTTTTCTTTAGTTTGCAGTGAATATTCAGCCTTATTGTTTAATATCACCATTTTTATTTGGGTGTATTCCTAGAAACCCCACCCGATTCTATAGATTTCGTATAAAGGAGACTAGATCTCAGTTCTTGAGCCATATTGTTTAATATAATATCAAATATATTTGTCTCAGCTATTTCTGTGCATAAACTCTCAATATACTACACTATCGCTTTATGTAGTAATTTCATGTTGCAGTAGTTTTGGGGTTTTAGCATTTTTGAGCTATACTAGGTGTGGAAGGTCTTTTGCCTCATCTAGTTTGATTTTTTCTTGATATCCTCTTGGATTTAGATGGTATATTGTTATATATAAGGGATCCAATTGTTGATTTCATTTTCTAAAGAATATATTTCTAAAAATGCATTATTTTATGCATGCGTTGCTGAGCAGTCCCATTTTGGGATATTACAGTGGTATCAAATCATAATCTTGGCTCAGCCTATGAGTTTCATATATTATGTTATTAGAATAATAAGAAGACAAAGAGAAGGAGAAATCTCAAAATGACGGAGAGGATGAGCCTTATCTCATCACTTTTCAGATCCAAGAAGAACCTCTCCAAGGAGGTTAAGCAGATTAAGGAAAAGAGGTGCAATGAAACTCCTAGAGGGTTTCAAGAAGAGGAAGGACCATGAACTTCCTATTCTCATAGAGAAGAAGACAAGAAGAATGTAGGACACTTGGATCATCAGATTCTAAGTGAATACTTTGTTGAGTACAAATATCAACCTAGAGCCTTCAAGGAGACTCTAGCTTTCCCTCAGTTCATTCAACTGGAGGAAAAGAGGAGGCCTTGCAGCACAAGGAGAATCAAAGGAAATAGGTTTCTATTGTCCACTTTTGATGGGACATCTACAACAAGGTCTTAGGAAAGGAGACTTGATGCATTCTTCCTACTACATCCAGTGGTAGAAAGAGAGGTTGTGGAGATTGCAACACTGCACCTTGAGGGTGAAGCAAACATATGGTGGTTCAGCCAATTGAGTCATGCAAGAGTGAATACTTTTGCTGAGTTTACTCAAAGGTTGATTAGAAAATTTGGCAAAGAAAGATCAGAGGAGGAGAAGCCCTCACCACCATTGGAGGAGACTTGTAACATCGTTGTCACAACTTTGGAGGAGCAAACATCAACATCAGCAGTTGGGGGAGCCAACACATTGGAGGAAGGAACTCTTATAGCCATACAAGATAATTCCAAATTTCACCAAGGTATGTGTAAGTTTCCATCTCCTATTATTTCAGCAAATCTTATGGAGGGATATACACCATTGCATACTACTAATGTGGAGCAACAGAATTGCACTGCATTGTGCAACCTTGAGTTATTCAAGGAAGGGATGAACCATCATCCTCATGTGCCTTTTTTGACTTGCACACAAAACTTGAGGTTGGGGTGTGAAATTTTGGAGGGTAGGATGAACTTTCCTATGCAGAACCATATATTCATCCTTGAGTTGGAACATGAGATAGCAAGTACACCATTGAGGAGATTAACAATGCTGTCAATAAGTAGCAGTGAGGAGGTTTTTCCTTCAGAACCCTTGGATATTTATGGATTCAAGATGGTCATTGGTGTGAGATCTTCACTAGGAGATCTCCAAGGAGTTGCATTTCAACATCCCATGAAATGCAAAGGGATAAATCTGATTTGGGAGGATGGTAGTCTTCATTGGAAGAATACCAAGGTAAAGCATGATGGGAGACACCCACATTTGGATGAATGGGTGTGGATGGTGAGCAAGACACTGGTAAGCTACTTGAAAATATATGATATTGGGCAGCAGGAGGCTTGGCTACGTTGGCTACTCTTGAAGGAGTTTGGCCATCATGTGACATATCCTCTTTCATAGGGTATGTGGGTGGAGGAAGCTTGGCAGGATACTTGCATCATTGGGAAGCACGGGTTATGGATGCATTATGTTGATATGGAGTTCTTCATATCAATCATTATGTTTTCACCACATGATTTTTATGATGGAGGTACGAGGAGGCAGCAAAAACTTTTTTTTCTTTGGTTTTTCTTGGGAGAACAGGGGCAGATTTTCTCTCACACTTTGCATGATGTTGCAGGAATAGGAGATGGGAATATCATGGTGAAAAGGGGCTACTCCTTAGCCTTGGATGATCAGGAGGTAATTCCACTTTTGAAGGAATCTCATATATGTAGCAGCATTATGGGAGAAGTCTTTGACAATGAGCATGTCAAAGAATGGAGTTATGAGTTGAGAGGAGCCTATTTGCATAGGCCAACAATGATGTCACTTTGGAGCTTGGGCTTATTGATGGAGTGTCCCCAGGATCACTTCACATTTGATGCACTTGGGGGACAAGGAGGAGGTGAGAGAGATGGAGTAGTGGATGGAAACATCTATTACAGAGATATGATCTTCTTAACTTGGATTTACAAGCATAAGAAGGATGATCTACATGCAACATATGGTTCATTCCTCTTCATGGGAGTATGTCACACCACTATGGAGGACTTACTCATGGATCCTTGCATCTTCTTACTTCCAGTACATGGTAAGAACCTTGTTTTTTCATCTATTCATTATCTAACACAGTATTTTCATACTCTTACCATTTCCATTCAATACATTGCTCCACAAGAGGGCAAGCTTTCCATTGGGCTCCATGGGAAGATTTTGGCCAACTATTGTGATGGAGATAACCATATTTTGTGTGGCCTTGGGCGAGTGTTTTATCATTTCATGTATGTTAAGTTAATGTACCCAACCATTTACTATTCATTAGTATACATGATGACATACATAATTAGCCATGTATCAATAAAAAACTTGCCATGTTATTTTCTGAAACAACAGTTAGGAAAACTGTGTTGTAACCACTTGGGAGACTGTTGGTATCTTCAAGCACCACATGAAACCTTCAATATTTCATCATTTTGATGCTAATCATGATTCCATTTGCTGATGTTGTTATTACCTTTATTGGGAGCATGATTGGGGGAGAAACACATTGGTTGGATGTGTCCTTTGGGGAGGAGGATTCCCACACCTTTTGCATTACATCTTCTAATGGGAGCATGAGAGGTGATATGGCCACCATAGAAAAACACTTGTTTCTTTACGAGGTGGGCCATGAGATTGATTGGATGCCATATGGTGGTGATTTCCTATCCATCACATATGGAATGGTTTGGGCCAGCATGATTCATAACGTTGGAGAGGAGATCTTTGGAGATCTAGTCTTCATCTTGCCACTTGAGGGAAATATTATTGTAGCCCAAGATCAGCATATACTCTACACTTATCCTAAGTGGAGAGGAGGACAGTGTGGGGTAGGCTATTTTTTCTACCATGATCATATTTCAAACCCACCAACATTACAGGAGCTCAAGGTGGAGGATGATTTGTATGAGTTACCATTTTGGAGGGTGGCTCATTTTGTATGGATGATAGCTTGGGGATGGGAGATTCATATGGGGATGGAAGATCCAAATATATATCATACCTCATGCCTCAATAAGGCCTTTAGACAGCCCATTGTTGCCTCCATGGATGTTTTACATGATGATAGCTATTTGGGATGCACACCAAAAGCTAGCTTGCATACTTGGGAGGGACAACTTGGAGATCTATTGATGGGACAACATCTTGATCCTTGGAGGATTTTATCATATGAGGATGCTACAGGGGGAGTAGAGGAGGCTCTTCAGTTCTGTCCTTGCCATTAGGGGAGTTTTTGGGTCTAAAATGGGCCTCCTAATAAAATGTACAAAAAAAATAAACTTTATGAGAACCAATAGTATTCAAGATGATGATGTCAACCATGGGGGATGATTCACCATTTTTGGAGTAAAAAAGAAAAAAGATTAAAAAATAATAAAATAATAAAACTACTCTTTCAACTCATATTTCAAATTTATCTTCCTAATGTTTTGCTCAAATTTCGCGCAGGAATACTCATTGGATGCAAAATTTAATTTCCCATCCAAGGAGTGCCCATGTTGCTACTTTTGATGAACCCTGCTACACAAAAAATGAGAAATACATGAAAAAAATGTGGTTCCAATCACACTTTTCAGGTATTTCTCATTTTTCATGTAGCATAGTCCATCAAAAGTATGCAACATGAGTACTCCTTGGATGGGAAATTAAATTTTGCATCCAACGAGTATTCCTGCTCGAAATTTGAGTAAAACCTTAGGAAGATAAATTCAAAATACGAGTTGAAAAAGTAGTTTTTCCTTTTTTCCCTCTAAAATTTGATGATGTAATAAAATATTATTTTATTATTTACACTATTAATTTATAATTTCCTTCGGAGGCCCATTTTAGACCTCAAAATTCCCCTAATGAATTTCTTTAGGACAAGCAACATTTGGGAGGGGAGGATTGTAATATTCCAAAATTAGCATGCAGCTAGTTAGAATATTGATTTTTGCTGATTTCACTTAGGAGATGAATAAATGAATAAGGATGCCCATACATTTCAGAAATAGGAATAAAATACCTTATGATGTGAAAAGGGTTCATTATCATGGATGGATTTCACACCCTCATGTGTGAAAAGGTACATTTGCTTGTGGACAAAGTCAAGTTTGGCCAAGTCAACAACATAAATGTAGAAGGAGTGGATCAGAAATAAAAATAGCTCAATATGAATGAGGATAAGTCTAGACAACTATATGTGAGCTATATTGAAGACCCTTAGGTGTCAAAAGGGTTGAAGTAGGTTGAAGAGGTCAACCTTGACCAAATCAAACAGTTCTGCCATGGAGTGGCCTTGATGAAGGTACAACGCAGTTTTGGAGGGAGATTGATTGTGTGATGGTGGAAAACCTAATGAGAGGGACCCAAGGTGAGAAGACTCATTTAGTTTATAAGGAAGAGGATGGAAGCCATTTGAGGTTAGCTTATGAAATATATTTTGATGTGTCTGTTTAGACTTTTTCTCTCTTCAGCTGTTTAGCTAAGATTGCTGGTGTTGTTTAGCACTGAGGTATTCTTGTTTAGGAATTCCATCTCTTCCCTTTGAGTAGCTCTTGGGAGAGACCTAATCTATCATTCCACACATCCGCCATTGGTGGCAAGTTTCATTCTTCAGTTTCAGTGAAGTTTCTGCAGGAGGTTGTGTTGAGTTGCAGGGTGTTGTAGTGGAGGGTTGAGAAACCCATTTTATGAGTTGGTTTTGCATAGGAGGAAGGATTCCTTCTATTGGGAGATCAGTTTGGAGGGTTTTTGGCCTGATTTCAGATATTTGGCAGCAGGCCAACATATTTCCATCACCTACAACATTAATCCAGTCAGGAATTGTATTATTTCTGGAGGGAAGTTTCAATAGTGTCTTTTGTGGCTCTTTTTGGGAGTTTTGTTGTTATTGGAAGGTTTATCCTTCCATGGGGGAAGAACTTTGATCAGATATACATTAGATATACATCATTTCAGCCTTCTATACTCTTTTTCTTCAGTTTTCAGTGATTATTCAGCCTTATTTCTAAAGATCACCCGGTTCCCTAGATTTTGTATAAAAGAGACTAGATATCAGTTCTTGAGCCATATTGTTTAATATAATATAAGATCTATTTGTCTCAGCTATTTCTGTGCATAAACTCTCAATAGACTGCGCTGTCTCTTTATGCATTAATTTCATGTTGCAGTAGTTTTGGTTTTTTAGCAATTTTGAGCCATACTAGGTGTGGGAGGTCTGTTTACCTCATCTAGTTTGATTTGTTCCTGATCTCCTCTTGGATTTAGATGGTATATTGTTAGATCTAAGGGATCCAAGTGTTGATTTCATTTTCTGAAGCATATATTTCTAAAAATTCATTTTTTTATGCAAGAATTGTTGAAAAATCCCATTTGGGGATATTACATTTTGCCTCCAATTTTGTTGCTCATAATGATGAAGTGAGAAAAATTTGGCATGACCGATTTGGTCACTTAAACTATCGCTCTCTTCAAACTCTATGTAAGGAAACTATGATGACATGTATTCCTATGGTATCTAGCCAAGATGGTGTTTTATCTAGATGTGTATTCAGAGAACAACATTGGGATAGTTTTGACAAACATGCCACTTGGCACGCTTCAGCTCCTTTGTAGCTTCTGCACAATGATTTATGTGGTCCACTTCCTATTGTTTCTTTATATGGTTACAAGTACTTCTTAAAATTTCAGTGATAATTTTTCCAGACACACTTGGGTATACTTCTTAAAACTCAAAAGTGAAGTTTTTAACATGTTCTTGGACTTTAAGGCCTTTGTTGAGAAACAATTTGGACATCAAATTCTTAAGTTAATATCAGACAATGGAGGAGAATATGTTAACAAAAAATTTATCAAATTTTGCACTGAGCATGGAATTCAATTTCAACATATTGTTCCATATACTCCACAACAAAATGGTGTAGCTGAAAGGAAGAACCGCACCTTAAAGGACTTAGTCTCAATTTTTGGGCAAATTAACTGTGAAAATTACATAGTAAATCACACTCCTACCAAGGTTTTAAGGAATATAACTCCATAAGAAGCCTGGAGATAAATAAAAATAGATTTAAGTCACTTTTATGTTTTTGGAAGTGATGCTTGGGCCCATATTCTAGATGTGAAACATAAAGACTTAGAACATAAGAGTGAAAAATGCATTTTTTTTTGGATATTCTGAAGATGTCAAAGGATATAGACTTCTTCAACCAAAATTGAAAAATATAATCATTAGAAGAGATGTAAAATTTAATGAAAATATATCGGCCTGTGAGCCTAGTTTGGCGGGTGTGCCACCTTTGGCCTGCGAGCCTGATTCGGCATATGTGCCACCTCTCTCCATATATTCTATTTTTGGTAGCATTCCTTCTAGTTCAGATGATCACAGTGAGGATGATAATCCTCCTCCACCTCTTGAAGATATTCCTTCAGCTCCACGGCTTCCAAGATGGGTCCGATCTACTTGGGATGTAGCAGGTTCTCTTGCAGGTGACCCTACAGATCAACAACGTACACATTCTTAGTTCGAAAGAGCCTCTTCCTTATTGGCTCAAGTTCCAGAAAATCCTGATCTAGACACCCTTAAAGAAGCTTCCGGTCATCCAGATTTGGATGAATCTATGAATGAATAATATCATTCCTTATTGGAAAACGATACTTGGGATCTTGTTCCTCTTCCAAAAGAAAGAAAACTTGTTAGATGTAGATGGGTTTACAAAACAAAATTTGGACCAGATGGAAAAGTGGAAAGACATAAAGCTCGTCTTGTTGCTAAATGATTTTCACAAGTTTAAGGAATTGAATATACTAAAACCTTCTCCCCTTGTTGCCAAAATTAATTCTATCAGCTTTGTTCTTTCCCTTTTTTCCTCCTTTAAATGGGAATTCCATCAGATGGATGTTAAATCTTCTTTCTTACATGGAGATTTGCATGATGAAATCTACATGGACCAAACCCCTGGCTTTATCCAAAACGACCCTAGCCTTTTTTTTCACCTTAGGAAGTCTCTCTATGGTCTCAAACAAGCTCCTTGGGCTTGGTATGCCAAAATGGATAGATTTATATTAGATAATGGCTTTTCTAGGTGTCATTCTGACAACACTGTCTACACCAAGAAAGTGGGTAAGTACTTCACCATCCTTGTTCTTTATGTTGATGATCTTATCCTTACTGTTAGTGATCCCAACCATATAAACCATGTGAAGTCTAGCCTCAAAAAGAAGTTTGAAATGACAGAATTAGGACGCTTTCATTATTTCCTTGGTCTTCAAGTCTTGCAATCAAAAAAAGGTATTAGCCTTTCTCAGTCCAAGTATGCCTGTGATATTCTATGCCACTTTCACATGGAAGACTGTAAACTAGCCCCTTCTCGCTTTCAGTCTAGAGTCAAGCTTTTAGTCACTAGTACTACCCCTGAAGTTGATGCTACCTTATATCGTCAAATTGTTTGTAAACTTTTGTATCTAACCCATACCTGTCCTGACCTTTCCTTTGCCATTGGCCTTGTTGCTCGGTTTATGCACCAACCTCATGAAAGTCAATGGAAAGCAACTAAAAGAATACTTCAATATATTCGAGGTACAGTTCAGTTCGGGATTCATTACAGTGCAAGAGCATCTCCATTGTTGATTGGTTTCATTGATTCTGATTTGGCTGGTGACCCTGATGATCGAAAGTCTACTGCAGGATATGTATTCACTCTTGGTTCAAGACCTATTAATTGGTCTTGTAAGAAGCAAAGTGCCATCTCTCTTTCTTTGGCAGAAGCAGAGTATCATGGTGTCATTGAAGCCAACAAGGAAGCCATGTGGCTTTATTAGATCCTGTCTGAATTTTGTCTTCATCAAAAACATCCAGCTACACTTTGGTGTGATAATCAGAGGCCATTAAGCTATGCAAATATCTAGTTCAACATCAACATATGAAACAAATTGAGCTTCATATACACTTCATCAGAAATCTCTTTCATGATCGTGTTCTTGAAGTAAAATATTTTTCAACCAATGATCAAGTTGTCAATATCTTTACCAAGGCTCTCATAGAAGCGAAGTTTACCAAAATTCGATCCATGCTTGGAGTTTAGGAAAGTTATCATTAAGGGAGGATAGGCTCTAAAGCCTCCTTCTTTCTCCTATTGTGTCAACTTTTTAAATCCTTCAATCCTATCCTAAGTTGTTCTTAAGGGGGGATGTTAGGATATTTAAACACATAGGAAATAGGCTTATTTTGTGTCACTTTTGTAAATCCTTCAATCCTATCCCAAGTTGTTCCTAAGAGGGGATGTTAGGATACTCCGACACATAGGAAATAGTTAAGTATAACTTGGTCTACTCTAGAGTTAGGTAAAGTGTGTTTCTTTACTATGTACATTTGTAACTTATAATCTGACAATCATGATTTGTAGTGATTTGACGGTTCACTCTCTCCTCGGTATTAATGACACTTTATCTGTGGGTTAACACCCGATTGGTCCATGATATCTATTTAAAGAGCATGGAGGTTCATTTTTCCGAAAACCGTTTATGAGAGAAACATATGTAAAATTTATTTTTATATTAATAATTTTCCTAAAGTGGCTGCGTTGGCTCGGGCTGTGGGTTGTTTCCCTCTTCAAGGGTTTTAACCACATGATATACTGGTGTACTGATTTGTGATCTGTTTGTGAGTGGTGACCTTTGGTGTTTGATCTAAGGAACTTACCCTGTAAATTCCTACATTTACTATTTTAGCTGTATTTATTTCCAAATCATATTCTTGCAAAGTAGTAACCCAATTGGACCTTTTCTCACCTAATTCTCTCTGAACGAGTAATTTCCTAACATCTACAAAAGGAACAATTACTTTTGTATGTGATTTTAGGAGAAAAGTCATAAAACTCTTTATTAACTTAAAAACTACAAAAGCTTGTTTTTATACATCGAATAATTTAACTCAGCCTCCTATAAATTAGAACTAAAGAAGGAAACATGGGCTTCAATATGTTCTTCATTACTTTAATTAGAACTATTTCATAATAACTTTCAAAAGCAAAGGTATATAAAATAATTTTTTTAGAAAAATCATGTGTTGGTAATGATGGAGCATCTACAATGGCTTATTTTGTTGATTAAAAATACTTTTTTCTCAATCTTTCCCCATTTTTGAATTGATTTCTTATTTACCATATCTTGTAAAGGTAAAACAATTTGTGAAAAATCAAGAACAAATCTTTTGACAAAATTTATCTGACCAAGAAAATATTGTATGGGTTTTTTGTTGTGAGGTAAGGGGGTTTCTGATATTGTTTTGATTATTTTAGGATCAATAAAAATTCCTTGTTTAGAAAAATAAATTCTAGAAGCTTACCCTCACTAAGAGAAAATAATGACTTCTTAGAATTCAAAGAGATTCCAATCTTTCTACATCTTTCAAAGAATATTTTTAGATCATGTAGATGATTAGACTTATTTTCTGAATAAATTTAAATGTTCAAGTATACTACAACATATTTATTGATCAAACCTTTGAAGAAATATCCATTGCTCTCTGAAATGTAACTCTTACATTGATTAATCCAAAATTCATCTTTTGGTATGCACATGTTCCCAATTTGGTTATGAATGTAGTTTTCAGTCTATCCTCAGGATGCACAAGGATTTGGTTATAGCTTGAAAAACCATCTAAAAATTACATTAGTTCTTCACTTGCAACAGATTTTAAAATTTGTTCCATTAGAGGCAAAGGGAAGTGATATTTTTCACATGCTTTATTCAAATTGATAAAATCTATGCAAATTCTAATCTCTCCATTCTTCTTTCTGACTGGCGCAAGATTAGAAACCCTATTGGAATGTCTGACTGGGAATATGATTTTATCTTTGAGGAAATTATTTAACTCAGTCTTGATTTGGGCTTCTATGTTTGGGTGAATCTTCCTGAGTTTTTGTTGGATTACTTTAACATCTCACAACATAGGTATGGTATCTTGAATGATAGATGTATCATAATTTTTGAGATCATCATAACTCCAAGAAAATACATCCTTGTTTTTTTTTAACAAATGGATGAAAGAAAATCTTTCATCTGGTGTAAGACCAAGTCCTAAATTAATTTCTTGGGGTTTATGATAAGATCCAGGGTTAACCAATTCAAATCCTAATGTAGAGCTTTGGATTTTTCAATTAGTTACGCCTTTGAACCTATCTTTCAGATATGCAATTCTTCCAATTTCACCACAGGTTTACGCAATTTTTTTATCTTTAGAAGACTTATTTTGATGTTTTTCATGCTCATCCTCATCAATAATATGATCAGAGTAAGATCCTTCAAAAGTTAAAAAACTTAGAATATCATTTTCATCATTAAAAACTCTCCAATTGGTTATATTATCTTGAATGGAGGGGCGAAAAATTAACTCAATAGAAAATCTATTAAGACTAAAATATTCAGGTGGAATGAGTTTGGAAGTTATATTAGCTAGGTGATCAATACTAACAATCATAGTCTTGGAATAAAATTTGTTTTGAATTCAATGAAATGAGAAGTTAATTGTTGGATAAAATTTTGATAAACGGTTTAAGGTAATTAGAAACACAGTGAATGTTGTTTCTAACTTGTTTGATTACAATTTATTAATCACCAAAAAATTTAAGGTGTTTGTCCTCAAGACTAATGTCTTTTATTAAGCCTTGTACCAATTCTTCATATTCAGCAATGTTATTGGTACAATCAAGTTCAAATCTACATGCAAGCATAATTTTTTCACCTTCACAGTTTACTAGAATGCAACCAGCTCCTGCACCACCACTAGATTTTGATCCATCAAAGTAAAGAGTCAAAAATAAATTATCAAAATTATTTACATGGTTTTATACAATATTTATACATCTATTAGAATCTTTTTGAGAAAAAAATTCAATCTTAGAAGAAACGTAATCAACTGTAAAGGGATATTTATGTGATTGAAAGTTACCAAAGAAAGAATCGAGAGAATAATTTCCAAGGATGTTATTTGTGAAAAATACTGGTTCATTTTCTTCTTCAAATTCATTGACTAAATATTTCATTTGTTTCTCCCTATCAACATGAATTTGATTGGGTTTTCCATTTTAAGTAAGCCACATGTGTGACCAATCCGTTTCAAAATAACCATGTAATTTTTCAGACCAGTCTATGCTTAAGATAAGAACATAAAATTTAGGAATGTCCACAACTAATATGTCTATTATTTGGAAAACCTTCAAATTGGAAGATAATCTAATCAAAAAATATTTTATTTCTCCCAAACCTTTGATTTTTGTGCAGTCTAGTTGAAAAATATGTACAATAGAATTTTGAGGTGAAATGTTCAATTTAAGGAAATTTGCATAATGCATGATGTTAGATGATGCATAGCAATCCACTAAACAGTTGTGAACATTCATGTTGAAAATTTCAGAAGTCAATAAAAATGGAGGTGTGTGGGAATTAGATCTCTCTCCAATTAGAACAACATCAGTAGGATCAATCTTATCTAAGGAGATATTTGGAGGCTTTCACTTCCCTTTTGAGGCTTTTGGACTAGAAGCAGTAAGTAATGGAGATCTAGGGACAAAATTTAACTCTTCGACTAAAAACATTTTTTGTTGTTTCAACTTACTGATCTCATATAGGGAAATTTTAGCCTTATGGTTTTCATGTCTTCCACAATATTGTATTCTATAGTATCATATACTACCAAAGTTGTAGATGAAGAAGGAGATTTAGAAGTAGTTGGAATAGTGTCAGAAGGGGTATGAAAATTCTTCTTAACAATACCTTTTTATTTATCAGGAGTAGGGGACTTTTTTTTTTTATTTGATGTAGATGTATTAGCATTTCCCTCACTTCTAGTAGTTACTGGCAAGGCTTATTCTTCCTCTTAATTCTATGAAGTGGTGAGAATGAAGTCCCATAAACCATGTTCTTCAACTATTTATTCTTCTTGAGATTATTCGTCAGATAAAACAATTTCTTCTTCATCATCTTCCTGATCAGATTCTGCATTTTATATAATGGTTGGAGGTTTTGATTGAGATGGTTAATTTCTTTTGAAATTCTGAAAGGACTTTTTAGAAGAGTCAGCAAACTGTTTCTTAATTTCTACCATTTCATTAGACATTGTTTTTAGAACATTTTGTAATCCTTCCAAATCAAAAGGATCTTTGGGAGTTTTCTTCTTTGATTCATCTTTAAAAGTAACTTTTTTGGTTTGATTTCTTTCATCGATAGCAACTTTATTTTCAAGAGAAATAAATATCTTTTCCATAGAGAGAGCTTCTTTCATGTTATTAATCAATGATGTTTCATTGTCTCTATATAAAAACATAGTGATATTTGAAGGAAGATCACTAATGTACCATTTGATTTTCACATCAACAATAGGTCTAGAAGTTTTTAGAATTTTATTTAACAACTTGTTAAATCTTGAGTTGAAATATTTTATTTTCTCATTTGAATTTATTTTAATATTTGACAAATCATTAATTAAGGTTGCAGTTGTTCGATCATCTCCAAATTTCACTAAACACTTCTCCTCAAATAGTAATTTTTCCAGAATGTAATGAGAAATACCAAGACACTATTGATCCTTCAAATGTGTAAGGAAAAAGTCTAACAACATAGTCTTCTTTTGTAACTCCATTTAATTTGATAGCTAACATGAAAGTGTGAAGATTTTCCTTTGTAGAAAGGCCATCATCAAGGTTAAATTTGGGTAGCCATTTCTCTAGATTCTTAGGAAGAAAATGTAATGGTTCTTCCATTTGAAATTACCTTGGATTATTCCATGGTCGATTTTCCATTCTTTGAGGAGTAGGTCCAGTAGGGGTAGTACTTGAGCTAGGAGATGTAGAAGGATTTAATGTTGAATATGATGCCCCTGTATTACTGGTTTTTTTTTAAGGATAGAATTGAGTGGAAATGAGGGAAAGAGATTGATAGGAAGAAGGTAGAGGAGTTTGAGAAGAAATGGGGTTGAGAGAAGGAGTTTGAGGTGGAGAAGTGGAAGTGATCTTGCTAGCTGAAGATTCTACCTCTCAGGTGCCTATTATTATTTGGTGAGTGGGTAAAGGAAATTAAAAGGGTTGGATTCCAAGTTTCTCACTCTAGGATATGGTCAAAACACCCGAAGGTTTAAAGGATGAGGATATACTTCCTTTAGAAAGATCATATTGGGCAACCTTTTCTCCAAATATGGAAATTACTTCTAATATCTGAATCAAAGTTTGGAGTTCATGTGTCTCTGAAACTGGATTTTTCTGAGTGGAAGTGAGTCCTTTTTGTTTTGAAACTTAGTTGGGATATTGAGTGGTTGAGTGGAAAACTTCATATCTAGAGTCTGGAGATTTAGAATGTGATCTTGAAGTTGGTGGGGATTTTGGGGGAGAATGAATATTTGAATGGCCTTTATAGTTGAGAGGAGACCTTGTTTCCATTCATAGTATGGAGGCCCTCCTTCTAGCGTCAAAAATTTTGATGGCTCGAAATGTATTCCTCAACATCGAGGAAAATCACCCAGTTAGGAAATTAGAGAAGATCATTTTCTATTTGGATTGGTGGCTTTGATTGGAATTTTGGGACCAGTTTCCCATTTAAATTAAATTATAAAGGATGGGATGGATGTGTAATGGTTTTGATGTAACTTGAGAGTTGAAACATAATGAATAATGTAAACTAATATATATCCTAGGAAATATTATAAATGTACATGTGATGTAAAAGGATTTCATAAAAAAAATGACAATATAGATCATCAAAGGAATATGAAGTTAAAACAGAGAATTATAGCTAAATTTAATTAATTATTTAATTAAATTTTGCTGATAAAATATTATCATTTATCATATATGTGTTGTGAGAAATCATACATGTTTCATTATTATTTTGTGTGATTGAAATTACATATCATATACATAACTAACGAAATCACATATGTGTGTGTGTGTGTGTGTGATTTCATTAGTTATGCATATGCTATGTATTTTCAATCACACAGACCAATATTGAAACATGTATGATTTCTTGCAACACATATATGATAAATGAAATCAAATAACCATTTAACCATTTAGCAAAGAAAAAAACATAGATAATAGTTCCCAACATGTTGTAAATGTGATCATGAGAAAAAAGTAGTGGTTTAGCCTTTTGTTAAGATAACTTATGTTATAGTAGTGCAAAAAAAAAACTTCTCTCGAAAATTCAAAACACTTTCTCCATTAAAATGAAGGGTATTTATAGTTCTTCAATTACATACAAATATATAAAAGCATAAATAAAAGTGAATTGTTTCTAACAATAGCACTTAAAATAAAATGAAAATACAATTTTAGACTTTGGTTGCAACAACTTGGTTAAGACTGAGATAAATATTTCCCTACTATCCATTGCCTCAACTCATAGATATCTGTCATTGGATTTAATTTAGGTGGACATCCTAGCTTTATTCACATTTTTCCAGTGAATATAACATCTCTTAGCGCTGACAACATATGATTTGTTTTATTGGATAAGCATCTAAACATTAACTATTGAATATGAGGTTTCACCAAGAAATTCCAATGGAATTATAAGTCAGTATTTGATAACTTTTCAATGTTCTCAACCTTCTTCTTCGACAATTCCTGCCATGTCTTAGTAAAGATTTGATATTTGGAATATTTCCTTCATGACAATCAGGAATGAGATTAGTGTGCAGTAAATTATCACTAATAGATTAAATGAGGTCATTGGAGATGGCATTGGCATTAAATATTCTTGTTTTAGAATGTTTAAGCTGGATTTCTCGTTCTTGAAAGACTATTTATTTCTATGATTCCTCAGTCCTTGGGAGATCAACTTATCTTCCTTCAATGTTGTCTTGCCATGTTATATGGCCTGGAAGTTTCTCGCATATATCTTCAAAGTATGTTCTCAGATCGGAAAAATGATATATCAATGTATTAGTGGCTTGACATAAATCTTGAATAACAGACAAATTTTTGTATAAAATGACCTGTTGTTGAACAAGGAGAGTATTTAATTTTCCCATGCCTCTTTTAAATTCATCCAATTTAGGATTAAATTTTAGTTTTTCAATCCTTTTTTGAAATTATTGAATTTGATCATCTCTGATTCTCAAATCAGAGTCATGTTGATGTTTGAGGGCACTAAAATTATTTTGAATCTTTGTAAGCTGATCTTGCTAATTTTGAGCTATCATTTTCTTTTCACTATCAATACCATGTTCCAATTGCAAAATTCTATTATATTTCTCTTTTAGAATATGTTGAACTTTGGTCTCTTTATCTATGGTGGCAGTAGCATATGCTCTTGCCAACTGTGAGAGACTATCGAGATCTTCTGCAGGGGTGGATTATTTACCTTTCCATACCACTTCAAAAGAAGTATATGTAGGGGCTAAGGCTCATTATTGATCAATATTTATCCTTTTCCTCTTTCTCTTGACCACAACTTTGTGTTGGGGACTATAGAATATGTCCATAGGAGGAATCTCTTCAACCTTAAAAACAACCTCAGAGGTCAAGAATGCTAGTAGAATTTCTATATCATCAATCTCCAATTGATTTTTTGAATCCCCAATAGTAAGCAAGGTATTCTCAATAGTCTTAGAAGTATATAATACCTTTTCATGTGAATAAGTCTGTAGATATTGAGGCTTTGTTTCATTTATAACTTTATTGAACTGCTCCCAGATCTTGTCAAGCTTATTATTAGGGAAATATTCCTAAACTTGTGAAGAGGAAGAAGTTATTTCCTCTGTTTCCTGAGCTATAGTAGTGGTCTATGTTTCTTTAACAATTATAACATCCTCCTTCTTTGTGCTTTCTTAAGGAAATTTCAAAAAATCCGTAGGCAAACTGGAAATCCTTTTCTCCCTATACTGATTGAATTTAGCTATCTCTTATGTAGTAATTTATGTTTCCTGTTTCATAAATATTGAATAGGAAAAGGCCTTTTCAAATAAATCATCAAACTTATCAGGCTCATGAGAGAACTGTCTGATATTTTATTTTCCTGTAATCTTCTTGGCAGTTTGACTGGGATCATACTTCCTGTTAGGAATAGTTTGGAAATTTAAACATTGAATATTGTAAATTTCAATACCAACATGTTTGTAATTGTCTAGAGCATACACACCACAATTAATAGGAAAAGTAGGCCACATTGTATTTTTGGCATCTCTTAAGACTTTAGAAAGACCATGACCTATTGTCTGATATGCTATCTCTCGAGCAATAAAATTATCAAGAACATAAATAGGAAAAACATGGGGCTTTGAAATACTTCCAAAGACACAAATATAAGTAAAATATTGTCACATAACTGGTTACCAATTTATAATATTTCAGTCTCAACTTCTTAAGAAACTCTAGGATATTTCTTGTCAAAGACACTTTGATGGATTTGTAGCATTACTTCAAGACAAATTCTATACAAATGAGGTTGAAATTTAGAGTCCTGCCATATATACTGATAAATATGGATAGTGTTTGGGTCATTTATGTCCATTTCCATCCCATGGAAGTAAAATCATAGGTAAAGCAGAGGGCATCCATGATATAAGAACTCATATAAAAAGGGGGAAATATTTTATAAGAAAAATCATGCCTATTCCTATAAGATAGGATATGGTTTCTTATGCTATCAAATAAAATGGTTTCCCAATCCATAATATAGCTACCATAGGCAGCGTCAATGAGTGGTTCCCATTGGTCAGAGAATTCTTGTGTGTTAGGGTAAGCATAACTCTACACAACATAGCAACAATTTGAAAATATGGGCCTGCAAGAGAAGAAACAACGTACATAACCTTATCCTCTCCCTTTTTCTTTTTGGAATCTCTTCTCCAATCTCTAATGGCCTCTAATGGATTTTTATGTGATTTAATGAAGTTCTATGCAATTTTTTTGTCATGTTTTTGTTGAGGTTTTGTAAACTGATACATTATGTTAAAATCCTTGCTAGTGAATGAACCAATGATTGTGTCCTTCTGTGTGGGGAAATTACTTTCAGTGATGTTCACTCAAGCAATAAACCATCTGATCATGTCGATATAAGGGAGGATTTTAGGTTAGGATGCAATCCTATTTAGAAATGAATTGGCCACATCATTGTATGTAAAACTAGAGACCGGAGTAGTATCATCAGGTGTAGTTGTTCTCTTTGTTACCCTGGGTCCTTCATCCTCAAAAATATTATATATGCCTTCCCAAGAGAAGTTCTCAACATCTAGATTACAGAATGTATCAGAGAATAGTGGATCCATTTCAGTGTTTTTTGTTTGAGGGGAAACTTGTTTTGTTGAGCCAAGGGTTTCTTTGTTGCTTTAGCTACCTTTGACATATTTGTTGAGCTTTGTTAATCAAGACTTGCCTAAAACATAAAATAAAAGAATGAGAAATAATTCCTTATAAAAGAGTTATTTAGTGCAAATAACTACTTTCCATAATTATTTATGTCTTTATGGAAAATCATGACAATATCGAGTTGTAATGATTAAACCTTTTATAACTTTGAAAAACATAAATTCATTACACTTTGGGAATTAATTGATAAACCTGCATTCACATGGGTCCTTTACATGTCATCATATTGGAAGAATCTTATTTTCAAAGGATATAACGGTTATGAGAATTGGTGGGAAAATATATCAGAGGAATTTTATCGGGGAGTGTCATATCGGGGGTTTTAAGGAATGCCATCAAATACAAAATCTCTGATATGAATCGAGCGGGTAATATCACAGTATCAAGATATCATAGGATGAGGAGTAACAAAGCTATTGGGTATCAGAGGATTGGCATATAGGAACATCGACTATCGAAGGAGAGGAGTATCGAAGGATTGATATATCAGGTATGTTATAATGGTGCTTGTTAAGAAATTATGACATTTCAAAGTCCAGATATGCCACATGGAAGTGTGGTGGGGCCAATATTTATTTAAAATATTCAAACAGAGGCACTTATAGCTTTAAACTTGGACATCGGGAAAATTTTCTCGGGGAAGTGCTTTTATCGTAACTTTCTTATAAGGAATGTTCCAATATAGAGAGTGTCGATAGAATTTTTATGATACTAAATTTTTTTAAATAGTAAAGGCCTATCGATTGAATCCTATGGGATTCATATTCATTATAAAAGTTCTAATAAGGAAGTTCTTCATGTGAAAGAGGTGTTTTATTTACAAAAAGTAAAAAAAAAAATCCTTATTTATTGAAATTGAATAATTACATTAAGATTCAAAAGGGTCCCCTTTTTTTATTAGCTAACTAACATGAAAAATAAATGGGGGGGTTGTTGCTTACTACAAAAGACCCCTAACTCGAATTAACTAAACCAACTAAGTCAAACTAACTTAGTTAACTCATACAAGTTGTCAGGAGATGTGGATTTACAATTTTATTATAATTTAATTCAAGGGAAAATTAAATTATAATCTTTCTTGGTGCCATTTTCAACAATCCCTATCAACGAGAAAGGGATTAACTGATACCCTGATCCTGCCTCTATGGAACTTGATTTTTCGTCTTGATAGTGTCTTCTTCAATATGTACTCATCATATTCCTTTATACGAATGTACTATAGCATCATGATTCACCTCTGCACACAATATATGAGATGGTGGTACCATATGTCGATATGCTTGGACCTATCATGAAAAAATAGATTCATCAAGATTTTGATACAACTCTAGCTGTCATAGTAAATAAATGTAGAATCCATCTGCTGACCAAATAATCAAACATAGATCTTCTCATCTAGATATCCTCACAAGTTGCTTGACTAGCAGCCATGTACTTTTCTTCTATTGAACTAAGAGCAACTGATCTCTCCTTCCTCTTGTACCAAGAAACTGTTTCTCACCCAATACTGACGATTCCTCCTGATGTGATATTCCTATCTGATGGACTCCATATCTAATCTGCATCTGTGAAGCCTTACAACTTGACTCCCTCTATCCTTTTGTACAAAATAAAAAACTGAGTGGTTCCTATGAGGTATCTCAACACATGTTTAGCTACCTTCCAATATATTTTGGTTGGCTTAACCATTTCTTGAATAATATGGTTAATTGCATAACACATGTTTGGTCTTGTCTTTACCAAGTACATAAGTGAACCCACAAGCTGCTTCATACCACTTCGCCTGAAGTAACATCTTCCTTCCTCCAATTCCATGCTAGAGGAGTCTCCATGGGTTTGTTGTTCTCCATGTGAAACATATTCATTATCTTGTTGGCATACTTTCCCTAAGATACAAATAGTTCCCCATCTCCTTTCCAAATTTCCAAACCAAGGAAATAATGCATGACCCCACGTCTTTCATCTCAAATTCTCTCGCCAAATATTATTTGTAAGATGTTATCAACTTCTCATCACATGTTAGAATTAATCAATAATTTACATTTAACCACAATATGGTAAAGGTTTGCATCTTCTTCACTTTCGGTGAAGCCAAACCCAGTGAAATAGTCGTCGATCTTGGTGTACCAAGCACAGGGTGTATCAGGCATAGGGTGCTTATTTCAATCCATACAACTCTCACTTGATTCTGCACAAATGAGAATCTTTGTCGAAGATATAAAATCCTTCTTCATGCTCTATGTACACATGTTCCTCAATAAATCCATTGAGCAAATTTTTCTTCACATCCATCTTATGTATCTTCCATCTAATCTCCATTGAAATTTCTATAATATATCTGATTGAAGATGTTATGAACCAAACTAGAAGAAAAGTTAGATCAATGACTTATAAACAAGCCTCTTCGAGGGGGAAACCTCCTTTACCTTACATAAATGAACAATTCTTGGATGATACAAATGAAAAAACCTCCTTTCTATATATAGGAGTCCATGGGGTCACAATATAATCCTGGCCGACCTAACAATAATAATTTAAGGGCACAACAATAGTAATAGTGGGCTTTTATGGGGCACAACAATAAAAATATGGAGACTACATGGGTACAACAATAACAAAAAGGGAGCTACACTAACAAAAATGAGGGACTACACTAGTAATATAGGGTCCTAACATGCCACTCTCCTTCAAAAAAATGTTGTCCTCAACGCTTGAGTAGTTTTGGATGATTCTGTATAAAATCCTCATCCTCCCATGTGGAATCTTTAGTGGGTAAGTTCTTCCACTTGATGAGATATTCTAAAATTGATCAATTTCATAGCTTTCGAGTTCTTGTTTCCATGATTGATTCAGGTTCCAATATAATTTTTCCTTCCTCATCAAGTTCTGGAAATATTTGGACTAGAATTTTGTCACCTATAACCTTATTTAAGCATGAAAAATGGAAAAATGGGTGCACTCGGGAAGATGCAGGAAGCTCCAATTTGTATGCCATAGTACCAATATTTTTCAACACCTTGTAAGGACAATAATACTTTGGTGATAATTTATTATCCTTCTTATATTTATTTAGGGAAATTTGTTTGTATGGTTGTAGCCATAAAAATACCCAGTCACCTACATCAAAAATTCTCTCACTGCGATGTTGATCTGCATGTTGTTCATTTGATGTTGTGCCAAATTTAGGTTATCCTTTAAGAGTTGGAGAACTTGTTTATGCTCGATGTGATCTTCCATTTCTTGAGACTTATAATTTTCTCTTAAATATGATGTGATGGATGGTGGATGATATCCATAAAGTGACATATATGGGGTCATTTTTGCTGCAGTGTGGAAGGAAGTGTTATACCACCATTCAACCAAAGGTAACCACTTGACCCATTGTGTTTGTTTATTAGATACAAAGCAACGAAGATATCCTTCCAAACATTTGTTCACTATCTCAGTTTTCACATTGGATTGAGAATGATAAGATGAGATATAAGCTAGTTGAGTACCCAAACAAGAAAAAAAATTTCTAAAAATTTCCAATGAAAATGGGACCTCTATCACTTACAATAATCTTTGGGTTTCCATGTAGCTTTTGAATTGTTTCCATAAATGTAGTAGAAACTGTACTCACTTTAAATGGATGAGATAATGCAAAAAATTGTGCATACTTGGTAAGTCTATCAACTACCACCATGATGACACTCTTTCCTTATAACTTAGGTAAACATGTGATAAAATCCACTGAAACCTCCTCCCAACGTTAACTTGGAATGGACAAAGGTTGTAGTAGACTCGGGGTCTTAATTGTCTCAAATTTATTTTGCTGCAAACCAAACATTCAACCACAAAATTTTAAATATCAGATTTAAGGCCATCCCAAAAGATTATTTCTTCACCCTATGGTAAGTTTTCAAAAATCCTGAGTTTCCTCCTAATGGAGAGGTGTGCAATTCCAAAATAATATTTTCTTTTAGATTGGAATTCTTATAAAGATATAAGCGATATTTGTACCATAAGGAATCATTTTTCCAAAAAGAATGTATTAGATGTACTGGGATCTTGTTGCAATTTTTGAATAAGTGTCCACATTTCTTCATCATTCTTCCATTTCTCCCTTGCTTCGATTATCCAATCTGGTTGGATAATACAAATGGCACAAAGAAACGCTTCCACATCCTCATCCTTTCTTGAGAGTGCATCTGCAAAAACATTTAGCTTCCCTTTTTTGTAGATGATTTCAAAGTCATAACCCAACATATTTGTGACCCATTTTTGCTGCGCTTTTGAATATAGTATTTGTTTCAAAAAGTATTTAGGACTATCATGATCAGTTTTTAACTTGAATTGTCTTCCCATTAGGTAAGGTCGCCATTTCTTTAGTGCATGTAGTATTGTAAAAATATCCTTCTCATAAATACTTTCCTTTAATTGGACGAATTTAAAAAGCAATGGGTTTTCCTTCTTGCATTAAACAACACCAATTCATTTCCTAAGGCATCACATTCCACAATAAAGGTTTTTGTGAAGTCTGGTGTAGCTAAGACCGATGCTTGGCACATTGCCTCTTTAAGATGTTGAAAGGCCTTAGTTGCTTCAGGAGTCCAATAAAATTCATCTTTCTTTAATAATGTTGTTAGAGGTGCTTCTATTCTCCCATAATTATTAAAAAACTTGCGATAATACCCTATTAACTCGATAAATCCTTGCAACTTCTTTATGGTTGTGGGGACTTTCCATTTCTTAATGGCTTTGATTTTTTTAGGGTCTACATTAACACCCTCTTGAGATACAATATGGTCCAAATATTCCACCTCTTGTACTCCAAATAAACATTTGGAGGTTTTTTTAGATAATTGTTTCTCCTCCAATAGCTTGAGCACCTTATCAACATGTTGAACATGATCATTCCAAGACTTGTTTTAGATTAGTATATTATAAAAAAAAACTAATGCAAATTTTCTAAGGAAGGGTTTTAAAATGGAATTCATCAACCCTTGAAATGTAGATGGTGCATTGGTAAGGCCAAAAGGCATGAAAAAAAATTCACAATGACCCTCATGAGTTCTAATTTTTTTTTTTTTGGAATATCTTCAGCCTTCATTCTAATTTGATGATATCTTGAACGAAGATCCAACTTGGTGAAATAAATTGCTCCATGTAATTCATCCAATAAATAATCAATAACAGAAATGGGAAATTTATCTTTAATAGTGATCTTATTGATCTCCCTATAATTCAGACACATGCGCCATGATGCATCCTTCTTATGCACCAATACTACTAAAGCAGAGAAAGAACTTTGACTAGGTTGAATTATATCAGCCTCTAGCATTTCTGCAATCATACATTTAATTTTTCTCTTTTGGACATAAGGACATCTGTAAGGCTTGATGTTTGGAGGAGAATTTCCTGGAATCAAATGAATAGCACGATCATGATCAAGAATAGGTGGGATTCCTTTGAGAGTTTCAAACACCTTGGAATGATTGTCCAAGACTTTTTGGAGATCTAAAGAAATAGATTATTTTGATGTTGGAACCTCCAGTGAGCATAATTATTTAATAATACGTGTTTTTCTTTATTCATAAGTTTTTTCATGACATTAGAGCTTATTATATTTCTTGAAATCACTGCGATACCCCGTAGTTCATCTTCCTTTCCTTTCGAAAACATTTTCAAGAAAATTTCTTGAAAATTAAAAGCTAGCTTCCCCAAAGATTGTAACCATTGTACTCCTAGTACAACATCAACACCACCCATTGGAATGGAGGGCGTTAGATGATTCAATACATATTCTCCCATGGTTATCTTGATATTATGGCACTTTCTAGAGAAATTTATGTTTCCTTCATTTTCAACCATCACTTAACACTTTGGTACTCGACATAGGAAGAAATTCAATTCCTTGGCTACCTTACAATGAATAAAATTATGGGTACTACCTGAATCAATTAGCACTATGAAATTTTTCTTCTTGATATGTCATTCTATCTTGAGAGATTGATGAGTGGTAATTCCTGCCAATGCATTACAATATATGGTCAGATTCATTTCTTATTCCTCTAAGGTCGGTTCTTGGTGTATATCCTCTTCTTTTGATGTTTCTTGTTCCTTTTCTTCCTCCTCTTCACAATCTATGTAAAATAATTTCTTCTCAGCACACTTATCACCTTTAGTGTATTTTCTATCACAACTATAGCAAAGACCTTTTTCTATTTTTTCTTCCAATTGTTGTGGTGTCAACCTTGTAGGTTGTGGAATTCTAGGAGTAGCAATACTTCTATATTTATAGTTATGAGTGGTAGGCTTCCTTGTCACCATAATTTTTCTCTCATTTTTTCTTGCCAACTTGAATGTATTCTCCAATGAATCAGGTTCCCAAAGGTGAACCTCATGTTGGATGTTATCCTTTAAAGTCCCTATGAAGAAATCAATCATGTGCTCCTATGGAATATCCTTTACCCTTATATTTAATTTTTGGAAGTCTTAAATGTGCTCCACCATTGAAACCTTTTGTTTAAGATTTATCAATTGGCTAAAGAATGTGTTGCTTTCTGTATCCTCATAATGTGCTATCATTTCCTCCATAAAAATTGAGAAAGTGACAATTTTTTTGCGAGAGAAAAGCCCTTAATACCATAAAAATGTATTTTTTTCTAAATATAAAGTTTCAATGTGTACCGTTTGCATGTTTCTCACATTATGGAGATCAAATTATTGCTCCATCTATACTATCCATGTTACGGTATCCTTTCCATCAAACTTCCTCATATCGATCTTTGGAATATGGTGGGTCTTCAATCCAACATAGAGTCTACGAAATCACGATTAACATTTATTTTGTTCTCATCATGAGTTTCCTCTACTACCTTTTCACCCTTAGGAATATTTTCTTGTAGAAACATTTTCAAGCCATCCCTCAAACCTTCCATGCATTTATTCAAAGCTTCCATGTTTCCTTCTATACCATCCATCTTAGCTTCCATTCCATTCTTCAAACCTTCCATGTCTCCTTCTATACCATCCATCTTAGCTTCCATGCCATTATTCAAACCATCTGTCTTAGCTTCCATGCCATTCTTCCAACAATACATCTTATATTCCATGCCTTTCTTCAAGCCATCCATATTAGCTTCCATTTCATTTTTGGTTACTTTTTATGAAAGCGAAATTTGTTGCACTTGGTCTCTTAATTTTGATATATCATGTTGCACTTCTTCATCTTCATGCGTCATAGTATAGCTTTCTGAGGGATTAAAAAGTGTGGAATTATTTTTGGGAGGCCTTATAGAGCCCAGCACTACTATCTATGCTTCAATATGCCCTTGGAATCACTTCAAAATAATTTTTCAAACAAAATTTATGCAATTTTTAAAACAATACACACATTTTTCTTGCTTTTGGGAAGCTCGATATTGATACTTATCTATATCATTTCAGATCCCTGATATTTGAGATTTAGTTCTATAGTATCCCTCTGTGTCTTATTTCTAATTCCCCAAGTCAGACCTAACTTTTATTCTTCAAGGGAAAGTTATGTCCAAACTCCCACAATCACCTAATTATAGACTAGTTAAGTAGAGGGAACTTGTACAACATCCCACATGTCCCTGTTTCATCCTTTGGCTCTAAAATCGATAACACAGAAACTAAAGTCCATGCACTTTCGGTTTCCTTTTATAGAATTTCAATCTGATGTATGAAACAAAATTTATAATGATTTTCCCTCGGCCACCTATTTGAGAAGAAATTATAGAGCATGCAAAAACCCTAACTCCCTCAGATCATATCTCCGAAAATATAGTGAACCAAGGTATGAAATTTTTATAAGACGTTCCTCTAGATTTAGGCTCAAATAATTTTTTTTGTAGCTTCTAAATCTTCATAGAAACAAATTTATACTACAAATTCCACGATGACTTGTTTGCAGTAGCGCAACCATAGAATCCAAAGCTCTGATACCAAATTCTATGAACCCAACTCACAAAATAGAAGAAAAGATAGATAAACGGCTTAGAAATAAGCCTCTTCGAAGGGGAAACCTCCTTTAAATTACATAAATGAAAATTTCTTGGATGATACAAATGAAAAAAACCTCCTTTCTATATATAGGAGTCCATGGGGTCACAATATAATCCTAACCGACCTAACAATAATAATGTAAGGGAACAATAATAACTATTATCACTCGAAAATCGTACAAGGAAAAGACATTAGGAAATTTCAAGCAGAAGGATTTACAAGGAAGGAAGACATTACAGGATCTAAAAATTTTAACTTGTCCTAAGGTCAAGTAGGCAAATTTATCGAATCGTGCACATAAAAAATTGACCCCAAGAAATCTGCACGACCCTTTATTCGATAGTAGAAAAGATCATCACGGCTATCCCTCATATAGCCATGTGATCCTGGGTATTTGGAAAGTCACTATCCAAGACCACTTGGCACACTTGAAGAAGAACATTCCCACTCAAGCCAACCAAGTACAATGACCTTGGAGCCACCTTGAGGCCTTAAGTGCATCACACAAAGGAATCAACCTCCCATTCTTGTGTCAACATCCATCTTGTACCAAAAGAGGGAGGAAAAATTTTAAATTTGTCTATACAATACTACCATGGGAAGAGGAATTGGAGAAAACATTGTTATGGTGGCCAAATTTCTTGAGAGAAAACCAACATTGTGTTGTCCAAACAGCAAGGAGTGGAAGGATTCATCGGTTGGCCATCCAACACCTCCATCCAAGAGAAGAAGTTCACCAAGTTTCCATTATTCTACCATCTGTCGAGGAGAGAGAGAGGCTTGTAGGAATCTTAAAGGGAAGAGACCCCCTTTCCTTGAATATTAGAGCTCCATAGCTCTAAGGATTTGTTGCAAGTAATTTAGCATCCTATTCTCTTATACCATCAACAACTAATAAAAGGGAGAGAGTTATCCATTTTAATTATTAGTGTGTTTGATTCGTTTGAGCTTGTTATTGTACATGATTATTTTGTTTCGTGTTTCTTCTCTATTGTATCATGCTATGTTATTTACTTAGTTTACTACATGTTATTTTGTTCCATTGACAATCTAAAAAACCAATTGAACTATTACTTGCTTGTAGGAAAGAAACCTCCCCTATTAAGCACAATGTATATCATCCTCCAATGCATTGAATAAACTACAACAATAATAATAGTGGGCCTTTATGGGGAAAAATAAAAATATGGGTACTACAAGGGTACAGAAATAACAATAAGGGGGCTACAATAACAACAATAAGGGACTACACTAGTAATATAGATACCTAACAGAAGAGTACCTTGATATTGGAGCAAAGGTATCCTCATAATTAATTCCCTCCACCTGAGAGAACCACTTGGCCAAAAATTTGGCCTTGTGTTTCTTGACACTGCCATCTACTGCTTGCTTCACCTTGTATATCCACCTGGATCCTACAACTGATTTGTCCTCTGGTCTTGGGACAAAATCCCATGAATTATTCCTAATAATGGAGTCATACTCCTCCACCATGGCCTCAACCCATACTGGTTTCTTCACTTATTCCTCGAATGAGGAGTCTTAGTCTCTACAGTCTCTCTCATAAGAGTTGTGTAGCTAGTGTATCGATATGGTGACCTCCTATTCATGTATGTGGGTGCTCCCACATTTTTTCTAGCATAATGCATGTTGTGAAACCAACTCCAAAAATAGAATAAAAGAGATATCAACGCCTTATAAATAAGCCACTTCAAGGGGGAAACTTCTAATACATTACATGAATGAACAATTCTTGGATGATACAAATTACAAAACATCCTTTCTATATATAGGAGTCCATGGGGCCACAATGTAATCCTAACTAGCCTAACAATAGTAATTTAAGGGCACAATAATAACAATATGGGGGTTACAGGGGTACAATAATAACAATAAGGGGGTTACACTAACAATAATAAGGGACTATACTAGTAATATAGGGACCTAACATGCCCCTTTCCTTCAAAAAGTGTTGTCCTCAATACTAGAGTAGCTCTGGGTGCTTTTGTATAAAATTTTCATCCTCCCGTGTAGAATATTTAGTGGGTAAGTTCTTCCACTTTGTTGATCATGTCAGCATTCAGTTAAATTCCGTTAAATCCTGAAAAACAATCCCCTTTAAACCCCCTCTGTTTGGCCTAAAAAAAAATCGTTTTTCTGCCTATCATTCCCCTTTTCTAAACTCAAAATGGCATTAAAAAGGGCAAAAACCCACACTTGAAAATATATATAGCCTAGCCCTTTCGGTCCTAGCCCCCTCTATATTTTTCTCCACGCGACCAAAAGTCAAAACAATGAACTAGTCCAGTAGGCGCTTATCACAAATGTATATCGGAAGTAGTATTAATCGTCCATCTACGCAGATCCGACGGCCTTTGTAACCCCATCGCTCACGTGGTCCCCACTCCATTTTCCCATATGATCATATTCTAACCGTTCGATCATCCTGATAAATCAACGGTCTGCAGCCTATCCGTCTCGGTGGTCCCCGCGCCACTTCCACTGTTCTAAAACTGTTCAGTTTCTATCGCACCACCTTTCTAGGGCAGGCAGTTTTTCCCAATTTGGAGCGATTCCATACATCGCTCGCCACGTGTCCCCGTGTACGATTCCAAAACCACCCTCCATCACGCGTTATCATTCGACCAAAGTCACGATGCAATATTCATGACAACCGTCCGATCTGGAGGTCTTCATCCAATGGTTGTCGCTCCTCGAAGCTGCGCGGAAATTAACCTGGGGAAACCGTACCCCTGGCCCACGTTCCATCGCCCTCTGACGCGTTCTCAGCCGTCGATCTCATCTTGAGATCAAACGGTCCAGATCATTCGCATGCTCCACCACTGACTCGGTCTAACTCCACGTCACCCGTTCCACGTGTGTGTCACATGTTTCCTCCTCCCGTTATATATTCCAGTTACAAGTCAAATTTTCATTGTTTTACGTTAAAAACCTCCGTCCAGTTCGTCCGCCATTGTTCCACTGCATTTTTCATCACCACCTCACATACTTCCACCATTTCATCATGCCTCATTGCTACACATCCATCCTCACTACATCGCCGCATCCATGCATTTGTTTTCTTGACGAGTTTGCGAGTTTTGCAGGTTTACAGTGACGGAAAAATATCATGATTCACAGTCTCTATTACTGTGATAGAGAGCACGTCAAAGGACCATTTTTCAGAGCTGAATTATGAAGAAACGCCTGGGAAGATATGCCGACAAGACTTCCATTAAAGGTGCAGGGTTAAAATTTGTCAAACCCTGCAGGGACATTCAAGGTGCCAATTTCGCAGATGAAGATATTAATGGAGCAGCAGAGAAATATCAGTGGATGATTGAGGAATTCGACATTCAGCATTGAATATTTTTAGCCGTGACTGAGGGTTTAGAAGGCAGAGGGTACAATGCGCCAGAAACAATACCCTCCAGGTTTCATTTCAGCACCATTTTCTTTCAAGAAAGGACGGAATGTTTATGTGATTTCGCTGCTTTTCCGTGTTCCTGGAGAGATTTCTACCCAGTGCATTTATTTCAATTAGCAGGCCACAGAGTACAAACAACATTACAAAGTCATCGAGAAGTATGGGCGTACACGTCTCTGCCATTCTGTTTTAATTAGGAAAATTAAATGTTCATCACCTACTCCCTTTTGGAGCTTTCCTGTTCTCCTATAAAGCTCCCAACGAACAGATAATTTAGGGTTCCAGATTTTATCAGAACTATGCAGTGAAAGGTTATTTTTTGTATACATTTTGTAAATCCCTCATATGAAGGCTCAGAGCCCATAGGGTCTCAGTGAGGAGGAGTTCCATCTGTTAAAGAGGAGTCTAGTCTTTGGTATTTCATAGTCTGTTACTTTCTCTTATGTTTTATTTAAATAGATCGTTTCATTTCATCCATCTTTCCTGTATCATGTTTTGTAATGCGATTGGCTCACTGATTTTTGGTATGGATTTATCCTAGTTGATACCCATGCTTGGATTATTCAAGCGCTTTAAATATGGCTCATGCATGATATTATGTTCCACTATTCATCTAAACCGTATTTCTGCTATATTAGTTTCTTTGAGAGGGTGTTTTTAAAACGCTATTGTCATGCATGGATTCTTAGATTGGTAAGCCTATGCATGGTGGTATTGTGTATCTGGATATCAACTCAATGTTAACTAGTATCTTCTCAATATTTCATTCACTACATACACTTTCTGATAACTTATTTCTGTGAGGTATTTCTGAATTGGCCCTCTTTACAGTAAGTTGTCTCTGAATTGTCTGTTGCTTTTATATTGGAGTTTTGCATGTTGCCTCTGCAATATCCCTATTTCTGTGTTAGTTTCTGAAGGTCTTGGTCCCATTCATATTAATTTTCCTTGTTTTGCAGGAGATAGCATGAGATATTTTTATTGATAATTCCCTCCGTTATACCATATGCTCCTTGCTATATAAGATGTCCTAGGCACTGGTCTATCACAACTCTAGGCTGTCTCTAGGAATGAAAACATATTTTTGGCGTCGTTGCCGGGGACGGAAGTTGAGAAAATTAAAATCCTTGGGCCTCGACAAAATCTAATTCACTCTTCAAGTAGGTGAGTATGAAGAGTTGAGAGTTGTAGATCCCTCACCTTGGCGACTCCACATTTGTTTATTTGATAAATCTATTTGTAGTTATGGCTCCTCAAAGCCACACCTGAGGTCAGATACGTCTCAGCCAAAGACACTTTCAGTGTCTGACCCTGAAAATATCATACATAGAAGAAATTGGAGGGAAATAAAATCAGTCCACTCTGAAATCCTTGAATTGTCTATAGAAGACTTTCCATCCTCTTCTTCTCAAGAAGCTCAAGTGCCAGATCCTGAATCCACTGTGGGAGATACCAATTATTACTATTCAGATAGTCCACCCTGAGGAGGCTTTATAAATAAAGGTAATTTTCACCCTACTCCTGAGTTTGAAGAGGTCAAAGAAGTTACTGAAGTATCTGTTGTTAACAGACCATTATTCCCCTCAACACCTCAGCATGTTGTTCATTACATTCCTATTACTATTCATACTCCACTTCCACCTCCTCCTCCTCCTCTTACTCATCAAACTATTGCACTACCTCCACCCCCTCCAATGGCCAATGTTCCAGGTTTCTTGTTAAATAAATATGCCCCTATGGCATTACCCCAAGTGTTGAATGATTTGCCACAGGATTATTTGAATATTTTACCCCAATTCAATGGGGAAAATGAGATTGATGCTCAAAAACATCTTGAGGTCTTCTGTGCTTTTGCATAGAATTTTATTGTGGAACATTTATATGTAGTCTTAAGGATTTTTGTCCAATCTCTTGATGGTGAAGCTAGAAAATGGTTTAAGACATTGGCAGGTTGTTCTATTACCACTTGGGAAATAATGGAGGATACTTTTCTCAGAAAATGGGGAGAGAAGAAAGACCATGGACATTGTCTTACTGAGTTCAATACACTCAAGAAAAGACATAATGAAGGGGTGTCAGAATTTATCAAGAGATTTAATAAATTATATTTGATTCTTCCTGCTGAGATGAAACCTCATCAAACTGCTGCTAAGGTTGTTTTTGTAGCAGCTTTCGATTCATAATTTGGTTTCTCTCTCAGAGAAAGAAATCCTGCTACTCTGGATGATGCTCAGTCAGATGCACTAGATTTGGAAGCAAACTTTTCCTCCACTCGAAAATTAAAGGGAAAATCTGAACAAGATACTAGAAGAAGGGGCAAAGAAGAGGTATCCACCTCTTATCAAGACAGAGACTCAACTAATGACAAAATTGAAGAAATGAGCAGAATGATCAAGAATTTTTCCGGTAAACTAGTCAAGCTTGAATTGGAGACCAAGAATTCAGCCCCCAAGAATTTCCACAATGCTCAAAACAGAGGTTACAATCCTCAGTACAGGAAACCACCCCTACAAATATTTCCAAGGGAAACAAAAGAACAACAAGATCAAGTACCACACCCTTTGTACTTGGAAGGTCATGTAGATGATTCTACTAAAGACACTGTCTATGGACTGGAGGATGCAAATCTTTCCTTTTCAAATAGTGATGGAGAAGAATGCCCTTTGCAGGGAAATGAAGGAGGTGAGTGCCCATTGCAAGAAGAAGAAAAGACCAGAGACACAGAAGATGCAGAAATTGATCATTATTGTAAAAAATTTGTTGATTTTATGCAATCACTGTTCAATAGAAGATATGATCTCAGATCTTCTAGGAAGAGGACTCGCACTCAAGATCAAGAAGAGGAGCCTCCCCAGAAAGAAGCACCTGCCCAGAAAGAATCAACATTACAGAAAGTCACAGACAAAGGTAAGGGCCCCCTCTAAAAAAACCTTTGCAGTCTAATGATCAGATTCCTTCCTCTTCCAAAGTAGTCATTCCTCCTAATACCAAGTCTGTGTCAAAAGAAGTCAAGCACTCTGCTGAAAATAAAGAGTCAAAAGAAGTTGTAATAGAAAAATCTTCTCATGTTTTCAACCTGCAAAAGGAACTTGAGAAAGTCAAAATCCCAGTTCCCTTGACTGAACTATTAAAGAAACCTGCATATCAATCTCAAGTCACCTCTTTCGTGCTCCCCCCAGAAGCTATACTCACTCCAGATAGTCTCAACCTTCATGAAGAAAGACTCATGGTTGTCTTTGGTCCACATGTTGAGGAATTAGGTGCTTCTACCCCTCCCTTTTATGTGTCTCTAGTGATTCATGACCTGCTATTACATAATTGTATGCTAGATTCTGGAGCTTCCCATAATCTATTACCTTTTTCAGTCATGGAACAACTAGGATTACAAATTACCCATACATACAAAGACCTCTATTCATTTGACTCCAAAAGAGTTAAATGCTTGGGGATGATCAAGGATTTGGTGGTCAACTTGGCCCAAATCCCAGCAAAAAGTGTGGTAATGGACATCATGGTGGCTGGCATCCCAGCTCGCTTTGGCATGTTACTGTCGAGGTCCCGAGGGACAAAAATTGGTGGGTCAATTAAGTTGGATTTAACATATGCCAATATCCTAGTTTTTGGTGGCCAGGAGAGGAGGTTGTACAGGGAGACTAGATTTGTGAAGATGGTGACCAGGGCTAATAACTCTGTAAATTCACCAGTCTACAGTAAAGAAGGAGATTTCTCATGCTTGATGCTGGAAGAAGATCAAGATTATGCACATGAACCATCCTTCTGCCAAATCAAGACTGAGCAGCCCTCAGAGAACCATGAAGCAGGAATTTGGACACTTCATTTTGATGGAGAAAATTCAAAAGAAGGTAATGGAGCTAGAATATTATTGATTTCTCCTACAAGAAAATGGGTTCCATTGTCTTTCTAGCTAGAATATGAAGCTACAAATAATGTGGCTGAATATGAAGCACTTCTGTTAGGATTGCAGACAGCCAAGAACATGAACATACAAAGTTTAAAGGTTCTGGGAGATTCAGAACTGGTGGTTAGACAAGTCAGGAACCAGTGTCAAACCAAACATCCTCGGCTAAGGGATTATAGGAATGAATTTTGGGACATGGTGTAAAATTTCTTCTTGGCATTCAATATCCAGTTCATGCCCCGAGAACAGAATAGGATGGCTAATTCCCTTGCTGTGGCTGCTAGCACATTTCGTCCACCTCAGAACCCTATTTTAATATATGAAATTGAGGTACGTTATCGACCATCAATCCCAGATAATATTAAGCACTGGAAAGTATTCAAAGATGAAGAACAGATGAAGAGATTCCTGGAAATAGTAGGTGAATTATCCAATATGGAGATTGATGCTGATGAAGAGGTTGATTCTGAAGATACTTCAGAGAGAAATTGGGAGAAGAAAGTGGGAGGTAGTAAAGTGTTGCAGTTAAAGGGAAACATTATACCTAGAGGGCTAGTGCCTCTGGAAAAATTATTTGACAAAAATGATGTCCCACTACAGCCAAACAAAGTGGTAGAAGAAAATCAGGTAGAAGACCTGAATCTTGGTACTGATGCTGACCCCAAGATTGTAAAACTGTCCAGGAAGATCCCTGGAGAATATAAAAATCTATATCAGAAATTATTTCAGTCTTACAAAGATGTGTTTGCATGGTCCTATCAGGACTTGAAAACCTTTGATATCAGTGTAATGCAACACAAAATTCCACTGAAGGGAGATGCAAAGCCTCATAAGCAAAAGCTCAGACAAATAAATCCCTTGCTGCTTCCCTCTATTGAGAAGGAAATCAAGAAGCTGTTAAAGGCCAAAATAATTGTGCCATTGAGGTACTTTGAATGGGTGGAAAACCTAGTCCCTGTCCAAAAGAAGAATGGGGAAATAAGGTTGTGTGTGGATTTCTGAAATTTAAACAGAGCATCCTTAAAGGATAATTATCCACTACCTAAGATGGATCACATCCTACAAAAAGTGGTTGGAGCTTCTAGGATGTCAATGATGGATGGATTCTCTGGTTATAATCAGGTGGATGTACTTCCATAAGATCAAAAGAAGACTGCTTTCACCACACCATGGGGTACATTTATGTATGCCAGGATGCCTTTTGGATTGATTAATGCAGGGGCCACTTTTCAGAGGGCAATGGACATTGCTTTTGTTGGGGAGAAAGATAAATTTTTGGTAGTCTACCTTGATGATATCACTGTGTTCTCGAAGAATGATACTGAGCACATTGAGAATCTGCGCAGAACCTTTGAGAAATGCAGAAGGTATGGTCTCTCTTTAAATCCTCAAAAATATTTATTTGCATTAGAAGAGAGAAAACTTTTGGGATACATTGTAACAATAGATGGGGTGAAGATAGATCCTAAGAGGGTAGAGGTTATAAATAGTATTTCTTTTCCTAGAAATAAGAAAGAGGTACAAGTATTCCTAGGGCACATCAATTTCCTGATAAGGTTTATCCCTAACTATGCTGAAATAGTTAGACATATAACTGACATGCTGAAAAAAATAATGAAGTTAAATGGTCCCAGGAATCACGAGAGGCATTTACCAGGATAAAAAATGCTTTTGTAGAAGCCCTTGTGCTAGCTGGACCAGATTATGCTAAACCTTTCATGATCTTTTCTTTTGCATCACCTCATACAATAGCAGGATTTTTATTGCAGAAAAATGAGGAGGGGTATGAGCAGCCCATAGCTTTCTTCAGTCAGGTGCTCCGTGATGTAGAATTAAAGTATAAAATATTAGAAAATCAAGCATACGCCCTAGTAAAATCCCTAAAAGCATTCCACATGTATATCTTACAGTCCCATATCACTGCATTTGTGCCTACAGCTGCTGTAAAAGATATTCTTATTCAGGGGGATAGTGAAGGAAAAAGGGGGAAGTGGATTGCCAAGATATAGGAGTATGACTTAGACATCCGCCCTACTAAGCTGATCAAAGGACAAGGGTTGGCCAAGATCCTATCCGAATCAAACTATCAAGCTTTGGGTATAAATTTTTCCATAATAGCAAGTGAGGTATCTGAGGAGAAAGAAGAGCGACAGGGAATTGGGGTAGCTACTCTAGAAACACATATAAAGTACCAGTCAATGATACAAAGAGATAGTAGAATATCTCCTCACACTCAGCTACCCTCCAAACTGTGATAAAGCTAAATACAGAACACTAAGATTGAAGTCATAGAAGTATATAGTTGCCAATAGACGGCTATACTGGCAAGATCCCTTAGGCATCCTACTCCTATGTCTCACAGAGGATGAGGTAGAGAGTATTATAGTTGAATTTCAAGAAAGAATCTGTGGGGGTCACTACAGCTGGAGGGCCACTGCTCACAAGATCCTGAAGGCTGGTTTTTATTGGCCCAAGCTTTTTGGAGATGTTTTTGCCTAGGTAAGAGCTTGTGAAAAGTGTCAAAAATTTGTTGAAAGAAAAAAGTTGGCACCTCTGCCCATGATTCCCGTGCACGTGGATGAACCATTTCGACAATGGGAAATTGATTTTATAGGTGAGATACATCCTCCATCGAGTGGTCAGCATAAGTGTATTTTAACCACCACTGATTATTTCACAAAATGGGTGGAAGCCATACCTGCAACGAATGCTACAGATACTGTGATAATAAAATTCATGGAAGAAAAAATGATATCCAGGTTTGGCTGCCCTGCCAGAATAGTGACTAATAATGCACAGGCCTTCAAGTCTACAAATTTTGTAAGCTTCTGTCAGCAGTATAACATCAAACTAAGTCACTCTACAGCTTATTATCCACAGGGAAATGGCTTGGCAAAGTATTCCAATAAAACCCTGGTGAGAGCATTGAAGAAGGCTATAAATGAAAACCAGAAAAATTGGGATTCCCAATTGAAATTTTCCCTATGGGCCAATAGAATTACTAGCAAGAGAGCAACTAGGAAATCCCCATATGAATTAGTATATGGGAGGGCAGTAGTATTCCCTATACAATTAGACCTACCAGTAGCCCGATTCATGCAGGAAATTCAAGAAGAGCCTGATAATATGATCAGGAGAATAAACCAGCTGGTGGAATTGGAAGAAACACGCAATCAGGTAAATAAAAGGCTGACGGAATATCAGGAGAAGATGAAATACCTTTTTGATCAACATGCTAAGGACCGGAATCTGCAGATTGGTGATTTAGTGCTCATATGGGATACCCGGAGGGCTGAAAAAGGAAAACATGGTAAATTCGATCCGCTTTGGTTCGGCCCTTTCAATATTGTGAAGCAGGGAGGTAACAACACTTTTAGGTTGGAGAATTTACAGGGAGATTTGCTTGATGCCCCTGTAAATGGTCAGTTTCTTAAACCCTACCTCCAATTCTGATGCAGGCAAGGACAACCTAGTGTATTATACTGTATATTAGTTTTCTGTTTCATCTTTATTTGAATAATGTGGGTGTCTTGATGAATCATGAGAAGAAAAATGGAAGTGCTGAAGAGAAGTGTCCGCATAGAAGATTTACCTGTGGTCTACAAAGTTCTCGACACACCTAGGGATGAACGTGCCGTCCCCAGGTGGAGCCAATGTTGATCATGTCAGCATTCTGTTAAATTCTGTTAAATCCTGACAAACAATCCCCTTTAAACCCCCTCTGTTTGGCCTAAAAAAAATCGTTTTTCCGCCTATCGTTCCCCTTTTCTAAACTCAAAATGGCATTAAAAAGGACAAAAACCCACACTTGAAAATATATATAGCCTAGCCCTTTCGGTCCTAGCCCCCTCTATCTTTTTCTCCACGTGACCAGAAGTCAAAACTAGGAGCTAGTCCAGTAGGCGCTTATCACAAATGTATATCGAAAGCAGTATTAACCGTCCATCTATGCAGATCCGACGGCCTTTACAACCCTATCGCACACGCGGTCCCCACTCCATTTGCCCGTCTGATCATATTCCAACCGTCCGATCATCCTGCTAAATCAACGGTCCACAACCTATCCGTCTCAGTGGTCCCCGCCCCGCTTCCACTGTTCTAAAACTGCCCGGTTTCTATCGCACCACTTTTCTAGGGTGGGCGGTATTTCCCAATTCGGAGCGATTCCATACATCGCTCGTCACGTGTCCCCGTGTACAATTCCAAAACCTCCCTCCATCACGCATTATCGTTCGACCAAATTCACGGCGCGATATTCATGACAGACGTCCGATCTGGAGGTATTCATCCAACGGTTGTTGCTCCTCGAAGCTGCACGGGAGTTAACCTGGGGAAACCGTACCCCTGGGCCACGGTCCATCGCCCTCCAATGCGTTCTCAATCGTCAATATTGTCTTGAGATTGAATGGTCCAGATCATTCGCATGCTCCGCCGTTGACTCGGTCTTCCTCCACGTCACCCGTTCCACATGTGTGTCACATGTTTCCTCCTCCCATTATATATTCCAGTTACAAGTCAAATTTTCATTGTTTTACGTTAAAAACCTCCGTCCAGTCTGTCCGCCATTGTTCCACTGCATTTTTCATTGCCACCTTGCATACTTACACCATTTCATCATGCCGTGTTGCTACACAGCCATCCCCACTGCATCGTCGCCCCCATGCATTTTTTTTCTTGACGATTTTGAGGTTTTGTAGATTTACAATGGCGGAAAACTATCATGATTCACAGTCTCTATTACTGTGATACAGAGCACATCAAAGGACCATTTTTCAGAGCTGAATTATGAAGAAAGGCCCGGGAAGATATGCCGACAAGACTTCCATTAAAGGTGCAGGGTTAAAATCTGTCAAACCCTGCAGGGACATTCAAGGCGCCGATTTCGCAGATGAAGATATTAATGGAGCAGCAGAGAAATATCAGTGGATGATTGAGGAATTCAACGTTCAACATTGAATATTTTCAGCCGTGACTCAGGGTTTAGAAGGCAGAGGGTACAATGCGCCAGAAACAATACCCTCCAGGTTTCATTTCAGCACCATTTTCTTTCAGGAAAGGACGGAATGTTTATGTGATTTTGTTGCTTTGCCGTGTTCCTGGAGAGATTTATACCCAGTGCATTTATTTCAATTAGCAGGCCACAGAGTACAAATAGCATTACAAAGTCATTGAGCAGTATGGGCGTGCACGTCTCCGCCATTCTGTTTTAATTAGGCAAATTAAATGTTCATCACCTACTCCCTTTTGGAGCTTTCTTGTTCTCCTATAAAGCTCCCAACGAACAGATAATTTAGGGTTCCAGATTTTATCAGAAAACTATGCAGTGAAAGGATTTTTTTGTATACATTTTGTAAAACCCTCGTATGAAGGCTCAAAGCCCATAGGGTATCAGTGAGGAAGAGTTCCATCTGTTAAAGAGGATTTTTGTCTTTGGTATTTCACAGTCTGTAACATTCTCTTATGTGTTATTTAAATAGATCGTTTCATTTCATCCATCTTTCCTGTATCATGTTTTGGAATGTGAGTTACTCACTGATTTTTGGTATGGATTTATCCTAGTTGATACCTATGCTTGGATTAGTCAAGTGCTTTAAATATGGCTCATGCATGACTATTCATCTAAACCGTATTTCTTCTATATTAGTTTCTTTGAGAGGGTGTTTTTAAAACGCTATTGTCATGTATGGATTCTTAGATTGGTAAGCCCATGCATGGTGGTATTATGTATCTGGATATCAGCTCAATGTTAACTAGTATCTTCTCAATATTTCATTCACTACATACACTTTCTGATAACTTATTTCTGTGAGGTATTTCTGAATTGGCCCTCTTTATAGTAAGCTGTCTCTGAATTTTCTGTTGCTTTTATATTGGATTTTTGCATGTTGCCTCTGCAATATCCCTATTTCTGTGTCAGTTTCTGAAGGTCTTGGTCCCATTCAGATTAATTTTCCTTGTTTTACAGGAGATAGCATGAGAGCTTGTTATTGATAATTCCCTCCGTTATACCATATGCTCCTTGCTATATAATATGTCCTAGGCACTGGTCTATCACAACTCTAGGTTGTCTCTAGGAACAACAACACACTTGATGAGATACTCTGAAATTGATCGATTTCGTATCTATCGAGTTATTTTTTCCGTGACCACTTCAGGTTCCAATATGATTTTTCCTTCCCCATCAAGTTTGGGCAATATTGTTTGAACTGGAAGATTTTCACCTATAACCTTCTTTAAGCATGAAACATGGAAAATTGGATGCACTCATGAAGAATTAGGAAGCTCCAATTTGTATGCCATAGTAAAAATATTTTGCAACACCTTGTAAGGACCATAGTACTTTGGCGATAATTTATTATCCTTATTAGCTCGCTTGAGAGACATTTTTTTGTATGGTTGTAGCTGTAAAAATACCCAGTCTCCTACACCAAAAATTATCTCATTGTGATGTTGATCTGCCTGTTGTTTCATTCGACGAAAGCAACAACACAAGAGTTGGAGAACTTCTTGCTGATGCTCGATGTGATCTTCCACTGCTTGAACCTTCGAATTTTCTCTTAAAGATGATGTGATGGATGGTGGATGATATCCATAAAGTGCCATAAATGGGGTCATTTTTGCTACAGTATGGAAGGAAGTGTTATACCACCATTTAGCAAGAGGTAACCACTTGACCCATTGTGTTTGTTTATCAGATACAAAAAAAAGAATATATCCTTCCAAACATTCATTTACTATGTCAGTTTGACCATCGGATTGAGGATGATAAGATGATCTATGAGCTAATTGAGTACCCAAACAAGAAAATAACTCTGTCCAAAAATTTCTAGTAAAAATGGGATCTCTCTCGCTCACAATAACCTTTCAGTTTCCATGTAGCTTTTGAATTGTTTCCATAAATGTAGTAGCAACTGTACTAGCTTTAAATGGATGAGATAATGCACAAGAGTGTGCATACTTGGTAATTCTATTAACTACCACCATGATGACACTCTTTCCTTCGGACTTAGGTAAAATTGTGATAAAATCCATTGAAATCTCCTCCCAACGTTGGCTTGGAATGGATAAAGGTTGTAGAAGACCCGGTGTCTTAATTGTCTCAACTTTATTTTGTTGGAAAACCAAACATTCCGCCACAAACTTTTGAATATCAGATTTAAGGCCATCCCAAAAAAATTCTTTCTTCACCCTGTGGTAAGTTTTTAAAAATCCTGAGTGTCCTCCTAAACGGGAAGTGTGCAATTCCAAGAGAATCTTTTGTTTTATTTGGGAATTCTTACAAAGATATAAGCGATATTTGTACCATAATGAATAATTTTTCCAACTAAATGTATCAGATGTACTAGGATATTGCTGCAACTTTTGAATGAGTGTCCACACTTCTTCATCTTTCTTCCATTCATCCCTTGCTTGGGTTATCCAATATGGTTGGATAATAGAAATGGCATAAAGCAATGCTTCCACCTCTTCATTCTTTCTTGAGAGTGCATCTGCAACAACATTTAGCTTCCCTTTTTTGTAGATTATTTCAAAGTCATAACCCAATATATTGGTGACCCATTTTTGCTGCTCTTCTGAAGATAGTCTTTGTTCCAAAAAGTGTTTAAGACTATCATGATCAGTTTTTACCTTGAAGTGTCTTCCCATTAGGTAAGGTCGCCATTTCTTTAGTGCATGCAGTATTGCTAACATTTCCTTCTCATAAATAGCTTTCTGTAAATACTTTCCTTTTATTAGACGACTTTAAAAAGCAATGGGTCTTCCCTCTTGCATTAAAACAACACCAATTCCATTTCCTGAGGCATCACATTCCACAATAAAGGTTTTTGTGAAATCTGGTGTAGTTAAGACCGGTGCTAGGCACATTGCCTCTTTAAGATGTTCAGAGGCCTTAGTTGCCTCAGGAGTCCATGAAAATGCATCTTTATTCAATAATGTTGTTAAAGGTTCTGCTATTCTCCCATAATTTTTAACAAACTTGAGATAATACCCTGTTAACCCGAGAAATCCTCGCAACTGCTTAATGGTTGTGGGGACTTTCAATTCCTTAATGGATTTAACTTTTTTAGGGTCTACCTTAACACCCTCGTGAGATACAATATGACCTAGATATTCCACCTCTTGTACTCCAAAGAAACATTTGGATGTTTTTGCATACAATTGTTTCTCCTGCAATAGTTTGAGCACCTTGTCAATATGTTGAACATGATCCTTCCAAGACCTGCTGTAGATTAGTATATCATCAAAAAATACTAGCACAAATTTTCTAAGGAAGGGTTTGAAAATGGAATTCATCAACCCTTGAAATGTAGAAGGTGCATTGGTAAGGCCACAAGGCATGACCAAAAATTCATAATGACCCTCATGAGTTCGAAATGTTGTTTTTGGAATATCTTCAGTCTTCATTCTAATTTGATGATATCCTGAACGAAGATCCAACTTGGTAAAATAAATTGCTCCATGTAATTCATCCAATAATTCATCAATCACAGGAATGGGAAATTTATCTTTAATTGTGAGCTTATTGAGCTCCCTATAATCCAGACACATGCACCATGATCCATCCTTCTTGTGTACCAATACTACAGGAGCAGAGAAAGAACTTTGACTAGGTTGAATTATACCCGCCTCTAACATTTTTGCAATCATACGTTCAATTTCGCTCTTTTAGACATAAGGATATCTATAAGGCCTGATGTTTGGAGGAACACTTCCTGGAATCAAATGAATAGCATGATCATGATCACGAATAGGTGGGAGTCCTTTGGGAGTTTCAAACACCTTGGAATGATTGTCCAAGACTTGTTGGAGATCTGCAGAAATAGATGATTTTGATGTTGGAACTTCTAGTGAGCATAATTGTGCAATTACACCTCGTTGTTCTTTATTTAGAAGATTTTTCATGACATTAGAGCTTATTATCTTTCCTGGATTCCCTGTAATACCCCATAATTCGACTTCATTTCCTTCTGAAAAAAATTCAAGAGAAGTTCTTGAAAATTAAAAGCTACCATCCCCAAAGATTGTAACCATTGTACTCCTAATATAACATCAACACCTCCCATAGGAATGGAAAGCATTGGAATATTCAATACATATTCCCCCATGGTTAGCTTGATATTATGGCATTTTCCAGAGCAATTTATAGTTCCTCCATTTGCAGCCATCACTTGACATTCTGGTGCTGGGTATAGGAAACAATTCAATTCCTTGGCTACCTTACAATGAATAAAATTATGGGTACTACCTGAATCAATCAACACTATTACCTTTTTCTTCTTGATATGTCCTTCTATCTTAAGAGATTGAGGAGTGGTAATTCCTTCCAGTGCATTACATGATATGGTCAGACTCATTTCTTCCTCTTCTAGGGTTGGTTCCTGGTGTATACCCTCTTCTTTTGAAAATTCTTGTTCATTTTCTTCTTCCTCTTCGCAATCTATGTAAAATAATTTCTTCTCAGCACACTTATGACCTTTAGTGTATTTTTTATCACAACTATAGCAAAGCCCTTTTGCTCTTTTTTCTTCCAATTGTTGTGGTGTCAAACTTTTAGGTTGTGGAAATCTAGGAGTAGCAACACTTCCCTCTTTATAGAAGTGAGTGGTAGGCTTCCTTGTTGCCATAATTTTACATTCAATTTTTCTTGCCAACCTGAATGCCTTCTACAATGAATCAGGTTCCAAAACAAAAACTTCATGTTGGATGTTATCCTTTAAAGTACCTAAGAAGAGATCAATCCTGTGTTCCTCTGAAATATCATTTACCCTTATATTCAAATTTTGGAAGTCCTTAATGTGCTCCCCCACTGAACACTTTTGTTTGAGATTTATCAATTGGCTAAAGAAGGTGTTGCTCTTTGTATCCTCATAATGTGCTCTCATTTCCTCCGTAAAAATTGACCAAGTGACAATTTTTTTACGGTAGCAAAGCCATTGATACCATAAAAATGTATTTTGTTCTAAATGTAAAGTTGCGATGCGTACCTTTTGTGTGTTTTGCACATTATTGAGTTCAAAATATTGCTCCATCTATAGTATCCATGTTACGGTATCCTTTCCATCAAATTTCCTCATATCCATTTTTGGAATATGGTGGTTCTTCCTTCCAACATTAGAGTTTATGAAATCATGATTAAAATTTATTTTGTTCTCATCATGAGTTTCCTATACTATCTTTTCACCATTAGGAAACATTTCTTGTATCAAATTTATCAAACCTTCCATGTCTGCCTTTAGATCATTCTTCATTTTTTCCATTTTTTCATTGATCTTAGCTTCCATGTCATCCATCTTAGATTCCATGCTAGCTTCCATACCATCCATGTCATTCTTCAAACCATCCATCTTAGATTCCACGCCTTTCTTCAAACCATCCGTCTTAGCTTCCACGCCTTTCTTCAAAACTTCCATGTCATTTTTTGTTGCTCTTTGCGAGAGAAAAATTTGTTGCACTTGCTTTTGTAATTTTGATATGTCACGTTGCCATTATTCATCTTCATGAGTCATAGTAGAGCCTTATAAAGGCTTAATGGGTGTTGAATTCTTTTTAGGGGCCATTTTAGAATCCAATACTGAGATCTATTCTACAATATGCCCTTGGAATCAATTCAACTTGATTTTTAAAACAAGACTTATGCAATTCGGAAAAAAAAATACACACCTTTTACTTGCTTTGGAGGAGCTTGATATTGAAATTGAATTATCTCTATAATTGTGGATCCTCAATATCTGAAATTTGGCACTGTAGTAGCCCTCTAAAGCTTCTTTCCAATGCCACAGGTCTGATCTGATTTGGATTCTTCAAGGAAAACTTATGTCCAATCTCCCTCAATGACCCAATTATGGACTAATTCAGTAGAGAAAAATTTTACGACTTGCCACGTGTCGTTGTTTCCTCCTTTGGCTCTAAAACTGATAGACATAAGAAAAAAATTCTGTTTACTTGTGGTCACTTTTTACATCATTCCAATCTGATGCTCAGAGAGAGAGTTATGAAGCTTTTCCTATGATCACCTCTTTGAGATGAAATTCAGAAGCCTAAAATAGCCCTAAATTCCACAGATCATATCTCCGCCAATATTTTGAACCAAGATCTGAAATTTTACGACGATGTTCTTCGGGATTTCAGCTTCGCACTCTAAAAATTTCATCTTATGAACCTTTGTAGAAACAACGTTATAGCAAAAATTCCACGATGACTTGTTTAGGTTAAATTCAGGAGCCTGCAAAATGACCTACTTTCGACAAATCATATCTCCAAAAATATTGCGAACCAAGCTCAGATATTTTGTGAAGATGTTCCTAAATATTTTTTCTTTGCACTCTAAACATTTCAGCTTCTGAAACTTCGTAGAAAAAACGTTATAGCGAAAATGCCACGATGACCTGTTTGGAGCAGCGAAACCTTAGAATCCCAAATCTCTAATACCAAATGTTGTGAAACCAGCTCCAAAAATAGAAGAACAGAGATATCAATGCCTTAGAAATAAGCCACTTCGATGGGGCAACTTTGAATACATTACATGAATGAACAATTCTTGGATGATACAAATTACAAAACCTCCTTTCTATATATAGGAGTCCATGGGAGCCTATTAGCAATCCCTGGCCAGGCCTATGATAATAATTTAAGGGCACAATAATAACAATATGGGGGTTACACTAACAATAATAAGGGACTATACTAGTAATATAGGGACCTAACAATGCATAAATCTGTCAGCCCCTTTGGTTTGCTTCCTTCCATCTCTAGATGTCTCTGCATGAGTGGGTGCTTCCACTCTCTGATCGTATGGTTGTGGTTTCTCCACAACATCTTGAGGTTCTTCCTTTGGAGAAAAAACCTCCTCATCCACATGCAGTTGAAGCTTCCTCTCAGGGGAATGTCTCATGGCCTTCTCTTCATCGAACTTCACATATCTACAAACCAATGCCATCTTATGATATGGAAGGTACAAATGATTAGCAGTGAGGTGTATCAATGTACCCCACAAATATGCCCAACTCAGTTTTTGGTGCTAGATTTGTTTCTGTGCATCCTTGGAGACATGACAGTAAACTAATGAACCAAATACTCTGAAGTGTGCCACATCTAGTTTGTTACCTAAAAAATATTCTTCTAGTGTACTCATCTTGAGAATCTGATTAGGAATCATGCTCTTCACATATATCGTTGTGTTGCATGCTTCATCCCACAAGTGCAACGATAGGCTCTGATCATGCAACATCTTTTGTGCAACTCCCACAATACTTTTGTTCTTTATTTATGAAACTGCATTTTTTTGTGGGTTATGAGGTGCTATTAACTCTCGCTGAATATATTTTTATGCACAGGAGTTATTGTACTCATTCAACACATATTCTATGTCGTTATTTCTCTTGAGAGCCTTCACTTTCTTGCTTGTGTCTTTCTAAACAAGTGCTTTAAATTCAAAAAATTTTGAGAATGTCTGATATTTATTTTTCATGAAGAATATCTAACACATACATGAGAAATCATCTATAAATATCACATAATACCTATTCTTGGCCGTGGAGGTTGTAAAGAATGTTCCACACACATATAAGTGAACTCTTTCGAGGATCGCTTGTGCTAGACTTCCCTTATCATGAAGGTGGCTTTGGTGTACTTCACCAATGTACACCCTTTGCATGTATCACACTACTCTAGTGCACCCTTGGGAAGTCCTGTATAAATATGTTGCATGAACTTCAAAGATCCATGGTTCAAATGGCCAAGTCGCCTATGATATAATTCACCAATGTCTCATCTCTGCACCTTCTCTGCTTTCATGCTCAAAGCAACACAATATTCTACATCCAAATTGTATAGGTTCTTCACCCAAACCTCGATCCTCTTCACATGTCCCGAGGCTATGTGATGAAGGAAATCCTTTCATTTTATAAATATCACATCGTAGACACAATTTCCCAACATAGAAACTGAAACTAAATTCTTCTTGAGACTCAAAACATACATGACATCTTTCAATGTGAGAGGAGAACCAGACTCCCTCTGAAAAGTAGCAATACTAATGCAGTTTTCACTATACCTTCCATCATCTCACATCTCTATGTGCATCTAGAGGTCCTTCTCCTCCAAGTCACTGAAGAATTATTTTTTTTGGGTCATATGGAATGAGGCTCCACTATCCATGTACCACACACTACCCATCACCGATGTCACCATGCATGCGATGAGGGTGAAATCCAACTCAAATTCAAAAAGCATTTATTCTTCCCTACCTGAATATAATATGATTTGGAATGGAATTTCTTCCCCTTACCCTTCCCTTTCTTTTTCTTTCCATCCAAGGAAAATTTCTCCTCATCATCATGCTTAGATGAGAATCCATCTCTGGTTTTATGCCTTATCTCTTATTTCACTAAGTCAGACCACAAATGCTCCGAGTCTGGTAGCTTCTCCATCCCATTTACCAAATCCTTATAGTTGTGCTAGCTCTTGGGAAGGCCTATAAGTGCTAGGATGACCAGATCATCTTCAAGAATTCCTACACCAACACTCCCAAGCTCATTCATGCACTGGTGTACTTGGTCAAGTACTTTGATATTGTTTCTCCCTTCTCTATTTTTATTTTCCTGAGCTTGTCCTTTAGTGCCAACTTCCTGTGGCCATTGTTGTTTTGAAACAAATCTGTCAAGTCTTTCCACATTCCATATTCATTTTCCTTACCATGGAGGTTCGAGACAATATGATCTCTAACTCCTTCCAATAAGATCATTCTCACATTTTCTACATTCTTCTTCCAGTTCGCCAGATCTTGAGAATCATCTATTGGAGGCTTAGGAATATCGATGTCTATGAATTCCTTAAGCTAGATATCTTCTGGCACCTCCTCCATCCTATCCTTCCAATCTATGCAATTCGAATTTCCCTCAAGGGAATACTCAAGTCTCAATCCATAAAACGACATCCCGCTGGCCCTGAAGAAGCATACTACAAATTTGATTCACCTGCATAGAAAAAACTTGTATTCTTCTCTTATATAGTTATTTTAGTTTCAATACCATGTATAAATTCCTTTTATATTCAAGCTACTAATTTTAATTTTCTAAAACAATTAACTTGAATCTACTCTACCAATTGCGGAAATGAATTGAAGCGATCGTGAAATAACGAAGCATACAAGAGAAAGAATTCAATCAACACATTACACAATTATTTCCTGGGGAAATCCACAGCTAAAAACCCAGCTATCTGTATATTTCATTAGTTATAAAATACGATAAAATTACAACTCTTTTCTCATGCCCGAGCAACCTATGCACTATCTCTATCTATCTCACTGCTTCCTAGACAATCCTAGGCTAATACTTAACCAAATTTTGGCTTTACCAAATCCCTATTTCCTTGTGTTTTTCCCTTGGGTAATTAACTCCTATTAGTTAGGGAAGTCCCCATATAATATTGCACAATCCATCATAGCCCTTCCTCTAACTTCATGCACCACCTATACAATTTGGATGATTATACAACTGATAGTACACTTCCCTTGAACCCCAATCTCGACTAGGTAAATCTCAATTCACACATGAATGACTTATTTATGGCTAATTTATTAGTTATCTAGTTGATAATTGAGTATGGTTCAAGTTCCACTTTAACACTTTTACCTTCCACTAGTTCCTCTAACAATTGGAACTAGTTAAACTGACTCAGATAAACTTAATTAATTAATTACAACTCAAAATAAACTCAACCAGGGCTCCTAAAAGGTATGAAACACTCCACATGACTCAAGTTAGACCATCAAATCAAATTAAATGAACCAACTAAGTCAAGATAACTTAGTTAACTTGTACAAGCTATCATGAGATGTAGAATTACAATTTTGTTCTAATTTAAATCAAGGGAAAATTAAATTAGAATATTTCTTTGTGCCATTTTGAACAAATATATTATGGCTATGTGTTGCAGGTTCTATAGGTGAAAAATTACATAGTTATTTGAAGAGGTATGGGCCTATATGGCCTACCCATGTGTTTTTGAGGGAAATATATTCAATTGGTCAGAACTACTAGCCCAACAATTACAAAAAAATGTTTCAAAGGTGAAAAATGTTTCACAAGTGAGAAGCTCGAGTTCTACATGCCATTCTAGTTTTTTTATGGGATCTGTTCCTAGAAAGAATTCATGGGTCTAGAGTGGAATTGGACCAGGAAAAAATATCTCAACCACACTTATTGTAAGACACTATAATAATCCATCTATAGGGGTGTTCATGAGAAGATAATTGAGCACTTTATTGCAATGGTATATCATATTATATTTGAGGTTGAGGCACCTTACATGACTGATAAGACCATAGAAGTTGTTATTGAAGTTGAAGATTGTTTTACATCTTATAAGGGCACATTTATTAGAGTATTTGTAGCTTATAAGCCTCCACATCTTATGCCAAATTATGTCACTAATAAAGTGGTCTTGCAAGAGGTTGGCTACTAGTTATGCACAAAATTGTCACAATAATTGCAAAAGTCGATGAAGTCACCATGGCCTAACCTTTTTCTACAAATAGGATCATATGAATTAAATAATATGAAGGAGACAGAGGAAGAAATTCAAGAACTAAACCGCATTTGTTATGAAACCAACTCCAAAAATAAAATAAAAGAGAGATCAACACCTTAGGAATAAGCCACCTCGAGGGGGCAACCTCCTTTACATTACATAAATGAACAATTATTGGATGATACAAATGACAAAACCTCCTTTCTATATATATGAGTCCATGGGGCCACAATATAATCCTAGGCTACCTAACAATAATAATGTAAGGGCACAATAATAACAATATGGGCGTTACAGGGGTACAAAAATAAAAATGAGGCTAAACTAACAACAATAAGGGGATACACTAGTATTATAGGGGCCTAACATGCCCCTCTCCTTCAAACAAGTTTTTCCCTCAATGCTTGATTATTTCTAGATGCTCCTCCCATGTGGAATATTTAGCGAGAAATTTCTTCCGCTTGCTAAGATACTCTGAAATTGATTGATTTGGTGGTTGTCAATTTCTTGTTTCTGTGACTGCTTCAGAACTTCTTTTGTTGCGATGTTGATCTTCTTGTTGTTTCATTCGATTATGCTCCAAATTTAGGTTATCCTTTGAGATTTGGAGAACTTTTTGTTGATGCGTGATGTGATCTTCCACTATTTTATCATCCATATTATCTTTCATTTGATCCTTAAAACCATCCAAATTAGACTCATTTTTTCTTTTAAACCATCTATGTCATCTTTGATTTCTCTTTGTAAAATCGAAATTTGTTGCACTTGGTACCATAATTTTGATATCGTATACTACAGTTCTTCCTCTTTGTTAGACTCCTATACCAATAGGTGTCATATTTCATGATTGACTTGATGAACTATGCAATATGTTCATACCTTTTTCTTGTTGCAAAGGTTTTCCATATTTTCAAAAAATCAAAAAATTTAAAAAATGTAAAGAAGGTATACCCTAAAAGAAAAATCAAAGGGTGAAAAAATAAAAAGGCCAAAAAAGTGAAAGAAAATAAACCCCACCAAAATAAAGGCCAAGGAAAGTGTGCAAGTCTAAATGCCACAACCTTTTGCTCTGATGTAATAAGTAAAATTGTGTGCAACTTGTATTTTATGCCACAATTCATGAATAGTCAAACAGTTTAAACTTGGCTAGTTCATCTTTCAATTTAATGTTTTAGAGATAGAGAATAAAATATGACCAAACTGTTTAATCTTGGTAGATAATTAGATAAGTAGAGTGAATAAAAGGAGCTCAACAGTTTAATCTGAGCTCTTGGATGTAATAAGGTTAGAATTAGATAGATTTTCAGATGTAAAGAAAATAAGTTTGATGAGGGTTTTCTAGTCTAAGTGCACCCTAATAAAGAAGAAAAAATGGTAGGGTAAAGTAGGTAGGGTAGGTAGATGTTGTTGCTAAATTACATGTGATGAATGATGGCTTTAGATGGTTAAAATTTTTAACTTTCATCACAAGTGCAAGGGCAGCTAATACACTAGAAGAATTGCAAGCGAGGCAAAGTCAAAATTATTAACTTCCCTTCTCATTTTCCCTAAAAATTTTACTAATTTCCCCCTAGTACTAAGGTATTTAAAGATTAAAGGGGCTCAAGGCATTTCCTTGACTTTTGGAGGGACCGGACCCTCGGCCCAATAATTGGAAAAAACCTAAGTACCAAAAATCATTCATCATCACACTCATTCACTTCTAAAAAATATTTAAAAACCTTTTTTCATGCAAGCATAAGTTAAATACATTGTTCTGATGTTTTATACTTAGCGCTTTAACTCATTTGTCATATTGACTTCTAATTTATTATTTAAATCCCTATTGAAATAACCTTTACCTATAGTATATAACTCATTTTATATAATAGCCCCAAAAACCCATATATTATAATTTTGGCCAAAGTTAATAAAACCCACATGTTTAAATAAAATACCCACTTTATAACCCCTTTGGCTAAATATATCTTTATATAAATACTCCGCCCCCTATGGTAAATAAATTGCTTTGGTTTAATTACCATATAATAAAAATATATGAAAAAATCTTTAAACATATGATTTATATGTTTAAAACAAAAATAAACCCGAAGTTAATTTAAACCAAACTTCGAAAATAGCCCATCCCTTGCGCATTTTTCATCCCCGACCCTCGTCGTATAAAGGAATTAATTAATCCTCATGATTAATTAATAACCTGCCCCGCCAATCGAATTCCCCCCGATAAGATTAATTAACAAATAACCGTGTCGGTCTCGCCTGTTAAACCTCTATCATGTCCACATCCCGATGACCGTCCGATCAACTGATCCAAGATCTACGGCTATTATCAATATCACTAGCCATCCGTGTTCGAACGATAACATGCGACGAGCCAACGGTTTTGTGAACAGTGCTCCGCCACGCGTCAATCATTGTATGGAATCGCTGCCCCTCCCCCCAAAACCGCCCTGTCCCAAAAGCGGTGCGATGGAAACCGCTTACCGCCTATCCCCTCTGACGCATCTACCGTACTTGCTGACGTCATCAATAAAAACCCGCCACCTTTGACTTTCCAAATAAAACAAAAAACCCACGTTATTTTCACTATCCCGCGCTGAGATCAGTCTTCCATGCAAAGAAATACGAAATCGACTATCGAAGCTGCTAACCATTACCCTGCTGAATACCATTACTGCCAAGTAATTCAGAGTTCAGTCGCCATAGCCTGTGCCTATTTAATCACTGTACATTTCCCGTAAACATGTATTTATTCCAATTCCCCATTAAACTCTGAAAAAAGTCTTGGTTCTAGTTTTAATTCTGCTCTAAAGTCTGAAAAGAAGTTCAATTTGGTCTATTTCATTCCCAGAACTGAAATTATAATCCCAAAAATGGTAATTGTGCCCCTTTTTCACAAAAACCCTGAATTTCCATTTCTGAATCCACAAGAACCAGAAATGGAAGTTCCGGTAGCTCTAAATGTCGTGCCCATCAATGCTCCTCACAGGGACTTGGATTATTTGCCTTTAGCCGTTATGGATTTTCAAATCAAAGACCTTCAGCTTAGTGAGAATCCTCTTTGAATATTTTGCCGCTGCAGAGACAATTACTTGAATGGTTCTGACGTTTATGGACTCTAGGAATCCAATCTTCCCATGTACCTTCTCCCCTCAGTCCACGTTTTTCCTGAGTTAATCCATTATTGCCATGCAAACTATGATCCTGACCAAAGAGCAGTTTTATCCCCGAGTCAAAAATTTATTTTCCCAATAACTGCTCAGTCCATAAATGAAATGCTACAATTCCAACTTGGTCAAGCCCTCACTCTCTTATCTATGGCTGAATTACTTGAGAAATCTACCAAGTTATCCCATGAAGAGCTAAACCGCCTGTGTCAGACCTTCATGTTATCAGAGCATCAGCCTAAAAGCCCTCCCCCTTATGGTTATACTTTTTTCACTAAAGAAGGTAGACTTATTCTAAACATGATATATTTCATAATGGGTTTCAATACTAGTGAGTATTTTGATCAATTAACCCTAGTATTGTTATCTATTTTCACCCCTGGATAGCCTCCTGCTGTCAAGTATGATTTTGCATCTTATATTGCTGACAAAATCCATGATCAGTTCATGAGATTTGGGAATGAGAGAGTGTTCAAGTATTCTTCTGTCATATATCACCTCATGATTTAATTTCGGTCAGAGAATTTCCCTTTTTATGTTAATAAACTTGATGCCAAATGGAATCCTAGGTCAGTCATCTTTTGGTCTGCTATTACTCACAATTCCATTGATTCTCCTTATTCCTATAATGAGTTTGTTGACCTTTTTGTTCATCCCGCAACCACTTTATTGACAGGAATCTCTCCTCCTAGGGTAAATAATGACATTAAGAAAATCCTTCAGCTCTCAAAGCAGCACACGATAGGTGACTGGTACCTATATCAAAACCACACAGAGATCAGAATATATGGATGTGAATTATGCCCTTTTATGTTGCCCAAATATGTCCCAATGAGACTCTTTGCATTAGAATATTTTAGGCAGATTAATAATTTAGATATAGTTCATTTCTGCAATGCAAAGAAGAAGGCTCAACTTAAAATCAAGAGCCAACTAGGCCCCTTTATTTGTAACTCTAGGGAAGCTAGAAAAGAAGCCAAAATAATTTTAGAAGACTATCTCAGACTACAAAAGAGTTTCTACTGGGTGCCTTATGATCAAAATATCTTTATATGTGACAAAATAATGAAAAATAAACTATCACCATACATCCATCAAAGAATCCCAGAAATAGAACAATATGCTAATATGGATGAATGGGTGGAAGGGACATTGGTTGAAAAAGATAGTGAGCAGGTCAATGTTGAAAATGTAATGAAAATCTTGAAAAGATACTTGACCTAGACTCTTTTGGGCAGGTGCAGATACTAGGATCTTCTTCAACAGGGACGTCATAATGAAAATTGCACGAGATTAGTACAGTGGCAGTAGAATCTAAAAGAAAAGAAAAGGAGCCTAATATACTCCCTCAATCAGAGTATTGAGGGTGGATTCTTGAACTTTGCTGTAACATTGACTATTTTGGAATAAAGTGCTATTGGGAGAATTTTTTTGTGGCTAAGCTAGATGATGAATTGAAGCGAAAGAATTTTTACAGGATTCATGTGTCAGAGTACAGATCAATAAGTCATCCTTCCTTTGTGTTTAAAGTTTTTATATCTGTTTATTATATCATTGTGTTTCATTTCTGAATAACTAATGAAAAAGAATAAATCAGAAGGTACTTAAGTGTAATCTGATTTCAATCATTGTTATTTTAAATGTTTTCTTCTAAACTGGTTATAAACAAGGAATTCTTAATTGCTCCTGTTTTTCTAGTTTAAGCGTTTTGGTTATTTAATAAAGAATTCTTAATTGCTCTTTGTTGATAATCGCTCAATTTTCCCTCTTATGAATGTGTTGAAAGATTCTTAATTGCCTTAAATCCATTTAAATCCATTCCATTCACTTTAAATCTAAGATTGTTCTCTGTTTGATTATCTTGCCCTGTAAAGCCATATTTTGTCTAGAAACTTAATCCAGTGAAGCCATCTTTTGACTCCATAGCCCAATGGCCTGAATTACTCAATCTTGCCCTCAGCTATCGAATTCCACCACCCAAATTCAAACAAAACCCCTCAACTTTATAACTAGCCTAATATCTTATAAAAACAAAGATAAATTTTATAGAGAGAGCCCTCTCTGGGTACAAATTGGCTAGATTCTATACCTAAAAGATTGGTTTGTGGTTACCTCAGACCCCTTTCCTCTTTTCTACAACTTCAAGGAAAATCTGAGTGATAACATAGTGGCGACTCCACTGGGGATATGAATATTTTTATTGTTATTATTGTTTATTTTATAAACTACAGACAGAGCCTGAAAGTTAGCCAGGTAGCCTTTGAAGTGCTTTTGCTCTGCAATTGCATGGTAAATAAATGCTGCTTCAGTCTATCTCCTGCCTAGTTTATGAAATGAACTTTGGTTTCAAACATTTGATCAGTTCCTCTAGTTAAATAAATCTTTAAGAAAATTTTTAATCCAATATCTGAAACTTCTTAAAGAGATTATTGAAGTTGTATTATTCATTTCATTTAAAAATCAAAAAAAAAAAAAAAACCAAAAACATCATTTAAGAAATCTGGCTTCAGAAAGGACTCGTTATACCAGGGCTAATCCTGATCCAAACCCTCCACCTGTATTCAAAAATCTGAATCTGATTCCCAGAATTCTTAGAAGACAAGATAGTCAAGAAAGCTCTGGAAGTTCTCGGCCTCTCTATAGATCTATTTCTTGTCCAGTGAAGTGAATTTATCTTGAGGATGAACCTTTTGATGAGCAGTTTGAAACATATTTATTTGTAAATTTTTCTGAATCTGCGTTATCCAATTTGGTTCCTGGCCCATTATTTCTTGAAGATTTACAATTTGAATTTGTTTCATCACATCTTGACAAACATTTATGAGATTCTATACAATCTGAGATTGCCTCTGAAGGTACATCAAATATTTATGTTATTACTTCAGCTTCTCCAAGCTCATCTATTTTTCCTCAAGCCTCTTAACCCCAAACTACCCCTTCCACTCCTCCACCTACCACTCATAGACCAACCTCACCTGTTATCCCACTACCTCTTCTAATGGCAAACATATATTCTCCCTTAAGATTAGCAGCTAATCTAGGGGCTATGCCTCAAGATTATCAATCTAAAATCACTCCTTTTGATGGTTCTGGTACTTATACTTCTCAACAGCATACCAAAAGAATGACCGATTATTTTGAATTTTATGAAATAGATGCTGATGATGTTAGGATGAGAATTTTCATCCAAAGTCTTACTGGAGAAGTTAAAACCTGGTTCAGAGCTCTTCCTGTAGACAGTGTTGTTGACTTACCAGCCCTTTATCAAACATTTTTAAACAGATGGGAAAAGAAGAAAGACCCTCTTCAAATCCTATCAGACTTTGGAAAATTAAGAAGAGGACCAAATGAGACTGTGCAAGATTATGTCACCAGATTCAATGAAGCTTATAATGTTGTTCCCCAAAATCTTAGACCTCCTCTAGATTCAGTATTAATCAAATTCCCTGATGGATTTGATTCTAGTATAGCATGTCAGCTTAGAGAAATAGCTCCTCAAACTCTAGAAGAAATGCAAAGCATAGTTGTTAGTGTTGAAGCTAACCTGATAAAAAAACGAGCTAGGGCTAGAGCTGAAAGAAGAATGCCTGTAAACGAAGAACCCTCAGCTTTTGAGAAGAAACTAGATGCTATAATCAAAGGAATGAAAAGACTAGGAGACAGAGTTGAAACTATTGAAAAGAATAAAGCTCCTTGGGATGGTCAACCTAGTAATACTGTGAGAAATCTGAACTTTAGAAGAAATCAAAATCAAAATACTGGAAAAACTGGTCCTGATCAAAATATTAGGCCCCCATTCCAGGAAAATTATGTTGAAGGCTAAAATTTTGAAGAACCTACTGATGATGTTCAAATAAACAACTTTACTGAAAATGAAAATGAACCAGAAATTTTCTTGACCCAAGATGATCAAGAAGCTCACATTATTAAGCAATTTCAAACCCAATCAGGAGAATCATTTGATTTTAAGGAAGGATATGACACAACCATCTACGAAGTTCATAAGCAATACAATTTGAGGAGTAGAAGAGTTGATTTTCTGGAATCAAGTAAATAGAAAACCACAAAGCAACCCCTCAAAGGTAAGACCAGTTCTACCCTTGTAAATATTCTCACTAGATCAGATCCCAATCCTACCCATCCAATCATTGAAGATGTATCTGAAACTCAACTGAATAACATACAACTTTCCAATACTTTTCCCGCTAAAGGAAATGTAGAGGAACCTCTATAGGTTGATTCAGAAACAACTTCAGCACCCAACCACACTCTTGAAAAGGATAAAAACACTGAAAGCATAGAATAAAAAGACAATCCAACTGTTCGAAATACAAATACTCAAGCTAAGAAATCTTTTAATTTGGAATCTGAAGTAGGAAAACTAAAGATAGCTGTTCCACTGTCTGAATTAGCTAAACATGATGTCTACAGAAACCAAATTTATAAATCACTCAATATTCTTGGAAATGATGATACAGTTAATTTTTTTGATGACCAACCCAGATTACTCTTTGACCCTGAAGTAAATGGAAAACTAGAAAGTGGAGGAACTCCTCCATTTTATATAAGTTTGAATATACATGACAAAATACTTCATACTGCCATGCTTGACTCTGGAGCGTCTCATAATTTAATGCCCAAGGATGTAATGGAAAGATTAAATCTAGACATCACTAGACCTTACAAAGATATTTTCTCTTTTGATTCAAGTCAGGTGAGATGTTTAGGATTAATTAAAGATTTGTGTGTTACATTGGTTCAATACCCTTCTAAATCAATTTTAATGGATATAGTAGTAGCAGATATTCCTCCAAAATATGGTATGCTGTTGTCTAGATCCTGGGGTGAAAAACATGGAGGACCTCTTCAATTAGATATGTCATATGCTACTATTTCAGTATTCGGCCAACCTAAGAGACTATACAGAGAAACCTTGATGAAATATGTTTTCAGTAGTCAGGAGAAACCTGAAAATTTCCTTATCTACTCAGTACACTCTGATATGGACTCATTTATTCTCTATAATGCTGAAACTGATCTTCCCACTGAACTAGAAGCACCAGCAGCCGAACCAAAAGAAATTGTAAGTCATAAATCCAGTGTTCAAATCCAATAAATCTCTGAAGAAAAAGAAACATCAAAAACCCAAGAAAAGCCAGAAGAAACTAAAAAATCAGATCTCCCTGTTAAGAAAGTTACCAAAACACCTGATGAAGATTATGAACATGAAATTCTTTGGCATTTAGAATTTGATGGTTTAGTTAATAAGTTAGGAGCAGGAGCTGGAATTTGGATACACAACGTTGAAAACGATCATGCTGAAGGCCATGCTTACAGATTAAACTTTAAATGCACTAATAATATGGCAGAGTATGTAGCTCTTTTGTTAGGGCTTAAACTTGTCAAAAATTTAGGAGAAATTAGAGTATCTATCATAGGGGATTCTAATTTAATCATTCAACATATCAAAGGCGAGTTTTTGACAAAAGATCCCAGACTAAGAGAATATAGAGGAACGGTTGTGGAAATTCTCAATACTTTTTTGCAGGCTCAGCTTGCAAAAATTCCAAGAAAACAAAACTTGCATGCTCATAGCCTCACAATGTTTGCTAGCACTTGTAAATTACCATTTGAACCTATTCATCAGTTCACAGCTGAGATTAGACATAAACCTGCCATACCAAACAATCTTATGAATTGGAAAGTGTTTGCAAATGACAATCAGATTAATAATTTTCTAACTTTAGAGGATGAGTTTTCTAACAGTAATATAGATGAAGATGTAGTCATTGAATCTAATCAAATAATTGAACAAGAAACAAAAATTTATGAAGACAGTGCCATTCAAATGCTCCATCGAACGAAATTCACCAGAAAAGACATGCAAGACCTCAAACAAATGGAAGTTGATGAGATTATAGAAGATGAATCCGAGATCATTAATCTGAAAGATAATTATTTACCTAAAGGATTGAATCCTCTAGAAGATATTTTTGACTCTAATGACATTCCAATGAAACCTAAAATGGAACCACTGAAAGCTGATATTGAAGAATACAATCTGGGGACTGAAGAAAAACCTAAAGTAATAAAGTTATCAAAATCTTTACCTCCCGATCAGAAACAAAAATATGTTGAGTTATTAACAGAATTCCAGGATGTTTTTGCTGGAGTTATGAAGACCTGAAATCTTACGATACATCTATAATTCAACATACAATACCTTTAAAATCAGACCAGAAACCATTTAAGCAAAAACTAAGAAGGATCAACCCTGTGTTGTTACCTTAAATTGAAAAATAAATTAAACGAATGTACGAAGCAGGGATAATTGCTCCAATTAGATTTTCAGAGTGGGTGTCCAACTTGGTCCCTACTAGGAAGAAAACTAGAGAAATTAGACTGTGTGTTGATTTAAGAAATCTAAATAAGGTTTCTTTGAAGGACAATTATCCTTTGCCCAAAATGGATCACATTTTGCAAAGGGTAGTAGGTGCTTCAAGGATTTCTCTTTTAGATGGATTTTTAGGATATAACCAGATTCTGGTTCATCCTGATGACCAGGATAAAACGGCTTTTACAACACCATGGGGTACTTTCAAATATGTTAAAATGCCTTTTGGACTCAAAAATGCAGGAGAAACCTTCCAAAGAGTAATGGAAATTGCATTTGCAAAAGAAATTCATGACTTTCTTGTTATATATCTGGATGATTTAATTGTTTTCTCTAAATCAGATCAGAAACATTTAGACCATCTTAGACAAGTATTTATAAAATGCAGAAAGTATGGTATTTCCCTGAATCCGAAAAAGTCATTGTTTGGTCTTGAAGAAGGCAAACTCCAGGGTCATATCATTTCAAAAGATGGCATTAGAATTGATCCAGAAAGAATAAAAACTATCTTGCAGATACCTCATCCAAGAAATGTTAAGGAGCTTCAAGCTTTCATAGGAAAAATCAATTTTTTGAGAAGATTCATTTCTATTTTAGTTGAATTAATTAGATTGCTTACTAACATGTTAAGAAAGGATTCGAGTATTAAATGGACAGTAGAAGCCAAGAAATCAATCAAAGATATTAAAATGGCTTTGACCAGAACACCAGTTCTTACCAGTCCACAATTTGATAGAGATTTCATAATTTTTTCATTCGCATTAGAACATACTGTAGTAGTTGTTTTATTACAAAAGGATGATCAAGGATGTGAAAAACCTATAGCCTTTTTTAGTAAAGCACTAAGAGACGCATCATTAAAATAAAATATTATGGAAAAACAAGCTTTTGCACTTGTAAAAGCTATTAAAGATTTCAGAGTCTATATATTGTATTCTCATGTGATAGCCTATGTACCAAATGTTGTTGTCAAAGACGTCTTAACTCAAGATGAAATTGAGGGCAAAAGAGGTAAATGGATTGCTACCATATTAGAATATGATATTGAGATAAAACCTACAAAATTGATAAAAGGACAGGGATTAGCTCAACTTATGACAGAAACAAATTGCCAAGCCCTGGATATTAATGAACTGGATAACGAACAGGATATGGCGACTCCACAGATCAGCCAGGCCTTTTTAGACTCACCTTGGTATGCTGATATCATTTATGTTTTGTTAAACCTGCAAGCTCCTCTAGGGTTATCCAGAACAAAACGAAGGTTTTTGAAAATGACATCCTTAAAGTATTGTATTTTAGATAATGTTCTTTTTTGGAAGAATCATGATGGTATTCTTTTAAATTGTTTATTAAAAGATTAAGCTGACAAATCTCTCAATGAATTCCATGCAGGAGACTGTGGTGGACACCTTTACTGGAAGTCAAAAGTAGATAATATCTTAAGGGCTGAGTTCTACTGGCCAACCTTGTTTTCTGATGTAAATAAATTCGTAACTTCTTGCCATAAATGTCAAATCTTTGAAGGCAAGAGAAAATTATTACCTTTACCATTAAAACCAATCTCCACCGAGAAACCCTTCCAACAATGGGGCCTGGATTTCATTGGAGAAATCCATCCTCCTTCTTCTGGCCAACACAGATGGATCCTTACTACCACAGATTATTTTACTAAATGGATTGAAGCAATCCCATCCAGACAAGCCAATGATTCTATAATCATAGGATTTTTAGAAACCAATATACTATCAAGATTTGGTTGTCCTGAGAAAATTATAATAGATAATGCTTCTGCTTTTAAATCAAAAAAGATGATAAGTTTCTGTAATAAGTATCATATTACTTTAAGCCATTCAACAGCCTATTACCCTCAGGGTAATGGACTGGCTGAATCTTCCAATAAAAGTCTCATTAATATGATTAAGAAATTGTTGGAAGAAAACAAGAAAAATTGGCATAAGAAACCTGTTAATGCACTGTGGGCAGACAAAATTACCACTAAAAAATAAATCGGGACCAGTCCTTATGAATTAGTTTATGGTATTGAGGCAGTTTTTCCATCATCCTTAGGGGTTCCTGTAATGAAGTTACTTCAAGAGGCTCAAGTTGAACCAAATGATATTCAGAGAAGAATAAATCAAATAATCAATTTACAGCAAACCAGAGAAGAAGTCTATCAAAGATCCCAAGTATTGCAGGAAAAGCTAAAGCAGATTTTTGACAGAAGGACTAAAGCAGAGGATTTCCAATTGGGAGATAAAGTTTTGAGATGGGATTCCAGAAGAGAGGAAAAGGGAAAACATGGGAAGTTTGAATTCTTATGGAAAGGACCTTACATCATTCATGCCTTACAGGGAAATAATACATATTTTCTGAAGAATTTGGATGGTTCAGAGACAGAGGAAGGACCAGTAAATGGTTGAATGTTAAAGCATTACTTTGATCCTGTGTATTAAGATAGTCTTATTTTTGACATGTACATAATATATCCTTTGTAATATATTAGTTTTGATTGGATGGTAACCTACTGGAGTTGAAGCCCGAAGAGAAGGCCCTAAGCTTTGAAAGTTTCACTATCATACATACAATAAAGCAACAAGAAGAAGAATATTTCATGGTTCGGTTAAAGGCATTTTGAGGCATCTGACCTGTTGTTCTTGAATTTTCACCAGGAAAAGCCATCCCCAAGTGGAGCCAGCGTTAGACTCCTATACCAATAGGTGTCATATTTCATGATTGACTTGATGAACTATGCAATATTTTCATACCTTTTTCTTGTTGCAAAGGTTTTTCATATTTTCAAAAAATCAAAAAATTTAAAAAATGTAAAGAGGGTATACCCTAAAAGAAAAATCAAAGGGTAAAAAATTAAAAAGGCCAAAAAAGTGAAAGAAAATAAACCCCACCAAAAGAAAGGCCAAGGAAAGTGTGCAAGTCTAAATGCCACTACCTTTTGCTCTGATGTAATAAGTAAAATTGTGTGCAACTTGTATTTTATGCCACAATTCATGAATAGTCAAACAGTTTAAACTTGGCTAGTTCATCTTTCAATTTAATGTTTTAGAGATAGAGAATAAAATATGACCAAACTGTTTAATCTTGGCAGATAAGTAGATAAGTAGAGTGAATAAAAGGAGCTCAACAGTTTAATCTGAGCTCTTGGATGTAATAAGGTTAGAATTAGATAGATTTTCAGATGTAAAGAAAATAAGTTTGATGAGGGTTTTCTAGTCTAAGTGCACCCTAATAAAGAAGAAAAAATGGTAGGGTAAAGTAGGTAGGGTAGGTAGATGTTGTTGCTAAATTACATGTGATGAATGATGGCTTTAGATGGTTAAAATTTTTAACTTTCATCACAAGTGCAAGGGCAGCTAATACACTGGAAGAATTGCAAGCGAGGCAAAGTCAAAATTATTAACTTCCCTTCTCATTTTCCCTAAAAATTTTAGTAATTTCCCCCAAGTACTAAGCTATTTAAATATTAAAGGGGCTCAAGGCATTTCCTTGACTTTTGGAGGGACCGGACCCTCGGCCAAATAATTGGAAAAAACTTAAGTACCAAAAATCATTCATCATCACACTCATTCACTTCTAAAAAATATTTTCCTAAGTAAAATCCCATTTTACTTAGGAAAGTCATGCAATATTCAATAAAAACCTTTTTTCATGCAAGCATAAGTTCAATGCATTGTTCTGATGTTTTATACTTAGCGCTTTAACTCATTTGTCATATTAACTTCTAATTTATTATTTAAATCCCTATTGAAATAACCTTTACCTATAGTATATAAGTCCTTTAATATAATAGCCCCAAAAACCCATATATTATAATTTTGGCCAAAGTTAATAAAACCCACATGTTTAAATAAAATACCCACTTTATAACCCCTTTGGCTAAATATATCTTTATATAAATACTCCACCCCCTATGGTAAATAAATCGCTTTGGTTTAATTACCATATAATAAAAATATATGAAAAAATCTTTAAACATATGATTTATATGTTTAAAACAAAAATAAACCTGAAGTTAATTTAAACCAAACTTCGAAAATAGCCCATCCCTTGCGCATTTTTCATCCCTGACCCTCGTCGTACAAAGGAATTAATTAATCCTCACGATAAATTAATAACTTGCCCCGCCAATCGAATTCCCCCCAATAAGATTAATTAACAAATAATCGCGTCGGTCCCACCTGTTAAACCTCTGTCATGTCCGCGTCCTGATGACCGTCCGATCAACTGATCCAAGATCTACGGCTATTATTGATATCGTTAGCCATCTGCGTCTAAAAAATAACGCGCGATGAGCTGGCAGTTTTGTGAACAGTGCTCCGCCACACATCAATCATTGTATGGAATCGCTGCCCCTCCGCCCAAAACTACCCTGTCCCAAAAGCGGTGCGATGGAAACCGCTTACCGCCTATCCCCTCTGACACATCTACCGTACTTGTTGACGTCATCAATCAAAACCTGCCACCTTTGACTTTGCAAATAAAACAAAAAACCCACGTTATTTTCACTATCCCGCGCTGAGATCAGTCTTCCATGCAAAGAAATACGAAATCGACTGTCGAAGCTGCTAACCATTACCCTGCTGAATACCATTGCTGCCAAGTAATTTAGAGTTCAGTCACCATAGCCTGTGCCTGTTTAATCACTGCACATTTCCCGTAAACAGGTATTTATTCCAATTCCCCATTAAACTCTGAAAAAAGTCTTGGTTCTGGTTTTAATTCCGCTCTAAAGTCTAAAAAGAAGTTCAATTTGGTCTATTTCATTCCCAGAACTGAAATTATAATCCCAAAATTGGTAATTGTGCCCCTTTTTCACAAAAACCCTGAATTTCCATTTCTGAATCCACAAGAACCAGAAATGCAAGTTCCGGTAGCTCTGAATGTCGTGCCCATCAATGCCCCTCACAAGGACTTGGATTATTTGCCTTTAGCCGATATGGATTTTCAAATCAAAGACCTTCAGCTTAGTGAGAATCCTCTTCGAATATTTTGCCACTGCAGAGACAATTATTTGAATGGTTCTGACATTTATGGACTCTAGGAATCCAATCTTCCCATGTACCTTCTCCCCTCAGTCCACATTTTTCCTGAGTTAATCCATTATTGCCATGTAAACTATGATCCTGACCAAAGAGCAGTTTTATCCCCAAGTCAAAATGTTCTTTTCCCAATATCTACTTAGTCCATAAATGAAATGCTACAATTCCAACCTGGTCAAGCCCTCACTCCCTTATCTATGGATGAATTACTTGAGAAATCTACCAAGTTATCCCATGAAGAGCTAAACCACCTGTGTCAAACCTTCATGTTACCAGAGCATCAGCCTAAAAGCCCTCCCCCTTATGGTTATACTTTTTTCACTGAAGAAGGTAGACTTATTCTGAACATGATATCTTTCATAATGGGTTTCAATACTAGTGAGTATGTTGATCAATCAACCCTAGTATTTTTATCTATTTTCACCCCTGGACAGCCTCCTGCTGTCAAGTACAATTTTGCATCTTATATTGCTGACAAAATCCATGATCATTTCATGAGATTTGGGAATGATAGAGTGTTCAAGTATTCTTCTTTCATATATCACCTCATGATTTACTTTCAGTCAGAGAATTTCCATTTTTATGTTAAGAAACTTGATGCCAAAGGGAATCCTAGGTCAGTCATCTTTTGGTCTGCTATTACTCACAATTCCATTGATTCTCCTTATTCCTATAATGAGTTTTTTGACCTTTTTGTTCATCCTGCAACCACTTTATTGACAGGAGTCTCTCCTCCTAGGGTAAATAATGACATTAAGAAAATCCTTCAGCTCTCAAAGCAGTACAATATAGGTGACTGGTACCTATATCAAAACCGCACAGAGATCAGAATATATGGATGTGAATTATGCCCTTTTAAGTTGCCCAAATATTTCCCAATGAGACTCTTTGCATTAGAATATTTTAGGCAGATGAATACTTCAGATATAGTTCATTTTCGCAATGCAAAGAAGAAGGCTCAACTTAGGATCAAGAGCCAACTAGGCCCCTTTATTTCTAACTCTAGGGAAGCTATAAAAGAAGCCGAAAGAATTTTAGAAGACTATCTCAGACTACAAAAGAGTTTCTACTGGGTGCCTTATGATCCAAACAGCTTTATATGTGATAGAAGAATGAAAAATAAACTATCACCATACATCCATCAAAGAATCCCAAAAATAGAACAATATGCTAATATGGATGAATGGGTGGAAGGGACATTGGTTGAAAAAGATAGTGAGCAGGTCAATGTTGAAAATGTAATGAAATATCTTGAAAAGATACTTGACCTAGACTCTTTTGGGCAGGTGCAGATACTAGGATCTTCTTCAACAAGGACTTCACAACGAAAATTGCAGGAGATTAGTACAGTGGCAGTAGAATCTAAAGGAAACGAAAAGGAGCCTGATATACAAATAATTGAAACATTCACAATGACAAAACAACCTCAGACTTCTAAAGGACAGGAGCAAGTACATATTCCTCCTACTCAGATCAACGAGCCAGAAATTTCAATTTTACAAACTCCCCTGAATGTAGAAAAGGGCAAAAAGAGAGAAGCTGAAACAGCTACTCCTATTGGTGGCTCCTCTGAACAGCAAAGTGTTAAAAGGCAGAAATTAACTCCTCTTCCATAAGTTGAATCAGTTTAGGAAATCCCCGATACCCAGGAAAGAGAAGACAGTCAGCAAACAGGTACAGGTAGTGGGACATCCACTAATTTTCAAAGAAAGGAACTACAGAGGAAAAAAAGTTCAGAGATATCTTCTTTCAAACCTCCAGTAAAAGATGCCTGGGACATCAAAATAACATTCATCAATATAAAGGCCAAGAATGAACCAATTATACTTCAAGTGTACAACCAATATTTGAAAATGGCTCCGAAAAATCAACAAAGATTGATGTCAGCATATGACATCCAACAGGGTAAGATGGTAATGATCCATTTCAAGCCCAAGGTGTAGCAGCCTCAGACAACTGCAGATTACATTAAAACTAATTTTGTAGTCTTAGCAAAGGATATCCATCCTTTAGATCAAATTGAGCTACACAAGCAAATAGGTGAGATGATTTATTCTACTCTGACGGATAAATCAATGATGGCCCATAAATTGCAGGATTCTTTGGATAACACTAATACACAGTTGCAGCTTGAAAAAGCCTCCTCCCAGGCTAAGGATAATAGAATCAAAACTTTGGAGGAAATAATCATTAATTTGGGTCATAATCCTAAAGATGTGAAAGGTATTGAAGCTTTAATCAAGAAGAAAGATGATGATATTGCAACTTTGAGAAAACAATTGAAGTTACTAGCCTCGAGACATCCACAGACTGCAGAAATCATCAAACAAAGTTCTGAGGAAAAACTAATGGATTTTCTCTTAAAATTGAATGAGCAACTTAATTCAAATTTGAACACTGGAGAGTTAACAAAGTCAATGGAAGAAATGAAACTTCAGGCCATAGAGCTCTTCAAAACAAAGGAACAATTAGCCACTCTAGAACACAAATATGATCTTTCAAAAATGAGTGTTGCTGATAAAACAAGAGAAGTGAACCAATTAGAAAAAACAGTCAGAGCATTGGAAAAGGATCTCACATTGGAGAAACCTTTAAGATAAATAAAGGAAATTCTTTGGGATAACATCATTCAATCAATAAAAGACATCTGGTCCTCAATTCAAATAATGGATAAACAGAATGACTTAGTTAAATTGGCTCTGGATGAGATTGAGAGAGCAAGAGAAGAATTGGGAAATAAGCCAGAAGAAGCCAATATACTTATACATTTTTTGAATACTCAGAGTAAGAATCAACTTGTAGAACTTGGTATTCAGGACAGGACGGGAAAAATTTTGGAAATAAAGAGAGTTTTTACTAAAAGAACTCTGGTACAGAATTTAGAACGAAGGTGCTCAGATATGCAAGAAGAAATCATTACCTTCAGAGAAAGATTGAATATTTTGTTAAACAGAGGATTGCCTAGTCCTATGGTTTCAGAAGATAAGCTAATGGACCTTAATAGTTATGTTGAAAAAATGGACAAATATGCTGATAATCAGGCCAATTCTTCAACCAGTTCATCAACAGCTGCATTGCCTACAGGAAGAAACCTTCATGACATATTAGAAAATCTATTTTATCTTGAACATGAAGTAAATCATTTGTTCCCAATTCAGCCTAATTTATTCATATATACTGAGATTGATGAAACACTGAGAAAGTTGCAAAGGACCAGAGTGCCAGAAGATAAATGGTGGGAAGAACTAATGGAACTTTTGTAATAATTATCCTTACATAAAGTTTTGCCTATTTACCACAATATATCATGATAAAAAGGATAAAAATATGAACAAAGGTCAAAGTGTATCAGAGCAGTCAAAGAGTATTAGTTAAACGGACCAGCCAGCATAGAATTACTGAAGAAGACAGCAATGAGCCAAAGCGTAGGGCCTGCGTCCAGCACATTCTTAAAAGAAAGAAAGAGCACAACATTCGTTATCATTTTTTCTTATCTACGAGACCATCTGTCCGTATTTTATTGTAATTCACTTGTGAGTCATCCTAGATAATATCTCAAGTTGTTATGAGATATTTTTTATAAATTTTTGTATAAATACTCCCTCAATCAAAGTATTGAGGGTGGATTCTTGAACTTTGCTGTAACATTGACTATTTTGGAATAAAGTGCTATTGGGAGAAATTTTTTGTGGCTAAGCTGGATGATGAATTGAAGCGAAAGACTTTTTACAGGATTCATGTGTCAGACTACAGATCAATAAGTCATCCTTCCTTTGTGTTTAAAGTTTTTATATATGTTTATTATATCACTGTGTTTCATTTCTGAATAACTAATGAAAAATAATAAATCATAAGGTACTTAATTGTAATCTGATTTCAATCATTGTTATTTTAAATTTTTTCTTCTAAACTGGTTATAAACAAGGAATTCTTAATTGCTCCTGTTTTTCTAGTTTAAGCGTTTTGGTTATTTAATAAAGAATTCTTAATTTCTCTTTGTTGATAATCACTCAATTTTCCCTCTTATGAATGTGCTGAAAGATTCTTAATTTCCTTTCATCCATTTAAATCCATTCCATTCACTTTAAATCTAACATTGTTCTCTGTTTTATTATCTTGCCCTGTAAAGCCATATTTTGTCTAGAAACTTAATCCAGTGAAGCCATCTTTTGACTCCATAGCCCAATGGCCTGAATTACTCAATCTTGCCCTCAACTATCGAATTCCACCACCCAAATTCAAACAAAACCCCTCAACTTTATAACTAGCCTAATATCTTCTAAAAACAAAGCTACATTTTACAGAGAGAGCCCTCTCTGGGTATAGATTGGCTAGATTCTGTACCTAAAATATTGGTTTGTGGTTACCTCGGACCCCTTTCCTCTTTTCTACAACTTCAAGGAAAATCTGAGTGATAACACTCTTCATGCATCATAGTAGAGATTTATTAGGGCTTAATGGCTGTGGAATTATTTTTTGGAGGAATTATATAAATCAATACTGATATCTATGCTTCAATATGCCCTTGGAATAACTTCAAACTGATTTTTCAAAAACAAATTATGCAAACTTGTTTAAAAAATACACACATTTTTCTTGTTTTTGAGGAGCTCAATATTGAAACTAAATTCTCTATGATTTAAAACCTTAAATATCTAAAATTTGGCCTTAAATTAGCCCTCTAAATCTTCTTTCGAATGCCACAGGTCTAATCCGATTTGTATTCTTCAAGGCAAAGTTATGCCCAATCTCCCATAATGACCTAATTATGGACTGGTTCAGTAGAGCGAACTTGTACGACGTGCCACATGTCACTGCTTCCTCCTTCAACTCTGAAATTGATACACAGGAAATGACATCACATGTACTTGCGGCCACTTTTTACATAAATCCAATCTGATGCTCAAACAGAGAGTTATGAAAATTTTCCCACAATCATCTCTTTGAGATGAAATTCGAGAGCCTGAAAAAACCTTAACTTCCTCAGATCATATCTCCGAAAATATTGTGAACCGAGATCTAAAATTTGTACAGGAAGTTCCTCGGGCTTCCAAATTCGCATGATAAAAATTTAAGCTTCTGATTCTTCACAGAAAAAGAGTTATAGCGAAAATGACACAATAACCTGTTTAGATGAAATTCGGGAGCCTAAAAAAACCCTAACTTCCACAGATCATATCTCCAAAAATATTTCATATCAAGATCTAAAATTTGTACATGATGTGCCTCGGGATTTTGTATTTTCACTGTAAAAATTTTAGCTTCTAAATCTTCGTATAAAAAAAATTATAGCGAAAATTCCACGATGACTTGTTTGGAGCAGCGAAACCCTAGAATTCAAAGCTCTGATACCAAATGTTATGAAACTAGCTCCAAAAATAGAAGAAGAGAGAGATAAACGCCTTAGAAATAAGCCACTTCAATGGGGAAACCTACTTTACATTACATAAATGAAAATTCTTGGATGATACAAATGAAAAAATTTCCTTTCTATATATAGGAGTTCATGGGGCCACAATATAATCCTAGCCGACCTAATAATAATAATGTAAGGGCACAATAATAACAATATGGGGATTACAGGGGTACAAAAATAAAAATAAGGGGGATACACTAACAACAATAAGGGGATACGCTAGTATTATAGGGACCTAATAGCCTCATATTTGGCGAGATGGTCTTCCACCAATATGGCCCTAGAGGTGTAAGCAAACAACACTGTGTAAAGTTGGGGTAAAACTAGCCATAGGATTTTGTCTCTAGGGAATACGAAGAAAAGGCTAAGAACTGGTATAATGCTTTCAGAACAGTTGAACCAGGTAATGAAGCAAGTCATTCTCACACAATACATGAGCTAGATACTTATCCAGAAGGGACCCAAAAAGAAGTGGTTGCACAGGTTAATGTTGAATCGAAGAGAAAGAAAGGATGTGATGTTGAGGAAGAAAGGAGTAAGAAATTAAAATTTGATCCAGCACAAAAAGCATAATCGAGATAGAGAGGAAAATGAAGGAATTTAAAGAATATAGGAAAAGGGAACAAGAGGAAGAGTGCCAGCAGAAAGAGAAGGAAACAAGAAGAATCTCTTAGTTAACAAAGGGAGGAAGAAGAGAAGTGGAGGCTACATATCGAATAAGAAAACAAGAGAAAGCAAGAAGAGGAATTTGCAAATAATTTATAGGAATATTTGGAGGCCCAAGACATATGTGATGAATAAGAGGAGGAGAATTATGCAACACAAACTGAGCCAATTATAGCTCCTCTAAATATTTGACCTTCAACTCCTTTGACCGATGGGAATCTTTCGTTTAGTGAGTTGGGGATTCTACCTCCACTTGGTGATAGAATTATGGACATCTCCAACTTCACATTTGATGAGTTGAAGGATAATACCATTCAGAAAAGAAGGAGGTATTTTCCAAATGAACCATATTGACCTGTTTTCATCCATACAAAAAGGGTTATTATGTCAAACACCAAGATCAGTCCTAGAGCAATAGCTTCAACAAATGCAGCCTTTGCAGTAGCCTCAAATAAGAACATTGATTTTCTAATGCAAAATAAGGAACAATTGGAGAAGGAATTTTCTAATGCAAAGCAACAAATTAAGCACCTCCTTACTGAAAATCAAAGTATGCCTTCTGCCAGTTCTAGCAGAGATGGATTATAGTCTATCATACTTGAAGAACTCAAGTCATTGGAAGACACCATGAAGTAATTATATGAAGATATGATCACTTTACATAAGTTAATTGTGCCTCTATATTAATTCCAAAAGGGGTCACAAGAGAATTTGAGGATCTTGAAGTTAGCTTATACAACTATAGACATGATCCATGAATGGGGTGCTAGGATCTTAAATCTATTTACAATGTTGGTTATAAAAGGAAGGGTTGAAGTTGGCATGGATAGAGAAGATATGTGAATTAATATGAAGATATGTGATAATGTCAATACTCATATAGACAACACCATATCAGTTTACACACAGTTGCAAAATAGATTGGAAGCCCCAGTGTGAGTACACAAAGTGCCTTCTATAAGTGCATGTAGGGAGGTGAAACACGGGAATATTATCAAGTAAGAGATACATGAATTCTTGTATCACTTCAAATGGGTAACTATTCAGGTTGATTTAGAGATGACTAAAGATACTATTCTAAAATATGTGGTTGCTCTTGTTAAGTTACATATGAAGTTGTTCATGTTGTGGAACAATGTACAATCAAGCTCCAAATCCATATATCTAGACACTTTGGAGGGAAAGATAAGATACAATATAGATCTACCACAAAGAGTTGAAGCCATAGTAGCAGAATATAGAGCTTGGTACCAATACATTACAACAAAACTCCTTGTCACAATCCCTGACTTTCCATTTCCATGAATGTGAACATTTTGTGTTTCATTGTACTTTGTGAATTTTTACACAATTTTGGAAAATGTAATTTTGTAATTTCAAAAATAAGAAAATGTAAAAAATATGTGGAAGTCCAAAAGTCACATGTGTAATGTGAAATGTCACTAGGAAGTCTAAAGGTCATAGGGAATCTCATGACTCATGATGGATTTCAAGAGTCACATGGGAGGTGGAAGGTTATCTCATTTGTTATAAATAGTCCCTCATACCTGAAGAAAATTATTTTAGGATTGGATTATCTTGCTAATCATAGGCAAGAGAAATCATTATTTTTAGGAGCAAGTTATGGAGTCATGTCCCACTATTGGAACAAGTGAGACATCATTGTAATTGTGTATCTTGGCACTTTCAATCAATATTTTGAAGCTCTCAGAGTCAGATGCACTTTCATGCATATATTGGAAATGTTGTAAGACTGTTATTTTGATGTTTGTGGTATATTTTTATGTTTATACGTACTAATGAGAATGAAATATTTTATTAGCTTTAGTGCACATATTAATTGAAATGTGTGTCTTACTTTATTTTCATGATCATTGTTATTTTTAGAACTAATTTTCAAATTAATTAACATTTATTTCTAATCATGTGTGTCTTTATTGGAGTAATACTATTATTATTCTTCTAGAGGCTCACTTTCCTTTACTTCATCCGTGAAATTAATTTATACACATAACAATTTTATGTTTGAAAAAGCTAACATTGCTTGCTTGCCTCAAAAGTTGTATGCATTCTTTCATATGTTGTGATTCTTGACCATGTCAAATATTTAATTTCATCATAATGGAAGTCAGGCCAATGTCCTGGATGGGGCTTCTATGCCAAAAAGTGTGAGGTCTAATTGTGACTTCATGTCAGGGAGACCCCCTTTTTTTGGCAGACTTCCAACATTGTCAACACTTTCATATGACTCCTCAAGCGGAGTGTTTTTGGGAGTATGAAAGTGTTTAGTCAATTTAGTGTCCTAAATTTCTTGCATGAATTATCAATGAAGGTTTGTATACTGATGAAGTGTAGGTGTACTATATGTACTTAGGTAACCTTTTTCTTACTTCATTGTTTGTATTTTATGTTGTTTTTGGGGGTTTTATGTTCCTTGATGTCTAAGAATGTTAATCTAAAACTATGGAAAGAATTAAATGAATCTAATAAACTTTTAAGAAGAAAGAAAAGGAAGTGTTCTTAAATTAATCTAATTTTCATAAAAATAAACCAAAAACTATTGACTAGTAAAAACCTAATTTGGAAAAAAAAGCATCTAGTTGATCTTAGTATTAGTCCTATTCCATGGATTTAGAGCTAAGAATGAAATTGCAGTGCCTGAAAGTAAAGACAGAAAATGAAATCAACTAATTGTACTTCTAGTTCCTCCAACATTCAATTATGAATTATGACCCTATTGAAATGATGTATTAAGAAACTTTCTGTACTTTAACTCCTAATTTCCTAGAACAATAAGCAGAGGAAAAACATCTAATGTATCTTTAGTTACTCCAACATTCAATTATTAATTATGATCTTCTTGAAATGGTGTCAAGTAACCAATTACACTCGATGATCTAGAAAATCAAATAAGTCATGCAGAAGGTAACTCATTAATTGCATTCATTAAACATTCAATCATCCAATTTATGAAGTATGACTAAATAAATCTCCTTGGAATGATATTTAGGAATATCAGTGATGCAACTAAGTGAGGATATGAAAGAAAAATGTAAAATCATAAACAACTGATGTATATTTGATTTTCTTCAACATTTAATATGAAGTATTACCTTCTTGAAGTGTTGTATAAGAAGTCAATTACACCTTAGTTCTTAAGTTCCTAGAAAGTAAATAACAATGTGCTGAGTAAATTCAATTACTGTATGGATTAGATATTTAACCATTCAATTTAGTATCATTATCATCTTGAAATGGTTTTTGAAAACATCCATGAACACAGGTAATTGACAATTCTATTCTAAGAAAATGAATGAAAAACCAGTAAGGAAACTAGGCAACTATGTGTTCTCAATTCTTCAATATTGATTCGATTGGAAAATAGAGTTATCTATATTCTCAAAATATCTTAGAGGAGAAAGGTTGCACAGTTGTGATTTATCACTATGCTATTGATCAAAAACTGAAATGAAGCATAAACCTAATTATAAAACAAAATTTCTGAAAAACAGAGTAATGAAATTAAGCTAAAAACATAAATGAAAAAACTTATTTAGATGCAGGGGCTCTCTGCAACTGATGTGGTTGAGCTTCTAACTGATTAAGGATGTAATCAAACAATCATTGGCAACATGAACTTTGTATTATGATCAAGTGAATTTGGAATATAGAGTATCAGCAAAAAGCATGAGTTTAACACTTAATTTCTGAATTGTGTTCTCGGTTCTATGCAACCGATATTTAAAGGAAAATTACATAACTGTTTATGAGTAAAAATAGCTACAGGTTACTACTTCGAATTATAATTGCAATAGGATTGTTGGACTTCTTTATTTTCTACAAAGAGAAAATCAAGAGTCCTACTAATTTTAGCTAACGTACTTTGACTCCATCTTTTACCATGATCTAAGGCTCGATTTTCTGTCAACTTGGAATGAGTGAATAGGATAGAATCCATGTAGAAATGATTCTAGAAACACCCATGTGGCCCAATTCTTTAGTTGACACCTGGAACCTGCTAAACCATGAGATTAGCTACGGAATCCACAGTTAGCTGCAGAACAGGCTCCATTCTGTAGCTAAATTGCAAAAATATATTCAAATAGAAAGAGCATGAAAATATAATATGGCAATCATTTTAATGCATCCATAAGACAAAACCTAGCATTTATCATTGATTGGGGTCTATAATCTTACGATAAAGAGAGTGAAAGAGGTGAGAAAAACTATCAAAGAGAGGGTAATTCTGAGGTTCAACATACCCCCACTGCAAAATCATTGCATGTCGTCATGAAATTTGCCAAAAATATGAGTTTGTCTTCCCTACTGCATTTGCTCAGACACCTCTGCTAGCACATATAATTTCCTTTTTTTGTTCTTATTTGAAGTGCCTGTCATTCTGGGCCTTCTCATAAAAAGCTTGTACTTGAGGTTAATGACTACTTTGTTCAATAACTTGTTCTTCCTCTTCAATTTTCTATTTTTATTATACCACGATCCTAGATGCAGAACAATATTATCATGAATTTCCTTGTACAATTTATTTTTTTCCTTCAAGGTCTCGTTCTCTTGTTTGATATGTCTGTTCAGTATCTCTAATTCATAAATATCCTACTTAAGAGCATCAATTAGAGGTTCTTGTGGATTGACAAGAGGTTTTGGGTTCATTGCGGCACTTCTCCTCTCTAGTGATTCTACATAATCATATATCTGTTGTTGGATTGGGTCTATGCCAGGAGATATTTTGTTGGGGCCTTCTTCAAGATGATAAACAGGAGAATTCTGAGGACTGTGTGTAGGAGATATGTTAAAAAGTGATGGCATTGGGGTTTCCTCATCTATATTTATAATCTATCTCTCTTTTGATAATGTCTTCTTCATGGTGCCTTGGAGTCTAGAGCTCATTCTCAGTTTTGGAGGACTTTCTTTCCCCTCATTTGTAACCTTATTCTCTTTTCTTTTCTTTCCTCTTGCCTTGATTTTTTTCCTGATTTCTGTCAGTTCCTCAGAAATTAGCTTTTCGTCACTCTTCTTTAATGAGGTTTTAGGTCTGTTTTCAATATTTATATCAGTTTTATTTCTTCTGCTTCTCTTGACATTATCTTCCTTAGGTGGTGACTCTGGTGGTTCTTGAAAATGATTACTAACAAGGAAATCCTCCCAAGTATCTCCTATGCTTCTTAAATGAAACTCAATCAAAATCTTTACCAACCCATGATGATGCATGGTGGTATCTATGAATTGTATTCTCTTTTGCACATTTGAGGCCATCCTTATTAAACTATTTAGCAGAAAGAAAGGAAGATTGATTTCACCATTTTCTAGGAACTTCATCAGTAAATGGATATGGTAAACATACATGCAACCAAACCTTCCTTCACAAGTTATAAATTTCTGTAAAATCAGGAGCATATTCCTCCATTTACTCTTAAGAGCTGAACTTGGGATTCCTTTTCTAAAAACAGAGACATCCATACCTGGGTTTTTAAGTATAACCGTCCATGATTCATTGTGGAACTCTTTGTTCTTGAACCACCTTTCACCGTGCCTTGGAAGTTATGTAGCCTCGTCCATGAATGACTTAGTCATTGCAAACTTGATATCTCCAATTTCAACTTCGGTTCCATCAAAAGACCGAGCAAAGGATTTTGTAATATCCTTATGAAAACCATTAAATTCGTCTATGAACTTCAGCCATCTATATTTTTGTAAAAATGATTTACGCTGTGGGTATCCTTCCATGTAATTTTCTCCAACTGATTTTGATCTGGAAATGAGCCCCATCCTTCTACTATGCAGCGTTCTTCAACTTTCAGAATTACCCTTCTGTTTATGGAAATGAATTGGCTGCAGATCTAATGGATGGTTATGGAGGGTTTGTAGGAATAAATAGATGGTAGGGTTTTAGAGAGACGTAGACAAGTATGTCACGTCATAGATCATGACCGTTAGTCATCAACAAGGGGAGTAATGATGGATCGTTATGCAACTTAATATGGAGGATGTGGCTGATATGTAGTATGATAGTGATTGCAATCAAATAAAATGATGAGTTGTCAAGGAAACATATGAATGTTCATATTGTACATGTTTCATGTTTTAACCTTGCTATTAAAAATAAAATTTTTCACTTTACCTTTTTGTTTGTTTCTTGCTTTGGTGTTGATCCTTAGGTACTTTTTTTATCATATTGGTCTTCAAAACATAATCCTTCAATTCCTTACAATCATCATCTGTCAAAACTACTGAAGTGGATACAGAATCAAATTGGCTGCAGAATGGAATCAACTACAGTGATATGAAAAATACAGTGAGTTGCAGAATGTACTCTATAAAAAGAATGAATTATGGAACATGAATATGAAATGGAATGAATGAATGGAAGTGAAATATGACTTATGGAAAGGAATGAGTGTGAAAAATGGAATGGAAATGGAGTGACTTATGGAATGAAACTATAAAATGACATTGGAGTGTGATGAAACTATAGAATGAAATGAATTTACATATTATGAACTGCAATGAATTTATTTTTGTGTCACTACTTATTACAGAAAAGAAAATGGAAAATATAGGATGTCAAAAATCTCTGATTTTCACCCTGTATTTTCTGTGTAAGTATGCCAATCATTGATTGGTTTTCATACTTATACAATTATATATATATATATATATCTTCTTTTTTTATCATTTTTTTTATGAATGAAGGAAAAATAAAAGCTAAGTTAGTGAAGATGAAGGATTCTTCTCCACTAACTTCATATCAATGTTATTTTGGAAAATTTTGACAAAATCTTCTTTTGAAAGTGGTTTACGATATACTTTCAACCTATGACCATTCACAAGAAGAGGTACATTTTATTCATCTACTGTCCTTATTTTCATTGCTCCATTATCAAAGACTTTTTTTCAATCTCATATGGCCCAAGCCAATGAGTCTGAAAATTTCCTTGAAAATATTTGAATTTTCAGTCCAAAAAAAGTACCCAATCCCCTGCTTGAAACTTATTCTCCTTGATATACCTATCATGCCATTTAGCGCTTTGCTGCTGGAATATACTAGTTCTTTGAACTACATCTTGCCTGATTTCATCAAGCTCATTGATTTGCTCCAATCTATGTTTTTGTGCTTCTGATAAATCAAGTCCCAATTGGACTGCCATCTTGAAGGTTTGGATCTAAAACTCTATAGGGAACAATACTTGCTTCCCATAAGCAAGTTCATAGGGAGTATGTCATGTTGTGTTCCTCCATGTAGTTATGTAGGCCCATAAGGTTTCAGGAAGCCTCTCTGCCCAATCTCTTCTATGTAGATGTACAATCTTAGTGAGAATTCCTTCAATCACCTTATTGTTAGATTCTACTTGACCATTTGCTTGTGGATGGTAAGGAGTGGACCTCTTGTGTTTTATCTTATAATATTCCATGAGATTTTTTACCAGATTGGATGTAAACTAAGATCCTTGATCTATTATAATTTCTCTTGGAACACCAAAACAAGTGAATATATCCTTAAAGAGAAAATTAATTACATATTTCTCATTAGAAAAAAGAAATGCTTTAGCCTCTACCTATTTAGTGACATCATCAATGCATACCAAAATATACTTCTTTTGTTTAGATGGAGGATTGATTGGTCCCACAAAATCCAAAGCCCATTTTTCAAAAGGTTCAATGAGTACCTGAGGTTGTAATGACTTTTCATTTGAAGGAGCAGGTTTCCCTACCTTTTGGCAACTGTCACACCTTTTGACATATTATTTGGAATATTTGAAGATGGATGGCCAATAATATCCTAAATAAAGGATTTTATAGGTTGTCCTCTTGTCAGCAAAGTGTCCTCCACAAGGTTCATCATGACATGCCTTAAGAATTTTAGGCATTTCATATTCTTGAACACATCTCCTGATAATGATATCAGGACTTGTTTTATACAATTCATTAGTAATCCATGAGTATCTTGCACTTTCTTGAATGATTTTTCTTTTCTCTCTAAGAAACATATGTGAAGGTAATATCCATATGACTAAGTAATTAGCAATATCTGCAAAACGAGGGGTCTGAATAGTTATTGCAAAAATATATTCACCAGGAAATTTATCTTCAACTGGAGTATCATCTTTGATATTTTGAATTCTAGACAGGAAATCAGCAACTGTGTTTTGTTTTCCAGGTCTGTCTAGAACAGTGATGTTGAATTCTTGCAGGAGTAATAACCATCTTGTAACTCTACCATTAGTAATAGATTTATTCATTAAGTACCTAATTGCAGAGTGATCTGTATGGACAAAGGCTTCATAGCCTGTTATGTAATGTCCGAATTTGTTGATAGCATGAACAAAAATTAAGAATTACTTTTCAGTTACAGTGTAATTTAACTCTGTGAGAGTCAAATTCTTGCTTGTGTAATAGATGGCATAGGGGATCAAATATTTTTGTCCTAATACAGCTCCAAAAGTTGTATATGAAGCATATATTGAAAAGTGAAAAGGTAGTTTCCAGTTTGGACCTCTTAAGATGGGTGCTTCAGAAATTTTTTTCTTTTAAGGTCTCAAATGCCAACTAGCAATCAAAATTCCAATTGAATTAACAATTTTTGGTGAGTAACTTGAAGAGTGGAGATGCTAGTTTAGTAAAATTTTCTATAAATCTTCTATAATATCCTGTGAATCCTATAAAACTTCTAACACTTTCTTGACAACTTGGAATTGATAATTTAGAGATGACTTCAACTTTAGATTTATCAACTTTAATTCCATCTCCTGAAATGTGATGTATTAAAACAATCCCTTATGTAAAATCATAAAACATTTTTCATGGCTTAGTGAAAGGTTTGCTTCCTTACATATTTTAAGAACCCTTTCCAAATTTTCTAAAGCCTCTTCAAATGTATTACCATAAACCGTAAAGTCATCCATATAAAGCTCTACATAGTCATGTATTAGAGCATAAAGAATATTTATACTATTTGGAATGTTGCAGGTGCATTGCACAATCCAAAAGGGAGTACTTGGTAGGAATAAGTCCCCGATGGATAGGTGAATGTGGTTTTAACTTCATCTTTAGGTGATACCTAAATTTGATTGTAACCACTGAAACCATCCAAGAATGAGAAATAATTATTACCTACTAATGTATCTAACACTTGATCTATAAAGGGAAAAGGAAAAATGATTTTTTAGGGTGGCTTTATTCAATTCTCAATAATCAATGGATACCCTCTATTTACCATTCTTTTTAGGCACAATCACTAAGGGGGAAACTCACTGGTTGTCTGAAATTGGGTAAATGAAGTTTACATTAAGCAATTTTTGCAACTCCTCTTTCACAATTTCCTTAAGATTTGGATTCATCCTTCTTTGAGGTTGTCTGATAGGTTTAAAATTTTCCTCAATGTAGATGTGATGTATACAAGTCTTAGGACTATTTTCTTTCATGTCATTGTATTCCCATGCATAGGCAGAAGAATGTTGTTGTAATGTTTTGATTAGCTTTTCATGTTGTAATTTTTCCAAGTTATTGTTTATGTTCAAAGTTTTCCCTGGAAATATTTCAACTGTAGAGCTACCAAATTCTTCCATAGAGTAAAGAGACATCTGCCTAGATGAAAAATATTCAAAAGTGGATTTTTCTTGAAATTGATCATGTTCATATTCTGGAGATGATTCATAATTTTCTATTGTATTTAAGAATTGACTATCTTCTTTAATGGTTGAAATAGTGAAGAGAGGTTGTATATCATATTCATCATCAATCCATTCTTTGTCATATATCTCTGTGATTTCTCTTGCTAGAGGATATAGAGTGAATTTCTTGGTTGAATTACCATTAGAAATATACATGTCACTAGATCTATATCTAATGAAAGCATCAACTGTAGACAACCAAGGTCTTACTAATATGAGAGGGTGTCCTCCTAGATTATTCTTAGGAGTTAAGATCATAAAATCAACAGGGTACTCCCAAGAGTCTAAGGACACTAAAATACCTTCTAACACACCATCTGGTTTGATTACAGATCTATCTGCTAACATCAGTAATGTAGGTGTATAAAGAAGATTAGAAGCTTGAGGTGTTCCATGGTTTGTTTTCTCATGATGTTTATTGCTGCTCCTAAATCAATCAATGTATTTGGAATTTCAACTCCATTGATATGTGTTTTTACAATTGGACTTCCTGGGTCTAAATATTTTTGAATGGAATTTTTTTCCATCATTGTCTTCTATTTTTCCTACAAGCTGAATTCTTTTTATTTCTTTTATTTTTCTTCCTAGTTACTTCATACTCAAATCCTTTATTGTTTTAGCTAAATTTGGAATTTCCTTGATGGCTTGTAACAAAGGTATTTTGATGCAACCATTTTTCAATTCATCTAGAAATTCATAATTAGGCAACATAATATGCCTTTCTACCCCTCTATCAACTTGTAATATTTTAGGAAAAGGAGGTGTAGAAGTAGATACCGACGGTTTCTCTATGATAGGCATTGAACTTATTGGTTCTTTATATTTTTCATTTTCATAATTTTGGTTTTGAAGAGATATTCCTTCTTCAAAACGTTTATTGGGTTGTAGATAATCTTCCTCAGAGTTGTCTTGTTCTTGAATGACTACAGAAGGCTTTTTCTTTTCTAATATCCTACCAGATCTAAGTTGGACATCATTAAGATCTAGAGGAGTAATCATGTAGGTTGGAAATTGTTGTCCTTTTATCATATAGGTATTCTGAGTATTTTTATTGTTGGGGTTTGGTAATCATTGGGCAGGTAACTGATTTGGTCTCTGAGGGAATGGTAGTGAGAGTTGTGGATTTTGGTTTTGGTTTTGGAGTTGGGGTTGTTGACTTTGTTGATGAATTTATTGGGGAGGATAATTTGGATATGATGGAGGATATTGATAGTACTGAGAGAATCTTCCATATGGATTTTGCATTTCTTGAGCCCATGGTTGAGATTGAGATTGAGATTGAGGCCATGGTTGCTTCCAAGAATTCCCATTTGGTGGGGGCTAAGTATACATTTGATTGTTAAACCCTTGAGTTTGTGGCCCCTTCCATGGTCTTCTAGAGACAAAACAAAGAGATTCTATTGGATTTGAAGTTGTTTCTTCTTGAAAAATAGCCTTAAGACCAGGAATTGAAGGAAAAATCTTAGTCTCATGACTCTTTGAACAAATCATATAGGTTTCTATGAATTTTGCATCAAGAGGACATTCTCTTAAAGCATGCTTCTTTCTGCATTTGGGACAAAAAATAGCTAAAGCATCAGTCTCATATTTCTTCTTGTTTTGTAACTTAAGGGTGTCTATCTGTTCACTAAGACTCCCTAAAATTTCGGCTTTAAATTCATCAAACATATTTCCAATTTATGCCCTACTCATTGTTCCAATTGCAGATTTATTTAACCGAGAAAGAGCAGGATCTCTTGGACCTTTCCCAGTTTTTGATTTTCCTCTTGAGAGATTAATACATAATTCCCCAATATTAGGTAATGGAATTTGAGTGATGTCCCCCCTTCCCCATAATGTTAAGGATGTCTATCCACTCAGCTCTAATTGTTTTCAACAAAAGAGCTTTTAAATTGTCTTGATCTAAATTTTCCATTTTTTCTCTTTTTATGTTATAGTTGAATCTCTCAAGTAAATCCTCCAAATTTGCATCCTCTCTTTGCATCATTTTAAGAACTTACTCCTTGTGATTATTAGGTATGCAATAATCCAAATACCTTTTTAGAAATGCTCTCTTCATATCATTCCATTTTCTAATAGACCTAGTGATTAGACTCATGTACCATTTTAGAGATGCTCCTTTAAACGTTGAAGGAAATAGTTTGAGTTTTTGATAGCCTTGTAAATAATCATAAGTTCTGCATAAGACTTCAAATTAAAGAAAAACGGTTTCAGGTTCTTCACTTTTCAATCCATGAAAGTTTGGGAGAACATAAGGTGAGATATTTTTCATGGTAGCATTTGTATCCTCATCAATTATAGGGAATCTAAAAGAACTCTCAATTCCTCTATTTCCTCTACCTATACCTCCTCCAAATAGTACATTTTCTCCATTAAAATCCTCTCCTTCTCCCTCTCCTCCTTCTTCTCCTCTTCCTGCCATTATAGATTCTTCAAAGCTGATATAAGATTCAACCTGCAAGGTTAACTACTCCTCTGGTTCCTCTATAAATGGTATGTTGAAGAAAGGTTCCTCTTCTTCCTCTCCACTAGGGATTTCTAACTCTTCAACTAGAATACGTTCCCCTGTAGAAGTGAAAAAGGTTACTCCTTCTGTTGGAGACCTAGGATCTTCTTCCTCTAAGATTGCCTCAGTGGATGAAGTAGGAGATCCTCCTAATTGGATTTCTAACCTTAAAAATTCAGGAAGTTTATGGCTAGTGAAATATGGAATATGGGTTTGAGATGGAGGTGTATCATTTCTTGGTCTTGGTGGAGTGAGTGGTGTTGTAGGGATCAAACTCCTGCCTCTAGCTATGAATATGCCCCTAGAGTCTCTTTCTCTACACATATCATTGTTTTTGGATGTAAGAAATGAGGTCACCTAATTACACTTCCCTGGCAACAACGCCAAAATGTTTAGTCAATTTAGTGTCCTAAATTTCTTGCATAAACTATCAACTAGGTTTTTTATACTGATGAAGTGTAGGTGTACTATATGTACTTAGCTAACCTTTTTCTTACTTCTTTGTTTGTATTTTATGTTGTTTTTGGGGGTTTTCTGTTCCTTGATGTCTAAGAATGTTAATATAAAAATATGGAAAGAATTGAATGAATATAATAAACCTTTAAGAAGAAAGAAAAGGAATTGTTCCTAAATTAATCTAATTTTCATAAAAAAAACCAAAAACTATTTACTAGTAAAAAACCTAATTTGGAAAACAAAGCATCTAGTTGATCTTATTATTAGTCCTATTCCATGGATTTAGAGCTAAGAATGAAATTGCAGTGCTTGAAAGTATAGATAGAAAATGAAATCAACTAATTGTACTTCTAGTTACTCCAGCATTCAATTATAAAGTATTACCTTCTTGAAATGATGTATTAAGAAATTTTTTGTACTTTAACTCCTAATGTCCTAGAACAGTAAGCAAAGGAAAAACATCTAATGTATTTTTAGTTACTCCAACATTCAATTATGAAGTATGATCTTCTTGAAATGGTGTCAAGCAACCAATTACACTCAATGATCTAGAAAATCAAATAAGTCATGCAAAAGGTAACTCATTAATTGCATTCATTAAAGATTCAATCATCCAATTTATGAAGTATGAATAAATAAATCTCCTCGGAATGATCTTTAGGAATATCATTGATGAAAATAAGTGAGGATCTGAAAGAAAAATGTAAAATCATAAACAACTAATGTATATTTTATTTTCTTCAACATTCAATATGAAGTATTACCTTCTTGATGTGTTGTATAAGAAGTCAATTACACCTTAGTTCTTAAGTTCCTAGAAAGTAAATAAAAATGTGCTGAGTGAATTCAATTACTGTATGGATTGGATATTTAACCGTTCAATTTAGGACCATTATCATCTTGAAATGGTTTTTGAAAACATCCATGAACACAGTTAATTGACAATTCTATTCTGAGAAAATGAATGACAAAATAGTAAGGAAACTAGGCAACTGTGTGTTCTTAATTCTTCAATATTGATTCTATTAGAAAACAGATTTATCTATATTCTCGAAATATCTTAGAAGAGAAAGGCTACACATTTGTGATTTATCACTCTGCTATTGGTCAAAAACTGAAATGAAGCATAAACCTAATTAGAAAACAAAATTGTTGAAAACAGAGTAATGAAATTAAGCTAAAAACATAAATGAAAAACCTCCTTCAGATGCAAGGACCCTTTGCAACTGATGTGGTTGAGCTGCTAACTAATTAAGGATGTAATCAAGCAATCATTGGCAACATGAACTTCATATTATGATAAAGTGATTTCAGAATACAAAGTATCAGAAAAAATCTCGAGTTTAACACTTAATTTATTTACTGTGTTCTCAGTTCTATGCAACCGATATTTAAAGGAAAATTACATAACCGTTTATGAGTAAAAATAGCTACAGGTGGCTACTTTGAATTATAATGGCAATATGACTGTTGGACTTCTTGATTTTCTACGAAGAGAAAATCAACAATATTACTAATTTTAGCTAACGTACTTTGACTCCATCTTTGACCATGATCTTAGGCTCGCTTTTCTGTTGACCTGGAATGAGTGAATAGAATATAATCCATGTAGAAATGATTCTAGAAACACCCATGTGGCCCAATTCTTTAGTTGACACCTGGAACCTCCTAAACCATGAGAGTAGCTACGGGATCCACAGTTCGCTGCAGAACAGGCTTCATTCTGTAGTTAAATTGCAAAAATATATTCAAATAGAAAGATCATGAAAATATAATATGGCAATCATTTCAATGCATCCTTAAGACAAAACCTAGCATTTATCATTGATTGGGGTCTATAATATTATGAGAAAGAGAGGGAAAGAGGTGAGAAAAATTGTCAAAGAGAGGGTAATTTTGAGGTTCAACAGAAATATTCGATGGTGATGATTTTTTATTAAGAGGGGCACCTACATAATGAGTGCATAAAGGATATATGATTCCTAAATCTATGAGAAGAATAAGTACGTGAATCTATGATGACAATGATTGATAAAATATTTCTAAGAGATCTCATAGTGGATGTGTTTCCCTCCATAGTGGATGATGCCATGATCATTAGATGAGAAAGTAGCACCAAAGGAAACATATGACTAGGTAATTTATGCCAAGGATGCACATAAAGTGTTTGGTGGAATGATTCAATGAGATGATTTATCGTGGATTCATAGAATGTGGATATACACAAGTGAGGAGAGAATTTGGTGTGCCAAGTTGATAGGATGGAAAAAAAGTTCCCAGATATAAATAATTGAAAATAAAATTATAATGGAGTCAAATAATTCTTTAATTGCATTTTTATAGGCATGTGGTTGTAATTCCTAGTAAAGCATACACACCACTAGAAAATTACTGGTAATGTCTAGAGTTAGGCATAAGTGGTAAACGAGAATGCAAAATTATTGAATATATTGGATATAAAATTTGCATTGGGTAGGAACTCAAGGGGATTAGCGTTGGTTCACTTGGTTGGATTGGCTAAATTTGGTCAAGGGGAACCCAACTCAGTTTATAACGGGGGATTGTTAGTTAAACTTGATAAGTGAAAGATGTCAACAATGGTAGTTTTGGGCACACTATTTTGTTTATCCATGGTTTTATTCACATGGATTGCATGTAGTGAATCATTCAAAAGTATTGGAAAGACTCCATTGTGAGGGTGATATTGATGTGGGTAGTGAAGGCTCACTTGGACGATTTAACTAGAATTGGCCAAGGGACACTCATAGAATATTTTGTTAGATGGTTTTTCTTGGATTGGGGTTTTCCAAGATAAACATTGTGTTTGTGATTTTGTTTTGTTGCTTTTAAATTTATATTTCTCTTCAATAAATGTTTTAACAATTCAAATATTTGTAATCAATACACATCTATGAAATCTCATCATTCTTAAGAATTATAAGGATAGTCAACCCACAATGTGATGTACTTGGATGAATCAATCCTTTATTTAGTAGTTATTGTATCTACTTCTCCACTTCATATGCTTCCAAAACAAACTAGCTATACATCCAAAATTATATTCCATAATGGGGATTTAGGAAACATTTGTATCTTGTGCTCCACTTTTGCCTTAGATGGTTTCCCTTTAGACTCCTGGAACACCACTCTATTCCTGCAGCAAGTCATCCAACTGTTTTTTTCTCTTTAGTACATCCATCCAAGGACTCATTTCCCCTCATTAATTCATTATCGAATTTATTCTCTACTAAGAAAAGTGGAACCTATTTCTTACTAGAACTAATCAAATTCTTGGCTTGGTTGGAACTTACTAGTGAGATTTTTTATTTATCTTTATGTGAATTTATGATGTATGATTTCCAATCCTTGATCAGATGTTACTGATGTTCTCTACACATAAAAATTGTGTCCCTTGTATACATTTAGGGGATTCCAAACACCACACCACATGTGTTAAGGGTTATTATTTCCAAGTTATTTCTAACTCAACTTCATCAATAAAATATGGAATGACAAAAAATATATGCTACATTGCTTCATAAACATTATTTATGCATTCTTGTTCACCCACCCCTATGGGTATGGGCTTAGATGGTCATGAAACTCTAAACCAAGCTTATTGACTAGGTTAATTGATATGAAATTATCCTATGAACTAGATAAAATAGGTCATCTATATTGGTCTTCTTAACCTAGATATTGATATGGAATATTGTTTTCATATCCTCTCTTCCTTGTGATGAATGTTACTTATATTCCCCTCCTCCTACAATAAATTTTGATCAATCTTCTCATACACATCTAAGCTTCTTTCTACATAGTTTTGAATATGTGGATAGAAGTTTATTCTTCTTGGGTTCCTTCTTAAAATTATTAGGGTTTATCTCTAGATGTAATTTCCAAAACTTTTCTTTATTGTGATCATGGATATTGCAATGGTTGTAGTGGTTAATTTAATCCTTGCATTGATGTTAAATGGTTGTAATTATTCTACTTTCCATTTCTTATTTCCCTCCTTGGAAGTGTATTGGTGGTATTTTTGTTTGGGAACACTTGGCTACCATTTTTTATGGCCTATATTTTCTAACTACTATCCTTACACATAGACCTAATCGACTCTATTGGGATTTAAGAGAATCAAATGCTTCTGCAAATGATTGTGTAGAGCCCCAAAATACTTGAGGGGGTTTCTTGGGAGAGATACCAAACATGATATCCATATTTTTTAATTCAATTGTGTAATATTTCACACTCTACTCCTTATTTTGTCTAAAGTAAATCCTATAAATCCATTGGTCCTCTAGATACTGAATAAGGTATAATCAAGACTTAATGACGGTTTAAAATCCTCCCACTTAGTTATTCGCAGGTCATCCTCCATCCTAAGTGTCTCAATGTGAATTTCACACCAAGTTAATGCATGCACCTTTAATTTAATTATGAAAATATAAATATTCTACTTTTATTCTATATGGTGGACATTGAAATAGACCAATAAAATTTTTGTAGCCAATGATTCAAGTGGGTTGCATCAATATCACCTTGGCATGGCTTGATATCCATTTTCACTTTCATTTTCAATAAATACTATGAAGGGGTAATGGTGTTGGAAATTTTCTACTCTTTCTTGGGCCCTTTCCTCAAATCCTTTTTTGGGTCATCATGATATCATTATTTCCTCGATGATTTAACCTCTGAGTTAAAACATCGATCCTCCTTGAAAAACCAAATATTATTTGATACAATGACCATGAGGAGGACCATATTATGAGATATATCATAGAATTTCCCTATAGCCTTCAGAATCTCTCTTATGTTGGATCTTGAGGGTTGTTCTGAACAAAATCATCCACCATGACTAGAAATTTGTGAATTTTTTCTTAAACCAATTCCTAGATCTTTCAATTTCCCACAAATACTCCAAAGAAAAATTTCTCTTATACCAATACAATATGTGAACTATAAAATTTATTCCATTGGAATAGTTTGGCAGAAAGTACCTTATAATATTATGAAATTTGTTTCCTTATATCCTAGAGTATTTATGTAATAGATTTTCTTGAATTTTATGAAATAATTGAAATAAGAAATGGACATAACATGTACAAAATACACACAATCCACTCAAATTAACACAATCTTTATATGAGGAAACCTATTAAGGGAGAAAGCCTAGCTAAGGTGAATTTTATCCTCTTCTCTCTTTGTTTCAATTAAAAAAATGCAAATACAAGGGAATGGGAACTCTTGTCGAGTTACTCTTTAACATCGTGACCTGAAAACATTCTATAGGATCCTCCTCCTCCTTCATTATGCTCTAAAAATACCAATGCTAGATGTTTTTCTCAACTATGGAACAAGTATAATGCAAAATAATGGAACCCCTTCTCTTCCTAATGACTTGGTATTTAACATTTCCCAATAGTAATTTAGGGATAGGGTTTTGACTTCGTCAACCCTCAATTGTGATAAGGTTTTGAAACTTCTAGAATATTCTTCAAATTCCTTAAATGGTTAGCCCCACATATTTGAGTATTGGGGGCTAATGTGGCATCCACACGTACCATGTAGAAATTATACAAATAATATGTATTCCAATCAATTCAATCTGATCATTCAATATACTACAGAGAGATACTGAATCCTTCTACAATTCATTTGTGGAAATTAAACACAATCACACAATCGCACCAAATAAGAGAAAACAAATCAATCCACAACAAAAGATATTTTTATGGGGAAATAAATCTATTAAAAACCCCTCTATTTCTATTGCATAACGAACCAAGGAATCATGAAACAATACAATTCACTATTATCATAAGAGTTTGTTGCACTATCCTGACTGTCTCACACTGATCTAGACAAAATTGGGCTAGTACATAGCCAATTATCAACCTCTGCTCAGCTTTCCTTGCTTACGCAATCCCTAGGAAATTAATCCCTATTAATTATGATAATTATCCTTCCTTGACTATGTAATAGATCATGGGAAATCCTATGGTGTTTTAACAACATTTGGGCAATTTACTAAAAATACAATTGATAGTTAACTTCCCTTTAACCTCTGTCTCAATTAGGTCTTCATCAAAACTAACATGCATGCAGCTATTAATAGTAAATTATCAGTCACTTGGAAAATCACTGCATGTGAATTAAATCTGATTTAATTCACTTGGACTCTCACTAGTACGACAATCAGTTACAACTAGTTAGACTGAATTTAACTCACTTAATTGAGTTAACTAATTTCTCATGCACTAAACTAATACACTAAACACGATCACACAATCAAACCAAGTAAGAGAAATCAAATCAATCCACAACATAAGATATTTTTTTGGGGAAAGAAACCTTCTCAAAACCCCTCTATCTCTATTGTATAATTAATGAAGGAATCATGAAACAATACAATGCACTATTCTCACAAGAGTCTACTGCACTATCCTGACTATCTCACACTGATCTAGACAAAATTGGGCTAGTACTTAGCTAATTCTCAGCCTCTGCTCAGCCTGCCTTTCTTACGCAATCCCTAGGAAGTTAATCCCTATTAATTAGGATAATTAGCCTTCTTTTACTGCGCAATACATCATGAGAAATCCTATGGTGTTTTAACTGTATCTCGGAATTTTTCTAAAAATACAACTGATAGTTAACTTCCCTTTAACCTCTATCTCAACTAGGTATTCATCAGAACTGACATGAATGCAACTATTAATAGTAAATCATCAATCACTTGAAAAATCACTGCATGTGAATTAAATCTGATTTAATTCACTTGACCTCTCACTAGAGAAACAATCAGTTACAACTAGTTAGACTGACATGAACTCACTTAATTGAGTTAATTGATTTCTCATGCATTAAACTAATACACTAACTGCAACTTGGACTCTAAAACAAATAGAATCACTCTACATGTCTCACCAACCACCCTCAACTATAATTTCATGAGCTAACTGAGTCTATCACACTCAGTTAATTATTAAAAGTGATTATGAGATACGATTATAATTTATTGTCCAATTTGTCTAAGGGATAAATAAATTCGACACACATTTATTCTAATTTAATTAAAAAATAATTAAATCAAAAGCCTCCATGGTAGCCATTTCTAGATTCCATTTTATGGATGTTGTTTCTAGATGCCAATTTCACTGTTTCTTGTTGCAAATTTCAAGACTCCCTCTCAACAAGAAAGGAATCAATCTATCTCGATCTGATACCTTTGGAATGTTATTGCATGCAACATTTCTCTAGTATTGTTCGCACATGCAACTATCCTGAAACTGAATAGCCTCCAAACAACTAAATCAGTATAATGCATCTGTCATCAAATTCTTGTGACGGTGGATCCTACTACACATGTCTACTGGACTCTCTGCATTTCTAACATCTGCATCCATGCACTCTGCACTTCTACCAACACTGATCTACACTCCAGTATCTGATACGTATCACTCTAATATTTGTCTTCCTAGCACCTAACTGCATCAATCTAACCGATCCTTCCTACTATTGTTGTATTGTGGGCTCCCCGTAGCTAGGCTCGATCCATGAGACACACCATCTCAATGAATCCTGCCCAAATTTCTTCTTGGGATTAATTCTACACATCACTCCACCTCACACCTGGAGGTATAGATGCATGTACTCTCTTTGTCCATATAGCTCGAAATTTATCCTTCCTCGAGGTCTCTGCTTGAGTGGACTCTTCCACTCGATCTCCTCTTTTCTTCTCCAATTGTGGCTACTCCACATCCTTTTGAGAGTGCTTCTAAGACTGCATGTTGAGAGGCTCCCTCTCAACCACCAAGTCATTAACCTTTGCTTTTCTCCTCAAATATTTGCATGCATCTTGTACCTCAAGTGCATGCAGGTTCTTGACTCGCACACACTATAATTGTCCCACCGTCACAAAAATTTCTAAAAAATAACTGATTGTAAATCGACGATATCTCCCTCATTCGGGCTCCGATTTAACTAATTTGTTTTTTTTCAATTTGGGTGTTTTTTCGCAAGGAATCCAAGTATGCTATTTTTTGTGAAAATTTTGCATCAAAATTTTCAGATATTCTCTGCAAACTCACCTGCTCCGATACCATGTAGAAATTATACAAACAATATTTAATCCAATGGATTCAATCTGATCATGAAATATACTAGAGCAAGATACTGAATCCTTCTACAATTAATTTGTGGAAATTAAACACAATCGCACAATCACACCAAGTAAGATAAAGAAAATCAATCCACAACACAAGATATTTTTCTGGGGAAAGAAACCTCCTGAAAACCCCTCTATCTATATTGTATAATGAACCATGGAACAATGAAACAATACAATGCACTCTTCTCACAAGAGTCTCCTGCACTATCATGACTGTCTCACACTGATCTAGACAAAATTTGGCTAGTAATTAGCCAATTCTTAGCCTCTACGCAGCCTGCCTTTCTTACGCAATCCCTAGGCAATTAATCCCTATTAATTAGGATAATTATCCTTCCTTGATTTCGCAATACATCATGGGACATCCTATGGTGTTTTAATTGCATCTGGGCATTTTGCGAAAAATAAAACTGATAGTTAACTTCCATTTAACCTCTGTCTCAACTGGGTCTTCATCAGAAATGACATGCATGCAACTATTAATAGTAAATCATCAGTCACTTGATAGATCACTGCATGTGAATTAAATTTGATTTAATTCACTTGACCTCTCACTAGTGCAACAATCAACTACAACTAGTTAGACTGACTTTAACTCACTTAATTGAGTTAATTTATTTCTCATGCATTAAACTAAGACACTAACTGCAACTTGGACTCTAAAAAAAATAGAATCACTCTACATGCATCACCAACCACCCTCAACTCAAATTTCATGAGCTAACTAAGTCTATCACACTCATTTAACTATTACAAGTGATTATGAGATAAGATTACAATTTATTGTCCAATTTATTTAAGGGATAAATAAATTTGACACACATTTCTTCTAATTTAATTAAAAAATAATTAAATCAAAAGCCTCCATGGTAGCCACTTTTGGAAGCCAATTTCACTGTTTCTTGTTGCAAATTTCAACATACCATGGTGGTAACCTTACGAGAGGCATAACTTCCACATATGAGCTCCACTTGAGGTGATTGTTGGATCATTAGAAATGTCTCAATGTGTAGATCAATTTTAATGGTATGGGCACATGTTCCAAACAGTGAAACCCCAAAAAATTTCACTTGATGCCTAAAAATGGCCCTAGAAAGTTCGAAAACTTATGTTCCAAATTGGGACCTACAACTAAAATTAGCCTTACTAGTCAATTCCTCCCATTTTTCCACCCACAAATTACTAAGATAGATAGCAATAATATGATGAGCCAATTTGGATCACTAAGAAATTAATGTTTATGTAGTTATTAATAATTGGAGGCTTACTATTCTAGAAAAATCTATCATAACTAAAACTTTTGAATATGTGCTACCCAAATGTGGGTGTGTTGCAGCTCCAAAGAGTATATTCTAGTTCATTTCTTTATCCACCTCTACCTAACCTAGTGCGAAGACTCTTTTATTATCATTTCTTATAACCTCTTTCTCATGTATAATGAATATCTTACAGAATAAAAATCCTTGGGCTCTATAATTTCCCTTTCTCTAGCTACTTCTTTGAACTATATCTATTTATTTTCTTTCGAAAAAACATAATGGTGTGACATTTAGAAATCATGAGTGATTTATTTCCTTTCATGCTATAGTGGGTGATGCAGGAGCATCATTGATCCAAAATTTTGTACATTTCGTAGAATCTAGGGGGTCTTGTGTTTTTCAAAAGAATGTTTTTCCTAAGTATTTAATTAATGTAATATTAAATAATTTCAATGATTTATGTGAGACATTTATAATAGGATTTAATTAATTAATGAGAGGCATATTTGTAAATGTTCTCGAATGTAGGAGAACATGAGTGATTGATGAGTGATTGATGAATGATTAGTGTGGATTGAGATATTCTGATATATTGTAAATCTTAGATTAGAAAGTAGCTCATGATTTTATGGATTTATGGAGGATCCTTAGGATTTAGTTGAATGTTGAGATCCTCAAGGGATAAAGAAGAGATTTTAGGAACTAATTGAGGACTTAGAGGATTTTTAGGATTTTGTGTGAGAAACCTATGGATTTTAACCAAAATTGGTTACAAAACCTTTTGTATATAATTTTAAAGCCTAAAAGGCACAAACAGGTACAAAAGTGAACATTCTTAGATAGGATATTTGAATTTGTAAGCCTATGGGCATACAAAGAGATAGTGAAGAGAAAAGGGCCATGTAAAGGTAGATCAGGCCAAAGCTAGATTGTAAAACATGTTTTTATTTTTATATGTACATTTGTTTAATGAATTAGAAAATTGAATTCATTATGAATGTGTGTGTTATTCCTTTTACGTGCTAAGTGATCCGTAAATGTGAATTTATGGTTTCTGTGTGATAAACCATGCTGAATGAATTCAAATTGTATATATAATTCTTTCTAAGTGATAAAGGACTTAATCGACTGGGTAGAATCTGTGTGATACCAGTTGGGAGCTATAAAATGTGTGTACAGGTCAAATAAAGAAAAATTTATGGATTTTGGGAGAAGAGTAGAAATACAAAGAGTGCTCTATATTCGAGCTAGAGACGACTCTAAAGGAAACTTGAATAAGAAAAGGAGAAATAGACTTGAATTATTCTGAACAAGAAAACTAGGAGTAGTGCGGAGGAGACTGTAGTGCAGAGCATTGACAATATAAAGAATAGAAGCTAACTAAAGACCAAAGCACTGAGAAGAATTCAAAAGTAAAATTCGATGGCAAGGATCAAATTGCAATATCAAGGGTTTAGTAATTGACGGTAGAGATCAAAGCAAGAAGAAGAGGCGAAGGAGTGCCACGTGTCGGCACTGCGCAATATTGCACATTGACAGTTTTAAAGTTTATTGTTAAAAATTTGCAAGGTAACCAATATAAATTGTGACACGATGTGGTAAGGACGACAAGCTGCAATGTGACATGTGGAGGCCACGTGTCAGCCTTTCACATTGGTGCACATCACACATTTTAAATTTTAGTGTTAATATTTCACACGGTAAAGAGTTTTTTTTTGCGTTGCGATGCGGGTAAGGATCGGGCAATACGATGCGACGTGTCATCACTATGAAATAGCACTCTTCATAGAGTTTATGGGTTATCGTGATCTAAAAAGAATGAAAATTGTGGGTGAGTGATGGCGATGGCGATAAGAGGTAAAGTAAAACCATTATATCTGGCAAAGATCTTCGGTGAGGATTTCAGTGCAACTTCGCATTGGTAATTGTTAGTTTTAGTGCAGATGTTAATTGTTATGTTCTACGATTTGCGACACCTTATGATTGGTTGTCATTATGTGGGACCCTAGAACTAATATTCCATGTGTATGTAAGTTAATTACGATTATGTGGGTTTTGTTATAAAGTTAAGCGATGTTGATTACTAAATTATGTACGTTATATCAAATGTGTGTATAAAGGAATTATGCGGTAACCAGAACCACGATCAATGGGTTTGGTTAAAGTGGAATTCGTGCACCAGATATGGTAAGGTCAAGGTGCAGAAATGTTTAAAGGTCAAATTTTATATTAAGAAGTTAAAACTGAGAGCCACTTAGGGATATCTTCCATGCATCATTAGCAATTGAAAGGTGAACCTCAAGAGAATAATTTAGGTTAATCTAGGGTTAATTCCGCAAACTCTACACATATGAATATTTGCGGCCTATGGCTGCATCAATTTGGTATCAGATCGAGAAAAATCTCTTTTGGGAGGAAGTTAGAGTGAGTATGCTTTATAGAAAAGAAATCCGAGTGGGTTTATCTTTTGAAGATAATTCAGAACTTATGGAATTATAATTAAATTTGTGAACATAGAATAGATTTTGAAGAGAACGGAATGGGAAGAATTTTCAAAGAATCAGAGTGGCGTAGTAGAAGCGAAGAGAAAAATCAGATCTGGATCTGATTGAGGTAAGAAAGAAAATGATTTTCTTGTTGATTTTGAAATTGGTGATTGATAAATTGATTTTCGAAAGAATAGTAAAGAGGTAGAAGAAAAATATACTTTGGGGAGAAATTAGATCAAATCGAGAAAATTGTTTATGAAGAGATAGTGACAACTACAAACAATGAAGGTAAAGTTAGTAGACAGAAAAGAGAAACTACAACAGCAGCATGTGTTCAGAAAATTAGAAAGTGACATATGGTCTTCATTTTTTCAGTTAATTAATGATGGATTGTTGATTGAAAAAAATGCTATGAAGATGTTTGATGATTGTAGCCATGAACAAGTTGAGTTTTTGATGATGATGGCAATGAACCTATCCAACTAGAGGTTGGAAAAAATGAGAAATGTGACTGAGTGCAGCACCCAGAGGAGCAACAAAGCTCTAAAAGGTTCAAGAGAGTGAACCAAAAGAAATAGAATACCTGGAGAGATATCAAGCTCAGATAGGAAGCTTGATAGGGTATTGAGTAGAAAGAGGAGATTACTACAAGAGAAGGCTATGTTGGAGATAACCAATCGAGCATGAATGAGCTCATGAGGAAGATGGCCATGGACGGTCATAGAAGAGCTTATAGAGAATACCATAAAGGTAAGATGAGTAATGAGGAGTGAGAGAGAAATCTTGCAGTGGTGAGAGTACAGTTGGAAGTACTAGAGGAATCCATGCACTACAAGAGAAAGGGAATGCATACCAAAGACATGGATGGAAAATGAGGAAACGGGTTAGATGGAACCTATTGAAAAGAAGATGGAATTTCAAACTGATAAGTGAGTTCAAAGAACTTGAGAAGAGACATATTGACTTGTTGGAGAAAGAGAGACTCAAAGGATTTGAGTCACAACAAAGAGGATCTGATGAAATCCAGAAAGTACATTATGAAGGATTAGTGTCTAAAGCATTAAATGAGACCGAAAGGTATTGCAATTTTAAAACTAATGATTTTTGCATGATTGTAGGTACATCACAGGATGATAAACAAACTTTAGATTTTGTTAAGAAGAAGGAGAAAAATCTAAAATCTGTTCAGATTAATACTAAGATAGAAAAATCTCAGAAACGAAAGGAGACAGAGAAGTCTCATGGAAATATGCAGCAGAATATTGGAACTCGTAAAAGTGAAGATTGGAATAGAATATATGAGTTAAGACATGAAGATGAAGAAAAGGTATTTACTGTACCTAATGGGTTTGGAATTTTTAAACATGATGATTTAGACATGTGTGTAGATTTAGTAGAGGAAGGACCATTTGATAATGGGTCAAAAACAAGTGAAGGTACTGAAAACTGTATAAAGTTTCCAAATTCTACTCCAATTGAAAATTTTGAGTTATATAGAAAGTTATACCTTCAAAGAAGAAAGTTGGAAAAGTAGAGGATATATACTCAAGATAAATTGTTGAAGAAGGAAGACAAAGAAATTGTCATGAATGAAAATCATAAGGAAGAGGAAGGAAAATATGTTGGAAATGATGAAAAACATAGTGATTTATTTGAGAAGAATCAATTACAAAGGGAATTGGAGGACAATTTATTTTTTGAATGTAAATTTGAAGATATTGAACAGAGGTTATTTGGAGATGAGATAGAAGCTCAAAAGAAACAAGAGGGTAAGGATGTAAGGGCAGTATTAAGAATCCAACAACTTCAGAGAGAAGATAACAAACAAAAATTTGAAGATGAGTGGACAAAGTGTAACAACAATTGGCAGAGAGAGTACCAGTTAGAAGATAAATTGGACATGGAGATTGAAAGGTTAAGAAAGTTGACAATGAAGGTGTCTCAGAAGAAGACAACAACAAGAAATTCAAGCAATAATAAGAGAAATACAACAACAGACTATGAAAGCATAGCCAGTGGAGAAATGCAGCATAAAGTATGGAGACCTGGAGAACAGCAACAAACAACAACAACAAACAAAGACAGATTACAGAACAAAGTATGGGATCCAGGAGGACAAATATTGGAAGCACATGATCTAGAGATCATGATTATTTTCTACCTTGGGAGTCTGATGCAGGAGCATCATGGTTCCAAAATTTAATACATTTAGTAGAATCTAGGGGGTCTTGTGTTTTTAAAAGAATAGTTTTCCTAAGTATTTAATTAATGTAATTTTAAATATTTTAAGCGATTTATGTGAGACATTTATAATAGGATTTAATTAATTAATGAGAGGCATATTTTTAAATGCTCTCGAATGTCGGAGAACATGAGTGATTGATGAATGATTAGTGTGGATTGAGATATTCTGAAATATTATAAATCTTAGATTAGAAAGTAGTTCATGATTTTATGGATTTATAGAGGATCATTAGGATTTAGTTGAATGTATATATCCTCAAGGGATAAAGAAGGGATTTTAGGAACTAATTGAGGACTTAGAGGATTTTTAGGATTTTGTTGAGAAACCTATGGATCTGAACCAAAATTGGATACAGAACCTTTTGCATATAATTTTAAAGCCTCAAAGGCACAAACAAGTAGAAAAGTGAACATTCTTATATAGGAGATTTGAATTTGTAAGCATACGGGCATACAAAGAGAGAGTGAAGAGAAAAGGTCCATGTAAAGGCAGATCAAGCCAAAGCTAGATTGTAAAACAAGTTTTTATTTGTATCTGTACATTTGTTTAATGAATTAGAAAATTGAATTCATTATGAATGTGTGTGTTATTACTTTTATGTGCTAAGTAATCTGTAACTGTGAATTTATGGTTTCTGTGTGATAAACCATGCTAAATGAATTCAAATTGTATATATAATTCTTTCTAAGAGATAAAGGAATTAATCAGCTAGGTAGAATCTATGTGATTCCAAGTGGGAGCTAGAAAATGTGTGTACAGGTCAAATAAAGAACAATTTATGAATTCTAGGAGAAGAGGAGAAATACAGAGAGTGCTCAGTATTTGAGCTAGAGACAACTCTAAAGGAAACTTGAATAAGCAAAGGAGAAATAGACTTGAAGTATTCCAAACAAGAAAAATAGGAGTAGCGTGCAGGAGACTATAGTGTAGAGCATTGATAGTATAAAGAATAGAAGCTGACTAAAGACTGAAGCACAGAGAAGAATTCAAAAGGGAAATTTGACGGCAAGGATCAAATTGCAATATCGAGGTTTTAGTAATTGGTGACAGAGATCAAAGCAAGCAGAAGAGGTGAAGGAGTGCCATGTGTTGGCACTGCGCAACATCGCACATCGACAGTTTTAAAGTTTATTGTTAAAAACTTCGCAAGATAACCAACATAACTTGGGACGTGATGTGGTAAGGACGAAAAGCTGTGATGCGATGTGTGGAAGCCACGTGTCAGCCTTGCGCATTAGCGCACATTGTAGGTTATAAATTTTAGTGTTAATATTTCACATGGTAAAGGGTTTTGTTTGTGATGCGATGCAAGGATCGGGTGATACGATGTGAAGTGTTAGTACTACGCAATAGTTCTCTTCACAGAGTTTATGGGTTATCATGATATAAAAATAATGAAACTTGCGGGTGAGTGATGGCGATAAGATAAGAGGTAAAGTAAAACCATTAGATCTAGCAAAGATCTTCGGTGAGGATTTCAGCGCAACTTCGCATCGGTAATTGTAAGGTTTAATGGGGATGTTAATTGTTATGTTCTGCGATTTGTGATGCCTTATGATTGGTTTTCATGATGTGGGACCCTGGAACTAATATTCTGTGTGTATGTAAGTTAATTACGATTATGTGGGTTTTGTTATAAATTTAAGCAATGTTGATTGCTAAAGTATGTAAGTTATATCTGATGTGTGTATAAAGGAATTATGCGGGAACCAGAACCACGATCAGCATGTTTGGTTAAAGTGGAAATCATGCACCAGATATGGTAAGGTGAAGGCGCGAAAAGTTTTCAAGGTAAAAGTTTATATTAAGGAGTTAAAACCAAGAGCCACTCATGGATAGTTTCCGCACATCATTAGCAATGGAAAGATTAACCTGAAGAGAATAATGTGGGGTTAATTCCGCAAACTCTACACATATGAATATTTGCAGCCTATGGCTGGATCAGTGGGGAATTATCTCATGCCAATTCTTCCATGTAGAATAGCATACATTTATGCAAAGTGATGATGGATATGGATCACTTGCAATAGTTGTTGGATTACTAAGGGCATGTCCTATGTATGATGAGTTGTGTTTGCTAACTCCTACCAAGGCTAACGACTAGTCACTACTCAAGCACCTAGAGGCTAATGATGGATGGGATCCACCCCAATAGGATTCTCCTACAGTCATTGAATGGGGCCCAACCTTGAATAACCATGATGATCCCCCATTGAATGTGGGAACTTTTGTTTAATACTTGTGGCATGTTATACATGTTTTGGTGGTTTATCTCAAGCCAATGTAATTTTACTCTTATTTTTTTACTATTATCGCCCAAAAAAAGATCACCTAGATATTTCTTACTAGGTTGATCAAAATACGCCATGTAAGATGAGTTTTTACACATTAAAACCCACTTTCACATTAGTAAATAATTTAGAAAACTAGTTTCCTAAATTATTCCTCATTAAAATCCAAAAATCCCATCAGAATAATTAAATAAATTATTATTTATTTATTATTCTCTTGAAATAATTATTAATAATTATTTAATGATTATTTCTAACCATTTTTTACTTAGCCACTCAGGAATAGTCAAATAAATCATTATTTATTTATTATTCCATATTTATCCCCAATTTTTCTCATGAGATACTATTAAATCATTATTTAATAATTATTTCTGAAACACTTTAAATTTATCCTCATAAAGTAATTAATATTTTTTTTTTAATCACTTAATTTAACTAATTTCTAAATAAATATATTTGATCATTTCAAATAATATTTCCCTCTCTAAAATATAATAAAATATTCCTAACAGTTAGTTCTTGATTTATTCTAACATTTTTTTATTACTTTTCTTGATCTAGAGATATCCTAATATTTTATTATAAATAGGGGGGCTTTCTCCTCATTCTACATATGACCATTATCATCATCCTCATTATCATCACGTGACATTTGAGTTCCCATTTTTTAGTTCAAGCCATCACAATTAGCACCATTTTCCTACTGCAATCATTAAGAAAGAGAGAGAGAGTTGAAGCTGAAGAGAGGGTATTCAAAGGACCCATCCCACGGAGGGGGATCTGTAGATCCAAGTCTACACATTCTATTTCCATTGAGTTATTGGTGTATTATTTGTTGTTATATGCTACTATGTATTTGCATGTCATTTTTTTGTAGGTTTCTCTAACTTTTTTCCACAGATTTGAAGAAAATTGTTAACCATATTTTATTGCTAGCACTATTTTTCACTAGTAGCTTAAGTGAATAGCTTTTCGTACACTTTCTAGAAAAAATTATACTAAAAATTAGTGACTCCACTAGGTCTTTAGTTGTTAGTAAATGGTGACTCCGCTAGTCAAAAATTCAGAACCCTAGTGACTATTGTTTCAAAATTTATCATGATTTTTATTTCCTTCACTTTCTATTTCTATTTTATATTTGTACTCGTTGCTAGAAAAATATTTGTTCTTCCAATTTTCCATTTCTTTTTTGCAAGTCAGGGGTAATAATTGCGCAGGAGATGACATTGTCTATAACATATCTGCAAAGTGGGAGTCTCGGAGGGCTAGCACACTTTTTGGAGTAGAACCTGCACTGGAAAGCACAATTTTTGGGTCAATACCTACACCAGAGTAAAGAAAACAAGTCAAAACCTACTCTACCTCAGTTTTTCTAATTTTTTTAGAATTTTAAAATTTTTATAAAGAGTTATGTATGTGTGTCAGGAAGGGTTTCTTCATTTTTCCTATTCATCCCTGAGCCTAGAGTCTCTTATAATTTTTTCTCATTTTTAGGAAGTAAAAATCCCCTTAGGGTTTAGAGTACACCTCTTCCATTTAGTTGAAAATATGCTAAGTTGAGGAGTCTAGTTTACCAAAGTTTCAACCATTTTTTTCCAACATTGTTTCCATCTTTTTCAGTATTTTTTAGGCCATATTTAATGCACTTTTTTTTCCCTTTTACACGTGTTTCATTTATTTGTAAGGATCCTCTATACTATCCTTTCTTTTTTCAATTTTATTTCTACTATTTTCCAACATTTAACCACTTTCCTTTGTTGGTTTTTCCTACATCATTTCAACAGATTTTGCCTTAGATCCCATTCCCATAGACATTAGATCTTTTGGTATATTCCTTTTTTTGTTTTTTTATTTTGTCCTCATTTTTTCTTGTTCCTTCATAGCCTTTTTGTGTGGGGAATTGTGTGTTTAATCTTTTTGTTATATTAATATTGATTTTCAATATCATTTATAGTTTTTACACTTTATTTCTTATCAGCATTGGCATTATAAAATATGTTTTATATTAACCCATCTAAAGACACACACTCATACCCTAAGCGAACAAGTGATTGGTTAGCACCACAAAGCCAAGACTTTAAACACTCCCCACTAATAACTTAACTCACATAGATTTAAGACCACTTAAGCACCAAGGAAAAACAATCTTATATTTAGGTTTAGGATCAGTGGTATAGGCTTCCAAAAAATCCCATCGATTGCTTACACTAAGACATATAAATTTTTCCTTGTAGGGAGCTTGAAATCCTTCACAATACCATGTTCAAAGGAAAAAAAATCGTAATTTAGGTTAAGGATTGGTGATATAGGCTTCCAAAAAATCGCATTGATCGCTTACACTGACATATAAATTTGTCCTTTTAGGGAGCTTGAAATCCTTTGCAATACCATGTTAAAAACCGGAGCGTGTCAAAAACTTGTTTGAGAGGGGCTTAGGCTTAGGTCTCAATGTGCAGAGTTCTCTTGAAGGCGACCCGACTCGATGGTCTAAGATTTTTCACCGACGACTAACTACCAAGAAGCCCAAGATTCATGCACCCCCATGGGTTGAAGGTAACCTTAGTGGCCAGTATTAGGGAAAAAATTTATAGGGGTGGTTGTGGCCAACAACCATTCCCTTACTTTACCTTCACCTGAACAACTCTGCTTGTGTACATCAGACCCTGTCAAGTAATAATTCTTTTGGAAGGCCATCTAAAATTGTAGAACTAGGATTTTTTTCAGGATTTAGACCACCTTTAAGCTAGAGTTCATTTTTTTATAGGACGTGTTTTCCTAAATTACAATAGAATATCATTATATTTATTTTTCACCTTGTAACACAATTATAGGTGTTTTCTTGTTGTTTATTACTCTCTTTATTTATCCTCATCATTTAGTCTTTAGAGATAATTTTTATCCTAACACCATTGTGCCCCAAGGAGTTTATCACAGACATTTTGTGGCCTTTGAGCCCAATTTCCTTTAGGAAATCCTCTCACCCCTGCTCGATGAGTCAGGGTCCCTACATGTAGTCTTCCACTCAATCCACATACATACTCTATTTCTTTTGATTCCTCTAGCTCCTCCTCAGATTATGCATCCTCCAAACCCCATAATGCTACAATGTTAGGAACTCACGGGGGTGGTAATAGAAGAACCAATGTGGGTGATAACAAGGGTTAAAAACAAGTGGTAACAAATGGGCCCTAGTATTATAACAAGAATGTTACAACTCGTGAGGCTATCATCTTAACTTATCAACTCAGGGTTTGTACAAACTTAGAAGAGGTTGACACTATATATGGAGCAAACGTGTTACTCTTCCTAGTCTGAATCCCTTTGATGTAAGATAAAGATGACAATGAAAAACTTTTAAATGAGTAGAGATTTAGGTAAGCCGCTAATCCTAAGTTTCAAAAAGTAAATAACAATAAACAAACCTATTCTACTTTTGCTGGAAAGTAAATGATAGAATGGAAATATATTTATTTGTAAAAATATAAATAAAAATTACAACCAGTAAAATCTAATATATCTTGTTGGAAAATAAATGGCATTAAGGAAATTTATTCTATTTTGTAGGAAATAAAAGTCCTAGATTGATTTTTCAAGAAGGAAAGCACACTTTGTTTAAAGTAAATTACGAAAATGAAATATATATTAATTGCAAAAATCAACATTCAAGAAGCAAGAAATTTAAGAGATAAATGACGACCTAAACAAGCCTCATCTCAACCAAAGTGGTCTCAAAGCATTCATAGGATATAAATATACTTCTACCATGAATTTGGAGTGAATTTGGGCAAGGAAGATCTCAACAACAAATTGCTACAAGATTGCTACTTCTCGATATAACTTTTCAAATGCCCAAGAAAGTAAAATGAAAACTATATGGGAAAATTTTATTATTATTTAGGATTCCATAAGACTCCAACCCAAGTTAAATCACTCAAAAATACCCATGTTAACATGTGCTAAAAAATAGAATAAAATTACTACTCTAAAAATAGGAAATTGAAGAATTAGTGAGCTAGTTAAACTATGAAATGCCTAAGATAATAAAGTGAAAATTCTATGGAATAAATTTTTTTTATTAAGTAAAACTATTTTATAACTCAATAAAATTGGAATAAACTCGAAATTGAATCATTAACATGTTCTAAAAAAATTAAAAAAACTACTACTAGAAACCAAAAATTTCAGAGCAATGAACTAGTAAGATGATCTAAGTTCCCAAATTATTAGGCTAATCAAGTGCAAATGTTGCGGAGTAAATTTTGTTATTAATTTATAGGTTTTTAAGCTCCAATAAAATTGGAATCAACTTGAAAGAATCTCATTAACATGTGCTAAAATTAGTATAAAATTACTACTATTTTGTTACATGATACTTCCAAAAATTCCAAAATTGTGTACTAGTGAACCAATCCAAGTATATCAGTCACGAATATGACTTTTAAAGATTTTTCTAAGGATAATAATTGTTTTGAATTCATAAATAACCTTAAAAAAAACTCACTTCAATGATTTAACCAATATAACCTACAACAAATGAAACATGAATACTAAATGGAGAAATAGGAAAAACAAGAATATAATATGCAAGTGAAAACATTCAAAGAAGATAAATAAATTGCACAACATGGCTCTTAGGCTCCTAGAATGGCCAGCCCAAGGAAATCAGAGTCCTATGAAGGAAAAAAAGCTTTAGAAGCTAAAAATGATACCAAACTTCATTATTTGAATCAATCCAAGTAGATCTCTGTTATAAATGAAGGTAGAGATGTTAAATAACAAATTTTCTCCAAAATACGACTAATAAATGAATTCCCATAGAGGACAATTATAATTGGTACTTATAAAAATAGATGGGTAAGAATCGTCCTTGAAAGGAGGAATATTTCCCCTCGAAAATACCTCAAAAAGTGGATCTAGTTCCCAACAATAGGAATCTTCATTAAATGAGAGGGAGCACATTCCTAGATTTTATCAATCACTAGAGCTCTAGAATATGTTCAATAATTTCATAATATAATTTTCATTTATTATCCAATATTGTTCCATCCTGTCGTAGGGATAAGTCCCTCGATTATCTCATCCTCCAAATCTTCATAATTTTCCCAATATTCTCACAATATTCTACAAAAATAAATAATATTAGGCACATAATATTCAATTATCTCTAAACCTTAATAATGAACATATTAAATCTAACAATATGTCACCCAATGCAAAAATAGAGGTTTAATATGCAGAAGGATGGTTAGATAGGCCTTAATTTGCATCTGATTTGGAAGCCCATCATACCCCCCTACTGAAAGCATTGTTCATCCTTTGAGCAACATAGTGACCTAGTTTTACCTCATTCATGGCCCTTGAGGCCTCACTATTGTAAATTTCTATATCCTTTCTCTTAATAGTATTGGTTGTAGGTTCTCCATTGCATTCACACCATCTCCCTTGACATCTTCATTATATTTTCACTCATTTTTCCAAAACTATTTGTGCACATAAAAATCACAGTTTTTATAGAGACCATTCAATTTTCCTTTTTCCCCTTGTGAAAGATGGATTCTTGAAGATTTATATGTTTGGGAAGGTCTCCCACATCCTTTCCAAACCTCCTACTACCATTTTCCACCATTTGGACTCCTCTAGAACCCTCAAAATGCCTTTGAATGCAATCTCGTAGCATCTTATAGCACCTCACTGAATCCATGAAAATTCACCAAAATTGCACCTCAGGTCTATTTTTTGCCTCTTACCTTTATATAACATCTTCTAGGCCTTGGACACAAGCTAGAAGAGATCAGAGATCTCATGGAAATCCTCTTTTCATCATTTTAGCTTGAGTTCAATTTTTATGGTGAATTCCTTCTTCCCTTTTGTTGCATTAGTCTTCTCTTTTGTGGCCTAGATGATTTCTGAGTGGCCTATGGAGTTATCCATCCTACTATTTGTGTCATAACAAGTTTTATTGGTTCTTCCTTAGACACTATTGTTTTTGTGTTTAGCATAGTTTTTGTCTTTGCTTCTCCTTCTTCCTCCTTGACCCTTTTTTTCTTTGGCTTATCTCCCTCTTATCCATCCTCTACTTATTCTTCATTAGATTCTTCTTATCATTCTTGGTCGTGGAATTCCTTTTATTGAAACTCCCTCCCATGTTTCCTACCATTTCTTCCTCAAGTTTCCTCAAAGAAATTTTTGTAAATTGTTGTTCTCTTAGCAGCTTAGGGTTTCAAGAGAGAGGTGAGAGAGTTGGTGCTCTTCTTATGGCTAGAGGGAAGAGAATTACTGGAAAAATTAAAAAAATATATACTTTTCTACTAGCTTGCTTCTCTCATATGAAAAGAAAGGTTTTTGATAAAAATTAAATCAGCAAGGGTGTGCTACAATATGTCTGTACTAGAATAATTGTAACCAAATTATCTTACTTTTTGTTCATGGGTGGTGAGGAAAATGAGATACTTACCATTCCCGAGAAGATTCCTTAATGGTTGTGGGGATTTGGAGGAAAATTCTCACCAATTAAAACCTTATTTTACCTCTCGGGATGATCCTATAGCACTATTTGCAATCCTGTAGCATTTTTTGCAATACTGTAGTAGTAGACTGTAATCCTGTAGCATATTTTGCAATCTTATAGCAATTTATTCCAATCCTGTAACACATATTATTTGACCCTTTAGTGTCTCTGTAGCACCCTAGCGGGCCCTTGATCATAGCTATCTCCACTCTTGATGCCTTAGTGGGTCTCTCTTACTTTTTTAAGAAATAATTCTTGGTACAAATGAGATTTTGACTTGTCCTTTTATTCCTCTTGTTGTAGTGGGCTCAGCGCACTGTGTGACCTGGCCTCCACCTATTATTTCCTCATGTATATCATTGTACCCACTCCTCGTAATTTTCACCCTCTCATTTTTGTATTTTTTTCATGTTGCATGGATGAGTGAGTTAACTTCACTTTAACTATTCAAGGGTGGCCAAGCCTGTTGGGCACCTTCGACCTATAAAACCTTCTCTCTTGTGCATTGAGATTTTTTTTAACCATAATACACTCAATAGGAGAGGTGGAGAACAATGCATACTTGCTCCTACCTGATGATCTTTGGCTACCTTGATGTCTGCATGATGCTTTAGAAATGGTGAGTGATCTGCTAGTCCTTGGAGGTGCCATATTTCATATTGGTTGTTACATGCATTGATCCTTACCATGAATGGAAATTTTTTGTAGATATTATCTAATAGGTGTTTGACTAATGAAGCATTTTTTATGCAATTTATTCTAGTGTTAGATCTCCTATTGTTGGAGTGGGTTAGCGACCTTGCAGCTTCCTCTCGCAGATGTTGTGGCTTCATCACATCTCAAGGATGGCCTCTTGATACTTAAGAATGGCCATATCTTCATTATGGAGTTGTAAAATTTTGTTGCTTTTGGTTCTGTAGGGTTTGTGCACGCTACTAAAGGTTTGGTTTCTTTCCTTTATTAGTCCCAAAACCCCTTCCAAAACCACAACTAGCTTCATGAAATTCACTTAGTAACTTGGATAATTCATGGTGATCCTCTGGAAAGGGATTGGAAACTCTAATGGTGGTGAAAACTTGTGAAAAGGGGGTGAAAATAGGGTGTTTTCATGAACAAAGGCGGAGTTTTGGAAGGGAAAGTTGTTAAATGGTGTGGATGATAGGTGAAGGAGGTGTGGTGAACCTCTCCTATCATTTCCCCAAGGAAAGCATGAGTTTTGACCCATTTCCCTAGGTTGATCTCAATCTTGTAGAAAATATTGACAATCTTGTAGCAATATAGGGCATTCATTTAGCAAAAGTTTTTAATCCATATCTCTAAAATGGTAGCTCGTAGTCACCTAAATTGTTTTGATCATGTTTCCATCTTCCTTATGCTTCTCCCCATAAAATATATTGGACAATGGATGCACGAATCTTGAGAAAAATTAAAAATGGTTGTAGGTGATGGCATTCGATTTATAAAAAAACTTACGTTGAAATTTTCTAAAATTTATTGAACATTTTACCATCATCCCTATGCATCTCGCCCTTAAATATCTCACCCAATGAATGCACAGTTATAGAGATGTGGTAAAAACAATTTATGCCCTGTGTTTTTTGGAAATCTTGCAAAAACATAGAAATTTCCTGTAGCACTTTAGGAAAATGAGGAAAATGAATAGGAAAGGCTTGGGAATGATGGGTGGATGTTGGAAATTGATGAAGGTGATGGATTGAAATGACTTTGGTCTTGCTAGAGCATCAGGGAAAAGGAGGTAAAATCTTAAGTTTGACTAACCTCGACTATATTTTTAATAAAAAAATTCTTATAGAGCTAACTTGTTCTTATTTCTTGCAGAGGTTGGAGATCACCTTCGTTCATCAGAAAGACATACCTAGAGAAAATAATTAATTTTCCTTTCAATTTTTTTTAGGCCTACTAGATGCCTCAATGAGGTTTTCAACTAGTAGGTTTACCTAAGCGTCTCAAAGGAGGTTTTCACCTAGGATATTTTTCCTTTTTTTTTCCAAACCATTAAATGCCTCAAGGAGGTTTTCAATCAGTGAGCCAATCTCAGGAACCTCAAATAAGGTTTCACCTGATATTGTATTTTTTCCTCTTTTTCCTTTTCTTTTTCTATTCCTCTATCCTACTCTACCTGAAAAAGAAAAAGAAAATCTCTTTCAAATATAGGAATACTTCTAATGGAGCCATGTGCATAACAAGATGACATATAAAATCATGTGTAGGCTCGAAATATATGCTTTGAAATGTACTTGAATAAAGAGACCAACCTCTTTAAATGATATGAAACCATGAATTGTTGAAGAAGAGTGTGTTTTTGTGACTTAATGATTGTCAGGAACCATATTTTATTATAGTTGTGATGCCCTTTGTTCACTCTCTCATATGTATCATTATTTATGCCTTCTTCTTCCATGCCACTAAGATATTATACTAATTTTTTATTAATCCCTTGAACACATAAAGGATATAATGATAAGCATAGTATAATTATTCAATATCAAGCTCCAATGGCTGCTCTTCATCAAATTTGGTCCATTATTTTTTAGTCTCCTCTGGATATTCTTCTTTTGGATGTTTTTTTTCAATAGGATCAAGATACTTTATTCTTTGAAATACTCTTCCCAATCCAAGATAAATATCATTTGTATCAAGAGGATTTGTTTGGAGATTGTGTATCTGAACATTGTAAGTGAGATAAGTTACTTTATTTCTTGGGTTTGAAATATTCCTGTAGGTATTTGACTGGGAGTGGGTCTTTGAAATGGTGGTGGTTTGTAGATGTGGTTGTGGTGGATATGGATGGGATAGAAATTATTTATTTTTGTATGGAGGATATTGAGGATATTGAGGGAAATATGGATCACCCCACTGAGGAGGTTGGTGTTGATATGGATATAAAGGAGGAATGACATATTGGGGAGGATAAGACCATGAATATGGAGAAAATATGGATCACCCCATGGGTGATGATATGGGTGAAAAGTAGGAATGGCACAAGACCCCTAATATGGTGGAAAAGGTGGGGAGGATAAGACCCTTGTTGATAGGGGTTCCAAAGTAGAGTTGATCCATGCCTCCTAACTTCTCTACCACATCTTCTTCTTCTACTTGAACATGATCAACTGGGGGGGTTTGTGGTATTGAGGAATTTTTCTATTTTTTTTTTATAAAAAAAATGAATGAAAAGCTAATGCAATGCAATAAAATATGCTTATATATATATATATATATATATATATATATATATATATATATATATATATATATATATATATATATATATATATATATATATATATATATATATATATATATATATATATATATATATTTTACGAAAAAAGTGAATTCAGAAAAGAAATAAGGAATCACTACAAGAAAAAGAGGGTGTGCCCTTTGACAACCTCCCTAGTAACGACGCCACAAAATTATGGGCCCCAGTATTGCAACAAGAATGTTGCAACTCCTGAGGCTATTGACTTAAATTAACAACCCGAGGTTCATGCAAACTTAAGGGAGGTCAGAATTGTATGTTCAAAAGACACCTTTATATTCCTATTCTAACTCCCTTTGGTGCAAGATAAAGAAGGCAATAAAATAACTTAAAATGAGCAAAGATATAGGTAATCTGCCAATGCTAAGTTTCAAAAGGTAAATAAATATAAGCACACATATTCTACTTTTCTTGGAAATTAAATGACAGAAAGGATGTTAGGTCCCTATATTACTAGTATAGTCTCTTATTTTTGTTAGTGTAACCCCCTTATTGTTATTATTGTACCCCTATAACCCCCATATTGTTATTATTGTGCCCTTAAATTATTATTGTTAGGTCCGCTACGATTACATTGTGGCCCCATGGACTCCTATATATAGAAAGGAGGTTTTGTAATTTGTATCATCCAAAAATTGTTCATTCATGTAATATGTTGGAGGTTTCCCCCTCGAAGTGGCTTATTTCTAAGTTGTCGATGTATCAAAGCTTTGGATTCTAGAGTTCCGCTGCTCCAAACAGGACATCATAGCATTTGTGCTATAAATTTTTATCTACGAAGGTTCAGAAGCTGAAATTTTTAGAGTGTGAATCCGAAATTCTAAGGAACAACGTCAAAAATTTTCAGAGCTTGGTTCGCAATATTTTCAGAGATATGATCTGTGGAAGTTAGGGCCTTTTGCGGGCTCCTGAATTTCACTTAAAAAGTTCATCGTGGAATTTGCGCTATAAATTTTTTTCTACGTGTTGTCACTCCTAGAGACAACTTTGAGTTGTATAAAGACCAGTGCATAGGACATCTTAATTAGCAAGGAGCATATAGTTCAAATTGTAAATCTTGTCAAGAAAGGGGCTCTCATGCTATCATATATTAAACAGGAAGGTTTGGTTAAAATGGAACCGAGACTCTCAAACTTCAGCACAACAAAAGTAATATTGTAATGGCAGAGTGTGAACTTTGATATAAAATGTATCCGAAAATTTTAAGACAACTTGCTGTATAGGGGGATAGATTCTAAAATGGTTCATAGAGGTAAATAATCAGATGGCGTTAACTGTGTAAGAAAAGGAAAAGGATACTAACTGTAACAGAAACGAGATCTAGAAATGAATATAAACATGTACTGGGCTTATGTAGTGACAAGAATCCATACATGAGAATAACTTTAAAGATAACATTCCATTATTGCTAATACCAGAAGAACTATGGTAGAAGTGAAAGATGAAACAACATATCTTTCCTGAGCCATATTTAAAGAACTAGACATGGGTTAGTATAAGTATCAACAATGATAAATTCACACTTGAACATGTGAGCACTCGCATTCCAGAACACAGATATAGGAAATGTGGACATGAACGAGATGAAAATTTAAGCTACAAAATACAAAAGAGAGTTACAGACTGTGAAGTATTCAGATCAGAATCCCCAATAGAGATGAAACTCCTTATCACCGAAACCCAATGGGCTCTTCAACATTAATATCAAAATCTCAACAAAATTCATACAAAGTTATTTCTTAGTCTGTTCTTTAGAAAACCTGGAACCTTTTCTCTGTCTTAGCTTATTTCTTTTATAGAATCCTCTAAGAACATAAGCGGGAAGATATTTTAGGAAAATATCTTCTCCACGTGCTAGTGAGCAGTTTCCAGTCCTAATCAAAATAACAAAATTCAGGATGAGGTAGAATGCTTCTCATCATTTACAATTGGGCTCATGGTTGTTTCAAAATAAAATATTAAAACTGTTCTAACATAAATTTAATGCGAGAGTGAAATATGAATTTCACTCGGAACTTGAAAGTAGAAAGTAAAAATAAAGCTAAAGGCCACAAGGGCCAAATCATGAGTTGACAATATTCACTGGTGAGAAGGGGTCGAAGTAGTGGCTAAAGCAGGTAGCGGGACGTTTGCGGAAGAGCTGGCTAACAGGCTAGCATAATTTGTGCACCTCTGCTAGGTGTCTGATGCAGGTTCAGGAATCGCGGCGAAACCTTCTGCCTTGATGTAGGCTTTGGTAAGTTCATCATAGTTTGCATCAACAGGAATTTTATATTTCTCTTGGTGTAGGAGTGCAAACGATTTACCTAGAACTGAAACTATAGTTTCAGGTTTGAGCCGAGTAGATTTCTTAGAAGTTATATTGGTTTGATTCATTACCTCTTTCAGATGGGCCTCGTACACTAGTAATGGCTATAGTAGAGTGTGGGTGGGCTCCCAGCATGATGGGAGTCCCGCAAGTGTTATCTCAACCCAATCCACCTCAAACCGTTCTAAACTGGCCACCACTTTCTCTAAGACATTCAAGGCCATACTACGAGCAGACTCTTTTTATATTACCTTTTGACACTCCGTGGCTTCCTTGAACCTGCTCTTGATACCCTGCTTTACCACGTCCTTTGGTTTTAGTTCTTTTAAGAAAGAGATATACCTTTTTGCGCTTTGAACTTTATTGGATGCATCGGTGTTTCCTTCATGGAGCTTCCTTCTGAAAAGGCACACATCTGACTTCATTTCCTTGAAAATATTTAAAAATGCCTAGCACTATTTTACCTTTGTGATAATTTCGGCCCAGATTAAATTCCTAGCATCCAGGAGGGTAATATTTCCTTTCATTCGACTGGTGAGCTCACGGATGGTTTTTTCGTGCTACGCCTTTTCTTGTTTCCCCTCCTCGATCTCTTTCTACATAACGTTAATCTTCTTGGAAATCTCGGCAAGGAGGGCTTCGAGCTCACTAATCCTTTGACGCATTGTTGAGACCTATTTTTCTATTGCTTCGATTATGGCCAGTGCAGTGGTCAACTGCTCAGAAAGCGAAATAGTCTTTTCTGGGGTGGGTGGAGCACATACATGAGTGTCCCAAGTTATCTGCAATTCATTCATATTTCCTTGTAGAACGTCCATCTCTTCTGAAATATTTTCTTTCTCCTCCCTCTCCTTTGCAAGAGAATCGGCTAGGCTTGCCTTGTATTTTTCTGCCTGGACTAACTCAACTATTTTCACATGATGAGATCCTGATATATTCACTTTGTGTCTCAAGGCTGTGATCTACTTTTGCAACTCATCGAAAAGATGACTCTGGGGATCTTCTATACCTTTTTCTTTCCCTTTTATCACCTCCTGGAGACTGTGCAGGTTGTTCGTGAGTGCGCGGGAATTAATCTTCTCCTTTTTGAAATTCTCCAGCACTTGGTTATGTTTACTCTGCAGTTTTCTCAGAGTAATGGAGAGATGTATTACTTCATCTTTGAGCATGTTGCCGAAGCACTGAAATAAATTGCATTTGTCAATTGTTGGAACTTGTAACATATCTATTGCTATCTCCAATTCCCTGTAGCTGGTGGTACCAGCCTCTAGGTTCAAAATGGCTTCATTCATAGCCATTACTAGCTGCTCCTTATCCAAATCTATTGCAGATGAAAACCTAGTCTGGTATTTGTCAACATACCCTTATAGCCTGGACCATTGTTTATCTCTAATTGATTTATTCCTTGTCCTAACCTCATTTGCTCCCCGAGAACTGCTGGCTATGATGTCTTGTGAAACTTATGAGAAGTTAGAAGAGGCAGTACTATCCTGTAGCACCTTGAATGTTGTTGTACTCCTGTCTGATTTCCCATAAGGTATTTCATCCTGGAGCAATAGTTCGTCTCCTATAACCTCTGCTTCATTATTCCCTGTTCTTTGTCTTTTGAAAGGGGGAGAACCCTCCCTTGATGCACCTGCCTCCTCCACCTGCTTCTTACCTACTTCTCTGGTTGAAGCAGTTTCTTCTTTTTCCCCGGTTGCAGATGAATCAGTCTCCGTCTACGAAAGAAAAGGCGAGTTTTCAAGATTAGCTCGCCATTCGATGAAAGGCCTTGTTTCATGAATATAAGGGGTTGATTTATTCTTCTTCCTTATGTTAGAAATGATTCCCTTCGGATCATAGGGCCAAGATTTCCCTTGTCTCAAATCCATGTCTTGAAGCAGCTTTTCCACCACGGGAAGGGCATGCCTTGAATTAACAATGAAAGGGCCAATGGTTGTGGGAAGCTTGAGAATAAACCCCTTTTTTGTAGGGAGGAAATGAAGTTGGTCAGCTTTTAAGGTCTGCCAGAGGTATTCCAAAGCATAAATCCACCGAGCAAGAAAAATGGGCAATTGGTAGGGAGGGACTTCAGCTCCATAAACCCTGATTTCAGTGTAATTATGAAAAAGATACCAGTCCCCAGTGCTTTGAGCTTCACTGTACTGTAACCATTTCCTCAGTTCAGGAAAAACATTAGGCGGAGGGGAATCATGGATGATAGTATAAGATATGGGCATGAATTCATTCAGGAAACTTGAGTAGCATACCCCATTGGTCAACTGATGCATTGCGGGACTCCAATCAAAAATTGGTCTTGGCTGAAAATTTATCTTATAAACTTTATCCAAACCAAAACCCTCAAATTTATCAGCATGCTAGAAGAGGAAAAGATAAAAGACCATGGAACAAAAACAAAAATGACTCGTGTCTGAGAGCTCCTGGAACTGAGTTTGAATGGTGGAGGCCAGAAAATCTGGAATATCTAAAATGACCTCGGGTTGATACATTAACCACAGAAAAGCTATGCATTCTTTCGAGGCTCGCCCAAAACCTTCCACACCTAGGAGACCTGCAATAACAGCAAGGATAGGTCGGATTTCTTCCTTGAATAAGGTCAAGGGTACTGAATCTGCAGTGGGGAGAGTTGTGAAATGGGAGTCGGTTATGGCGGCGATGAAATCGCTCTGCTTTCTCCATGGCAGTTTTGAAAACTGATGAGACAGTGTTATTTCATTAAAACTGGCATAGTTCGAGTTGGTAGGAAAAAAAAGGGCTTTTCTGATGGTTTCAGGGGAGATAGTGAATATTTTTTTCCCCTGAGCTGAGTGGAAAATGCCCTGATGTTCATCATAAGCATCCCGGAGCCAATAGATGAATTCGACCACTGGGTATACTGGGGGGTTATTTGATGATACAGACCAAACAAAACGACACGGAACCTATCTTTATTTTCCACATGTTTTCTAAACAGCTCAGGCTTGACGCTGCTAATGGGAAATGGGTATTGCGGATCACAGATGTCGGCTTGTAAATCTGTGAATGGTTCAGGCCCAGGGACAGCCCTGGACTCATGGGCTTGGGGAGGTTCGGGCTCTGATTTCTTGGTTGTGACTTTACCCATGACAATCATACAAACTCAAAACACAACAAAAGGAAACCAGATGGAATGAAAGGGATGGAATACCTGCGAAGTAGAAAATTGCTCGGGAAAGCAACGCAGGGGTACTGACAATGACTGGGTAGACCTGGTACTGGGCGTTACAGTAGTTGAAAACCGAGAGTATTTTACCATAGAAAAACACGGAATACAGTTATACAGGCCTGAGGCAGCTTGGGGAAAGATGGCGGGATAAAATGAGTAGGGATGACGTCATAAGGACGTTGACTGTGAGACACATGGCATAAAGGGATTGGGTTTTAGAATTTTGTTAGGTGAATACTGTGTGTCGGGTTGAATACTAGTACTGGCCTTAGTACCAGCTGTCTTAGGACTTTACCTTACAATTAGATCGTGGTAACAGTTGTACCTTAGGACCCGACCCGCTAAGGACGCAAGGCAATTTCCGTAATATCTCTAAAGCCCGTGCCATTTTCTCCATAAAGTGCTCGCCTCATGTCATGCTCCTTGACACGTCATCAGGATTCCGGGGGGGGAATTCTCTTCCTTATCCCTCTCGTCTCTGACCCCCCAGAATTGTGCTTGCAAACTCCTTTCTATGTGTGTATAGAGTATACGCAGGCCCCGCCTTATATTTATTTCTTTGTGCCTTTGAAACCTTTACTATTTCGGTCAGAACCTTAGACATACTTCCACTTTATTACAAAGTGTGCTTGTCCCTTTTTGATATATGGCTCAATTAATCATATTTCCCCTTCACAATCTTTCAAACCTTAGCCATTTAAATGCATTCGGGTAATCTTCCCTTATGATTTTTCTCAAACAAAATTAAAGGGTGGACGATATAATCAACATTGGCTCCACCTGGGGATGGCACGTTCATCCTCGAACATGTCGAGAACTTCGCAGACCACCTATTAACCCTTTTGTGTAGACATGGCTCCTCTGCACCTTTCTTTTTTCTTCATGATTCTTCACAACAAATGTCATTAAAAATAAAGATAAAAGAGGCTAACTAATGTACAGTATTATACATCAGGCCCTCTCGGCCTGTTTCAAAACTGGAAGAAGGGTTTTATGAATTGACCATTTATAGGGGCGTCAAGCAAGTCGCCCTGAAAATTATCCAGTTTGAAGGTGTTGTTTCCTCCTTGTTCAACAATTTTGAAGGGACCGAACCATAACGGATCAAATTTACCATGCTTCCTATTCTCTTATCTTCGTATATCCCATCTAAGAACTAAATCCCTGACCTGCATCTTTTTGTATTTTGCATGTTGATCAAACAGGTCCTTCATTTTCTCCTGATATTCGGTCAACTTTTGATTTACCTGATTTCGGGTTTCCTCCAATTCTACCAGCTAGTTCATCCTCCTGGTAATATCATTCGGATCTTCTTGGATTTCATGCATGAACCATGCTACTGGTAGAGCCAATTTTATAGGAAAGACTGCTGCTCTACCATACACCAATTCATATGGATATTTCCCAGTTGATCTCTTGCTGGTGATTATGTTTTCCCATAAGGTGAACTTTAGCTGGGAATCCCAAATTTTCTGATTTTCATTAATGGCTTTCTTCAGTGCTCTCACCAGAGTTTTATTTGAAGACTCTCCTAAGCCATTTCCCTGTGGGTAGTAGGCAGTGGAATGTCCCAACGCAATGTTATATTTCTGACAGAAGCTAACGAACTTAGCATATTTAAAGGCCTGGGCATTGTTAGTAACAATCTTGGCAGAGCAGCCGAATCTGGATATAATGTTCTCTTCCATAAAATTTATCACTACTGTATCTGTTGCATTCCTTGCTAGTATAGCCTCCACCCATTTGGTGAAATAGTTTGTGGCGGTTAATATCCATTTATGCTATCCACTTGATGCAGGGTGAATTTCACCAATAAAGTCAATCCCCCATTGTTGGACCGAATCATCTATATGTACAGGGATCATGGGCAGGGGTGCAAACTTCTTCCTTTCTGTGAATTTTTGACACTTCTCACAGGCTCTGACCTAGGCAAAGATATCTCCAAAGAGCTTGGGCCAGAAGAAACCAACTTTCAAAGTTTTATGGGCAATAGCTCTCTAGCTGTAGTTACCTCTACAAATGCCTTCGTGAAACTCTGACATTATTTACTCCACTTCATTCTCTGTAAGGCAAAAGAGCAGGATGCCAGAAGGGTCTCGCCAGTACAACCGACTATTGGCAACAACGAATTTCTGTGACTTCAACCTCAGTGTTCTATATTTTTCTTTGTCACAGCTAGGGGGGCACCTGAGAGTCAGAAGATATTCAACGATCTCCTTATACCACAGACTAAGGAGATACTTCATATGAGTCTTCTGAGTAGCTGATTCTATCCAACACCATTCATCTGTCTTTTCAAACTCCTCGTTTGCTATCATAGAAAGATTTATGCCCAGAGCTTGGCAATTCAATTCTGACAGGATCTTAGCTAACCCCTATCCTTTGATTAACTTGGTGGGTCGTATTTCCAGCTCATATTCTTGTATCTTTGCAATCCATTTGCCCTTTTTTCCCTCACTATCTCCTTAGATCAGGATATCCTTTACGACTGCTGTAGGAACAAATGCAGTGATGGAAGACTACAGAACATACATCTGAAACGCCTTGAGGGACTTCACCAAGGCATAGGCTTGCTTTTCTAGGATTTTTTATTTCAACTCAACATCACGAAGCACCTGGCTGAAAAAAGCAATAGGTTGCTCGTACCCCTCCTCATTCTTTTGCAATAAAACTCTTGCCATTGTATGAGGTGATGAAAATGAAAAAATCATGAAAGGCTTAGCATAATTTGGACCAGGAAACACTGGAGCTTTAGCAAAAGCATTTTTAATCCTGTTAAAGACCTCTCCTGACTCAGGAGGCTATTTTACCTCGTTATTTTTCTTGAGCATGTCAGTTATATGTCGAGCTATCTCTGCATAGTTTGGGATGAACCCTATCAGAAAATTAATGCACCCAAGGAACACCTGAACTTCTTTCTTATTTATGGGGAAAGATATGTTGTTTATAACCTCTACCCTTTTAGGATCAATTTTCACCCCATCCTTTGTCACAATGTGTCCCAACAGCTTACCCTCCTCTAATGCAAACAGTGATTTCTGAGGGTTTATAGAGAGACCATACCTTCGACACTTCTCAAAGGTCCTCTGCAAGTGATCAGTATGATCTGCATCATCCTTTGAGAACACAGTGATATCAACAAGGTAGACCACTACAAATTTATCTTGCTCCCCAACAAAAGCAATATCCATTGCCCTCTGGAAAGTGGCCCCTGCATTGATAATTCCAAAGGGCATCCGTTCATACATAAATGTACCCTAGAGTGTGGTGAAGGTAGTATTATTTTGATCCTCTAGAAGTACAGCCACCTGATTGTATCCAGAAAAACCATCCATCATGGACATCCATGAAGCTCCCACTACCTTCTGTAAAATATAATCCATCTTAGGCAATAGGTAGTTATCCTTTAAGGATGCTCGGTTTAAATTTCGGAAGTCAACACACAACATTATCTCTCCATTATTTTTTCCGGACTGGGACTAGATTGGCCACCCACTCAGAGTATCTCAGCGGCACGATGATCTTGTCCTTTAATAGCTTCTCGATTTCCTTCTCTATGGAAGGAAGTAGTAGGTGGTTAATCTATCTGAGCTTTTGTTTGTGGCTTCACATCTCCTTTCAGAGGAATTTTATGTTGCATGATGTTGATATCGAAAGTCTTAAGGTCTTGATAAGACCATGCAAAAACATCCTTGTATGTCTGGAATAGTTTCTGGTAGTGCTCTTTATATTCTTCAGAAACCTTCTTGGATAGCTTCACAATTTTGGGATCAGCTTTGGTACCGAGGTTCAAATCAAAGAATTGATTGTCTTCAGTCACTTTACTGGGTTGTAAAGGGATGTCATTCTTATCGAACAATCTCTTTAGGGGGACTAGCCCTCTAGGTATAACATTTCCCTTTAGTTGCAGCACTTTATGGCCAGCCACCTTTTCTTCCCATTTGTTTTGTGAAATATCTTGAGTTTCTTCTTCACAAGCATCTATCTCCATATTGGAGAATTCTCCCATAGTTTCCATGAACCTCTTTACTTGATCTTCATCCTCAAACACTTTCCAACGTTTGATGTTATCAAGAATTGAAGGTCAATAATGGACTTCAATTTCGAATCTTAAGAGAGGGTTTTGAGGTGGCCGAAAGGTACTAGCAGCCACAACAAGAGAATATACCATTCTGTTATGTTCTCTGGTCATAAAATGAATGTTAAATGCTAAGAAAAACTTTTCCACCAGGTCCCATACCTCGTTCCTATAGGCCCTCAGTTGCAGGTGTTTATCTTGGCACTGATTTTTCACTTTCCTCACTACTAGTTCTGAATCTCTCAAAACTTTTAGGCTCTGAATGTTCATGCTTCTAGCTGTTTGCAGCCCCAAGAGTAGTGCTTCGTATTCAACTACATTGTTCATAGCTTCAGACTCTAATTTGAAAGATAATGGAACCCATTTTCCTGTGCGAGAAATCAGTAGCACCCCAGATCCATTCCCTTCTCTAGAATTAGCTCCCTCAAAGTGTAGTGTCCAAACTCTAGCCTCTTGATTTTTTTAGGATTGTTCTGTCTTAATCTGACAGAATGATAGCACTTGCACATAGTCTTCGTCTTTATCCAACATTATACATGAGAACTCCCCTTATTTACTAAACACTAGTGAATTAACATAGTTATCACCCTTAGTAACCATCTTTACAAACCTCATCTCCCTATATAGCCTCCTTTCTTTCCCTCCAAATACAGGGATAGTGGCATAAGTCAAATCCAGTTTTATTGACCCTCCAATCTTGGTTCACCAAGACCTTGATAATAGCATCCCAAAATGAGCTAGAATATCAGCTACCACTATATCCATCACCACACTCTTGGCTGGGATTTGGGCCAAATTGACTACCAAGTCCTTGATCATCCTGAGAGACTTAACCCTTTTGGAATCAAAATAATAAAGGTCTTTGTATGGACGAGTGATTTCCAGTCCCATTTGTTCCATTACTGACAAGGGTAAGAGATTATGGGATGCTCCTGAATCCAACATACAGTTATGCAATAATAAATCATGGATCACTAATGACACATAGAAAGGAGGGGTTGAGGCATCTAATTCTTCGACATGGGGGCCAAACATGAACATGGGCCTCTCTTCCTGGAGGTTCAGACTATCTGGGATGGGGGATGTTTCCGAGGGAAGCATAAAATAGGAGACCTGGGACTGATAGGCTGGTTGCTTCAATAGTTCCGTCAGTGGGATTGGGATCTTGAATTTCTCTAATTCTTTTTGCAGATTAAAGACAGAGGAAGATTTGTCTATTGCATTTTCTTTTGACTCTTTATTTTCAACTAAGGGTTTGACTTCTTTCAACAGAGACTTAGTATTAGGATGAGTGGCTAACTTTGAAGAAGAAGGAACTTGATCATTAGACTGTAAAGGCTTGTTTAGAGGTCTCTTACCTTTATCTACGACCTTTTGCATTGTTGTCTCCTTCTACACAACTATTTATTTTTCAGGCGCCTCTTCCTCCTGATCTTGTGTACGGGTTCTTTTTCTAGAAGATCTGATATCATATTTTCTATTGAACTACGCTTGCATGAAGTCAACGAACTTCTTGCAGTAGTCGTCAATCTCTGGATCTTCAGTGACTCTAGCCTTTTCTTCTTCTTCTTGTAATGGAAACCCCATTCCATCACCTTCTTACAAAGGACACTCTACTTCATCGCTATTCGAATAAGCAAGATATGGGTCATCTTGCTCATAAGTAGTGTCTTCAGTAGGACCATCCATTTTACCTTCTAGGTACAGTGGGTGTGGTACCTGGTCTTGCTGTTCCTTCCGCTCTCTTTGCAGTATTTTCAGGGGTGGATTTATATACTATGGATTGTAACCCCTGTTCGGAGCATTCTAGAATGTTTCAGAGGATGAATTCTTGGCTTCGAGCTCAAGCTTCACCAGCTTGCTTGAAATATTTTTAATCATTTTATTCATATCTTCAATTTTATTTTCAACTGTCTCTCTGTCTTGGCCAAATGTAGATACCTCTTCTTTTCCTCTTCTTCTATCATCTTGATCTGATCTCCCCTTTGATTTTCCTGTGGAGATTAAATTAACCTCCAACTCTAGTGCATCAGTCTGAGCATCATCTAGGGTGGCAGACTTCCTCTCTCTTAGAGAGAACCCAAATTCTGAATCAAAAGCTACTACGAACACTACTTTAGCAGCAGTTTGATGAGGTTTCATTTCAGCTGGAAGGCTTGAGTATAGTTTGTTGAACCTCTTAATGAAATCTGGCACTCCCTCATTATGTCTTTTTCTGGGTGCATTGAACTCGGTGAGACAGTACCCATGGTCCTTTTTCTCTCCCCATTTTTTGAGAAAGGAATTTTCCATCTCCTCCCAATTAGTGATGGAACGGTCTCCCAAAGTTTTTAACCATTTTCTGGCTTCTCCATCTATGGATTGGAAAAAAATTCTCAAGACCACATCCATATGTTCAACGTTAAAGTTTCCTACAAAGGCACAGAAGACTTCAAGATGTTTCTGAGCTTCAATCTCATTTTCCCCATTGAAATGAGGCAAGACTTTCAGATAGTCTTGAGGCATATCATTTAAGACCTGAGGTAATGCCAGGGGGGCATATTTGTTTAGCAAGAAGCCTAGGACAACCATCAAGGGTTGTGGAGGTGGTGGGATAATCTAATGAGTGAGAGGAGGTGGTGGAAGTAAAGTATGTATAACAATTGGTATGTATTGAACAGAGGCTTGAGGTGCTGATGGGAAATTTGGACTATTAACAGTAGACACTTCTATGACTTCTTTTACTTCTTCAGCTTTAGGAGTGGGATGAAGAAAGAAGCTGGTGGTATCTACCGATTCAACTTCATCTTTAACTTGAATGTTTCCCAAGGAAGGATTATCTGCAAAGTAATCAAGGTTTCCCATAGTGGAATCAAGGCCTTGATCTTGGGCTATTTGGGAAGATGAGGATGGATAATCTTCCAAAGAAAATCTAGGGATCTCTATATGAACTGACTATCTTTCCCTCCAACCCCTCTTATGTAAAATCTTCTCTGGGTTAGACACCGAAGGTGTCTTCGACTGAGATGTATATGACCTCAGATGTGCCTTTCGGGAAGCCAGGACTACAAATAGGTTTATCTTATAATTGAAAATGGAGTCACCAAGGTGAGGGATATACAACTCTCAACTCTTATTTCTCACCTGTTCTAAAGAGTGAATAATGATTTTGTCGAGGCCTGGGGATTTATCTTTTCTCAAATTCTTATCCCTGACAATGGCACCAAAAATATGTTGTCACTCCTAGAGACAACCTTGAGTTGTATAAATACCAGTGCCTAGGACATCTTAATTAGCAAGGAGCATATATTTAAACTTGCAAATGTTGTCAAGAAAGGGGCTCTCATGCTATCATATATTAAACAGGAAGGTTTGGTTAAATGGAATCGAGACTCTCAAACTTCAGCACAACAAAAGTAATATTGTAATGGCAAAGTGGTAATTTTGATATAAAACGTATCCGAAAATTTTAAGACAGCTTGATGTATAAGGGGCTGGATTCTAAAATGGTTCATAGAGGTAAATAATCAGATGGCGATAACTATGTAATAAAAGGAAAAGGATACTAACTGTAACAGAAACGAGATCTAGAAATGAGTATAAACATGTACTGGGCTTATGTAGTGAAAATAATCCATACATGAGAATAACTTTTGAGGTAACATTCCATTACTGCTAATACCGGAAGAACTATGGTAGAAGTGAAATATGAAACAACATATCTTGCCTAAGCCATATTTAAAGCACTAGACATGGGTTAGTATGAGTATCAACAATGATAAATTCACACCTGAACATGCGAGCACTCGCATTCCAGAACACAGATATAGGAAATGTGGACATGAACGAGATAAACATTTAAGCTACAAAATACAAGAGAGAGTTACAGACTGTGAAGTATTTAGATCAGAATCCCCAATAGAGACGAAACTCCTTATCATCGAAACCCAATGGGCTCTTCAACATTAATATCAAAATCTCAACAAAATGCATACAAAGTTCTTTCTTAGTTTGTTCTTTAGAAAACCTGGAACCTTTTCTCTGTCTCAGCTTATTAATTTTATAGAATCCTCTAAGAACATACGCGAGAAGATATTTTGGGAAAATATCTTCTCCGCGTGCTAGTGAGTAGTTTCTAGTCCTAATCAAAATAAAAAAATTCATGATGAGGTAGAACGCTTCTCATCATTTACAATCGGGCTCAAGGCCGTTTCAAAATAAAATATTAAAACTGTTCTAACAGAAAGTAAATGCAAGAGTGAAACATGAATTTCACTCAGAACTTGAAATTAGAAAGTAAAAATAAAGCTAAAGGCCACAAGGGCCGAATCATGAGTTGACAATATTCACTGGTGAGAAGGGGTCGAAGCAGTGGCTGAAGCAGGTGGCGGGAAGTTTGCGGAAGAGCTGGCTAATAGGCTGGCATAATTTGTGCACCTCTACCAGGTGTCTAATGCAGGTTCCGGCATCGTGGAAAAACCTTTTGCCTTGATGTAGGCTTTGGTAAGTTCATCATAGTTTGCATCAACAGGAATTTTATATTTCACTTGGTGCAAGAGTGCAAACTCTTTACCAAGAACAGAAACTATAGTTTTAGGTTTGAGCCGAGTAGATTTCTTAGAAGGTATATTGGTTTGATTCATTACCTCTTTCAGATGGGCCTCGTACACTAGAAACGACTGTAGTACAGTGTGGGTGGGCTCCCAGCATGATGGGAGTCCCGCAAGTGTTATCTCAGCCCAATCCACCTCAAACCGTTCTAAACTGGCCGCCACTTTCTCTAAGACATTCAAGGCCATACTACGAGCAGACACTTTTTCTATTACCTTTTGACACTCTACGACTTCCTTGAACCTGCTCTTGATACCCTGCTTTACCACGTCCTCTGGTTTTAGTTATTTTAAGAAAGAGATATACATTTTTTCTCTTTGAACTCTGTTGGATGCATCGGTGTTTCCTTCTTGGAGATTCCTTTTGAAAAGGTGCACAGCTGACTTCATTTCCTCGACAATATTTAAAAATTCCCAACACTTTTTTACCTCTGTGATAATTTTGGCCCAGATTAAACGCCTAGCGTCCAGGAGGGTAATATTTCCTTTCATTCGACTGGTGAGCTCACGGATGGTTTTTTCATGCTGCGCCTTTTCCTATTTCCCCTCCTTGATCTCTTTCTGCATAGCATTAATCTTCTTGGAATTATCGGCAAGGAGGGCTTCGAGCTCACTGATCCTTTGACGCGCTGTTGATACCTGTTTTTCTATTGCTTTGATTATGGCCAGTGCAATGGTCAACTGCTCAGAAAGCGAACTAGTCTCTTTTGGGGCAGGTGGAGTGCATACATGATTGTCCCAGATTATCTGCAATTCATTCATATTTCCTTGCAGAACGGCCATCTCTTCTGAAATATTTTCTTTCTCCTCCCTCTCCTTTGCAAGAGAATCGTCTAGGCTTGCCTTGTCTTTTTCTGCCTGGACTAACTCAGCTATTTGCACGTGATGAGATCCCAGTATATTCACTTTGTGTCTCAAGGTTGTGATCTGCTTTTGCAACTCTTCGATAAGATGACTCTGGGGGGTCTACTATACCTTTTTCAATCCCTTTTATCACCTCCTGGAAACTATGCAGGTCGTTCGTCAGTGTGTGGGAATTAATCTTCTCCTTTCTAAAATTCTCCAATACTTGGTTATGTTTACTCTGCAGTTTTCTCAGAGTAATGGAGAGTTGTATTACTCCATCTTTGAGCATGTCACCGAAGCACTGAAATAAATTGCATTTGTCAGTTGTTGGAACCTGTGACATATCTATTACTATCTCCAATTCCCTATAGCTGGCGGTACCGGCCTCTAGGTTCAAAATGGATTCATTCATAGCCATTACTAGCTGCTCCTTATCCAAATCTATCGCAAATGAAAACCTGGTTTGGTATTTGTCAACATACCCTTCTAGCTCGGACCAGTGTTTATCTCTGATTTTTTTGTTCCTTATCCTACCCTCGCTTGCTCCTCGAGAACTGCTGGCTATGATGGCTTGTGAAAATTCTGAGAAGTTAGAAGAGGTAGTACTATCCCGTAGCACCTTGATTGCTGCTTTACTCCTGTGTGATTTACCATTAGGTATTTCATCCTGGTGCAACAGTTCATCTCCTATAACCTCTGCTTCACTGGTCCCTGTTCTTTGTCTTTTGAAAGGGGTAGAACCCTCTCCTGATGCACCTACCTCCTCTACCTGCTTATTACCTACTTCTCTGGTCGAAGCAGTGTCTGATTTTTCCCCAATCGCAGATGAATCAGTCTCCATATGCGAAATCAAAGGCCAGTTTTCAAGATTAGCTCGTCATTCGATGAAAGGCCTTGTTTCATGAATATAAGGGGTTGATTTATTCTTCTTCCTTATGTTAGAAATGATGCCCCTCGGATCATAGGGCCAAGCTTTCCCTTGTCTCAAATCCATGTCTTGAAGCAACTTTTCCACCACGGGAAGGGTGTGCCTTGAATTAACAACGAAAGGGCCAATGGTTGTGGGAAGCCTGAGAATAAACCCCTTTTTTGGAGGGAGGAAATGAAGTTGGTTAGCTTTTAAGGTCTATCGAAGGTATTCCAAAGCGTAAATTTGTCAGGCAGGAAAAATGGGAAATTGGTAGGGAGGGACTTTGGCTCCATAAACCCTGATTTCAGTGTAATTATAAAAAAGATACCAGTCCCCAGTTCTTTGAGCTTCACTGTACTGTAACCATTTCCTCAGTTTAGGAAAAACTCTAGGCGAAGGGGAATCATGGATGGTAGTATAAGCTATGGGCATGAAGTCATTCAGGAAACTTGAGTAGCCCACCCCATTGGCCAACTGATGCGTTGCGAGACTCCAGTCAAAAATTGGGCTTGGCTGAGAATTTATCTTATAAAATTTATCTAAACCCAAACCCTCAAATTTATCAGCATGTTGGAAGAGGAAAAGATAAAAGACCATGGAACAAAAACGAAAATGACCCATGTCTAAGAGCTCCTAGAACTGAGTTTGAATGGTGGAGGCCAGAAAACTAGGAATATCTAAAACGACCCCGGGTTGAGACATTAACCACAGAAAATCTATGCATTCTTTCGAGGCTCGCCCAAAACCTTCCACACCTAGGAGACCTACAGTAAGAGCAAGGATAGGCTCGATGTCTTCCTTGAATAAGGTCAAGGGTACTGAATCTGCCATGGGAAGAGTTGTTTAATGGGAGTCGGTTATGGTGGTGATGAAATTTCTCTGCTGTCTCCATGGAAATTTTGAAAATTGATGAGATAGTGTTATTTCATTAAAACTGGCATAGTTCGAGCTAGTAGGAAAGAAAAGGGTTTTTTTGATGGTTTCGGGGGAGATAGTGAATATTTTGTTCCCCTGAGCTAAGAGGAACATGCCCCGACATTCATTGTAAGCGTCCCGGAGCCAACATATGAATTCGACCACTGGGTATAATGGCGGGGTTATTTGATGATACAAACCAGAAAAAATGACACAAAACCTATATTTATTTTCCACATGTTTTCTAAGAAGCTCAGGCTTGACGCTGCTAATGGGAAATGGGTATTGCGGATCACGGATGTCGGCTTGTAAATCTTTGAACGGTTCAGACCTAGGGATAGCCCTGGACTCACGGGCTTGGGGAGTTTTGGGCTCTGATTTCTTGGTTGTGACTTTACCCATGACCATCATACAAACTCAAAACACAACAAAAGGAAACCAGATGGAATGAAAGGGATAGAATACCTGCGAAGTAGAAAATTGCTCGGGAAAGCGACGCAGGGGTATTGACAACAACTAGGCAGACCTGGTACTGGGCAGTCACTTTTTCTTATACAGTAGTCGAAAACCGAGATTATTTTACCACAGTAAAACACAGAATATAGTTATACACACCCGAGGCAGCTTGGGAAAAGATGGCGGGGTAAAATGAGTAGGGTTGACGTCATAAGGATGCTGACTGTGAGACACACAGCATAAAGGAATTGGTTGTTAGAATTTTTTTAGGTGAATACCGTGTGTCAGGTTGAATACCGGTACTGGAATTAGTATCAACTGTCCTAGGACTTTACCTTACCATTAGAACATGGTAACAACTATACCTTGGGACCCGACCCGCTAAGGATGCAAGGCGATTTCCGTAATAGCTCTAAAGCCCATGTCATTTTCTCCATAAAGTGCTCGCCTCGTGTCTTGCTCCTTGACACGTCATCAGGATTCCGGGGGGGGAAGGCTCTGCCTTATCCCTCTCGTCTGTGACCCCCCCGGAATTGTTCTTGAAAACTCCTTTCTATGTGTGTATAGAGTATACACGGGCCCCACCTTATATTTATTTCTTTGCGCCTTTGAAACCTTTGCTATTTCGGTCATAACCTTAGACATACTTCTACTTTATTAAAAAGTGTGCTTTTCCCTTTTGTTATATGGCTCAATTAATCATATTTTTCCTTCACAATATTTCAAACCTTAGCCATTTAAATGCATTCGAGTAATCTGCCCTTATGATTTTTCTCAAACAAAATTAAAGGGTGGACGATATAATCAACACTACGAAGTTTCAAAAGCTGAAATTTTTAGAGCGTGACGCTTAAATCATGAGGAACATTATCCCAAAATTTCAAAGCTTGGTTCATAATATTTTCGGAGATATGATCTGTGGAATTTAGGTCATTTTCAGGCTCCCGACTTTCATCTCAAAGACGTGATCATTGGAACATATTCATAAATATCTCTCTGAGCATCGGATTATAATTATATAAAATATGACTAGAAGTACACGGAATTTAGTTTCCTTTCCATAAATTTTAGAGTCAAAGGATCAAACAGTGACATGTGGCAAGTCGTAAAATTTCTCTCTACTGAACTAGTCCATAATTAGGTCATTGTGGGAGTTTGGACATAAATTTTCCTTGAAGAATCCAAATCAAATCAGACCTGTGGAATTTGAAATAAGCTTCAGAGCAAGACTATAGGACCAAATTTCAGATATTGAGGATCTTCAAGTATAGAGATAAGTCAATTTCAATATCGAGCTCCTCAAAAGCAAGTAAAATGTGTGTATTTTTTTTTCTGAATTGCATAAGTCTTATTTGAAGAATCAAGTTGAATTGATTCCAGGGAAATATTTGAGAATAGATATTAGTATTTGATTCTAAAATGGCCCCTAAAAATAATTCAACACCCCTTAAGCCTTTATAAGGCTCTACTATGACTCATGAAGATGAAGAATGGCAACATGACATATCAAAATTACAAGAGCAAGTGCAACAAATTTCGCTCTCGCAAAGAGCAACAAAAAATGACTTGGAATTTTTGAAGAAAGGCATGGAAACTAATATTGATGGTTTGAAGAAAGGCGTGGAATCTAAGACGGATGGTTTGAATAATGGCATGGAAGCTAAGATGGATGGCATGGAAGCTGGCATGGAATCTAAGATGGATGACATGGAAGCTAAGATGGAAAACATGAAGAATGATCTAAAAGCACTCATGGAAGGTTTGATAAAGTTGATACAAGAAATGTTTCCTAATGGTGAAAAGATAGTAGAGGAAACTCACGATGAGAACAAATAAATGTTAATCGTGATTTCATAAACTCTAATGTTGGAGGGAATAACCACCATATTCCAAAAATGGATATGAGGAAGTTTGATGGAAAGGATCCTTTAACATGGATACTACAGATGGACCAATATTTTGATCTCAATAATGTGAAAAACACACAAAAGGTACGCATTGCAACTTTACATTTAGAACAAAATACATTTGTATGGTATCGATGGCTTTGCTCCTATAAAAAAATTGTCACTTGGTCAATTTTTACGGAGGAAACAATAGCACATTATGAGGACACAAAGAGCAACACTTTCTTTAGCCAATTGATAAATCTCAAACAAAAGTGTTCAGTGGGGGAGCACATTGAGGACTTCCAAAAATTGAATATAAGGGTAACTGATATTCTATAGGAACACAAGATTGATCTCTTCATAGGTACTTTAAAGGATAACATCCAACATGAAGTTCGTGTTTTGGAACCTGATTCATTGGAAAAGGCATTCAGGTTGGAAAGAAAAATTGAATGTAAAATTATGGCAACAAGGAGGCCTACCACTCAGTTCTATAAACATGGAATTGTTGCTACTCCTAGATTTCCACAACCTACAAGGTTGACACCACAACAATTGGAAGAAAAAAGAGCAAAAGGGATTTGATATAGTTGTGATAACAAATACACTAAAGGTCATAAGTGTGTTGAGAAGAAATTATTTTACATAGATTTTGAAGAGGAAGAAGAAAATGAACAAGAATCTTCAAAAGAATAGGATATACACCAGGAACCAGCCCTAGAAGAGGAAGAAATGAATCCGACCATATCGTGTAATGCATTGGCAAGAATTACCACTCCTCAAACTCTCAAGATAGAAGGATATATCAAGAAGAAAAAGGTAATAGCGTTGATTGATTCAGGTAGTACCCATAATTTTATTCATTGTAAGGTAGCCAAGGAATTGAATTGTTTCTTATACCCAACACCCAAATGTCAAGTGATGGTTGTAAATGGAGGAACTATAAATTTCTCTGGAAAATTCCATAATATCAAGCTAACCATGGGGGAATATGTATTTAATAGTCCAATTCTTTCCATTCCTATGGGAGGTGCTGATGTTGTACTAGGAGTACAATGGTTACAATCTTTGGGGATGGTGTCTTTTAATTTTCAAGAACTTTTCTTGAGATTTTTTTCAGAAGGAAAGGAAGTCAAATTATGGGGTATTGCAGGGAATTCGGGAAAGATAATAAGCTCTAATTTCATGACAAATCTTCTAAAGAAAGAACAACGAGGCATAATTGCACAATTATTCTCACTGGAAGTTCCAACATCAAAATCATCTATTTCTGCGGATCTCCAAAAAGTCTTGGACAATCATTCCAATGTGTTTGAAACTCCAAAAATACTACCACCTATTCGTGATCATGATCATGCTATTCATTTGATTCCAAGAAGTGTTCCTCCAAACATCAGGCCTTATAGATGTACTTATGTCCAAAAGAGCGAAATTGAACGTATGATTACAGAAATGTTAGAGGCGGGTATAATTCAACCTAGTCAAAGTTCTTTCTCTGCTCCTGTAGTATTGGTACACAAGAAGGATGGATCATGGCGCATGTGTCTGGATTATGGGGAGCTCAATAAGCTCACCATTAAAGATAAATTTCCCATTCCTGTGATTGATGAATTATTGGATGAATTACATGGAGCAATTTATTATACCAAGTTGGATCTTCATTTAGGATATCATCAAACTAGAATGAAGACTGAAGATATTCCAAAAACAACATTTCGAACTCATGAGGGTCATTATGAATTTTTTCTCATGCCTTTTGGCCTTACGAATGCACCTTCTACATTTCAAGGGTTGACGAATTCCATTTTCAAACCCTTCCTTAGAAAATTTGTGCTAGTATTTTTTTATGATATGCTAATCTACAACAGGTCTTGAAAGGATCATGTTCAACATGTTGATAGGGTGCTCAAACTATTGTAGGAGAAACAATTATATGAAAAAACATCAAAATGTTTCTTTGGAGTACAATAGGTGGAATATCTGGGTCATATTGTATCTCACGACGGTGTTAAGGTAGACCCTAACAAAATTAAAGCCATTAAGGAATAGAAAGTCCCCACAACAATAAAGCAGTTGCGAGGATTTCTCTAGTTAATAGGGTATTATCACAAGTTTGTTAACAATTATGGGAGAATAGAAGCACCCGTAACAACATTATTGAATAAATATGCATTTTCATGGACTCTTGAAGCAAATAAGGCCTTTGAACATCTTAAAGAGGCAATGTGCCTAGCACCAATCTTAGCTATGCCAGACTTCACAAAAACCTTTATTGTGGAATGTGATGCCTTAGGAAATGGAATTGGTGATGTTTTAATGCAAGAAGGAAGACCCATTGCTTTTGAAAGTCATCCAATCAAAGGAAATTATTTACAGAAACCTATTTATGAGAAGGAAACGTTAGCAATATTGCATGCACTAAAGAAATGGTGAACTTACCTAATGGGAAGACACTTCAAGGTAAAAACTGATCATGATAGTCTTAAATACTTTTTGGAACAAAGACTATCTTCAGAAGAGTAGCAAAAATGGGTCAAAAAGATGTTGGGTTATGAATTTGAAATAATCTACAAAAAAGGGAAGCTAAATGTTGTTGTAGATGCACTCTCAATAAATAATGAAGAGGTGGAAGAATTGCTTTGTGACATTTCTATTATCCAAACAGATTGGATAACCAAAGCAAGAGATGAATGGAATAAGGACGAAGAAGTGTGGAAACTCATTCAAAAGTTGTAGCAAGATCCTAGTACATCCGATATATTTAGTTGGAAAAATGATTCCTTATGGTACAAAGATCGCTTATATCTTTGTAATAATTCCCAAATAAAACAAAATATTCTTTTGGAATCGCACACTTCTCCTTTAGGAGGACAATCAATATTTTTAAAAACTTACCACATGGTGAAGAAATTTTTTTTTGGGATGGCCTTAAATCTGATATTCAAAATTTTGTGGCGGAATGTTTGGTTTGCCAGCAGAATAAATTTGAGACAATTAATACCCTGGGTCTTCTACAACCTTTATCCATTCCAAGTCAATGTTGGGAGGATATTTCAATGGATTTTATCACAGGTTTACCTAAGTTTGAAGGAAAGAGTGTCATCATGGTGGTAGTTGATAGACATACCAAGTATGCACACTTTTGTGCATAATCTCATCCATTTAAAGAAAGTACTATTGCTACTACATTTATGGACAAAATTCAAAAGCTACATGGAAACCCAAGGGTTATTGTGAGTGACAGAGATCCCATTTTTACTGGAAATTTTTGGACGGAGTTATTTTCTTGTTTGGGTACTCAATTAGCTCATAGCTCATCTTATCATCCTCAATCCGATGGTCAAATTGAGATAGTAAATAAATTTTTGGAGGGATATATTCGTTGTTTTGTATTTGATAAACAAACACAATGGGTCAAGTCGTTACCTCTCGCTGAATGGTGGCATAACACTTCCTTCCATACTACAGCAGAAATGGCCCCATTTATGGCACTTTATGGATATCATCCACCATCCATCACATCATCTTTAAGAGAAAATTCGAAGGTTCAAGAAGTGGAAGATCACATCGATCATCAACAATAAGTTCTCCAACTCTTAAAGGATAACCTAAATTTGGCACAAAATCGAATGAAACAACAAGCAGATCAACATCATAGCGAAATAAGTTTTGATGTAGGAGACTAGGTATTTTTACGACTACAACCATACAAACAAATGTCCCTCAAGTAAGCTAAGAAGGATAATAAATTATCACCAAATTACTATGGTCTTTACAAGGTTTTGCAAAAGATTGGTACTATGGCATACAAATTGGAGCTTCCTGCTTCTTCACGAGTGCATCTAGTTTTCCATGTTTCATGCTTAAAGAAGGTTATAGGTGAAAATGTTCCAGTTCAAACAATATTGCCAGAACTTGATGAGGAAGGAAAAATCATATTGGAACCTGAAGCATTCATGGAAACAAGAACTTGACAGCTACGAAATCGATCAATTTCAGAGTATCTCATCAAGTGGAAGAACTTACCCACTAAAGATTCTACATGGGAGGATGAGAATTTTATACAGAAGCACCCAAAGCTACTCAATCATTGAGGACAACACTTTTTTTAAGAGAGGGGCATGTTTGGTCCCTATATTACTAGTATAGTCCTTTATTGTTGTTAGTGTAACCCCCTTATTGTTAATATTGTACCCTTGTAACCCCCCATATTGTTATTATTGTGCCCTTAAATTATTATTGTTAGGCTGGCTAGGATTACATTGTGGCCCCATGGACTCCTATATATAGAAAGGAGGTTTTTTAATTTGTATCATCCAAATTTTTTGCATTCATGTAATGTATTGTAGGTTGCCCCCTCGAAGTGGCTTATTTCTAAGGCGTTGATATCTCTTTCCTTCTATTTTTGGAGCTAGTTTCACAACAAAGGAATCTATTCTATTTGAAACAATGTAGAGAAAAATGAAAACCAATAAAATCTAAACTATCTTGCTATAAAATAAATGGAATTAAGGGTATCTACTCTATTTTGTGGAAAAGAAAAGTCCTATATTACTTTTGCGAGAAGGAAAGCACACTTTTCTTAAAGTAAATTATGGAAAGGAAGTCTAGACTAATTCTAGAAATCAAAATTCAAGAACCAAGGAATTGTTGGGAAAAATACTAAGAGGGCGGGGGGGGGGGGGGGGGGAATAAATATTTAGGACTTACTTAAACTTTTACTTTTTCATTCTCTAAAACCCCATACGCTACTTTGCTGAAGCCAACTCGCGTATACATGCAGATATCCTTCATAAAACTCGCGTATATACAGAGATCTTATTATGCCATTAATTCTTTACTTAGATCTATGCAACATTCATTCTTCTGATGATTAGATAACATTAAGCATGTGCAGTAATAACAGAATAAACCATCACACATAAGCATCACACAAGAACACCAGGATTTAAGGTGGAAACCCAAGTCGGGAGAAAACCACCGCTATCGTCGTCTCAGTCTTCAATATTTATTATATAAAGAAAACATGTTACAACCATGTACTGGCGCAGACTCATACCAGCACGCAGGCACCCACCTGCAGAAGGCTACAACCTTCTCTCGTTTACCAGCCTCTCCTGGAAGGGAGCTACAACCCCCTGCACTTGTTTACCATCCTCTCATGGAAGGGAGCTACAACCCCCTGCTCTCGTTTACCAGCCTTACCTGGAAGGGAGCTACGACCCCCTGACTGAAGGCTTCGACCCTCGGCACCACTGCAGACCACGTTTCATCAATTTTCAAACTAGATCCAATAGCTTCAATAGATCACAACTTGCAAGCCACTTTTCATCATATTTTCAGACTGGACCCACTCCACACATTTAAGCTCAATCATACATCAAACTGAAACTTATACCCTTATCAATTCATTCAATGAATCATCAACCAATCAATCAACAACTTGATCTTTTCTCAACATAGTCAGCAGCATAATCAATATTCAGAAAACCCAGATCTATATGAATACATCATAGACAGATAGCAGTAATACAGCATAACAGATCAAACATTTCATACCACATACTTCAGCAAACCCTAGTTTTCATACGCGCTTTCTTTTCACTGATCCGGCGTATATACACGCTTTCATGTATATAAACCCGCGTATACATCTGCACATATTACAGAACTAATTTCACAACCCATACGCGCTTTCTCTTAATCCAACCCGCGTATATACGCGCTTACTCTATTACAAACTTGCGTATAGATCTTTAGACATTTTCGGTCAACAAAATTCTTCAAAACAGATGCATAGCTCAGATTTTACCCTTCACTTTATAAACATGTTCGCCTCATCTCAGATCTAAACATTTCATAAACAGATCTAGAAGATACAAATACATTTCAGATCTAGAGATCCCTCTTCATCATTTTCTTCACTGGTGCATTATGAAATCATATCTATCATTCAACTGTTACCCATTCCATACAGATATACTTCAAAGAGAAGTATTCATTAAAACCTAGACATCTTACACGCCCTTTTCACAATGATTTTCTTCTCCTTATATATATTTAGCATTTGTCAATACCATGAGCCAAAATCACATCACTTCCGATGGTATTCCTGGACGGGATCGAATAGACAATCCAGCGCTCAATAAAATGGGTCAATACCATGGTAAAGTCCCCTGGTTTTACAAATTTAGAGCGCAATTAGGCATACGCTACTTCTCCTAAACAAACCCACATATGGTTTGTGATACACACTTTACATCATTGTTCTAACCCTTACTGATATTTCTTTCTCTGGTACTTCTGAGCTACTTGTAGAACATCAGATTTACATCATTAATAAACTCATCAAGCAAAAAGAAAAACTTCATTAAGTAGGTTTCCATCATCTTCATCAAGTGGGTTTCCATCAAGGACAACACTCTACATCATATTGCCAACAATCTCCCCCTTTGGACTTGATGGCAACCACGATGGTGTTTGATCACCACAATAGATAGATACATTAAGCATAATGATATTCTTCCCTTATTCAAACACCATGTCACTCTCCCCCTTTGACATCAAGGGAAAAGGGCGGATCAAAACCAACACAAGGTTTTTCCCCTCATGTAGAAATAAGAGCGTTGTAGAACTGATGTATACTGAAGTTACCATGCTCCCCCTGAGTTTATGCTGAATGTTCAAACATATTTTCCAATGACGTACATGACTCTATGACCTTCCTATCACCAAGGACTCATACTTACATCAAAGATCCAATCAAGTGGATTTACATATGAGACTCAAGTATCCAACCAAGTGGGTTTACACATTTTGACTCAATTAACCAATCAAGTGGGTTTACAAATTTGAACAAGTCCTTACATGACTGAATATTACAATGTTACATCATAGGTCTCAACATGACCTTTTTTCATCAAATTACAAATATGACCTTTTGTAACAAATACCAAAAAGAACTCAAGAGAGAGATCATAGATCAGAGTCATCATAATTCCAACAATGCATTACTCTCAGCAAGAATAATGAGAATGCCACCAATTCATCCTTTCCACAAGACCAATGCTCCCCCTTAGCTTGTGCATCCTGAACACTTTCAACATAAAATCGTCAAGGAATCTTTATCAAGAAACATTAGAGACTGAAACAGAATTATGAGTACTGGAACACCACCAGAGATATCAAACTATACTACAGCTCTGCTGGAAAATGCTGAATTAGAGAAATTTGTCAGCAACCACCCATACGCGGTTTTATTTGTATTAAGCCATGTATATACGCGACTGTCGTTTAGGAAATCCACGTATCCATTTTAATCTTCTGATTTTGATCAAATCTGATCTCCTGAAAGGCAGAGATTACTTCCAGCTTCTGTCTGAGAAATTTTGAATGCTTCCCTGGAATATATGAGAACAGATAGGAAAATGTAGCTATGTTTTCAAGTGTCATCGAACAGTTGTAGCATAAGCCTATCAGTAACCAAGTCTTCAAGATCTTTGCAGCATCAACATATTATTTCCAAGAGGAATCATCATTCCAGAACAACTTCTTCAATAGACAATATGAGTCAAGCAATCATCCAAGTGATCTAATGTCACCAAAATCTTCAAGATTTATATCATGAAGAAACATGTGATGAAATTATGTATAAAAGGTCTAAACCGTAGCAAAAAACTCTACATGATCTATTCATATCTCTGAATCATAAGACTTTCATCTCATCCATAAAACTAAATACTTTTCGTCAAAAAGCAAATAGGGCTCATCCATAATCTTATCATAAGAAACCATGCATCACGTCATCATCATTTAGAACTGAGACATAAGCAGATATAATGTCAATAATGCAATCATTAATAGTCAGACTGATGCTCCCCCTGAACCTATGTTCCTGATCTTCAGCTGTCATACTAAATTTCTTATCATAAATGCATACGCGGATGTCTCCACTGTAACTCGCGTGTATACGTGACTTTACTTCATTAAACCCACGTATGGAAAGTGAAATACTGAAAATTTCACACTCCTTCTTCTCCCCCTGAATTTGTACCACATGTACCTGTCTTCTTCACAACAGATGCACTGTCAGAAATAAACATAACCATAATTACCAAATCAACCATGAGAATCATCATACATTGCTCCCCTTGTGATGATACATTACTAATCTCTATAATGTATCTCACATCATTTCTGCAGTCATTATGAGAAGTAAGCTTTAGAAGCGGATGACTGCAGTAGGGTCAATATTCCCTACGTTTCTGACCGGTCCTCCTTCTTTTTCTAGCTTTGCTTGAACTTTCTTATCATGTGCTGGAAATTGTCCAATTTCTCAGATCTGTTCATCCTCCATTCTTTTTCCACATGTCCATACTTGTTACAAGGATAACATCTTATGTGACCAGAAAATTAAGCATAAGGATCATACTGTGTTCTTCTATTATTTCTTCTATTGCAATCAGCTGCTTTATGACCATACTTGTTGCATTGAAAACAATATCCCCTAAAGACACCTGAGTACCTTTCTATGTAGAATCTGTTTGTTTGTGACTGATACAATCTGCTTCTACACTTGGCTGCAACATGCCCATAATTATGACATTTAAAGCATTCAACATTATTGAATGATTTCCTTTGAGTGTTCATGATTGTCGGTTGACTTCTTGTTTCTTTCAACTCTTCAGGTTTTGCATTGACATCCTTTGAATCTTTAGTACTTCCTTGTGAACTAGATTCTCCTTTAACAGTTTCATGAAAACCAAGACCAAATTAACATAGGAAGACCATTGACTACTAAGAATATTGTCCAGAATCTTAGTACTATCTTGAAACCTCAAGAGTTTATCTTTTTCTTCTAATTTACCTTTCAAAATATTTACCTCAACCTCCAAACTTTGGCATTGCTTCTTCATGCTTTCTTCTTTCCTTCTTCCTTCTTCTACTTGATCATTCAATTTTAAAATCTCTTCCTTCAACCCATTTTCTTGTGCTTCAAAAGTTTGTAAAAGTTCTTCACTCTCTTTATATGATGTTGTTTTCAGAGAGATGATTTCTTCTTTAAGTTCTTCATTCTTCTTATTTGATGCTTCGAGATCTGCTTTTAGGGAGATGAGTTCTTCATTCTTCTTATTTGATTTTTCCGGATCTTCTTTGAGAGAGATGATTTCTGCTTCAAGTTCTTCATTCTTCTTATTTGATTTTTCCAGATCTGCTTTTAGAGAGATGATTTCTGCTTCAAGTCCTTTACTTCGATTGGATACATTATCGTACATCCTTTTCAGTCTAGAGATCATATCTTTGTAGGCAGATTCCTTCTTATTAAATATTCTTTGTTGATATTTGATAACTTCTTCTAGGTCCATAGCATTACTTTCACTATCTTCACCATTGCTTGCACAAAGAAGAATATCACAAGAACAACAATCACTACCTATTTCATCTTCTTCATTTTCTGCTACACATGTTTTCTGAGATATCTCCTTTCCTTGAGTAGCCTTCTTCTTTTACTTCTTTCCCATTGTGACGGATCTCCTTCAAGCGATCAAGCTTTTGCAGAAGGACATGCTCTGATTCCAATTGTTGGGAAAAATACTAAGAGGGGGGGGTGAATCAGTATTTATGACTTACTCAAACTTTTACTTTTTCATTCTCTAAAAACCCATACGCTACTTTGCTGAAGTCAACTCGCGTATACACGCGGATATCCTTCATAAAACTCGCGTATATACAGAGATCTTATTATGCCATTAATTCTTTACTTATATCTATGAAACATTCATTATTATGATGATTAGATAACAATAAGCATATGCAGTAATAACAGAATAAACCATCACACATAAGCATCACACAAAAACACCAGGATTTAAGGTGGAAACCCAAGTCGGGAGAAAACCACCGCTGTCGTCGTCTTAGTCTTCAATATTTATTATATAAAGAAAAAATGTTACAACCATGTACTGGTGCAGACTCATACCAGCACGCAGGCACCCACCTGCAGAAGGCTACAACCTTCTCTCGTTTACCAGCCTCTCCTGGAAGGGAGCTACAATGCCCTGCTCTCGTTTACCAGCCTTTCCTGGAAGGGAGCTACGACCCCCTACTCTCGTTTACCAGCCTCACCTGGAAGGGAGATACAACCCCCTGACTGAAGGCTACAACCCTCAACACCACCATGGACCACGTTTCATCAATTTTCATATTGGATCCAATAGCTTCAATAGATCACAACTTGCAGGCCACTTTTCATCATATTTTCAGACTGGACCCACTCCACACATTTAAGCTTAATCATACATCAAACTGAAACTTATACCCTTATCAATTCATTCAATGAATCATCAACCAATCAATCAACAACTTGATCTTTTCTCAACATAGTCAACAACATAATCAATATTCAGAAAACCCAGATCTGTATGAATACATCATAGATAGATAACAGTAATATAGCAGAACAGATTAAACATTTCATACCACATACTTCAGCAAACCCTAGTTTTCATACGTTCTTTCCTTTCACTGATCCGGCATATATACGCGCTTTCATGTATATAAACCTGCGTATACATCTGCACATATTACAGAACTAATTTCACAACCCATACGCGCTTTCTCTTAATCCAACCCGCGTATATACGCGCTTACTCTATTACAAACTTGTGTATAGATATTCAGACATTTTAGGTCAGCACAATTCTTCAGAATAGATGCATATCTCAGATTTTACCCTTCACTTCAGAAATGTTCGCCTCATCTCAGATCTAAACATTTCATAAACAGATCTAGAAGATACAAATACATTTCAGATCTAGAGATCCCTCTTCATCATTTTCTTCACTGGTGCATTATGAAATCAGATATATCATTCAACTGTTACCCATTCCATACATGAATACTTCAAAGAGAAGTATTCATTAAAACTCAGACATCTTACACGCCCTTTTCACAATGATTTTCTTCTCCTTATATAGATTTAGCCTTTGTCAATACCATGAGCCAAAATCACATCACTTCCGATGTTATTCCTAGACGAGATCCAATAGACAATCCAGCGCTCAATACAATGGGTCAATACCATGGTAAAGTCCCCTGGTTTTACAAATTTAGAGCGCAATTAGGAATACGCGACTTAGCACGTACTTTTCCGCGTGCATACGTTACTTCTCCTAAACAAACCCGCGTATGCTTTGTGATACACACTTTACATCATTGTTCTAACCCTTACTGATATTTCTCTCTCTGGTACTTCTGAGCTACTTGTAGAACATCATATTTACATCATTAATAAACTCATCAAGCATCAAGAACAACTTCATTAAGTAGGTTGCCATCATCTTCATCAAGTGGGTTGCCATCAAGGACAACACTCTGCATCATATTGCCAACAGAAATGTAGGAGATAAATTGAAACCTAAACAAGCCTCATCTCAACCAAATTTCTCTCAGAGCATTCATTGGCTATAAATCTACTTCTACAATGAATTTGGAGTGAATTTGGGAAAGGAAGATATCCAAAACAAATTGCTACAAGATTTATATGTCTCGAGATAACTTGTCGAATGCCCAAGAGAATCAAATGAAAATGATATAGGACAATTTTTTATATTAATTATGATTTCCTAGGACTCAAACCCAAGTGGAATATCAAAAACACCCTTGTTAGCATGTGCTACAAATAACAGAAAATTACTACTCTAAAAAACGGAAATTCAAGAATTAGTGAGCTAGTTAACCTATCAAATGCCTAACCTGATCGAGTGAAAATGCTATGAGGTGAATTTTTTTATTAATTATAATGTTTTTATGACTCAATAGAAGTGGAAAAAACTAAAAATATCATTTTTAAAATTTGCTAAAAATAGAAAAAATTTCTACTAGAAACTTGAAATTTCATAGCAATGAACTAGTATTAAGTTGATCTAAGTGCCCAAATACCTAGTATAATCAAGTGAAAATATCATGCGGTAAATTTTGTTATCAATTTTTATTTTAAGCTACAATCAAAGTACAATAACTTGAAATAATTTCATTAACACACGCTAAAAATTAGCGGAAATTTACTACTATTTCGTTACAAGATACTTCCAGAAATTCCAAAATTGTGAACTAGTGAACCAATCTAAGTAGATCAATTATCGATATAACTTTGGAAGGTTTTTATAAATATAATAATTCTTGTGACTTCATAAATAAACTTCAAAACAACTCACTTCAATCATGTAATAAATATAACCTACAAAAAATGAAATGTGAATATTAGATGCAGAAATAGGAAAAACAGGAATAAAATATGTAAGTGAAAACATTCAAAGAAGATAAATAAATTGTACACTAGGGATCTGAGGCACCTAAGATGGCCAATCCCAAGGATAATTAGATTCCTATAAAGAAAACCAATATTTATAATCTAAAAATGACACCAAACTTCATTATTTGAACCAATCCAAGTACATCCCTGCTAGAAATGAAGGTTGAGCTGCCAAATAACATTTTTTCTCCATAATAAGACTAAGAAATACATGCCCCTATAGGAAAATTTGAATTGGTACTTATAAAAATAGATGGGGAATCATCCTCCTTGAAAGGATACAACTTTCCCCTCCAAAATCCCTCAAAAAGTGGATCTAGTTCCCAACACTAGGAATATTCATTAAATGATAGGAAGCACATTTCTAGATTTTCTCAATCACTAGAGCTCTAGAATTTTTTCAATAATTTCATATTAATTTTTTCATTTATTATCCAATATTGGTCCATATTTCAGAAGGGATAAAGTCCCTAGATTATCTCATCCTCCAAATCTTTATAATATGTCCAATATTCTTAGACTATTTTACAAAAATAAATAATATTCGGCACATAATATGAAATTACCTCTAAACCTTCCTAATTAACATATTAAAGATAAAAATATGTCATCCAATGAAAAAATAGAGGTTTAATGTGTTGAAGGATGGTGAGATAAGCCTTAATTTGTATCTAATTTGGAGGCCCATCAGTAACACTGGTCTTAACAAGGGAACCCATTAAGGATGTAATATCAAAACCTCTTTAGGTGTGGCCACTAATAAACCTTTAATTCCCTTCATGGAAATATAAAAACATCATCAGGTATATCCAATAATCAACCTTTACTTCCCTACATGGTTGGTTTGATCCTCCCTAGTTTAAACCAACTCATTAATGACCCCATTCTCCATTACCATAATTTTCCTCCCATGCCAACCAAACTTCCCTAAAAATCCCCAAATTTGAAGGGAAGCCTGGAGAAGACCCTACCATTCACGTTTGCTCTTTTCATATGTGGTGATCTTCCAACTCCATCACAGATGACTCATTGGTCTTCACCTCTTCCAAAGCACTCTAACTAGAGTTATTTCCAAGTGGTATGTAGACCAACTACATGCCTCTCACTTAATCTTTGTGAATCTTGCCAATGCCCTCCTATCATATTTTCAACCAACTCTTCGATTTGACACCAGAACTGAACTGTAATATTCTCAAATTTTCACATGATATTTGGAATATTAGAGTTCTTAATAAAACTTACTTAATTAATTAAATAAAAGGGTGGAGGGATCCATAATCCTCAAAGATGAATAAAATCCACTTTTGATGTGTGTATGTGGATATTTCAGATCTAGATCTACATAATGGAGTAGTAGAGCAACTACTTAATGTGAAAGGAATGGAGGTCATGTCTCATTAATGAGATAGATCATGGAGGTTGATAGAGTCAACTAAGATCGTGGAAAGAATAAAATGTAGGATCATAGAGAATTCATGATGAGATGATGGAGGAGTAGTGCATTTACTGCACACATGATGGAGATCATGGAGAGATAGCGCAGTCAACATGGAGACCTATGTGCACATGTACAACATTGTTATGAGGTGGGCCAAGGCATGATAAGGCTCATAAAATATATAAATAATATGAAGGCACAATAGAAGGTAGTTTTTTTAATACTATTGTTGATGTATGATCTGTTTAGATCTGGAATTTTCATGTGACATTCCATGCTTTCTCTTGTTGTTTAGCTGAGATTGCAAGTGATGTTTAGCACAGGGTGTTACTGGTCAGGAATCCCACCTATTTCATTGATTAGCTCTTGGAAGAGGATTCTAATTCATTCTAAATCATGAATTGGTGCCACATATCTTTTCCTACTTTCTACAGAACAGTCATAGTCATAAATTGTACATTTCTGAAGATCAGTTTGAGAGGAGGAGGTTGTCCTTTAATATTTCAGTTGAGGAACCGATGAAGGATTCATCCTATCACCTTGAGCTTCAATATCAGCCTTCTATTACTTCAGATCTATATCATGCATCAGGTCATCTATTATTCATCTCCCAGCAACAGAAATCCCTTTAGGAATTGCGCAGTCCAGTCTTGTAGATCCAAGGGAGAAAGGAAGTTGCTAGCATTTCAACTAGTAATCCAGTGGAGGACTATTCCTTCACATTGCATGCATTATTTACATCATCCTTGAGCTTCATAGCCATATTTTTCAGCATGATAAAGATCCTACATCCTTGACAGCGCAGTTTATGCCAGCAGGGGTGCAATGTGCAACCCAAAAAGGGCTGAAAATCCAAAGTTAAAATATAGCCAAAATATTTCTGGGTGTTTCTGGGTTTTTTGAGCAGAATCCACATTTAAAAGTGTGGATCATTTTGAGAACTCTAACAGCCTTCCGCACATGGTTCTTATCCTCAATAACAGTAGTTTCTAGCAGCAGTAGCAGCACAACATTTCTAGTGCTTGGTTTCTTTAATGTATTTCAGCCATCTTGTGGCTTGAGTGCATTCCTTTTAAAGCATTGTGTACTTTCATTTGTTGTTAATGTATAATGAACTGGCTCATCTATTCTATCTATATATGTGTTGATCATAATATTTATGTACATTTTCTATGTTTCAAATGTTATGTTTTTGTATCAATGCATTATTCCATTTTTGGATATTGCAGTGGTATCAGAGCATGATCTTTGGCTCAACTTGTGGAAATTTTGACAAAATATGAAAAGAAGATAGTAGAGATCTACTATGGAGGGAATGCGTTTTGGTTCATATTTGTTTAGATCTATGAAGGATCTCTCTAAGCAGATCAATGAAGCAAGAAGAGAAAGACAAAGAGAAACTTCAAGAAGGTTTCAAGTTGAAGAAGGTCCCGGCACTTATTTTTAGCAACAAAGAAGACCAGAGAAGCAAAGAGCTTCATATTATTCCACTAGATCCACATTCTTTGAGAAAGAGGACTGGTATGAATATGATGAAGGCTTGGGGCATGAGACCCTAAGTGAATATCTGTCTAAATACAAGTCATATCCTAGAGCATTGAAGGAGAAAATCTCTCTCCAACAGTTTCTGCAACTCAAAGACGAGAGGAGATCCAGAATCAGCAATAGAAGAAAGAGGCATAGATGCTTCTTACCTACATTTGATGGATCTTCCACAAGCACATTGAGGGCTTGGAGGGAAGAATTATTTACCTTCTTTCTGAAATATCCTATATCAGAAAGAGAGTTTGTGGAGTTTGCAGCACTGCACCTTGATGGTGAAGCAAGAAAATGGTGGTTCAGTCACTTGTCACACATGAAAGTGTCTGCTTATGAATATTTTATGCAAAGACTAAAGAAGAAATATGGTAGAAAGAAACCAGAGACATCTCACATAGTGACATATCCCATCATCAAGGAGATAGTGCATGAATATTCAAGAGAATATGTTCTCATTATCACTCAAGAAGAGGAGCCTCTTGTTGGAAATATGATGCAGAGTGTTGTCCTTGATGGCAACCCACTGAATGAAGATGAAGACATGTGACTGTTGACATGTGTTGTCCTTGATGGCAATCCACCTGATGAAGTTATGCTTGACTTGATGGACTTGGTAAATGATGTAAATCTGACGTGATATGTTGTTAAGTGTTGTCCTTGAAAGGCAACCCACTTGATGAAGATGATGAAAACTTACTTGATGAAGTTGTGCTTAAGAGAATGTGTTCCTGATGAAGAAAATATGATGTTTCTACAGTGTGTACAGAAGGCTATGAAGAAAGGATTTCAGAATGTACTCAATGTATGATGAAAAAGAGTATGTATCTTGGTATATGTGGATTGGCCTAGGGGAAGTCGCGTATGCACGCGGAAAAGAACGTGCCAAGTCGCGTATGGGCTAAAGCGCTCAAAAAGTGCAAAACCAAGGGTAACCACCATGGTATTGACCCATGGTATTGGGTAATGATACGCCTAATTGACCCCGTCCAGGTAGTTTTGGGCTCATGGTATTGTTTTGGCCCATGGTATTGAAAAAGGGGCTCATGGTATTGAAAAAGGAAAAACCTATATAAGGAGAAGAAATTCATTGTGCAAATCATGAGTGTGGGTGCAAGATGTCTGAGCTTGAATGAATACTTCTCTCTGAAGTATATCTGAATGGAAAGGGTTACACTTGAATGACAAATCTGAATGTATGATGCACCAATGATGAAGAAGGGGATCTAGATCTGAATTGCTCTTGTATTTGCTAGATCTGATTATGGAAGGCTTAGATTTGTGATGAGGCGAGCATCTAGGCGAACATCTGTCTGAAGCAAAAGGGTAGATCTGAACTGAATATCTGATCTGATGAAGTATGCTGCTCTGTTATGATTGAAGATCTATACGCTACTTCGCCGCGGAGGAAGCGCGTATATACGCAGCTTCAGCGAAGAGAAAGCGCGTATGCGCAATAAAATATACACTGAGGTATACGCCGGTTTGTGTGGACGGAAGCGCGTATATACGCGAAATCAGTGAAGTAAAAGAGCGTATGCAAACTAGGGCTTGCTGAAGCAAGGGGTATGAAATATCTGATCTGTTCTGCTGTGTTTCTGCTATCTGATCTATGTTGATATGTATCTGTTGATGATGTATGGTTGTGCTTAAAAGTTTGGAAAGGGTCCGGTCTGGAAATATGATGAATTGTGGCCTGCAAGTATTGTTCTATTGATGTGGTTGGATCCAGTGTGAAAATTGATGAAACGTGGTCCAAGGTGGTGCTGAGGGTTGTAGCCTTCAGTCAGGGGGTTGTAGCTCCCTTCCAGGTGAGGCTGGTAAACGAGATCGGGGGGTCGTAGCTCCCTTCCGGGAGAGGCTGGTAAACGAGTCAGGGGGTCGTAGCTCCCTTCCAGGAGAGGCTGGTAAACGAGCGCAGGTGGGTGCCTGCGTGCTGGTCAAGTCTGCGCCGGCACATATGTTGTAAGATGTTTTCTCTATAATAAAATATTGAAGGCTGAGCAACTGCAGCGGTGGTTTTCTCCCGATTTGGGTTTCCACCTAAAAATCCTGGTGTTCATGTATGATGCTTTGTGTGATGGTTTATTCTGTTATTACTGCACATGTTTACAGTTTATTGAACATCTGATGAATGAATGATTGAAATGATTTAAGTGAAGAATTAATGACATAAATAGATATCTGTGTATACGCGAGTTTCGTAAAGGGTATCCGCGTATATACGCAAGTCTGGTTCAGGAAAGTAGCGTATGAGTTTTAGAAGCAAGAAAAAGTGAAAGTTTTGAATATGCAGTAAATACTGATTCACCCCCCCCTCTCAGTATTTTTCCCAACAATTGGTATCAGAGCGTGGTCCTTCTGCAGAAGCTTGATCGCTTGAAGGAGATCCGTCGCAATGGGAAGTCAAGAAGGAGTAATGTCTATAAAGCCACCTCTATTCAATGGAAACAATCTGATATTCTGGAAGGTACGAACAAAAGCATATCTGCAAAGTCTTGGTGCAGATGTATGGGCAATCGTGGAAGAAGGTTATCAATACCCGGCAAGTATTCCTACTGATGCAACTGAAAGAAAGAAGTATGAAATCAATGCCAAAGCAGTGAATGTCTTATTGGGAAGCATGTCTGAATCAGAATTTGCTAAAGTGATGCAACTACATTCGGAAAAAGACATATGGGACAAAATCATTCTAAGCTATGAAGGAGACACAAAGGTAAAAAGTGCAAAACTCCAAACTCTTAGAATTGAATATGAAAATTTGAAGATGCATAGTGATGAGAGTGTTGCCAGTTTCTTTCTTCGTCTGGATGATATTGTAAATCGAATGAGAAAATTGGGTGAAACCATAGCTGATACTACTCTGGTGGAAAAGGTCTTAAGATCATTGACTTCAAAATTTGACTCTAAAGTTTCAGCTATTGAAGAAAGGCAAGATTTGAAAACTCTTACTATTGTTCAATTACATGGTACTCTGACTGCTTTTGAAATGAGACAAGGAGGCCCTTCTCAAGTAAGAGAAGCTGCTTTTAAGGCATCTACAAAAGGAAAGGAAAAGGAAGTTGTCAAAGAATCCAGCTATATATCCGATGAAGAAGAAGCTAATTTCGTGAGAAAGCTCCAACTAGGTACTGGAAGATTCAAAGGTAAGCTTCCCTTCAAATGTTTTGAGTGTGGAAAAGTTGGTCATTATGTTGCTAAATGTCCTTATAGAGAAAAGCATGGTAAAGGGAAACAATTTGAGAAGAGAAAGAGTTATTATGCAAAAGAAGATGATGATGAAGTGTCCAGTGAAGATGAAGAAGATTATGACCAAGATCTGAAAGTGCTCATGGCTAAGAAGCAAAAGAAGAAGGTTACTCAAGGAAAGGAGATACCTCAGAAATCATGTATAGCAAAAATTGAAGAATATGAAACAGATTCCGACGAAGATCTACAAGCACTCATGGCAAAGAAGAAAAAGGAGAAGGCCACGTGTAATACTCTTCTTTGTGCAAACAATAGTAAAGATAGTGAAAGTAAAGTTGTGGATCTAGAAGAAGCTCTCAGGATTAAAGTTGAAGAACTGCAAAGTTCATATAATAATCAAGAAACTATCTACAAAGAGATGATCTCACAATGAAAGATCAAATAGAAATGCTGAATGGACAGGTGGACAAGTATCAAAGGTTTCATACTTATGCATCCAATCGAATTAAAGATCTAGAAGCAGATCTTGAAAAATCAAGCAAGAAGAATGAAGGACTTGAAACTGCAATCATTTGTCTTCAGGAAGATTTAGAAGCATCAAGTAAGAAAAATAAGGAACCTCTACAATCATTTGAAAAGGAAGGCCTTGAAGCAGAAATCATCTCTCTCAAAGAAGATCTGGAAAAATCAAATAAGAAGAATGAAGAGCTGCAACAAACATGTGAAGGAAATGAAGATTGGTTGAAAGAAGAGATTCTAAATCTGAAGGATCAAGTTGAAGATGGAAGAAGAAACGAAGAAAGCATGACAAAGCAATGTCAAGCCTTGGAGGTTAAGGTAAATATCCTCAAAGGTAAATTAGAAGAAAAGGTTAAACTTTTGAGGTTTCACGATAGTACTAACATTTTGGACAATATTCTGAGTAATCAAAGGTCTCCTGCTATCAAACATGGTCTTGGTTTCCATGAAACTGTTAAAGGAGAATCTAGCTCACAAGGAAGTGCCAAAAATTCAGAGGATGTCAATGCAAAACCTGAAGTATTGAAAGAGAAAAAAGCTCAACCAACAATCATGAATTCTCAAAGGAATTCATTCAAGAACGTTGAATGTTTTAAATGTCATAATTATGGACATGTTGCAGCAAATTGCAGGAGCAGATCATTTCAGCCTCAGACAAACAGTTCCTACATAGAAAGGTACTCTGGCTTCTTCAAGGGATATTGTTTTTCATGTAACAAGTATGGACATAAAGCAGCTGATTGTAAAAGGAGGAAGAATAGAAATACTCATTATGATTCTTATGTTTATTTCTCTGGCCACATAAGATGTTATGTTTGTAATAAATATGGACATGTAGAAAAAGAATGCAGGATGAACAGATCTGGGAAAGTGGACAATTTTCAGCACACTGTTGGAAAGCTCAAGCAAATTTGGAAAAAGAAAGAGGACCGATCAGAAACGTAGGGAATTCAGACCCTACTGCAGTCATTGACTGCAGGAATGATGTGAGATACATTATGAGATTTAGTAATGTATCGTCACAGGGGGAGCAATGTATGATGTCTCTCATGTTTGATTTGATTATTCTGGTTATATGTATTTCTGACAGTGCATCTGGTGTGAAGAAAAGACAGGAACAGAAGGTAAAATTGCAGAAGGAGATGAAGGTGTGAAATTTTCTATATTTCACTTTATATACGCGGATTATATTCACAAAAGTCGCGTATACACGCGAGTTTCAGCAGACACAGCCGCGTATGCATTGATGATAAGAAAATTTATCTGATTGCTGAAGATCTGGAGCAGAGGCCCAGGGGGAGCATCAATCTGACTGCTGATGATTGCACTGTTAGCATTATTTTGGTTATACTCATGATAATGAAATGATACATGGGTTCTTGTGTTGAAGATTATGAATGAAGCCTGGTTGCGTTATGATGAAGAACATTCGTTATTGAGATGAAAGTCTTATAACTCAGAGATGAGGACTGATCATGCAGAGATTGTTGCTGATGACTTGCTGATGAACATATTCAGGTTGCACAAGTTAAGATGGAGCACTAGTTCAGGGGGAGTAGCAGGTTACTAATGATTGCATTGTTGGCAATATGATTGCTTATTCTTTGGTCTTTGTGATACTCATGCTCAATGATGATGACTTGGTACATAGATTATTATGATGAGATTTTGAGCCCTGGTTGCTGATAAGAATCTTTAGTGCTCACACATGGATGAGTTGGATATCATTTGATTCAGATCATGTAGAGTTTGTTGCTATGGTTGAGATCTTTTGCCTACATATGTTACTTCATGTCACATCTTGAAGATCATGGTGATTTTGGACCACATGGATGATTGCTTGACACATATTTGAAGATGCTGATCTGATATGAGAATCTTTCTTGGAAAGATTGTATTGATGCTGCAAAGAATCTGAAGGCTTGATTACTATTGTGTTGATGCTACAACCATTGGATGACGCTTGAAGACACCACTACACTGTTCTATCTATCTGTAGTCCAGGGAAGCATTCAAATGTCTCAGAAAGAAGCTGAACATTGTCTGTTCCTCATAGAGAATCAGATCTGCATAAATTTTAGAAGATGGCTTGGGATACGCGGTTTTCCTAAAACACAGTCGCGTATGTACGCGAGTTCCTGCACATAAAACCGCGTATGTTTGGTTGCTGACAATTTTTTGGTTGGTTCAGCATTCTTCAGCACAGCTGCAGTGCTGTTTGATATCTCTGATACTGTTTGGTATCTGTGGTGGTGTTCCAGTTCTCATAATTCTATTTCTAATGTTTTGATGAAGATTTGTTGGTGGAAGTTTTACGGATGCACAAACTAAGGGGGAGCCTTAGTCATTTGGAAATATTGCTTGGTTGCACAGATTCAGGGGGAGCATTAGCGTTGCTGAGTATAATGCAGTATTGGCATTATGATGGTTCTGAAATATGTTCTCTTTCTTGAGGACTTTCTGGTGTTAGTCTTAAAGTTATATTTGTAGTTTGATGAAAAGGTCATGTTGAGACCCATGATGTAAAATTGTAATCTTCAGTCATGTAAGGACTTGTCTAATTTGTAAACCCACTTGGTTGAGTAGCTAAGTCAAATTTTGTAAACCCACTTGGTTGGGTACTTGAGTCTTATATGTAAATCCACTTGGTTGGATATTGGATGTAAGTATGAGTCTTTGGTGCTAGGAAGTTCATAGAGTCATGTACTTCATTGACAAATATGTTTGAAGATTCAGCATGAACTCAGGGGGAGCTTGGCCACTTTAGCACATATCAGATCTGCAGAATGTTTCTTCCGCATAAGGAGGAGAGTGTTGGTTTTTGATCTGCCCTTTGCCCTTGATGTCAAAGGGGGAGAGTGACATGGTGTTTGAATGAAGAGAAGATAATGATGTCAAATATTTGGGAGAGTGACATTTGTGGGAGAGTAACATGCTATCTATCTGCTGTGGTAACCAAACACCATCGTGGTTGCCATCAAGTCCAAAGGGGGAGATTGTTGGAAATATGATCGTGGTTGCCATCAAGTCCAAAGGGGGAGATTGTTGGAAATATGATGCAGAGTGTTGTCCTTGATGGCAACCCACTGAATGAAGATGAAGACATGTGACTGTTGACATGTGTTGTCCTTGATGGCAATCCACATGATGAAGTTATGCTTGACTTGATGGACTTGGTAAATGATGTAAATCTGATGTGATATGTTGTTGAGTGTTGTCCTTGAAAGGCAACCCACTTGATGAAGATGATGAAAACTTACTTGATGAAGTTGTGCTTAAGAGAATGTGTTCCTGATAAAGAAAATATGATGTTTCTACAATGTGTACAGAAGGCTATGAAGAAATGATTTCAGAATGTACTCAAAGTATGATGAAAAAGAGTATGTCTCTTGGTATACGCGGATTGGCCTAGGGGAAGTCGCGTATGCACGCGGAAAAGAACGTGCCAAGTCGCGTATGGGCTAAAGCGCTCAAAAAGTGCAAAAACAAGGGTAACCACCATGGTATTGACCCATTGTATTGGGTAATGATCTGCCTAATTGACCCCGTCCAGGTAGTTTTGGGCTCATGGTATTGTTTTGGCCCATGGTATTGAAAAAGGGGCTCATGGTATTGAAAAAGGAAAACCTATATAAGAAGAAGAATTTCATTGTGCAAATCATGTGTGTGGGTGCAAGATGTCTGAGCTTGAATGAATACTTCTCACTGAAGTATATCTGAATGGAAAGGGTTACACTTGAATGATAAATCTGAATGTATGATGCACCAACGATGAAGAAGGGGATCTAGATCTGAATTTCTCTTGTATTTGCTAGATCTGATTATGGAAGGCTTAGATCTGTGATGAGGCGAGCATCTAGGCGAACATGCAAATACCGAAGCAAAGGAGTAGATACGGCCAGATATCGATGTTGATGAAGTATCTTTGCTACGTTATGATTGAAGATCTATACGCTACTTCGCCGCGGAGGAAGCGCGTATATACGCAGCTTCAGCGAAGAGAAAGCGCGTATGCGCAATAAAGTATACACTGAGGTATACGCTGGTTTGTGTGGACGGAAGCGCGTATATACACGACATCAGTTAAGTAAAAGCGCGTATGCAAACTAGGGTTTGCTGAAGCAAGGGGTATGAAATATCTGATCTGTTCTGCTGTGTTTCTGCTATCTGATCTGTGTTGATATGTATCTGTTGATGATGTATGGTTGTGCTTAAAAGTATGAAAAGGGTTCGGTCTGGAAATATGATGAATTGTGGCCTGCAAGTTGTGTTCTATTGATGTGGTTGGATCCAGTGTGAAAATTGATGAAACGTGGTCCAAGGTGGTGCTGAGGGTTGTAGCCTTCAGTCAGGGGGTTGTAGCTCCCTTCCAGGTGAGGCTGGTAAATGAGATCGGGGGGTCGTAGCTCCCTTCCAGGAGAGGCTGGTAAACGAGTCAAGGGGTTGGAGCTCCCTTCCAGGAGAGGCTGGTAAACGAGCGCAGGTGGGTGCCTGCGTGCTGGTCAAGTCTGCGCCAGCACATATGTTGTAAGATGTTTTCTCTATAATAAAATATTGAAGGCCGAGCAACTGCAGCGGTGGTTTTCTCCCGATTTGGGTTTCCACCTAAAAATCCTGGTGTTCATGTGTGATGCTTTGTGTGATGGTTTATTCTGTTATTACTGCACATGTTTAAAGTTTATTGAACATCTGATGAATGAATGATTGAATGATCTAAGTGAAGAGTTAATTACATATCTAGATCTCTGTGTATACGCGAGTTTAATAAAGGGTATCCGCGTATATACGCCGGTTTACTGAAGGAAAGTAGTGTATGGGTTTTAAGGAATGAAAAAGTAAAAATTTTTGAATATGCTGTAAAGACTGATTCACCCCCCCCCCCCCCCCCTCTCAGTATTTTTCCCAACACCTCTACCACCACCAGCTGCAGATGTGCTTACATCAAGAGGAGGATCACTTGAATTTTTGCAAAATGGTCTGGAATTCTTGAAATTTGGAGCCCCATGCATGATTGATGAGATGCATGAGGAGGAGGGGATAGATACCAGAGATGGTACACTTGTAGAAGTGCAACCATCACTCTTACCAGCAGTTGGAGAGACCTTTGCATCGGAAGAGGAAAATCTTGTGTTCTTGTAAGATGTTTCTGAATCTCAGTTGATCCAAGATATGCATACACTCTCATCTCATATCATTTCAGTACCTATTATTGAAACTTATGGGGACATGCCATCAGGGCTATTGCATGACCAAGGGTTAGAACATCATGCTGATTTGGAGCAGAATTATATCACTGCACAAAATATCATTGATCTAATCAAGGAAGGGATGAAGAACCATCCTAGTTTGTCATGGATGAACTACATTCAACCTCTTGAGTTGAAATGTGGAGTTTCAAAAAATGGGATGAGTATGATCCTATGTACAATGGATGGATATGAGTTCAGCACTATGCCTTGATTTGAGACAAAACATGTATCACCTTGCAGGTCTACAGCACTGTTAATGAGCAGTAGTGAGGAGAAGAGGACCCATTCCTCATGGGAGAAATCATATGGCAGCTTCATTCATGAAGAAATGGAGGGAAAGATGATAGATGGTAGGCATCTTGAAATGATAATTTTTTTCTCCTTTATAGATGACAGTTTCTCAATGAGCATCTCACAGCTCAAAGAGAAAATTCTATCTATAGCAAATCAAAAACCTTATTGGTTTTGGAGGGCCATTGATGAAAACAGAATCTCATGGATAGATCTCATGGGTGCAAAGTTCTTCAACAGTTTGAGGAGGTTGGTTTCCTACAATGGGAGGGTACCAAGTATTTGCAGAATGAGATCCATCATCCACGTTGGGAAGAATGGTTGATTATATGGAGCAAGGGGTTTCCAAGCCACTTGCAGATCTATGATATAGGGCAGCAAGAAGCATGGATGCGCTGGTCTCTCTTGGGTGAGTATGGCTACCACTCAATGAGTCATAATTTTCTGATTCATGCCTTACACATCACTGGAAGAATGCAGAAGAAGAAGGCATGGTTACTTTGGTTGTTAATGAGAGAGTTTTGACATCACATGATATATCTTATGTCCTTATATTTACTCTTGTTTGGGATATGTCTCATGTCTTTACATGTATTTCTGTTTGGGATGTATCTCATGTTCATGTATGTACTTGGGTTTGGGAGAAAGTATAACTCTCACGTAATGTGGCATAAAGGATCTTGTTTGTATTATGTTGATGAGACATCTCACATGTCCATTACTATATTGTTGCTCCATGACTTGCACCATGATAATGCAAGGAGGAAACAAGAATCCTTGTTGCTATGGTTACTATTGGGAGAGTATGGGCTGAATTCTTCCCATACATTGCATCACATTGTTGGAGGATGGAAACAAGAGGCCTTACAGCATTGGCTTCTGTTGGGGGATTATGGTCATTGTACATGATATGATGATGATGTGATGGGGAAGCAAGATGCTTTGTTAAGGTGGCTTCTCTTGAGAGAATATGACCACTACATTTGGTACAATGATGATGTGGCATGGCAGCAAGATGCATTGTTGCATTGGCTTATTTTGAGAGAGTATGCCTCTCATATTCTCATTGATGTTGACTTGGCATGGCAACAAGACACATTGTTGCAGTGGATTATTTTGAGAGAGTATGGCTCTCTTACTTGTTTTCATGATGATATAACATGGAAGTAGAAGGCTTCGCTGCGTTGGTTGTTATTAAGAGAATATGGTTTGACATTTTTCATGTTTCCCCATATGTCTCTACTTCTTATTTTTCACTATGATGATGTGATGTTTGATTCCTACATAGCCAATAGGGCTAATGATGTGAGCATTAATAGATGCAATCTACTCTATGTATCATGGGTTGGAGATATATTTCATGAGTTGGGACTTTCCACTTTGGGAATGAACCACTTCATCTTATGTATCTCGTGTATATGGGAGAACTTTGGTCATCATAGGGTTGCCACTTGGAGATTCATTGATGAGGAAGGGTATCCAACTTTTGAGTTGGAAGCCATTCTAGACATTCTAGAGAGGCAGCTTTGGAGCTGGATATGCATGACACATTGTGACAGATGGAAAGGTCTTCCACATGAGGATGCCATTTGGAGGGAGGATGTTTGTTGTAGCATCTACTTTTGCAATTGCTTGAGGACAAGCAACATTTTCCCGGGGAGGACTGTAATATTCTCAAATTTTCACCTGATATTTGGAATATTAGAGTTCTTAATAAAACTTACTTAATTAAGTAAATAAAAGGGTGGAGGGACCCATAATCCTCAAAGATGAATAAAATCCACTTTTTATGTGTGTATGTGGATATTTCAGATATAGATATACATAATGGAGTAGTAGAGCAACTACTTAATGTGAAAGGAGTGGAGGTCATGTCACACTAATGAGATAGATCATGGAGGTTGGTACAGTCAACTAAGATCATGGAAAGAATAAAATGTAGGATCATAGAGAATTCATGATGATATGATGGAGGAGTAGTTCATTTAATGCACACATGATGAAGAGGGTGATCATTGCATTCACACATGATGGAGATCATGGAGAGATAGCGCAATCAACATGGAGACCTATGTCCACATGTACAGCATTGTTATGAGGTGGGGCAAGACATGAGAAGGCTCATAATATATATAAAGAAGATGAAGGCACAATAGAAGGTATTTTTTTTTAAGACTATTGTTGATGTATGATCTGTTTAGATCTGGAATTTTCATGTGACATTCCATGCTTTCTCTTGTTGTTTCACTGAGATTGCAAGTGCTGTTTAGCACAGGGTGTTCCTGGTCAGGAATCCCAACTCTTTCATTGAGTAGCTCTTGGAAGAGGATTTTATTTCATTCTACATTAGGCATTGGTGCCACATATCTTTTCCTACTTTTTTTAAAACAATCATATTCAAAAATTGTACATTTCTGAAGATCAGTTTGAGAGGAGTTTTTCCTTCAATATTTTAGTTGAGGAACCGGTGAAGGATTCATCCTATCACCTTGAGCTTCAAAATCAACCTTCTACTAATTCAGATCTATATCAGGCATTAGGCCATCTATTATTCATCTCCCAACAGCAACAATCCCTTTAGGAATTGCACAGTCCAGTCTTGTAGATCCGAGGGAGAAGGGAAGTTGCTAGCATTTCAGCCAGTAATCCAGTGGAGGACTTTTCCTTCACATTGCATGCATTATTTCCATCAGTCTTGAGCTTCATAGCCATATTTTTCAGCAGGATAGAGAGACTCCATGCTTGAAAGCGTAGTTTATGCCAGCAGGGGTGTAGTGTGTAACCCAAAAAGGGCCAAAAATCCAAAGTTAAAATCTGGCCAAACTATTTCTGGATTCTTCTGGGTTTTTTGAGTAGAATTTGTGGTTAAAAGTGTGGATCATTATGAGCATTCTAACATCCTTCCACACATGTTTATTCTCCTCAATAACAGTAGTTTCCAATAGCAGTAATAGTAGTAGTAGCACAACATTTCCCGTGCTTGGTTTCTTTAATGTATTTCAGCCATCTTGTGACTTGAGTGCATTCCTTTTGGAGCACTGTGTACTTTCATTTGTTGTTAATGTATAATGAACTGGCTCATATATTCTATCTATATCTGTTTTGATCATAATCTATATGTACATTTTCTGTGTTTCAAATATTATGTTTGTGTATCAATACATTATTCCATTTTGGGATATTACACAAACTTTTGACTTCCTTCCATCACACTTCTACCACTCGCCTTTCTAACCATGTATAAGAATGGCATAGAAGGGGGAGCCTCTGTAAAGCTACCAAATTCGAGGACCATGTCCATATGGACTGGTTTTTTAGAACTCTCTTGCCCCCATAGGTAAATATATTGCTTCTTACTTTCCTTAAGTTAAGGAAGAAGCCCTTCAGATAACTTTACAATATGATCTGATATATTCCCACTTAGGTTATGTTTATAATGTTCTTCCTGATCTTCGTAGGCCCGATACTGCTTCTACACCAGGGGTAACTCATGCCGCTCATGGTATTGTTGGATCCCTCTCTTACACTCACACATCAACATATTATCAACCTATTATGAGTTATGGTCAACCCCAGGGGGGGACCAGTCCCACCTACACTTATCCTCCTCTTGGTTCTTTGTGTGTCAACTCTTACCAAGGTACGAGTACGCCATATGCATTTTCCCGTTCTCATTAGCTAATTATAGGGCCATTTTTTTCTCATCCTGGTTACAAGAACATTATTGCGAACCCTTATTATCCTTATGCGCCACCTACTGCTCCAGCCCCAACGACACCAACACATCAACCTCCCATGCCTCAAACATCTTACCGCAACAACAACTACCTCCAAAAAGTCAAGTGTACGCTCAGTAGAGTGTTACCATTCCCCCCAATCCTAAGCAAAGGAATAAGAGTAAAGGTAACCAAAATCAACCATCTCAATGTAATCAATGAAACAAATGTAGACACCATAATACCAACAAGGGTGATTATTCCAATCCTGTAACCTGACAACAGGGCGTAAAACCTAATCAAAATAAGGCTCTCAGAGCTTGTTGTATCTTTGTAGATAGTTCTAGGTTGGGTAACTATGCCAAAGCATCTAAGTAAGGGTCTAATTGAATTGGATGACCAATGTATTAAACCTTTAACACTTGTAAAATCTAAATATTTTTGAGAAGTTCAAAGGGTTGATTTTCATTTATAACAACCTGAATCTTTTAATCAAGTTTGAAAGTGGAAAATAAGAAGATATATGATAATAAAACATACAAATTGAATATTAAATTAATTAGATACAGCTGATGTGTGTAGAATAATTCTACAACCAAACAATTTATGTTCAAAAGATGAGAAAATTCAACAATTAAAATATAGAGGAACTAACTTAAGAAAATTGTTTATTTAATTAATCTCCATAATTATTATAACTTTTCAGTGGGTTTTCAGGGAGATTGATACTCAATATAGACTTTACCTAAATCCTATGTTACCTTTAACATATGCATAAATAGATTATGAAAAACATAAAAGAATAACTTTAAAGTCTCACACGAGAAAATGTTGTTAAGAATGAAGTCATAATCCTTTGATAATCTTCAAAAAAATTCATAGTAGTACAATAGTGTCACTGGATCATCACAAGGGTTCAACCCTTCTTTCTTCATATTACAAAACAATTATAGAGTATAATTTAAAAATATCTAGATCTGAAATAATTATTTTACAAAATACAATATTATCCAAAACTGATTTTGATTTTACAAAAATAGAACATAAAAATAGTTGTTATGAACTAATTTGAATAATCAACGCATAATTCGAGGGTAATATTTGATGAATGCTTCTCTTATTTGAATCATCTGCTTTATGCTCTTGTTATCTTATTGTCTTCTCCATATTTTACTGCAATTGGTTGCTGCAATTATGGATTTTGTTTTACTCAATGAGTTCGAGTAATTTATCCCACCTTTTGTCATCTGGAATAGAAAATTTTGTTACTTTTCTATACGCTTCATCCACTTTTGTATATTTCTCAAAATTTAGCCTAGTAATGAACGAATGTTGAATTTCATGTGGATAAAAAGATCATACTGCAGGCTTTCAATGAACGATTTACCACTAATTATCCCTTTGACTTTGGAAATCTTTGTTCTATCTACTACTATCTCATGTAATCTGTGCTGGAAATTTTCTAGCCGACTCAATTGGCCACTAGAATCTCTTAGAGCTTGAAGTCCTTTCTAGAGTAAAACATTAAGTTTTCTATCAAACTTTTTGACTTATACTTCTAAGCTTTTACTTTTATTTTCTAACTGTAACATTAAATTATTATTTTTTTCAAAACTTTTCTTTCTTTAAGTACTGTATTAGTCATGTCTTCAATTCCCAACTCCTCCAGTTATTCCTCTATTTTAGAATTCAACACTTTAATTATTATGGTTGCTTCTCCTAGTTTGTGATATAAATATTCTTTGATTTCTGTAATGGTTTCCTTTGATCTTGTCACAAATTCCTCTTGTTCAAATATTATTTCAATAGTTTTCCATAGTTCAGTTATGGTTGAATTAATATCAATCCATAATTTTATTTTTTCTTCAGATAATGTTTTTGTTATCAATGGTTCATCTTCATATTTTTCCAAATGATTGGTTAATCTGAAGCTTTTATATATTTCAGCAACATATTCATTATCAGCCTTTATCTTATTATCTTGGGTCTTCTCCAACTAAGGTCTAAGCTTTTCAATATCCATATCTCTTAATGATAGGTATCCCATTGATTTGTATAATTGTTCTGCTATATTCTAACTGGTAGTCTATGTTTTTGTTGTAGATAATGTTGTTGTAGATGTCACTGCTCCAATTTTGATTTGAAGTTCCCTTTCTTTAATTAATTTCTCCATCTTTTCCTCCATCTTCTGAATATTTACATTTTGTTCCACAATCATTCAAATCATTTTTTCCTTTTCCTTCTACAGCTGACTTACTTCTTGTGCTTAAGGGTGTTCGGTTGTTGGTAATTTTAGTTGTTTCCTTAGTGTATGAATGTCTGCATTTCTACTTTTAATTATTTCTTCAGCTACCATAACATCTTTAGGATTCAATCATAATTTCAAAACCATATCTTCTAACTCCTCAATTTTAGTATCCTTAGCTAGATAATACATCTTTTCTAGCTTCAACTGATAATGAATATTGTTTAGAGATGCATGTAGATTGGATGCTTCCATGGAAGAACTCCTCAAGTATGTGTTGATCATTTCTCTTGATTTTTTATGGAGATCAATTTGGTCAATTGGATGTATTTATTTAGTATCAAATGAAAACACAGAGGTTTTGTAATCTTTAGCAATCTTAGGCACAGGGACCTTTGGTTCCAAAATTCTAACTAGAATTGTCCTCTTTCACTATCTAAGGAAGAGAGTAATTTGGTTTAAGTTTCAGAATTATGTTTTCGAAAGTCTGAATATGATAAAAAATTTAATACCTCATTTTTCTTCTTCATCTCTAAAATTTTTACAAAAATGCTCTGTTTTCCTGAAGAAGTAGAAGAAGAAGGAGAACTCATGGATGTTTCTTCAATATTTTTTAATGAAAATGCAGACTCTCCCGAAATGACTGTAGTAGGCTCTTCAGAAGTTTGAAATTTTGATGATTCTTCATCAATATTCATAGACTTTCTTCTCTTAAAAATTTTTAATGATTTCTTCCACAACTCTGATCCTATTGGGGATATACTTTCTCTTGGTATTTTCAATTATTTCTCTTTCACCCTAGGAGTTTCCAATGTTGTTTCACTAGAAACTTGCTCCTCAACTTCCTACATTGTGTTCTCTTCCCATTCTTCTTTGTTTTCATACTATTCAAATTCAGGGTTTGAAATTTGCACATATGGTGTAGAATTCTATCCAACTCTAATTGTTATATTACTCCCAATGGATCATATGAATATGTGAAACAAAATCTAAACTTCATCTAACTTAACAAATCATTGAATTCTTTTTCTGCAAGTTTAGTGTTTACTATGAATGAGCCAACATGTGCCTTTAGTTTAAATTGAGCATCTAGCTTTCAGGAAACAAAACGGTCATCCATGCTTATCATTTGTATAATATACTCTAATGCATAAATTCTTATGGGGAGGAAGATTATTAATTTATAAGATGGAAGCTCATAACCATAGATTATGGTTTTTGTAAAATTCTGGTAGAAATACTAGCCTCCAATTTTGAACTGCTCACTCAGGTGTAGATTTCTTTTTATCTCTATAGAAACCCTGGGAACTACATCACTACTTAACAAACATATTGCCATATACAAAAATTGATTAACAAAATCACTGAAAGAGAATTCTTCTGAAGTTGTCCTCACTAATGAGGTCCAATGAATCACTGACTGTGGTTTGCCTTCAATATCTAGCTTCTGTAGAGGAAACATGAACCTTTCTTATTGATGATACAGTAAAAGGTAAACAAAAATTGACTGGTGCTTGAATGATCCTTCAACAATGAACTTTAAGAAATGGCCATGAATTACATCTGCAAGAAATTGACTATAATTGAACATAATTGAGGGATTCTTACCAGATGAAAACACTGATAGGACCCTTAAAATAACCTCATATACCCATTGATCATTTCGATATCCTAAAAAAAAAAAACCATGGAAATAATATGTCTAAACATCTCAAGAATCATTTCAGATGGATAAGGAGGGTTTTTTCTGAGTAATTCATAGTTTTCTGGTAGAAAAGACTCAAAAATATGCACCCTTTTTGAAGAAGAAAGATTCTGGTAAATTTCCATAAGGGGATTTGTGGAAAAAGGGTGAAGAGAGTCTCAAGGGTTTAACTTAATGGCCTAGAAATTTGAATCAGAGTTTATGGAAAATAGAGTCTCATTATTTTGGGCAATTATAGATCTTTGACTAAGGAGTTATCGGGCTCCACACCAAGTGAAAAATTCTGGAAAATGGTGTGTCTGAGGGAAACAAAACTGAGGAAGTAATGTGTTATCACTTCATAGTTTTTGAGGTTGCAGAGTACATCATAGAGGTAACCTTAGAACCACTTTGGAAACTGGGAATCTATCCGTTCCAATTTCAGAGAGGGATCTCTCTTTATATTTTAGCTTTTTTTGACTGAAGGTATTAAGCTAGTTATTAAGTTTAGGTTTGGTCTTTTTTTTTTTTTGGTCCTATTGTTGGGTTGAAACTGGGAAGATAAGCCATTTGGAAAATGTAGTCATAGGTTTGGATTGATCAAGTACATATTTTATAGGCTAAACTTACAGGGAGGGGTAGGAAAATTCATTGGATCCTTTAAGATTTGTGGTGTGGATGACAAGAAAAGATTTAGAAATCCAATTAAAAACAGAGCAGTTAAGAATCCTGATTTTAATCTTCAATAGAAAACATAAAAATTATTATTAAGCCATAGAAAAAGTGTATATTTAAAAAAAAATTGTTCTTTATATTCTTATAATAATTCTAATTTAAGAAACACATCTGATAACAGAGATAAAACAAATTGACAAAGAGAGATGCATTTCACCAATAAAAATGACACAAGAATATTTTAATGATTGCATTGTATTACTAAAAATATAATCAAAGGCAAATCTGTGTGCTATATTCAAACATGTCCCAACACTAATACTTCAAATTATGAAGTACTTATAGAAAATTATTACAAAATTTCCTGATTCCAAAGATCAAGATAGAATCCTTGTTGAGATTGCAACAAGATGATGAGCTTAGTGAAAAGAGTCGCCTTCACTAAGTGGGCCCACAGGCTATTTTTGGTGCAAGTTTATTTTTAGACTATGTCTATTTTTAGACATGTAGATCATATTCTATGAGTTGCAGGATGCTATTTATGGATGGTTGGTCAAGTTGGAAAAATAGATGGAATTCTATTTTTAAACATCTTGGGCGGAATCTATTTTTAGATTGCCAGTCTAAAAATAGATATGTCAAATATTATTAGCTCTTCATAATATTTGGACTCTAAACATTAACTTATTCTCTTGGAGCACTTCAGTTAAGTGCACAGATGTGGCACAGGAGCTAACAGAAGGAATTACGCTATTCCTGAGGGTTAAGTGGAGCTATTGCATGGAGACTTTAGTTAGAACTCATGTGACAGAGTTTGGTGGAGTTGTAGAAGTAGTTGGTGGAGTTGTGTTCAGTTTAACTTAGGTAGACATAGTTGAGCTAGCTATATCTAGTTTAATTGATTGATACACTAGTGAGAGTGGTGTGAATTAATTATTAATTAATTCACTAAATATTAACTCATTAATCAACTGAATAATACATCAGTTAACTATAGTGCATGGACAGTTTCAGTGGAGAGATAGGTGAAAGGGCAAGATGATTATCAGTTGTGACTAGAGTGATGCATTGATTGCATCCAACACAGAGTAGAGATGCAAATGAGGATTGTGTGAGCAAGGCTAGACCAATTCGAGTTCATTTAGAGCCATTCTTCAGCAGGGATTGTGTAGTAGAGGCAGGCTAGCAGGTGGCAGAGATCGGTGCATGGATTTGCTAGATCAGGACCTGATTAGTGTGTAGCGATTGTATTGTACTAAGAGCTTGTGAGAAGCTTTGTATGAGGATTGTTACATGATCTCTAAGATATATATTATATACAGATAGTTGGGGTTTTTAGCTTCAGGCTTTCCCGTTAAATCACTATGTTAATGTGTGTGAATTTTTATGGTTTCAATGTGTGCGTGCAATTGATTTAATTTCCACATGTGATGATAAATGGTGGAATAGATTCTGTATTGTGCGTGAAGTCAAATAGTGTATGATCAGGAAAATATTATACATATAATGCATTATTTATATAATTTCTACATGGTATTGGAGTGATATTTATCATTGGAGCAATTGCAAATCATTGAAGCAGTTGAGTTTTGTGTTGGTGGAATTCGAATTTGCAGTAGTGTTTTCTTGGTGTCAAAGTTGAGATGTCTTTCAACAGATTGTGATTGGAGTATGCCCTTGAGGGCAGCTTGAATTATAGTGAATAGAAGGACAGGATGGAGGCAGTACTGGAGGATAATGGGTTGAAGGAGTTCATAGATGCAGAAATTCCAAAACCTGCTTCTAGCGATGTTGCCGCACTTGACGCATGGAAAAAGAAGACAACAAAGTGTCGAAGGATTCTGTTGGAAGGTGTGAAGGATCACATAGTGTCCAGCCTTCATGGTAAATCTTCTCCATTCTTGATGTGGAAATATTTGACAGACTTGTTCCAAAGCAAGAGCGACTAGAGTTAGTTGGCGCTCAAAGACAAGCTCAGGAAAATAAAAATGGAGAAGGGCGAAAGTATACCCAAGTACCTCACAAAGCTTTTCCAGTGCAGGGATAAGCTGGGAAGTGTGGGGGTTACTGTAGATGAAGAGGACTTGGTGAGCTTGGCTCTCCTTGGGCTTTCGAAGAGTTGGAATTCCTATGAGGACTCTGTCAATGGTCGGGAGAAACTACCGGGATGGGAGCGACTTTGGTCGGATCTTGTGCAGGAGGAGATAAAGAGGAGTACCAGGGATGGATCTTCATCAAAGAATGAAGATGAAGAAAATTTCGCTTTGGCTGCCAAAGAAAGGAAGGGGAAGGGAAAGAAAAATCCTTCTCAATCTGGTGCGAAAGGCAAGAAGCAGGACATTTCCAAGGTGAAGTGCTTTCACTGTCACCAACACGGACATTACGCCACTAATTTTACACAAAAGAAGAAAAATAAGTAGGCTACTAGATCTGCAGGTAGAGAGGCCTTAGCCTCGCAATTTGAGCTGGATTTTTTTCTGATCGCATGCTTGGTCTCAATTGTGATGGGATCAGTGTGGTTTCTTGATAGTGGTGCATCTTTCCATATGACCAGAGAAAAATATTTTTTTACTGATCTGGATGAGAAGGATCTTAGAGTGCACATTGAGATGGGAAATGATGGTAGATACAGTGCAACTGGTATCGGGACCATTTCCTTTGAGAGGGAGTTTGGAAAAACTTTCATCTTAAAGGATGTCATGCATGTTCCAGGATTGAAGAAGAATATTATCTCAGTGGCAATGTTGGAAACAAGGGATATCATGTTTTATTTAGCGAGGGAAAGCCTTTCCTGCACAGTAAGGCAACTGGTGAAACCCGGAGGATAGGGGTTCAAGTTAAGAACCTTTATCAATTGCAGGTAGATGTTTATGCAGAAATGGCAGGAAAAGCAGAAGGAGTGGTGAGTTGGGATGAGGGCGAATTGTGGCACAGGAGATTGGGCCATCTTCACCATGGCGCTTTGAAAATTTTGCAACATAATTCTACCGGGCTTCCCAAAGGTACACTTGCGCAGTCAGATCAGTGCAAGGGATGTACTTTGGGAAAATTTGTGAAAGCCACCTTTCATGAGAAGGATAGTCATGCCACGATGATCCTTGAGAGAATTCACACAAACGTGTGTGGACCTTTCTCAGTAGCTTCAACAAAAAAGCACAGGAATTATGTGATATTTGTTGATGAATTTTCTCATAAGTGCTGGATCTTCTTCATGCAGAAGAAGAGAGAGACATTCTCAAAGTTCTGTGAGTTCAAGGCAATAGTTGAGAAAGAGTCGGGGAAGCAGGTGAAGGCTCTTATGAGCAAAAATGGTGGTGAATTCATCTCTGGTGAATTCAAAGACTTTTTTAGCGTAGAAGGAATTCGAAGAGAGCTCATAGCGCCTCATAACCCACAACAGAATGGGGTCGCGCAGTGAAAGAACAGAATGATCGTGGGCCTTCCCATACACTTGTGGGCTGAAGATTGCAACACTTCGGTTTATGTGAAAAATTGTTGTCCTCATAGAGTACTTGGTATGAGTACACCTAAAGAGGCATTTTCTGGTAAGAAGCTTGATATTTCTCATTTGAAGATTTTTGGCTCACCTGTTCCCATTCATGTGACGAAGGATGCCAGGAAGAAGCTGGAGCCAACCGCAGAGGTTGGGATATTTGTGGGGTACCCAGAAACACCCCACAACTATCATGTGTATTTTCCAGACAGTCGGAAAACTTTTGTGTGACGAGATATCAAACTTCATGAGGAGAAAGCCATAAAGTGTTCGCTTGAGAGGGAGATACACTAGCATGTAGATGAGGAGCTATTAGTTCCTAAGGATGAGCCTCAGGATGTGGATCAGCCACAAGAGGAGGTTCATGGAGTGGAATAAACTATTAGGGTCCCGTGATTTGGCAGATTGGCAAGCCAAGTGACAGGGTAACATCAAACCAACTTTGGAGCCGAAGGACCTAGCCTTCCTGGACTCAGAGAGGGCTCTCTCTATTTGTGCAAAGGATTTAAACTTGTTTTCTTTCTATGTTTTTTATTTTAGGCTAGTTGTTAAGTCTATTTTGGTTTTTTTTAGGTTTTTGAGGGAAGAACTGATCAAAGTTTTAAATAGATAAAAATATTGTTAGATTAACTAGGCTATGGGGTCGAAAAAGGTTGAGAAAGCCTCAGATGGCGGACAAGGTATATTGAAGGGCCGATTTGATCAAGGTAAAATGGATCTTTAGGTGGAATGAAATGGGATGGGCACTAGGTTTTGTGAAGGAAAAATATTTTTAAACATAAATATTTCTACAGCAGACATCTATGTGGTAGGACTAACCATTAATCACGATAAATGTAACTTCAAACTGACAAATGCATAAAATAAACATTCAAGCGATACATAGAGATATAGGACTCTCTAACTTTAGGAAACTTGCTATCAGACTTTGGGGAAAAACAATTAAGACAAAAAAATAACTCAAGCTACTAAGACGGAACTCCTAGACATAGTATTTTGAGCTATTGGGAACTTTGAACTAAGATTGCAGAGTATAGGCAAAGGGCAAGATCGATACAAGACCTCTTTGGTTCAACTAGGACAATCTAACATTCAGAGAAAGGTTTCAGTAATGGTTTTTTGGTTAACTAAGGAGTAAACAGGGCGTACCATGAATCATGCTAATTAGCACACATAATAACCATTAATGCAACTGAAAACAAGTTCTTAGGGTATCAAAGAGCATTTAAGAATTCATTTGACATAACTAAGAAAGAAGAAAAACATAGAAGCTGTAATGAATCAGGAAATCTGAGGTGCCTCCATGGGCATGTCTCAAATATATTCTTTATTGTCCTACAGTAAGAAAGAGAATATGAAAATATGTATGAAAACTAAGGAAACATAACAAAGAGGAACACTATACCATTTTACCAAGTCAAGGAATCCTACAGCAGTCCTCTTTCATCATCCAAAACATTCAAGAAACTATCCAATGCATGAGAAAAAGTATTTCTTCTAAGCTTGTATAACCATATATTTCTCTATATCATCAAGTTCAGCCTCATTTACAATGAAATCTCTTGGAATAATAGGACAAAGAGAAGTAAAACCTCCTAGAGAAACTAGCAAGCCCATTGGCCCATTACAAATATTTGATTTTGTCCTTGAGACTTTGCAAAGCCCAAGGCACAAAATATCTATGAAAATATCCTCAAAATGCTAAAAAATGAAATTAAATTGACTTTTCCCAACTGAAAATGGCCAAAAAATGCTAAACACACATTTGGAAAATCCACTTCATAAAACTGCATTTTTCACCAAAATGCTTCAGAAATATAGCAGCAGAAAATTCTCTGTCTTGTGGGAAACTTTTGAAGGACCTTCTGATGTCGAAACGAGGCCGGTGTTAGCTCGTTGGAAATCCCTGGATGTCTAGTTTCTGAAAATACTTGGTTTTCCCCAAACTCATCATTGCAAGTATGTGACAAACTAACCTAAGTGGAAAAAACTAGAAATTAGCCCTTTGCTGATATGTGGGCAGAGTGTCGAAAAAGTGAGTGTTTTTTGCCTCTTTAGGGGACCAAAACATCTTCAATTTATCTGAAATTTTCTGAGCCCCTGAATTTAATGCATCCAATGGTACCACTCTCAACAGCTGAGGATGCTCCAAACAAAAATGGCAGCGCCTATGATTTTATGCAATTAGGCCCAAAAATGTCAAAAAACAAGAACATGTCAAAATTTATTCAATTTCAGTGAGAAAACCCCTTAAGGGTGTTTAGAAACATGCCTAGAATCTAGGGCCAAAATTCCAAGTCTAGATGTGTCTTTTCCACTTTTTCTCACCAGGCGCCCTCTTTGGGAGATTTTGAGTTTGTTTTGTTTTTTGGTTGTCTTCCTTGTTGTTTTGGAATTTTTAGTCTTTGGTGAAGAATTCATGGCCCCTTGCCTAGGAGAGGCAGCTAGCACATGCTTTGGAGAGTGCCCCTCATGCTCTATGTTTTGTGTTTTCTTGCCCTCATCATTGCTTGCTTGAGGGCTGTCATGCTTCCCATCATTAGTGTCTCTTTGAAGAATGTTATGTTCCTCACAAATACCATCACTTTTCTTCTTCCTTAGTTGAAAAACAAGCTTCTTGTTTAAATAAAAACAAATTCACTTGTTTGAGCACTGTGTTTGAGAAAAGATGCTTTATAACAGTATATGTTTGTGGTCTTTGAGGAGAAGTCTCCTTTTGTTTTTGACACAAATACTCTTCCCCTCAAACACTGCCTTTTTGAAATCTCTATTTTTTAAATGTTAACAAAACCCCTTTCAAACCGATAACATTCTTCCTCCCAATCCCTATCTTCTTTGGTAAATAATGCTCGTTTGAAATTAATGATATTTTGTGGTTATTTGAAGCAAAAGGCGCTTATGAAAAACATTTTTTTTAAATACTCCTTCAAGCTGATTATGAGACCCTCTAAAAACTTTGTTTTCCTTCTAGAGATTATGCAAATCCTTAAACATTTCATAGCAGAAAGGACCTCCTTCAAGCTGACTAAAAGGCCTTTTATACAAACTCTGTTTTGTGTTGTAGAGATTGTGTGAATATTTAGTTATTCCTAGCACAAAAACTCTTTCAAACTGGCATTTTTAACCCCTGTTTCACCATTTTTAAAAAAATACCTTTGAAACCTCTACCATATTGAATAGAATTCTCTTCAAAAATGATATGGTAATCCATAGTTTGTGAGGTAGGAAGTTCTCTTAAACCATGATCAAATCCTCTGTTTTGAATCAAGGAGATCATTCACATTAAAACCACCAATGTAGCCTCTTTAGAACCACAATGCCATTTTACTGTGTTTTAAGAAGTGCGAAGGTCCTAAAGAAACTGTGTTTTTCTTTAGTTTATTTTCAAGGGAGATTTATAAAGACATTGTTGCAGCCTTTTCAAAAGACCCTTCAGACTTATCATAGGGCCTTTCTCCTTATCTGCTGATGGAGGTCCCTTTGACATGAAAATTAAACATGTTTGATCACCCTTTTTTACCATTTAAATGAACTGATTTTAATGGTGAAAACCTTGGAGAGCTGTCCCTTTGTTTCTCTATGAAGGAGGTCCAAAAATAGTGAAAGTTTCACCCATTTTTACAATGTGCCTTCTGTCCTTTTGCGAGGAAAGCCATTAATGAAGTTTTTCCAAACCAAATGCCCTCTTTGAAGGAGGTCTTCATCAGATTGATCTTTTAAGTGTTTATGAAGGAGATCTTGAACACCATACAACTCTGTTCATTTCGAAATAGTGACCTTGTATCTTTTGAAGAGGTTTAAAAAATACCAATCACTGCAGCCTTAGAAACTATATGTATCCATTGTTCTTGAAGTAAGGAGGTATTTTTAAACCAAGACTTTACCTATTACTGTTCATCATGGAGGAGGCCTTTAAAAACCACTAATGCAACTTCTTAAAACCATATAAAACAACAATGTTCGTTCTTATGCACATTGAAAGGTCTTCTCCATGACTGTGATATGTCTTATTTCCTTGAAGGTTATCTTGAAACTTGAAACACTATGTTATGGACGTTCTCATCCACTTTTACAATGTGTCCTATTTCTTTTGAATTAGCTGGAGAAGTAGCTCTTGATGCTGCACAGGTGCGTCGCGCTGCTTAGAAAAATGCACTGTAAAAACCTACAGGAGCGCCGTGCAATTTTTCAGGCACGCCGCATGCGTTTGAAGCAAGTTTTGGACGCCTTCCTGGTGTCGGAATTGGGCCTGAGATGGCTCGTTGGAAAGCTATGGAAGTCTAATTTCCAAATATTCTTGATTTTTTTTATTTTGTGTCCATTTGGTTGTTCAAAAATTGACTTTCCCAACACTGGTAAAAAATGGTGAATCCTGGTGCAGAAATGCATAGTGCTGTTTTCAAACCACTTTTGGATGCCTTCCCGGTGTCGGAATTGGGCCCGAGATGGATATTTGGAAATATATTGAAGTATAATTTCCAAATATTCTTGATTTTTTTCATTTTTTGTCCATTTCGTTGTACAAAAATTGGTTGTCCCAACACTGGTAAAAAATGGTGAATGCTGGTGCAGAAATACATAGTGCTATTTGCAGGCTACTTTTGGATGCCTTCCCGGTGTTGGAATTCGGCCCGAGATGGCTTGTTGGAAAGATAAGGAAGTAAAATTTCCAAATATGATTTATTTTTTTCATTTGGTGTCCATTTTGTTGTTCAAAAATTTACCGTCCCAACACTGGTCAAAAATGGTGAATCCTGGTGCAGAAATTCTCCCATGACACCTGTATTTTTTACATTTCTCACAAACCATGATATATGTGTAGAAACTAAAGGATTTTTTTCTTCTTGAACCTATAATTGATAAAAACCTCTCTCACTTTTGTCAATTTCATCTCTGTTTGGTCAGAAACGCATTTTGAAACAAAACTGGCCCTGGGCGTGACTCATGGCTTGTATCGTCTTTTTGCTTATTTTGAAGGAGGAATTTAGGCTATGTTTTGACCTTTTCCACTTTTCATTTTGAATATCATCAAACAATGGTGGGCCCTCTTCTTATTTGTGAAGGAGGCCTATGTTTGACAACTGCCTGTGTCCTCTAAAACTATGTCTCCTATCATTTTATGGGGACATTCTTTGACTGAAAGTGAAACATTGTTTTATCACACCTTTGACCCTATGAATGAGCTGATTTACTGTGTAAAGTTTTTGAGGAGCTGGTCCTTTGTTTCTTTGTGAAGGAGGCCTACAACAGTGAAAACCTCATCCATTTTTACAATGGGCCCTTATATCTTTTCAAGGTAGCTTATAAAGATACTAACACTGCAGCCTTCCAAAACCCCTATGTATCCATTGTTGTTGAAGTAAGGAGGTCCTTTTAAACCAAGATTTGAACTACTACTGTTCATCAATGTGGTGACCTAAAAACAAACCACTAATGAAATTTCTAAAGACCATATAAAACAATAGTGTTTTTTCTTATGCACATTGAAAGGTCTTCTCCATGACTGTGATATGTATTATTTCCTTGAAGGCTGTCTTGAAACTTGAAACAATGTGTTATGGCATTTCTCATCCATTTTTACAACGTGTCCTCTGTTTTTTGAGTTAGCTGGAAAAATTAGCTTTTTATGTTTGCCTTTCCTTCGTAACATGGAGTGAGTTAGCCTTGGTAACATAATGAGTCTGCCCAAAAGCAAGAAAGCCCTTTTCTCATACATCATCTAGGTGGAATGTTGCTTTGCATTCATATGCAGAAATCAGTTTAAAATCAGACTTGGTCTACTTTCTTTGGCCATTTAGATGAGGTTGTCCTTAGCCAAAGTTTCGCCCTCAAATTACAATTTGAAGGGGGTCCTTTATAAACAAAAAAATAGAAGGCCGTTTGACACCATTATGTCACTGTTTTGTTGATGATGTAACACAGGCCTTCAACCAATAAACTTTCATTTTCTCCACTGATTTCAACATTGTTTTTCAAATAGAGAACTCACTTAAACATAATTTGAAACTCTACTAATGCACCTACTGTTCATCTTTGGAGGAGGTGGCTGACACTAGTTTTTGAAGTCACTTAAGAACATGTTGGCCCTCTGCTTTTCTTTGAAGGAGGCCACAGCATATCTTCTTAACCCTCTGCTTTTAATGAAGGAGGTTATCGTCACTGTTTCAAACCATCTGCTTTTTGAAGGAGGTTTCACCATAGTCATGAAACCTCATCTCTTTCAACCTTATGTCTCTGCTTGGCACCATATCACTGTGAGATTTTAGGGTTTTGAAAAAGTGATTGGTACAAGGATAGTATTTGCTGTTTGGACATCATTGAGCCAACTTTTCCTTCACTGTGTTTTTAGGGGTACCTTGAAATAACTCTTTGACTGATCTTCACATCACAGGTTCAAAGCAACATAAGAAACAGTTGTCTTCTCATGCACTACATGATGATGTCCTTTGGAAAACTTATGCAGCACTGCCTTTGGAGGAGATACGAGAACACTGCTGATCAGTATTTGTATTCATGTGACTTTGAATGATAACCTCTATTCTTTAGGCAACTTTTTCTTTTAAACATGTATTCCTGCTCTCTTTTCATTGCAGCTCTCCATCTGCTTTACTGATGGAAAATCTCTTCAATCATGAGAGACCTATTTGAACTTGTCCCTTTGCTCTTATTTTCATTTTTTTATCCTTCAATTACACCCCTGCAGAGATGTAAAACATATGACTTTGAACCTTGGAGAGCTCCTTTGGTGTCTTATGGAGATTTTTTGCCTGATCTAAGCATATTCTTTTTAGACAGTGAACATGCTTATCTTCTTCTGATTTGGATCTTTGTTGAACTTCTTCTGAACTAAGACAAAATGACCTCTAAGTGGTGTGCGACCTATGGATGAATCAAGACTTATTTTTAAATAACGGGAAGACAATCTATGGTTGATTGGTACTAAATAGAGGCTTTTTGGCTTAGGACATTTTTTCTAAGGAAAAGACTCCTAAACACCACTATCTAACTTAGGGGCAACTTTTATAGATTCTGGTTGTTTTCTTAGGCATAATCAGATGGTTTTTGATAAGAAGATCAGGGATAGGAAGGAGACACTTTGTCAAATGTTGGATAGTGATTTTCATGAGAAACAAGGGGAAAATTATAGCAGAGAAAGAATTCTAAGACAGCTATAGACAAGGATATTTTGCTGAAACAAGACATGAGTTGAAAACTGAAGATTGCTCTTATCATAGGCTAACAGGAAGGGCTAGGAAGAAAAAAAGTTGTTTGGGGGTTTTCTAAATGACAAATTGACATATTGAGATTAGCTTCTAGAAAAATCAGTTAAGGAATCTAGTCATCAACAACAGGTGAAAAACACTGATGACTAACAGTGGCTCCATTTGGGGAGGGAAGCTCCTTTTTAGGAGGTGTCCAAAATTGCAAATCTCTGGCTTGTGAAGACCAGTGCCTTATCCATTGGCACAAATTTCTTTCTTTCTTGATGTTATTTCTGAAAATTGACAGCATGATTAGCATAAAAGTCATCTCTACCTACCCAGCTATATTTCCTAACGTTTTTTCTTCTTTTAGGTGCATTTGGATTAGCAACCCTTTGAAATGATATTTTTGAAAAAGAAACTATCTAATTCTACACTTATATCTGTCGGGAGTTCAGATTAAACTAATGAACTCATTTGTTTCTCTACCTATGCTAGATTGACTTTCAAGATTAAGCTGTTTGACAAGATTTGATTCACTAAACTAAAACATGAAATTGAAAAATGACCAAATCAGGATTAGACAGTGTGATTTGTCATTTATTTGTGGCATAAAATACAAGCTGCACACAAACATTATTTTGCATGAAATAAGATTTAGAAAAAATCAAGGCTAGGATACATAGTTTGTTTTTCATCCCTGCTTTCCTCTTTGGTTCTGTTTTGGGCGTGTGGAACCAGTATCTTTTCCTAATATACTTTCTTTTGACAAGTCAAGCTTTACACAATTTGACTATCCCTTCTTTCACTAACTTATCAGTAATCAATTTAAAATATGTTCAGTTATGATTAGGCTAGATAACTAAACAAAACATCTTTTGAGCACTAGTAGCAGCATTTAGACTTGCGTGCTTTCAGAATGACTATTTTTTGAACATGGGGCTTTTCTATTGTTTTAGAATCTCCCCTCTTTTTCTACTTTTCTTGTTATTTTTTTGTTTTATGTTTCTCTCAAAACAAACTAAAAGAAATATACTCATGGGGCTGAGCTTATTTTGCATGCCTATCTATTCTACTCTAACCTATATATGATAGACATTTATTTGGTGAACTTATCTTTCCAATATAACCAATCAAGTAGATGATTGCATGGTTGATCTTGGTTTAGCTCTTTGATGATGTTGAAGAATTCAAAAGGCCACTTCCATCTCACTTGTTTTTGGACAGTAGTGCTTAAGTTTTTTCTCATACTTTGCAGCAAACTGTTCATGGTAGAACACACTACTCCTTCAGATTTCTCAAGGAAAACAATAAATGGATCTTGGAATAATACCTGATCTAGAGGATTTGATATATAGGCTTCATTCAGGACTACTCTTTCTTCCACTTGGCTATATTCGGGACTCTCTTGGGAAAGAAACTCTTCCCCTTGCTCATGATCACTTGAACTGTCAGACTCATCATATATTGCAGTGTAGTCTTCTTTCCAAGCTGATGTGTTCTGATTAGGCGGTCTGAAAATTGTGTGAAGGTCATCATGTTGATGAACAGGGATACACTTTGGCAGTAAATCCTCTTGAAAGGATAGTGTGACAACTCTCATGTGTTTATCAACCTCTATTTCTTCATCTGCAATTTGTAACTTAATGGAACTTGGTGGCTGCAAATCTGGAGTTAAGGAGGATTCCATGTCCAAAAATATTTCTTCAACCATTCCAGGAGAAGGCTTCTCATTGAAAACTTGCTTAAGAATTTCATCATCCACCTCAACCTCATCACTAAAGCTGAAAAACTACTGATCTTCAATTATGTGAAATTTATTACTAATGGGTTGATATGAAGTAGAACAAAGGGTCAGAGATCCTTCACTTACTTCTGAACTTTCAAGGCTTCCCTTATCAATGTCATAAGTGATCTGTTTTGGCTGCTTGATGTTTTCAATCTGATGATAGTGAACTTCATCCCATAAATCAACTGTTGATGGCTCTGCAAGGTTAGCTTCTTCTTGGATATCATAATCATCAATATATTGATCAAACCTTGGAGAATCATTAATATAAGTAATTTCACCAGCCATAAATATTGGACTGTCAGATTGTTTCTCTTCGGATTGATTTACAAACCTATTTTTTGACTTATGGTATGCAATATCAGAGGCTGAATGTATGTTTATGAGTTTATCTATCTCTTCTTTAGTCAAAAAGGGATGCATTTTCATTTCTCTTTGGATATAACTACAATAGTCTTCTTTCTCTTGGGAAATCTGATTTAGAGGATGAGTGTCTTTTTGGGCCTTACCTATGAGAGATGATGAATCATTACTTGTGCCTTTAGATAAATCCTGTGGGTTCTCTTTCATTTCTTGATTTTTTTCATCCTCAATCAACTCTTCTTGATGTTCGAGATAATAAGCATGGGATTCATCAGTTTCCTTTGATAGATTCTTAGGAGGCCAATTTGCTCGTATGAACTCAAATGACTCAAAGCATAAAGGTAGATATCCTACAGGTTTTGATTTGTCTTCCATTTCAGATCCTATGATTTCAAGATGGCTAATGGATTCTTTAGAGTATTCCTCTATGTTCTTATTTGCAACTTTCTCATTAGGCATATTTTGTTTGTTACTCTTGTCTTGTAATGGTTGAGTATGTTTTTCCTGAGGGAAGAGTGTAGGTTGGTTTGAATAAGCAATTTTAACCTTAACTTTGTGTCTTTCTCTTTTCCTGTCAAGTAGATGCTCTAGTTTTCTGAAATAATATACCAATTTTTCCAACTTTTCCACTATGTTATCACTTGGATCCATCCTTTCTTGATTTATGTGAGAGTTAATTTGATCAAGGGTTTCCCGAATAACTGCTAAGTGTATATGTATATGAAGATTTATGACGTGTAACAAGGGGTCATTAACCTTTTCATCTCGAAAGATAGGTAGGTTTTCTATCCAATTTGTGTCCTTAGTCATTTTGTGTGGGAATCCAGGGATATGTTTTCTACTCATCAGAGCATATCTCCTTGGATCCATCTTTGTTAATCAGAAAGGATCACTGTGTCTTTTCAACCAGTCTAAAGTTCCCCACCAGTGGAGTCTTTTGGTCTAATGAGGGTTGTGGAGTTGCCAGGTGGAGGATTTGAACTTTGTTGTCCACCATCAGCATGATTGGGATTGCTCAATGCATTCCAGGAGAGTTTATAAGGACTAGTGGAGTAGTAGGCCTACTAGAGGCCAGTGGAGTTGCCAGGTGGATTTTTTTAGTTTTTTTTTTAGAGATATGTGTATGGTCCACCACCAATACTGATAAAAAACCAATCTAGGGATGTTTTTTGGGGTTTTCTGAGTTTTCTATGTGTAGCCCTGAGGTTTGTAAGAGTTTTCTAAAGTTGGGTCATCATTTTGCTAGGATGGTGAGACAACTTGATTCTACTCTTTGATAATACTTCTAGGTTGAGGGATTTTGAAGTCCTAAGGTATACTTAGTTTTTCACTAACTCAGAAGCTCCCACCGTGATCGCCATTATGTTAGGGTCCTGTGATTTCGCAGATTGGCAAGCCAAGTGACAGGGTAACATCAAACCAACTTTGAAGCCCAAGGACCTAGCCTTCATGGACTCAGAGAGGGCTCTCTCTATTTGTGAAAAGGATGTAAACTTGTTTGCTTTCTATGTTTTTTATTTTAGGCTAGTTGTTAAGTCTGTTTTGGTTTGTTTTAGGTTTTTGAGGGAAGAACTAATCAAAGTTTTAAATAGATAAAAATATTGTTATATTAACTGGGCTATCGGGTCGAAAAGGTCGAGAAAGCCTTAGATGGTGGACAAGGTATATTGAAGGGCTGATTTGATCAAGGTAAAATGGATCTTTAGGTGGAATGAAATGGGATGGACACTAGGTTTTGTGAAGGACAAAGAATTTTAAACATAAATAGTTCTACAACAGAAATGTATGTGGTAGGGCTAACCATTAATCATGATAAATGTAACTTCAAACTGATAGATGCATAAAATAAACATTCAAGCGATACATAGAGATATAGGACTCTCTAACTTTAGGAAAATTGCTATCAGACTTTGGGGAAAAACAATTAAGACAAACAAATAACTCAAGCTACTAAGAGGGAACTCCTAGACATAGTATTTTGAGCTATCGAGCACTTTGAACTAAGATTGCAGAGTATAGGCAAAGGGCAAGATCGATACACGACCTCTTTGGTTCAACTAGGACAATCTAACATTCAGAGAAAGGTTTCAGTAATGGGGTTTTGGTTAACTAAGGAGTAAACAAGGCGTACCATGTATCATACTAATTAGCACACATAACAACCATTAATGCAACTGAAAACAATTTCTTAGGGTATCAAAGAGCATTTAAGAATTCAGTTGACATAACTAAGAAAGAAGACAAACATAGAAGCTGTAATAAATCAAGAAATCTGAAGTGCCTCCATGGGCATGTCTCAAATATATTCTTTACTGTCCTACAGAAATCAAGAGAATATGAAAATATGTATGAAAAATAAGGAAATATAACAGAGAGGAACACTATACCATTTTACCAAGTCAAGGAATCCTATAGCAGTCTTCTTTCATCATCCAAAACATTCAAGAAACTATCCAATGCATGAGACAAAGTATTTCTTCCAAGCTTATATAACCATATATTGCTCTATATCATCAAGTTCAACCTCATTTACAATGAAATCTCTTGGAATAAATAGGCCAAAGAGAAGGAAAACCTCCTAGAGCAACTAGCAATACCATTGGCCCATTACAAATATCTAATTTTGTCCTTGAGGCTTTGAAAAGACCAAGGCACAAAATATCTATGAAATATCCTCAAAATGCTAAAAAAGGAAATTAAATTGACTTTTCCTAACTGACAATGGCCAAAAAAGGCTAAACGCACATTTGGAAAAGCCACTTCAGAAAACTGCATTTTTCACCAAAATGCTTCAGAAATATAGCAGCAGACAATTCCATGTCTTGTGGGAAACTTTTGAAGGACCTCCTGATGTCAAAACGAAGCCTGTGATAGCTCGTTGGAAAGCCCTAGATGTCTAGTTTCTGAAAATACTTTGTTTTTACAAAACTGATTAATAAAAGTATGTGACAAACTGACCTGAGTGGAAAAAACCAGAAATTAGCCCTTTGCTGATATGTGGGTAGAGTGTCGAAAAAGTGAGTGTTTTTTGCCTCTTTAGGGGACCAAAAAATCTTCAATTGATCTAAAATTTTCTTATTATATGCTCCTGAATTTAATGCATCCAATGGTACCACTCTCAATATCTGAGGATGCTCCAAACAAAAATGGCGGCGCCCATGATTTTATGCAATTAGGCCCAAAAATGTCAAAAAACAAGAACATGTCAAAATTTGTTCAATTTCGGTGAGAAAACCCTTTAAGGGTGTTTAGAAACATTCCTATAAGCTCAGGGAAAAATTCCAAGTCTAGATGCATCTTTTCCACTTTTTCTCACCAGACACCCCCTTTGGGCGATTTTGAGTTTGTTTTGTTTTTTGGTTGTCTTCCTTGTTGTTTTGGCATTTTTAGTCTTTGGTGAAGAAGTCATGGCCCCTTGCCTAGGAGAGGCAGCTAGCACATGCTTTGGATAGTGCCCCTCATGCTCTATGTTTTGTGTTTGCTTGCCCTCATCATTGCTTGCTTGAGGGCTGTCATGCTTCCCATCATTAGTGTCTCTTTGAAGAATGTTATGTTCCTCATAAATACCATCACTTTTCTTCTTCCTTAGTTGAAAAAAAAGCTTCTTGTTTAAATAAAAAAAAATTCACTTGCTTGAGCACTGTGTTTGAGAAAAGAGGCTTTATAACAAGACATGTTTGTGGTCTTTGAAGAGAAGTCTCCTTTTGTTTTTGACACAAAGACTCTTCCCCTCAAACATTGCCTTTTTGAAATCTCTGTTTTTTAAAATTTAACAAAACCCCTTTCAAACTGATAACATTCTTCCTCCCAATCCCTATCTTATTTGGTAAATACTGCTCCTTTGAAATTAATGATCTTTTGTGGTTATTTGAAGCAAAAGGCGCTCATGAAAAACACTGTTTTAAAATACTCCTTCAAGCTGATTATGAGACCCTCTACAAAATCTGTTATCCTTCTAGAGATTATGCAAATCCTTGACCATTTCATAGCACAAAAGGACCTCCTTCAAGCTGACTAAAATACCTTTTATACAAACTTTGTTTTGTGTTGTAGAGATTGTGTGAATCTTTAGCTATTCCTAGCACAAAAACTCTTTCAAACTGGCACTTTTAACCCCTGTTTCACCCTTTTTAAAACAACCCCTTTGAAACCTCTGCCATATTGAATAGAATGCTCTTCAAAAATGATATAGTAATCCATAGTTTGTGAGGTAGGAAGTTCTCTTAGACCATGATCAAATCCTCTGTTTTGAATCAAGGATATCATTCACTTTAAAACCACCAATGTAGCCTCTTTAGAACCACAATGCCATTTCACTGTGTTTTAAGAAGTGCGAAGGTCCTAAAGAAACTATGTTTTTCTTTAGTTTGTTTTCAAGGGAGATTTATAAAGACACTGTTGCAGCCTTTTCAAAAGACCCTTCAGACTTATCATGGGGCCTTTCTCTTTATCTGCTGATGGAGGTCCTTTTGACATGAAAATGAAACATGTTTGATCACCCTTTTTTACCATTTAAATGAACTGATTTTCATGGTGAAAACCTTGGAGAGCTGTCCCTTTGTTTCTCTGTGAAGGAGGTCTACAAATAGTGAAAGTTTCACCCATTTTTACAATGTGCCTTCTGTCCTTTTGCGAGGAAATCCATTGATGAAGTTTTTCCAAACCAAATGCCCTCTTTGAAGGAGGTCTTCATCAGATTTATCTTTTAAGTGTTTATGAAGGAGATCTTTAACACCATACAACTTTGTTCATTTCGAAATAGTGACCTCGTATCTTTTGAAGAGGTTTAAAACATACCAATCATTGCCGCCTTCGAAACCCTATGTATCCATTGTTGTTGAAGTAAGGAGGTATTTTTAAACCAAGACTTTACCTACTATTTTTCATCACGGAGGTGGCCTTTAAAAACCACTAATGCAACTTCTGAAGACCATATAAAACAAGAGTGTTTGTTCTTATGCACATTGAAAGGTCTTCTCCATTACTGTGATATGTATTATTTCCTTGAAGGTTGTCTTGAAACTTGGAACACTATGTTATGGCCTTTCTCATCCACTTTTACAATGTGTCCTCTATCTTTTGAATTAGTTGGAGAAGTAGCTCTTGATGTTGTACATGCGCGCTACGCAAAAACACAGGCACGCCACGCTGCTTAGAAAAATGCACTATAAAAACCTACAGGTGCGTCATGTACTTTGAAGCCAGTTTTGGAAGCCTTCCCGGTGTCAGAATTGGGCCTGAGATGGCTCGTTGGAAATATATGGAAGTATAATTTCCAAATATTCTTGATTTTTTTCATTTGGTTTCCATTTGGTTGTTCAAAAATTGACTTTCCCAACACTGGTAAAAAATGGTGAATCCTGGTGCAGAAATGCATAGTGTTGTTTGAAGGCCACTTTTGGATGCCTTCCCGGTGTCAGAATTGGGCCCGAGATGGCGTGTTGGAAAGATATGGAAGTATAATTTCAAAATATTCTTGATTTGTTTCATTTTTTTTCCATTTGGTTGTTCAAAAATTGACTGTCCCAACACTGGTAAAAAATGGTGAATGTTGGTGCAGAAATACATAGTGTTATTGGCAGGCTACTTTTGGATGTCTTCTTGGTGTCAGAATTGGGCCCAATATGGCTCGTTGGAAAGATATGGAAGTATAATTTCCAAATATTCTTTATTTTTTTCATTTTTTGTCCATTTGGTTGTTCAAAAATTTACAGTCCCAACACTGGTCAAAAATAGTGAATCCTAGTGCAGAAATTCTCCCGTGACACCTGTATTTTTTATATTTCTCACAAACCATGATACCTGTGTAGAAATTGAAGGATTTTTTTCTTATTGAACCTATAATGGACAAAAACCTCTCTCACTTTTGTTAATTTCATCTCTGTTTGGTCAGAAATGCATTTTGAAACAAAATTGGCCCTGGGCGCGACTCATGGCTTGTATCGTCTTTTTGCTTATTTTGAAGGAGGAATTTAGGCGATGTTTTGACCTTTTCCACTTGTAATTTTGAATATAATCAAAAAATGGTGGACCCTCTGCTTATTTTTGAAGGAGGCCTATGTTTGACAACTGCCTATGTCCTCTAAAACTATGTCTCCTATCATTTTATGGGGACACTCTTTGACTGAAAGTGAAACATTGTTTTATCACACCTTTGACCCTATGAATGAGCTGATTTACTGTGTAAAGTTTTTGAGGAGCTGATCCTTTGTTTCTTTGTGAAGGAGGCCTACAACAGTGAAAACCTCATCCATTTTTACAATGTGCCTTTGTATCTTTTCGAGGTAGCTTATAAATATGCTAACATTGCAGCCTTCTGAAACCCCTATGTATCCATTGTTGTTGAAGTAAGGAGGTCCTTGTAAAACAAGATTTTACCTATTGCTGTTCATCAATGTGGTGACCTAAAAACAAACCACTAATGCAACTTCTTAAGATCATATAAAACAACAGTGTTTGTTCTTATGCACATTGAAAGGTCTTCTCCATGATTGTGATATGTCTTATTTTCTTGAAGGTTGTCTTGAAACTTGAAACACTGTGTTATGGCCTTTCTCATCCATTTTTACAATGTGTCCTATGTTTTTTGAGTTAGCTGGAAAAATTAGCTTTTGATGTTTTCCTTTCCTTCATAACTTGGAGTGAGTTAGCCTTGGTAACATAATGAGTTTGCCCAAAAACAAGAAATCCCTTTTCTCATACATCATCTAGGTGGAATGTTGCTTTGCATTCATATGCAGAAATAAGTTTAAAATAGGACTTGGTCTACTTTCTTTGGCCATTTATATGAGGTTGTCCTTAGCCAAATTTTCACCCTCATATTACAATTTGAAGGAGGTCCTTTATAAACAGAAAAATAGAAGGCCCTTTGACACCATTATGTCACTGCTTTGTTGATGATGTAACACAGGCCTTCAACCAATAAACTTTCATTTGCTC